>OY754960.1:28453463-29665602 GCA_963576555.1 Ferdinandea cuprea
GTGCACCGCCTCCAATAAACGTCGTTGGGGTTACGGAATATAATAAGTTGCATAGCCTCCTTAAAGGAACGATAACATCGAAATTTAAGGTTACATCTTTAAGGAATAATGCGTGGAAAATTAACGTCGATAACCACGATGATTACCGGGCAGTGTCTCGAAAGCTAAATGCCGATAAGATCCAGTGGTATACTTTCGAAATAAAGTCAGAAAGGCCACATCGTGTTGTAGCAAGGGGACTCCATCCCTCATGCACCAAAGAAGAGGTTATAAACGACCTCCAAGCCAAAGGGTTTAAAATTCTTGATGCCAATAATATCATCAGGAAGGAGACGCAACAAACGGAAGCCGATAAGGATGTCCTTGTAAGGCGTGCACTTCCGCTCTTTATGCTTACATTCGATAGGTCAGATAGTTTCGAAGATATCTACCGAATTAAAACAATATTGAATATCGTGGTAAAAATCGAACCCATGCGTGGAAATGTAAGAATAATTCCACAGTGCAAACGTTGCCAAGGATTTAATCATACACAAATGTATCCAAAAAGATCCGCGATGTGTGAAATGCGCCGGAAATCACCTCTCCCAAGACTGTGGAGTAAACAAACAATCCTCCCCTACCTGTGCTAATTGCAAGGGAAAGCACCCGGCAAATTATAGAGGCTGTGAATTAGCTAAGGAGTTTCAAAAACGGAGAGATGTGCTCCTTAAGCCCCAAAATGCTAAATCGAAACCGCTAACTAAGACAAAGCGTAAGACCTCTCAGGAGATAGTAGGCAATCTAAAACCTCTGGTTCCTGAACGTAAAAATATCAAAGAAAGAGAGACAGCAGTAAAGCCCTTGACCTCTGCTGTCAAAAGAAACTCTATTCAAAAATTACCGTCAGGAAAGCCATCGAATAATGGCCTTCGGACAGTCAGAGTACAGACCTACGCTCAGGCCGCGGAAGTCGAAAAACCAAAAAAAGTTGAAACTTCGCCAGACCCTGTTTCTCAGTTATTCTCGAGAAACTTGAAGAACAAAGCAAAATAAATAAAATTATTCTCGATCGAAAATAATTCAAGGAAAGCGCGTACTTTAAATGTAATATGAATGAAAAACCAATGTTAAAAATATGTACTTGGAATGCAAACGGACTTTTGCTTGACGAATTGGAAGTATTCATGCGCGAAAAAGATATTGACATTTGCTTGATTACTGAAACCCACGTAAAAGAGCGATCAATTTTGAAAATAAAAGGCTGTAATGATTTCCACGCTTGTCACCCATCGGGAAACGCGAGAGGTGGATCATCATTGTTTATTAAAGACTGTATTGAACAATACGAAGACTTGAAGATAGAGCTTGAAACTATGCAACTATGCACGATTCGAGTAAAAAACAATCAGCGTACTCTTAGAATTTCATCTATCTACTGTCCACCACGCTCCGCGCTTGAAAAAAGTGATTATACTAACTTGCTTAAATCGCTCAAACCAAATTTCATTATTGGCGGCGATTTTAATGCGAAACACACGTTCTGGGGTTCTAGATACATCTCGCGAAAAGGCAGAATGCTCTATGGGGCAGGTATGGAGTACAGTTGTGATTTCCACTCGACGGGCAAACCGACCTACTGGCCAACTGATACCTCAAAAATACCTGATCTGATAGATTTTTTCGTCGTGAAAGGAATATCTACCAACCACATTAAAGTTGAAGAGAGCTTTGATCTGTCATCTGATCATTCACCGGTTATTTTAACATTGAGTGTAAAACTAGTCAACAACCTAGAGCCAGCGAGATTAACTGGTAAAACAACTAACTGGGAAGGCTTTAGGAACGAAATTGAAGAGAATGTTGAACTGAGCGTTCCACTTACGACACCTTATGAACTTGAAGTTAAGCTGAAGTTGATCGCTTCGCTGAGGTCGTTCAGCTCGCCTCCTGGAATAATACGTCTAACCCAAGGAAAACACCGGCCAAATACGGTTTACGATATCCGCCCGAAATAAAAGAATTGGTCAACGAAAAACGGAATGCGCGTAAAAAATGGCAACAGAGTTGCGCTCCGCAACATAAAGCACATTTTAATTATTTGTGCAATTTGTTGAAGACAGTTATTAAGGATTTTAAAAATCGTGCGATAGGTTCTTACCTTGAAAGTCTAACAGCGAAAAAAGATTCCAATTATTCACTTTGGAAAGCTGTAAAAGGCGCCAAAAGGCCTAAAATCCCCGCGCCGCCAATAAAAATAAATCAAAATGAATGGGCTAGGGAAGACAAAGAAAAAGCGGACGTTTTTGCAGCCCATCTCGAAGAAACCTTTAAACCGTATGATGGTCAAGCGGCTCACGACAGTACCAATAGTGGGACGGAATTACTATTTGACGAATTTACGCTCACGAATGCAACACTAAGGGAACTAAAACGTGAAATCGAATCTCTAAAACCTAAGAAAGCTCCTGGTTATGATTTGATCACCGGAGAAGTTCTCAAAGTTCTGCCTAGAAAAGCATTAATTAAGCTTCTATATATTATAAATGCTGCGCTCAGATTAAAACACGTGCCGAGCCAATGGAAAGTTGCGGAAGTCATTATGGTTTTAAAACCAGGAAAACCGCCAAATGAAGTAAAATCGTATAGACCAATTTCGCTTCTCCCAGTCATTTCCAAAGTTTTCGAGAGGATATTACTAAGGCGTCTACAACCGGTTATAGAAGATAATAATCTCATCCCTGACCACCAGTTTGGGTTCAGAACCAAGCATTCGACAATTGACCTAGTGCATAGAATTACTGACGTAATCGAGAAAGCAGTTGAGGAAAAAAAGATATGCTCAAGCGTATTCCTTGACGTCTCACAAGCCTTTGATAAGGTGTGGCACGATGGCTTAAAATTTAAATTACGACAAGTTCTCTTCGCTCGGCTATATGATATTTTAGAATCATATCTCGGGAATAGACTCTTCCGTGTTAGGCATGGAAGCGAATACTCGGAGCTTAAAGAAATTTCGGCTGGCGTACTGCAAGGAAGCGTCCTTGGGCCGCTTCTCTATCTGTTATATACTCGCGATATACCAAGAGAAGATTGCACTACCCTCGCTACGTTCGCCGACGACACCGCTATCCTTGCAGTCGGTAATACTATCGAAGAAACGACTGCAAAACTGCAAACCGCACTGAATAAAGTAAATGAATGGACGAGGGACTGGCGGATCGCCCTCAACGAAACTAAATCTGTTCACGTGAATTTCACGTATAAGAAAACTAATGACTTGCCAATTTTTCTAAACATGGCCCGAATAGCCTTTGCAATACTTGGGAATGACACTCGACGCAAAGCTGAAATGGAATTCGCACGTGAAAATAAAACGTAAAGAACTCGATATCAAATATAGAGAAATGTACTGGTTACTCGGAAAACATTCCCAGCTCAGTACCGAGAACAAACTGCTTTTATGCAAGTGCTAAAGCCGGTGTGGACCTACGGTATACAACTTTGGGGTTGTACCAAGAAAACAAATGCCAATATTTTACAAACTTTTCAAAATAGAGTGATTAGAGAAATTTTCCACGCTCCGTAGTATATTAGAAACGACGATATCCACAGGGATCTCGGAATTCCTACAATCGAAGCTGAAACTAGAAGCATCGCGCGAAAGCATAGAAACCGACTAATCGGACATATCAATAATACAGTCCGACACATTTTGGATGAGAATAATTTATTGCGCCGACTACAAAGAACGAAACCTTTCGACTTGGCAAGATAAGGATTAACCGCGTCCTAATTGCGGAACATGCAGGATCTTTCAGTGGAAAGTAACCTGTCAAATGTTTTTTATTTCGCGATAGAAAAATTGCTTGATAAGTTATATCTTAGTTGCAGTATCTAACATTCTATAGAAGGGTGGTGTTTTTCGTCAGTAAAAATCTGACACTACTATGAGCACGCGATTGCTATCCTCATAGTGTCTTTGGAAGATTTTCACCTACCCTCGGGGAAAAAAAAAAAATCTACCGTTTAGAAATTTATACAAAATTTGTCGGAGATTTAATTTAAAGGAATAAAATTATTTGTAGGCAGTAAAGGTTTCAGGAAAAACTAAGAATATATTTTTTTTATTAGTTTAAAAGTAGACCCGTCCATCATGCCATTTTTATTTCGTTGGAAAGTGTTTCATGAATATTTTAAAAGTAAATAAAATAAATGATAGTCTCCACTCGATGGTGTTTTCCAATACTTGGCTTAAATCGACGATTTGATTCATTGTCGATTTTGTCTTAAACTCTAAAGAAATCTAAGATTTTCAAAAAACTCCTGCAGTCTCTATCAAAATCAGAATGTTTAGCATTAATTTTCATACATTTCTAAAACTCATTTTTGGGTGAGGTTTCGGTGAAACCTCCTCAAAATCTCCTCATCCAATTATCTGAATGATGACACCGTGAATTATAAGAACATATATGCCTTTAGCTTATATGTAGATATATTCCCTTTAATTTTTCGATGGTTGACTGAAACGTCAAACTTAACTCAGGTAGTGTTTGATGTGAAGCATTCACATCGAGGTTTCGAAATCATTTTGCGGAAACCTCAGCTATCAGTACATTGTATATAGAGTATAAGAGTGTAAGTTTGATTGTAAGAGTTGCACAGTTTTCTGGTTTCGACAAATGGTATGCGGCATTGGATATCTGCCTTCAAGAAGTTTGAGGAATTATCCCTATAGATTAGAGTCTACTTGTCGCAGCCATTTTAGCCGCTAATTAACAGTGACGTGCATAATGATTTGGCTGTGCCTCTCACTCTTAGGTTGCTTGATCACCCATCCCCTTTAAATCCTAATCGCGCAATTGGTTATCTTTTTAATCCTAATGGTTTAGACGACCTTCAAAACGTTTTTGAAAAGCGGCTTCATGACATACAACCGCCTTAACATCCTCAATGTCATTCCCGACAGAAGAATGAAAGAAACTCACACGAGTTTAACTAATAAAAATTCGGATGGAGCAAGGCAGCTTTAAAAACCCCTAGAGTACATAAAAATAACACGAACAGAAGAAGTTGAAAAAAATAAAATCTCCTGAAAAATCCGTATACATAAAATATAAACCACAGCGACAGCACATGAATATTGCTAAATTAATTTGCATTATTACAAGCCTTATGTAACCCGGCGTAAGCTAAACCAACACTAACAAACCAAAGCCAGGGATATACATAGAATATGTATGTGTGTCTAATTATTATCAATAGATTAATTTCTCGCTCTTTTAAATGTTTAAAGCAAGAGCTGAATCTTGAAAATCCACTATTCTCTCTGTAGGAACATGTTGAGGACTCTTAAACCACTTCAGTTACAATTACGCATTATCAAATGTAATGAATGGAAACAAAAGACACGTCTTTTTATAAAAATGTTTACAAGAGTAAAAATTTGAAAGCGTGGCTCTATACTTATTGCATAGAGGAAGTAGTCATTGAAACAGGATAAGAATTTGAAAAATCTGAAAATAAGAGTTATTTAATGTGGTGTAAAGCGAAGGAAGGCATAGGACGGAAATGCGTTTTGGCTTTTCAACAATTTTTTCTCTTGCAATTAGATTTATTATACGCTTTATGGTTTCATTTTTTCTTTATTTTCTGGCTAGGCAGTGTCTAAAATGTCTTTATGTCGCACTACCGTCACTGCTCATTAAGTATTTTTTTTTAACCGGGTCGATGCCACATCTGTAACTATGAAAAAGCTAGTCCTTGAAACGTTCTCTGCAGAACCTGTTAACGCCTGTTCTTTTATGAAGGTTTCTTTTTCTTCTCAAACAACCAAGGATATCTTCATCCATATTTAAAAGAATCCAATCTGCAGTACAGAACAGAAGGAAAGGGTATTTACTTAATAGTTATCTTCTCAACGAAAAAAAACCAAGACTGGCAAAAAAAAATTTTTTTTTTATTGAACAGACTTATATTTTGTGAATCTGTCACTTTTTGCAGTAGTCTCATGACAACATGATGTTTTATTGAGTAACGACATTTCTTTAACATCATTCCACGCCGAAAGATAATTTTGGCAGGAATGCCAGTAATACCTAGCAAAGCTAGCATGCTTCGTTATTCGTCATTTATCAAATATTTCATAATTTAAATTATTCACTATCAAAATATATTATGTATGTATACCTAATACATTATTATCTTTCTGGTAAAAGTGTATAGAATATAAAATACCACTCAATTTATAGAACTACACAATAATAAATATGAAACTAAAAAAAACAGAAGCTGAGCTTGCATAAATAAATATTGAAATCAAAGTACCTGATAAAGTTGACATGATTTACCTACATTTTGTTTTTGCGACGCAAACACTATCTGCAATATATGATGACACCTACCGAATATGAAGTGGCCTTGTGATAGAACGCAAATGGAAACCACAACCACCCACTGCTGTTTTCCTGCCATCTGCAATATTTGTTAGCTTTTACAACAAAATGCTGCTAATTTACATGCCGCTAAGGGTGATAGAGAAAAATCCGTACAGAAATATTTTCAATTATTTCAACAGCAACGTAATTTTTATCTCGAACTCTGTTTAGTCAGGCTGATGTTGTTTACCGAGTCACAAACAATATCACCATTCCATAATTCCATTATTTATAAAAAGTAGAATCCAGGGTGTCCTTAAAACACGCTTATCTTCTTTGTGGCTGGAATTAGGGTTAATATTGAATTGAAAAGCCTCAAACAAAATGTGCATCCAAGAAGATAACCACATTAACGACACCATTTTATGGCCCATTGAATACAGAATAATAACACATAATCTGATCCTTTTCACCTTTCATTTGCAGACGGTAATCCTATTTATGATTCGCCATCGACAAAAGTTACACATCGGCGTCGTTGTCTGTTTTGATTTTGAAAAGGACCTGGTTATGATATACGTAGTCCTCCTCACCAAAAGGGGTGAATGTGCGTGCCAAGAGCAAAAACTTTGGTTGTGTACGAAAAAAAAAATCTAAAAAGTCAAGCCATCAATCAAAACGTGCAGCGTATGTTCCACAATCTCCCCCGCCACCAATAAGTTGCTTTCAATAGCGACACAAAAAAAAAACACACTCGAGCATATTGTCGAAGTTTCCTCACCACAAACTTTTGAATTACGATGCGCCCTGAAAATTAAGGGCACTTCTCTTACTTTTAATCTAATACAGCACGTGACCACAATAGCGTTATCAACGCCGCTTTCCTATGGGAGTATTTTCGGTGAGTAAATCTGCAATCCCCTTTGTAAACGGATGCCACTACCAGTGTCACCCAGGATACGTTGACGTTATCGTCGAAGAGGATATATGATATTGGCGCGGTTTGGAAGTGGTGGCGGAAATTAAGCGCACGCAAGGAGTGAGAATAAGTTTCAATTGATTATTTCAATAAACATCGTTTGCGTTGAAGCACATTTTGATTGATTGATTGATTAGATTAACACCGAGCACAAGAGGGATTCTGTGCTGGAGTATGTGACTGCCTGTTTGAATGGGTGCTAATCAAGGACTAATAAGTTTGGTAGATGTTTGCTCACAAGCTTTAGGAATGCATAATAAATTAATTGAACTTACCCGTCTTTACTTGGTACTTCAGTGTGGTGGCGCAGTCTTCGATTAGCTGCTGTAGGGTTACTGCGCGATCAGGAATTTCCAAGTCAAGAAGACGTTTCATGTCCTCTGGATGATGAAAGTCGAGAATTTTCTCATTTCGATCATTGGTAGTTTTCACGTAATCGAGGAGAACATCGATGACCTTAAGAAGAAATTCACGTGTCTCCGGAAGTGCATTGACGGTTGTTGGCAGCAGGTCTGTAAGTATAAAAAAAATGGGAAAAATGTAAAAAAGCTTAGCTAAGCATAGACAAAAAAAAAGAAAATAAGAATATTGTTTTTGAAAAACTTATGACATTAAAAGCAGTGTTTTCGAATTTAGTCTTGGAATATACATATCTATGACGCCACATGATTGAAATAGAATGAAATTCGACTGAGATGTGACAATCTAATCTTAAAATTTCTTATAAATAATAACCTACTAGGCAGTGTTAAAGCTTATTTTTCAGTTAAAACAGACCAGCAATATTTATTTTATCTTCTAGTTAAGGATGGTTCAATGAAAATTGACATAAGTTGCAATATTCCCACTTCGTACTCCCGCAGTACAAATAAATTGAAAAAGTCAAGAATTGGCAGCATAGCTATGTATTTGAAAATCAAACAATAATCAGAAAGATACAGGATTTGGTGTTCCCATGAGTACAATCCTTGGCATCAGATGTTTAACACTCCGTGGACCCGATATTCCATATTTAACAAACGTTAAATCTGTGTAATTAGTTTAAACCACTTAAATTCATGTCTTTAGTCCATGTATACAAGAATACTAAGTACACCGATTTCTAGATGCACCATTTCTTAGGAAACGGAATAGTATTGCCTTTGCTTATGTACTCAATGAGACCTTGTGTGCCAGGGGAATAAATAAAACCGACCTAAAACAGCCAAGCAGTGTATAAAATTTTAAGGTTTCAAAAATATTGAAATTATTTTCACTCTACACCATCGCCTACGGGTAAACATTAGATTGCTAAAAAATAATTTGTTTTCGGTGTATTATATTTCGATTTTCTTGATAGTACAACCATTGAAAGGAAAAGGAGAAAACAATTCTATGTCAAGGTGAAAACGACAGGTGCTGAGCACTAGATAAGCACAGACTCAAACATTGCACTTGAAACTATTACAGTAGATACAACAAAAGGATGTCCAAAAGGAGGGATACTTTCACCATTAATGTGGAGGCTGTTAACTAGCCTCGGCATAACTCAAGAGAAGTATTATGCATTTGGAGTGCGTAACGAATGAGTGTACATTTTTTAAATGTAGAGTTAAAAAAAATTTTAGGTGTAGACTACTCATACAGGACCTAAAGAATGGAACTGACGTTTAATACTAATTCCGAACGGCAATTTATTTTTGAGAAGCTTCTCAGGACAGTTCTTACTCTTGGATGTTTGTCCAACCCACCAATCTTTAAGGTGGTACGGGCCACCATAATCCATTGAACCATAATCTTTTGAAAATTAGCAAGGTTAATTATATTCAAAAAACGGAGATAAATTGGCACGCGTGTTTTGAACGCCGCGTATTTAATTTTATGTAAGAAATAATATACTGAAGTTGCTTTAGGAAAACTTGAAAATATGCTTGAATGCTGTTTTATCATTAAACTGATTTCTAATGAATAACCAAGGCTCTGGCAGACGCATTATAAAATGACTTTTAATGCTGTCAGATTAAGTCGGTTTTGACTTAAAGTCCTGTAAATCGTTGAGGCTGATACATATTGAAATATTGTCAGTTTTCTTTAAATGTTCATTCTCTTTCTTCGATTCAGGTACTCGTGCTCTAAATTGTCTATGCCCTGCAATTTGAGTAAACTTGCCTTTACTCAAAGTAGATATTTTTGGAGGCGTGATTTTAATGAAAGTGTGTGCAAAGATGAGATCTCCGTAAAGATTTAAGTTTGTAACAGAAATAACAAACAAACGAAAAAAATAAAAGGAGGACGCATGTGTTGAATTAAAATCGCCGAAAATTAAAAGGTCTGCCGCAAATGTTTGAGGTCGAACCAGCGAACCCAAAAGTCGGACCGGTAGCGATGCATTAAAAGGTGGAAAGATAAGATCCTTCGTTCCTGATCATTACCTCTTCGGAAATATTGAAGAAGAAGGACTCGGGGAAAGTCCAAAAATTTGTTTCTGTTAATATTCAAAATATGCCTTTAATCGCTTCTATATGTATTTAAAAAGCACTTTAGCTTGTTGACTGTTCTTTGCATTTAAGTTCTAGACATTCCCCATCCAAGAACCTATTCTAAAAATATAACCATAAAATTCAAAACAAATAATTGTTCTGTGGGAAAAAAACAACATTTCAAAAAGCGGTTAATTAGCCGGCTTCACTTGTCCTAACGATGTAATTAAAATGGCAACTAATCTTCTTTTTTTATTGCACTTAATTCTTGAAGGAGTTCAAGAAAATCATAATCTACTAAGTACAACTTTTCAAAGACGATAAAATCTGAACTTCCACACGCTTGAAACTTTGCACACGAATGTTGTTTCGTATTTTATACGATCTGGGGAATTTGAAGTTTTATAATTTCGAAAAACTTTTCTCAATTAACGACTATAATTAAACTACACTGTCGTCAGATGTAGATGCTTATAAAATAGCAAAGCCTTACTTTTACTGTTGTGATCCCGCCGCTTGAGTTGGCTCTCGTAAAAATCACGAAAAATCACGATAAACTTTTACACTTGTTTCGTGTGCGACTTGCAAGGATACTGAATGTTTTGTTTTTTTCTCTTAAATTTTCTATCCCATAAACAACAAGGACAATGTTCTCAACTTTACCCTAGATCCTGCTTCATGGATTACGTTTTGCAGCTGTTACAAGCTGGCGCTTTGCAAAATGGAGTCATGTAAGCACCGCACTTATTTCACTTCATCCTGCGCCACGGAAACACTATACACACAATACATAACCACCCCCTGTTCTTGCGCTAGGTATGGAGTGGTGGGCGCTGGAGCTACTTGAATAATTGCTAATTGAGGATTTGGATTGCCCGCAGTGGGATTAAATTGTCGCAGTTAATGGCTCAGAAAGAGCAACTATTCCGGCTATAGACGCAAATAACTGTAGTAATTCTAATTTATGGCCTGGTGCAGGATTATGCGTTGGTTTATTGAATAGCTGTATGTTTTAGTGTGCACATATGATAACCCCGGATAGCCAAATCGTGCGAACAACTGGAGCCATGAAGGAATTTTTTGTTATCATTCGAACAGGAAGCACTGAAATTGTGTTTTTATTTCGTTCATTTCATTTAACCATGACTGCCATTAATTGCCCAGAGAGGCGTGAAAATCATCCATATCATTTCCGGAAACTTAAAATTTAATTAAAAAAAACAACATACAAGCAACTGACGGCGCACATCCGTGTCGAATTTAAAAAAGGACACGTCTCCCTTTCGGATTCGTTGGCAATTAAACCCAACCGGCTGTGAAGTATATCAAATTGTTTGAAGCTTTCGCAGGTTGCGTTGTGCCAAAACCGTAAGCAAATTAATTAAGAAAAAACAAATTCATTAGTTTGTTTAAGGATTGCTGCTGCAGACGGGCTTGAATTCAATTTCAAAAAAATTACTTCAATAAATCAGCGGTACATTTTCAATTTCGATTCCGATGATATTCCAGCATTCCAGGCATTCGTAAATTCCAGTTCACTAAAACGTATTTAATATCCACTCTGATCCACCACTGACGTGAGTGAGAGTAATGCCTCTAAGTGCCTCAACTGAAGGAGTACTCGTTGTATGAAATAACACCCTCTATTTTGTGCCACAAACAAAAAAGGACGAGGAACAACACCCTTCTTTTTCTGCACAGCATTCCAAGGCAAATATAAAATTCCGCCAACATGTAATCGAATGTAATATCCTGTGACTAAACGGTTTATATTTGTACCATTCGTTGGGCGAGCATGCAAACATACACCAAGCACGAGTACACCGAGGGTACACAATAATCTTTTGAAGAAGCTAGAGGGTGACTTGCTACCTTACGAAGGGTTCCTGATCCTGAAATCTGTTCCATCATATGGTCGACTAAAGACAATTTATCACAGACAGGGTAAATGTGTTGGACATTCGAAATGTTTGTCTTTTTATTTGTTTTGTACTTACACTCCAACAACGTTCAGTTCAAGTAAAGGACTTGTGTTGGATTCTCCGTAAGAAACACATTTCGACTACAAGTTTACTACTGCTGGTGCTTGAAAGTGACGTTTGGACTTTTGCCAGATAATGGATTGATCACGAAAGAAACTTGAAATTCGATTGGTACATAGCTCGGGACTGTTTTTAGTAGTTGACAGCAACACTAAAAATAGCAATTTTTGTTTTCAGCACTTGCATTCAAGTAGAGGGGTCTGTTTACTGACTGCTGGACTCGGTGAAAGAAAATTTGTTTTGCAATAGCAGCAGCAACTAATTGTGCACAACTTTTGACCAGACTATTTGTCTTAGGCAAAGTGTATGCTAACAAAATCGAAGATAAATGAGCGTTGTAATGCTAACAGAAATTAATTAAAATTAAACTCTCAACTGTTGAAACTTGAAAGACAGTAACTTGTGATTTTCGTTTTAATACATAGATACATATGTATTAAATGTTAGAAGCATCTGAAAAATTGTTTTGGAGTCCCAACATCTGCAAGAAAAACAGATACAAAAAGAAATAAATGGGCCGTTTTTTTCTAATATTTTTTATTTTAGGAACGTAAATCAATTCAATATGATTGAGGTGGTATCGTCATGAAAGTCCGTTAACCTTAGTTTAAGCAACATTTGGGGTTAAAAACTGAATTCATTTAATGAAAAGATAAAAGGAATCTCTCGTATACCAATTCATTGCCAAAAATCCAATAATAATACAGTCCTAAAATCTATTTGAGTAGACACGTGGAAGTGTGAAGCCAAGTTCTTCAGCAAATTTGTAACTACACCCTTTTTTTAAAAGCTATTTTTACACCTTACTTTGCTTCCAACAAAAGCTAGAAACATCAAGTATCCAGAATTTGTTGTGAAACCATTCAACATCTTGAATTGAAACATAAGCTTAAATTAGTCTTTACGAAGCAAATATATCAGATATTTAGTCCTTATTAGCGGACAGACTTTTTCGTCTAAAGCCTTGAGATGAATATTCCAAATTTAAAGAAATCGCGACAGGAGTTCTACAAGGAAGCGTCCTGTGGCCAATTCTATTTTTAATCTTTACTTGAGATATTCCGCAGAAAGAAGGCACAACACAACAAACTAGCTACGTTTGCGAATCACACAGCTATTAGTCGTGAGTAATGCAGTTTAATGAGCAATGAATAAGCTCCAATGGGCTATTGGCAGCGTTTTTGAGTGGACGAAAACTTGGCGTATTGCGCTTCATTAAACCAAATCCATCCGCGTTAATTTTACTTACAGAATTGTAAATATGCTTCACATATTTATAGACTCCGTATAAATTCTGTACGCAAATGAAGCTAAATATTTGGAATGACATTAGATAGTCAAGCGGCATTAAATCGCACGATCTTGGAGGCCAATTCACGGGGCCGTAACGTGAAACTATGTGAGTACCAAACGTTTCCTTTAATAAATCAATTGTGGAACGAGCTGTGTGAGATTTTGCGCCATCTTGTTTGAAACCACAACTCCTCCACATCATGGTTGTTCAATTGATTAACAAAGAATCAGCAATCATGCCTCTACAGCGGTCAACATTGACTGTAACGTTTAAGCCTGCATTGTTTTTAAGGAAGTACGGACAAATTATTCCACCAACCAACATACACTTGAGGATTATCATCACTCCAAATGCGGCCGTTTTATTTATTGACGTATCCTTTCAACCAAAATCTTTGCTAAACAAAATTCGCGCGATACGTATTTCGAACAGAACCAAGATTTTCAAAATAAATTTGCACGATGGAAGCGTTGTTCAGGCGTCATCTATTCATGTTGAAATGCCAAACGAAACTAAAAATAAATCACTTGACAGGTGATAAAATGGCCGCCAGATAAAATCGTATACCCATAAGAAAAAACCCTTTACAAGCAAATTCTGAAACTGGTTTGGACGATTGGTATAAAACTTTGGGGTTGTACTAAAACAAGTAAAGTAAATATTTTACAAACTTTTCAAATTAAAGTTCTAAGAAGAATTATCAACGCTCTGTGGTATATCCGAAACGGTGATATCCACCGAGACTCAGGTAACGAGTAGTAAAAACGTGTCGTCTAAAACGAGAAACGTAAGCAACGGACTCGGCTTCATTGCAATAACGCTATGCTACAAATTCTTAATGAAACAAATCTAGTGCGCCGGCTACAAAGGATAAAACAATTTGAACTAGCGCAGTAAGATTTAACCGCGAGGAATTGGCGGTATTAGCACATTTTACTTCCGCTGGGAGGCTGCCTGCCAAATGTGTTGGAAAAAGGAAATTAAAACTTCTAGATAGGATATAACCTAGTTGTAGTATAAGGGATTTTGAAGGGAGGAAACGGAGGTACGTATAATATTAAAAAAATAAATCGTGAAATATTTCTGACTGGGTACTTCGATAACCAAGCGTTGTTTTATTTTGTTTGAAATAATTTCTTTGAAATTGTTTTTAAGATTGCACAACGTCTTTTGTCTGACTTGTAAGGCAAAAACACTTTTTTGTAATAGAACTCGGCCCATTATTAACATTTGTGTTGAGTTTCACAAATTTGTTTACAACAATATTCAACTAACATTCCACTTGCAATGAGAAGGCGAACACTAAAATACATATGTTTAAGACCTCTTTAGAAGTGCAAGCCCGTCATAATGTTTATTGATTTGTACTGGCTTTGATTTTTTTCAGCGTCATCATAACCTTCGAATGAACATCAGTTTTCATTTATGGTAATTGAAGTATTATTAACTCGAAGTTCAAAATTCGTTGTTTTCTGTCATGAATGAGTCAAAGCCAAGCCCAGGTTAAAATCCGCTCAACGTGGCAACGTAAAAAACTGGCGTTAGCTACTTCACTGCCAAACTGTGTGGAAAACATCCGAAACTTATATAGAAATTTTACTTAAACTTATCGTGTTTGGAAATTACAGTCACTCCTCCTACACAGTTTTAATTGGAGCTAGAGTATTATTAAAAAAGGTTATACAATTCTAAAATAATTGGAATCATCAAATAGTCAACTTCAAATGAATTAAAACATTTCTATTTGCTTTGTATATTAAGTTATGTATGATGTGTTGATTATAATTAACTGCAAATATGTAACATAAGCAATGTTTTTGTATGTAAGACGCGCAACTTTATATCGGCTTACAGCTCCACACAGTCATACATGCAAATGAAAGTTTGTAAATATTAGGTATGCAGGGAATTTAAGTTCATATTTATAATCCTGTTTGGAATGTATGAGTTTCTAAATGCAACTACACAAGGAATGTGGGTTGGGACTCATCATCCACATATTCTGCTGTAGTTCAAAAATCATCAGTCTGTATTTATTTTGCTTACATTTAATTGTGAATAAAAGCTCCACATACATATGCCAAACTCTGTTTTTCAACAGGGTAAACTTGTTTCCAAACTAACTTCTAAATATGAAGTTAATTCGAATTTGCTTCAAAACAATTTGCACACAGAAATGTGTCGAAAATAAATACTATTGTTTTGTTAGTTATTTAGTTTTAATATGTTAAAAGTATTTCATGTTTGCATTCATGTTACTTTGAATAAGCTTAATTCAGTTTGAATTGAAGTTTGAGTATGGAATTCAATGAATTTTCTTAGATAATATTTTACCGACGGTCGTGTTTTTCATCTCTATACCTTACCGACGGTAATTTTATATTTTTTATTTTGAGTTTCAAATATTTTGCAATTAAAAGCCTCAGTGGTTAAGTAAACAAGATGAACTTTAACTGGGAGAACTATGTATTTAGTTCCATATCAGTGCAACATGTGCATTCATGTAACCATCTATTTGAAAAAGTTGAAAGGTCCATCGTACATTATTTTAGAGAAAACATTCAATAAAAATCCACTTGTTTCTATGATGTTTGCATAGAAATTTATATTTGGGAAATTTTGTATTATGTTATCATATTGTTAATTTCTGCTAGGCTGCTTCAATGATGACATTTTTTATTGCACATCACCCATTTATGTAGCTTAATAAAGGATTTGAACTTGAAACCTTTTTCTGTTTTTCACCGCCCCGATGCTTGCGAAAGTCTGACAAACATATAAGAACTTACTCACACTGACAGGTTTTCAGTATAAATGCGACAGAAAAATAAAACATCAAAATTTCGCGTAAAAAAAATATTTCGTTGTTTTTTTTAGAAAAGTGCGCCTATAACAGAATAAGGCATTTCCCAATGCGGAAAATGTTAATATTAGCCTAACATTTCTTAGGGTTTTTTTTAATGAAAACTGACAAATGCGTGTGATATTTGTTTGAATTGCAGCTCGTGTCTTTGCGTAGTGTTTCTCTATTTTGTCGTACATAGATAGTTACATTTTTGATTTTCAAAAACTTTTAGAAGCGAACAGACCTAAATTAACGTTAACGTTGTACGTACTGGATTTAAGCTTAAAAGAATTTCAATATATTTATAGTAAAATTATTTCAAAGTGGTACGTGCTGGCGAAACAGTAAGAATTAATGACATTGAATTGTTAATTACCAAAACATTATATATTTGTGTTTGTCTCTACCGCCAGTCAAAAAATAAACTGCTGTTGCACTTTAGCCTGAAAACATGAATTCGACGCAGATTACTGTCAACTCTGGTCAGCATGATAGCCTACTGTTTATGTAGTTCAGCAGATTAATTTATGTTACAGAATATCTTGAAAAGTTTAAAAAGATGTTTAAGCCAAAATAAACACGACAAAGAAGATCCACGGTTTTTAATATCACTTCTTTAGCCGCCTTTTAATACGAGGAAATAAATGTCAAATAATTAAGCGTCGCGTCGCAATAATTCAAAAAAATTAATTAATATTTTCGATTGATATCTGTCAAAGAAAATTGTTTATTAATCCCTAGTTAGTTTTTAATTCACCAAAATTGTTTGGTTAGCTCGGAGTTATCGCAGGATTAAAATTGACTATAAACATAAGAAAAGGCTACAGTCCGCTTGGGGCGAACAGTATGATACCCTATCCATAACCCTATATGCCCCAACGAAAAAAGCATTAAGAAGATGATGGATAGCATTTAATTTCATTCTATTATGAAAAAAAAATGTTTTTTTGAAAAAACGCCCCCAAAAAGTGGGCGTGGCCAAAAACTTTGTATGGGCGATTTGTTGGAAAAATTTTTGGCTAAATATCTTGTTAAAAATTTTTTTTGCTTTCTATGAAAATTTTCGAAGAAAACAGCAAAAAAATTTTACACTTAACCATTTCGGAGCCCTAGGGAATATGTGGTTCAAATTTTAAAGGCCTAAAAATTACGTACGGACGGACGGACGGACATTGCTAGATAGTCTTAGGATTTGGTCCTGATCATAAATATATATACTTGTATGGGTCTACGACGAATATTAAGGGGTGTTACAAACTATCTGTCAAAATTAATATACCCTTAGGATAGGATATAAAAACCAGTTTGAGAAGTTAACTCGCAATATCGGATGATCTCGCACTGAAAAATTTCCTATAATAAAAACGAAGTTATAGAGATGTAATAGTTAAGGTACGATCATCCATACATGTCATCCGGATGACACCCTGACGTCACTATGACGTGGAATTTATAATAGTGGCCATCCTGTCAGAAATAAACAAGTTTTCTGACGTCAGCATACCATCCGGATGACAAGTTTGGATGACCGTCTGATCGTACCTTTAGGCATAAACAGACTTCTTTATGAACGTATTTTAAAGAGTGTACAAAGTTATACACGCTTTAAAATGCCTCTAAACGCAAAAACGTTGTTTATAAAACTTATGAAACGTTGCATAGAGGTTGTCCAACTTAAACGCGTTTGGAGGTTGTTTAGTGCCTGCTTAAGTGTGTTTTTGTATGGAAATGTGATTTTTTTTTCTTGATCGAATTTTTGTTCAACGGAACTTTAAAGTGTATGTGCAACCGACAATTATCAGTGAGAAAAATAATTTGTGTAACAGGTATATGACAGTGTAGGAATCATTTGATTGCAGTTCGAAGTGAAAGTTACTGTAATTTTTGGTTTTGGATTGATTGAATGATGCATGTTTCTTGTTTAGAACGTGTACGAAAAATGCAAACGAAAAATCCGATTCGCAACAAAATACCTTCAATTTGTTTTTCTACAAACAGTTGAGTTGTGTTTACAAATTCGGACAATAATTGTAATAGATTTCGACGTTTTGGTACATAATCTGACATACATAAGCCCTGTATGGGAAAATGTTGTTGGAAATGTTGCATAAAGGCTGCTTAAATTCTTCGACCCTGTATAACTATGCAACCGTTTAGAGGTATTTTATTGAAATCTAATAAATATGGCTCAAGTGTCTCAGTTGCAGTTAGTAATTGTTTGTAATTGTGTTTTATTATGACTACTATTATGTCTACTTAGTGAACCTAGAAGCTGGTTGACCTTGGTTATGCGACAAATTTAGGAAGGATATCAGCAAACTGGCCTTAGATTCAATGTTTCGATATAAGTAAATTTTTTTTGTTTTGTTGTATTTAACAAAAATTTGAGTTTATTTACAGCAAACTCTTTGTTGGACCTTCTCCAACGTAAAGCAATGATTTGAATGTAATAGTAAAACTTGCGAGACGTAAAAAGTCTCAGTAATAATAATTATCTGATATTTGGTATTAAAAACACTAGCTATGCACGAACTTAGATTCAAAAGATTTCGAAACACCGTTCAATAGGTACGGTATATGTCAGAATGTAAAAATTGATTGGTATGGAACCTGAAGTTTGGGAGACACTGCAATATATAAAATCACACGAAATTAATTTTAAAAGCTTATTTTAATCTTGTCAGTAATGAGCTAATAATAATTTTAAAAAAGATTAATTTTTGATCTCATTAACTGAAAAATCTTTGGTCGCGCAATATATATAAAGCAATTCTGAATGCATACCCTCTTATAGAGCAGAATTCTATGCACTCTTCAATTGAAATTATCCACCCCATATGGGCAAAATTCGATTTTAAAAGGCAACATGTTCCAAGCAATCCATTGCAAACTAATTTGGGGCAAAGTTTGGTTATCAAGAAAAAGCAATCTGCACCACACTTTTTTCGTGCAGATAGTTACAAATTGTCCCTTAGTTCACTGGATTCCCATTATTGCGTTCTTGATTTGTATCCAAAAATTTATTTTCGATTGGGTAAGCCATTTTGAAGCATCTATACAAAATAAGTTGAAAACGTTAGCATTGAGGGTGTTGCGACTTTAGTATTAACTCTTGTATCCTCATTCACGCCATATTTCATTAAAGGAAACACTGAAATGTCATCCATTCCAAACAATACCAACAATATTTTCTGTTTACAGCATATTATACTGTGTATGACTTCTTTCACAATCACCATAAGTAATTATGGCCACATTATTTGGAGCGTAATAAACCACACTGCATATAAAACAAATATAGGAGTTATGTCTTGTACATATTTTATGCTTAAGGGAACATTGGTACAATTTGTATTGTTTTTGCAATCCAAAAATTAAAATAGGAAGAAAATACTAAACATTTTTTTTCCATTACAGAGTTTTTCATGTGTGGTTGATTTCACTACTCATAAAATGGAAGTTTAATGTAGCGCATTTTTAATTCCAAATTGCTTAAGTAAACATAAAGCCATAAAATAAATAGATTATTACTTAGGTGCATTCGACCTCTACTTGTCATCAGTGTAGACAAATATGTAACAAGTCTTAATAAAGGAACCTATTGTATATGAGATCCTTGTGAATTCATCCTGAAAAGAGCTCCATTTAATCATTCCAGAGAGAAAGAGAGCTCCAATTCATTGACAAATGTTATATAGCTTTTAATAAAGGAATCTATTGTAGTTATATGAGATCCTTGTGGATACATCACGACGAGAGCTCCATTAATTCATTCCAATCAATGCCAATCTAATTGATTTCAATATAAAATCAGAGATCATGTATATATAAGCTGTTAATTGAATTTTCAATTATAAATCAATTCTCTATAACAATACTTAGACTAAAATACTTTATTTTATGAATTGCATGATATACATTTTAATTTTTGTTTCAAGGTCTTCCTTTCAAAACGCTTGACAGATGTGTCAATAAAAACATTTGATAACAATTATTGTTGATTATCAAGTGAATTTGCGACTTTACGAATGTCACCTTTCAACTGTCACAATCATCAGATTCATCAAAAATGACAAATGGTTGATAATGACAAATGGTGTTGAGAGTGTTTGTGCGTATATAGATTATTGATGCACGATTTTTTTATGCTTAAAATGGATATGTGATAAAACCATAACGATAAGATTTTTGTGCTGCTTTATCCACTTTAAGAATACATATTACCTACCTACTATGAAAATTTAAAAGATCAATGGAAGTACGAGTTTATTTTTGTGTGCCATTTTTTAAGGCAATTAATGTCCATAATCAACACTGTAAAATAGATTTCTATAGGCAGAATAAGGTATACTTTAAGGCTTTGTAACACTTATGTAAAATATTTTACATTGAGTCCATGCCGAAATCTCAATTGCACAGCACGTGGTTGTACCTCTACCCCTTACTATTTCGTTCCTCTGCTTGATTGCAGGTTGAATATTGGAATTTCACATTATTTAATAATGCTGTTTAGTTTATAGAAGCCCAAATTTGAATCGCAATTTTGCATTGTTTGATAAGATATCTGATTCCATCAGGCGACAAACCACAACCTCAAAGGTCTAATAAATATCTAAGACTAAAAAACTGCTTCCTTCTCAAGTGCCTATAGTTAGCTTTTTTATATATAGAATCTTTTGTTTTAATGGCTATTTTGGAAAATGTAGATGTATATTTAAGAATCTTTAGTACATTCATACCTACGCTTGCGCATGACGTAATGAACACAGAATAAAAAAAAATTCTCTAATTTCAAATATTCTCACAAATAACTAAATTCTTAATGATCGCGCAGCTTTTCGTAGTCGCGAAGATTTTTACCAAAATTTTAATCGATTTAAAAACACAAGGATTCATAGCCTTAAGAATGTCTTATGCCTGTCCAATCCAGAAACCTTGATTGGGGAAGATCGTTTGTCAACAAAAATCATTGTGAAAATCGCAAAATAGAGCGTGATGTAAAATTTCTACAAAATATCGAGTATACGCATACAAAACGTGCCTGATATATTTTTTTAATACTAATTGATAACTTTTTATAATTTTAAAATTTAGTACAAAGTTATATTAAAGGCATTATTGGAAGTGACCAACAAATAATGTGATTGCAAAAGTATATTTAAAAGTCATCTTATGACAAGTTGTAGGTACGTACTCCTGGTGAGTTGTTAAATGAAAATACGTATAAGGTAAAACTTGGGTCGACTTTAACTTGGAACTACTTCACTGCGTAATCCAAGTCACTGCTCAGTTTTCTGGATTGATTAAAACTTATGTTTGGAACAAGCTGCATGTATGGGTGAATGTTTACGACATACGTTTAATCAACGCCTTAGGGGCTTTATTGCCTGCGTAATTATAATAAGTAGTCAGTTATTCCATAACACAAAAAGTAATTATCAAAAATGGCAATGCTGTATGATTGGTTAGCCAAGTTTATTTAAACACCAAATTCGTGTAGAAAGTTTAAGACCTTTTCGCAAACTATTTCCCATGTAAAGGCCTTTATTAGTGTTGCCGAGTGGAACTTATTCGAATAAACTTCATAACACAAAACGTAAAAAAAAATTAGTTAACATTGCGTTAAATGTCAACGTAAAAACAATTTGAGAGCCTTAAGAACAACAGAAACAGAATCAATGTCAGCAGAATCAAGGAGCTAAGGCAAATAAAAATAAGTAAATAAAATTGAATTTTCTTAATATTTTTTGTCGTAGAGTTGTATGTTCTTATCTTGTACTTACGCATGAACATTTTATTTATGTTTCATGTTCACTTTTCTGCATTTTGTTGGGTTTTTAAGTAAAATACATTTACATATTTCAATGTTAGTTTTGTTTTTTTTGTTATTTATTATGCAGAGAACGTGATAGTGGACCAATGAATTAGTTTCATTTGCACCAGCTTTTGCAATTATTGATTCTATCTCTTTTGAAAGTTAAAATAATTTGTTTTCAAACATATACATATACCTATATCTACATTTTTTCTAAGAATTGGTAAGGATTTCCAATTTTTTTATTTTTCATAACCTAAAAAAGGTGTTGTGACTGTGAGAGTGAAGGAGATGCAATTTTGTTTCTTTGTCTAATTGTATCTGAACTAATAAACGCTTTTATTTCTTTACTGATTTTGAAAACTTTTAAAACTATTATTAGGTTTCAAATTATTCGATTTCATCTGAATTGACTATTTAAACAACTTTGAATATTATTTTTTTGTTTTAAAATGCATTTAACAGCAAAGCATGAATCAATAAGTTAAACTTTACGTTGTGTGGAACTAAAATTATGTTAATTATATAGAAGTATTGAAATTACACAGGTTATAAATGCCAACTTTGGCGAGTGTACGATTCCCGAGAGTCCTTAGTTTGAAAAATAAATTCTAAAGACTTTACGGCCTTGTCTTAATTCTGCCAAAAGAATGCTATTTCTTCTAAAATCGAATTCCAACTCTATTTTCATTTAAATTAATAAACGTGGTATAAACGTCTATAGATAATCTATATCGGCCCTAAAATTCATTTCTCAAAATGGCGACTTAAATTATCAGACATTACTTTTTATTGCCGTCTGCCATCCGTTGTTAACTTTCAGTAAAAATTTATTCATTTGGCTTATATAATCCAAACTTTTACCCACTGCGTGCTTTCAGTTCAATCGATTATTTACTTTTTATGTATGATTTAGGTAGGTAGATACGAATACCTAACAATATAAAATATGTGCAGTATCTTTAGTAAATATCAGTCAAGTAAATAGAGCACCAAGTAATGGCATTCAGTAAAAAAGGAGAAACATGTATTACCACGTAGGGGCACCTAAATAGAATATATACATTCCCCTCTTTCAATAGGTTCTTGCAGGCACATAGGTGCCACAAGTCAGTTTTTACGTCACAAAACAAATAAAACATGGCGTCTGATTCTGACGTCATTGAATCAACGTAGCCTTGTATTTAAGATAGATATCTCCATATCTATATGTATACGTCAATCAATTGAAGAGTCCATTACACTATGAGCAGTGTAAGGATGCCACGCACACACATCACTTAAGTTTGTTTACTTTTTCACGGATGAAATGAAAAGTTATAAAAAGAATTAAAAAGTGTCTTTATATGATAACGACGCCATTTTTGTAAATAAAATCTTGCGCAGTGCCTACAAAGGCGATGCCGATCTACTACATTTTGAATGTGGAATATATAGGTACCTATTGCAAAATGAGTGCAATAACGATTTTTGAAACTGCAAAACTGAAGCGAAAAAGGAAAAATAAATTTTAATATGTAATTTCAAAACGAAATGGCTTCCAAATACGCCCATAGATTTAACAAATAACTTTTACACACTAAGAGGTTATGTAACAATAGAGTATCGTCTCACTTACCGTAGGCTGTAAGTTTCCCAGTCCTATCAGACAGTTTATAGTTGTTTGGATTCAGCGACATTTTCTCCTCTATAATTATGAAAAAAAGGAAGGAGAAAAAAACTATTATAACAAAAATTATGTTAAGAAATATTGAATTAAATGAATGAATAAAAATAGAAAGGATGTTCAAATTTGAAGCAAATGCAATGAAATGTGTAAATCGCCACTAAAATTTTTTTTTTTATAAACGAACTTTACAGGACAAATTTTAATAGTGAAGTGCAAAACAGGGATGTCTTCACGTTACAAGCTTTAAAGACTATATAAATTGAAGTGAATTCTCCTTTGTTCAGGATAACTACGTTACATGCATGCGCTGCTACAATTTTGATGTACATCATGACCCACTTCCTGGCGCAAGGGCACCTGAAGGTTATGATCATGTCCTTTTCGAAGTGGTATCCATTTTAGGAAATCTGAGTGCGCATTCTCACACCATTTTCTTTATATAGAAGCGAGAAAAAAAATATGTGTAGGTACCCGAAGCGTTGCCAATTTATTTACGTAACACGTAAAAAATGGCGTCACAAGCAATTTTTTCTTTTACAATTTATGGGGTATAGATACAATTATATAGAAAAAAAAGTAAGTTTTTTTGTTTTTTGTTTTAAGAATCTTACCAATAATCTTGCGGAGATCTTCGATGTATTGCTTTAAGAAAATCAGTTTGACTGTTTTTCAAATTAATGTAGGGTAGTTCAAAAATTACTCTACCTCGGTGTGGAGTGACAGGAAAAATAAATCAAAAATCTAATTTGTCGCTTTCACACTAAGAAACAATAATAAAACAAAGGAATTGTCTTCTTTTTTTTTACTACAACTAAGCACAGAAGCAAATGGCTAATTTTATGTGTGCACAAGTGCAAAAGAAAACCACCACGAGTGTGTGTGACGTTCTGATGGAATGCGTGACCTTAATGTGGGGGAAAATATAAAAGAAAAATGTATTGATAACTTTTTCTCTACAACGGTTTTGATTTTTTTTTTAATCTCACTTTGATTTAAATTAATTTTTGTTTTTAACGGCGGCTCCAACGAACGATTCTACTACAAACACTTGATAGTTATTATTTTTTGGTTTTCGCTGAAGTTAATTTTATGGATATTCACAACTTTAACACTGTCTGAGTACGGGACCAACCTTTCTTTGTCAGGACGGACAGAACAGAATAGAAAGCAGCTTCACTGTCTGACGACCTGCGGAGCTATGCAGGAATACGTTTGCTGGAATGTTAGTCCAAGCATTTTTGGTGTGGAGGATATTTTCTCTGATGTTTGGGGGCGGGTGACACCCCCACAAAAAGTGTCCTTAAAGATCTGCTAAACACACACACGCACACACAATGAGTTCTATACAAAGTATACAAAGAGGGTGAATAGCTTTTTTCGGTGTTGAATGTTTAGTGTTCTTGGGGGATGAATGACGTCATAGATGACATTTAAGTACAGTCAGCCATGTTTACCCAGCCGAGGAGAAAAAGGCGGGGCTTAATTTGATTTTATTTTCTACGACAGGATGGGGTAAAGAATGGAATCCTTGCAATGAGCTTAATAGAATAAAAGTTACGCTTCCCAACAGGGAATATCATCAAGTTAGCCTTGTGCGCGTGGTGTAAGGGTTTTATGAAGATGTGGGTTGTAGAATACGGCGCCATTTCACGGTATATACGGATAGTAGGAAGGTTCTTACCAAGTGCATTTTTGTTTTCCTCTATGACTTGTGTTTACATATGGAAAAAACCTATTTACACGACTTAATAAACATTTTTAAATAAACCGCAATCTGAAATCTAGAAGCAGAAGTAGGTAAAAGAAGGACAAAGACACAAACGCAAGTAGAAAAAAAAAACCAAAATATGTTAATATATGAAAAACGAGTTAAAAATCCCGAAAAGAATTTAGGTAGAAGAGTATTTCAAGTATGTTGTGTGAGAGACCATGGAATGTTCTTAGTCAGCAGAAAATTCTATGAATAGTCAAGTCAAGCAGATAGGTAGGTAGGTGGCTAGTTTCAGGTATGACTAAGACTACAGCAATGGATAATCAAAAAGCCTAATCAGTTCCATTCCTTGACAGGTTGTCTTGGAATTCCCCTCGCCACACATTCAAAGCGAAGACTGACTGACAACTTGACTTTTGGTCACAAAGTTTTTTTTTGTTTTCTTCCATGTGTTAAATTTGACAGTTTGGTTGTAAGATAAAAATCGTAAATGTAACTATACAGCTATAGGGAGATAACCAACCTATATGCATTGGGATTATCGTTTTATTTGTAACCGGCGAGTTCATTGAGAGAAATTTCTTCTTAAATACGGCTATGGTGAGTCCCAAACGTATTTTATAATTGAGGTTCCATCTAGATCTAGGAGAATGGAAGAGAAATGAGACTTTTATGTCAGTTAGACATGTTTTCCTAAGTGAAGATTACTACTTAAGTTTATGTTAGAGAGGTGGACACATCGAGAGATAATGTTTTTAGCTGCATGTACAATATGTATATAGACAGAGAGTGACATTAAGCAAGACGTTGAGAAAGTAAGTATCTGCCGCATAACCCTATCAATGAATATAATTAGTAATTCTTATGAGAGAAGAAAGTAGTTGTAGATAATAGCTGGCACGTTTGCATTTAATCGGGACTGTTAAAATCCATATTACACCCAGCTAAGGTTGGAGAAATACAAATAAATTAATGCTTCTCATAACAGATATCTCTCTTATATATATTGAGATATCCTAAAGATGCCTTAAAATTTCTAAAAAGTATGTAGGTAAGTATTTCTAACTAAGGTCGCTCTGCGACATATTGTCGTTACTTTGAGGAAGACTAAAGCCAAGTCATGGAAGTCTACTTATGATCTTCTAAAAAGCTATAGGACTATCAGCCTTTCAAATGCATTCTTATTGGCGTTAAATAATAGTTCGACATACAGATTAAGCAGATTCCACTTACATTGCACTGATGGAGTTTACAGGCAAAGTACGTAAAGCTCCACAGCTTATTTCGAACCACGGATATAGAGGGTGTGTCAGCCGAAGTAACTTACCAACCTCTATACTCTTAGAGTATAAGACCTCTAGGTCCACAAACATTCTCTGGCACTGCCATAGGACGGTGCGGATCTTTAGGCCTTTTAGCAGTTTCATATAAGGTCAACAGAAGAGCTTGTTATACCCATCAACTGTTATTAGAATGGTTTAGCAAAATACTAATCTAAAATTCTGAAGATTTATTACTTTTGGATAACTCTCTAACATACTAAGAAGATAATGATTTAATACAGACTCAAATATCATAGTGAGGTACTGTCTACCAAATTCCACATCTAATAATCCAGCCAATGGGTGAGGATCATCAGTGCCATTATAAGGAGGCTAGGATGTTCAGAAAATTAACGTAATTTTTTCAAGTCTCTTAAAATTAAGACGGCATTATGGCCTATTTCTAAGTCGTATGGATTTTTTGAGTAATAATTTGTCCAAAAAGTGAAGAAGTTAAGTTCTGTCAGAATCCATAGGAGTTGATTCTTACTTATTGTACCTTATTTTTTACATTCTACGGAACAAGCTAAAGAGGTTTTAGCAAATATGGACTGTGCTGTTTATGTTCATATCACTCCCAAAGACATCAGAAATTGGGTTAGATACATAGATGCAAATACTATTACAAAACAAACTGTCCTTATATACATAGATAACAAATCCATTCAAGGAAAGAAAAAGAATTAAATTGCTTACGGCGAAACTATATAAAAAGTATTTTTCAACTTAAAATGCACAAATCTTTAAGGTTATTTTATTTGAAGTTTCCGCGATACATTGTTCTTATTTATTTTACGAACTTTTTTTATGATTTGCTAAGTTTATGAAGGAAATAAATGATGAGCTCGTTCCAGTCCTGTCGGATAATTGTGTTTCGAATGTATATTCAAAAGTGATTGTTTTGATTTTCTTTTACTATTTCTAAGTAGAAATAAATCAGAAAAATTTGGTCTTCTATCGTACTCTGTTGGATGAATTTACGGTGGCTTAAGTAAATTTTGGCTTTTCTCCAATTTACTCCTATTGAAACTTAAATTAGATTCGTAAAATCTTTGCTTGTATTTTCAATTGATTATTCTGTTGCTGGTTTTTGTATGCTTGATTCATGGTCAATGCAAAAACTTACTGTTTAATTTAATAATAATGCGCGATATATGTTCAAACTTCGTGGATTTATATCACACTTCATCAGAAAAAGGTGCTTGCTGTACCTTAAATAAATAAATTTCTTTAAAATTAAATCTATTACCCGAACTTGGTAATCTTATCGCGTTTCCTTTTTAATCTCCACCAAGACTCTCTCCCGAAATCAATAAAACAGATAACTGAGACAACATAATTTCGAAGTGATATTTCTTAAAGAATTTTTTAAAAAAACTATTACACTTCCATCTCCCTCATCTTCCCTTTTAAATACTTACATTGATTGTATTAAATGACAGTTCAAATCGTATGTTTAATTCATTCGACTTTATATTTATATTGTTATTTATCAGGTAATACCTAAACTATTGAAACTTTAAATTGTACCTCTATGTGCCACAAAAGGACAATGATAAACTGACAATCTGTCAGAGTATCAGAACACTTAAGTTGACAAATACAAGCAGTTTAAGATACATATAATGTCGAAGCTTTCAAATAGCCTACAGTTGACAGCATAAAAAGTCTTTAACAATAAAAATACACAAACCAAAAATAGGATGTATTCATCCATCATAGTCAATATATAAATCAAGATCCCCATGGGATCTAGGAATGTGGCTTATATGTCATAATTGTTCTAATCATATAAATTATTAATTTTTTGTTTGTGATAACAAAGCCAACCACAATGAGGGTGGGTCATGTCCAATTAAGAGGTAAAATATTTGCACAAGTATCAGAGATACTATCGATACAAGAGCGTTAAGGTGAAATATCAAATCCTTATCAATTGTCACAGGTTGGATGACAGGTGGTACCTACCTTTGCCCTCGATAAACATAATGGTATATATTTATAGCTAAAATATCGTTCGATGTGCTTGAAACATATTGCGCACACTTCCTTTAATAGAGTCAGTTGCAAGGAAAACAACAGTGTACAATTTTTGTTAAATTTTTAATAAAACATACACGGACCTAATAGTCATCGATGAAAATAATTTATTATGAAAATAATTTATTGCATGTGCTTATTGTTTGTTTTTTTTTTTAAAGTTGAAAGTTCTTATCGGAATTTAGTCAATTTGTCGAGTTGACTTAAATGGTGATAGCGGGTGGAAAATTAATTTAGTTAAATCTGAAGTTTCGCATTGAAAAGAGCATTCAAGTGGAACTAGCGCCTTCATTTAAATTCGTTTAAAAACGTGTGTGAATTATTCAGTCGACTTTTATTTGAATATTTAAAGATTAGGTTAGTATGCTCCCAAAAAAGGGATAAAATAAAAAAAAATATAATGTTCTGAAAAGTGGAATATATAACATTCTTTAATTATTAAAATATTCTACAATTTTTTTCAATAAAATGAGATTTAGTAAGCCGGAAATATGTGCAAAGTTTTTAAAATCGCATCGCAGTTGGAAAAAAGGCGCTGCAAATAACGAAACTCAAAAAATTTGAAAACTTTTTGTCGATTGAAAAATGTTATCTCCTTATTTAACAAACAACCTCACTTGGTATTGTCATGTTCAAAGGAGGGATCCTACGAACCCCATCGAAAAGGCAATGGCAATCAACGTTCCCTTACAATCGAGTAAGAGAGGCAAGCCTAAAAACTCCTGGATCGAACAAATGCAGAAATGTCAGCATTTGATTGGCCTCAAAGATGAAGTGATCCAAAATCGGGATGCCTGCAGATATTTTTTGAGGTCGAACCGGCGAACCCCACAGGCGGACCAGTAGGAATACAGTGAAGTGGGAGGATTATGATCCCTATAATCCTGATCATAATCTCGTCGTTTAATGGAGAGAAAAAGAAGATATAACAAACAACAATTTTTACTTAACGTAAGGAAGCGCACATCTGTTTGTAAATTAAAACTAGAAGTACTGCTACCCTAGAAAGAACCTGTGTTAAATGAGGAAGTGGCCCCTTTGGTATGGGTGGAACTAAGGAAAGTGCTTAAGCATGAGTTTGATAAGTTGCATTGTAGAGAGTGTATTCTATGCTAGTGAATTTGACCTAGCAATATTTTTCTCCATACGAATTTGTAGAAGTAATTGTCCCCTTAGCAGTCTGCCCTCATACTCTAAGCTTCATGGCTGACTATAAGTGGTCCCGATTATGCGATATAGAGTCAACTGTATTGTGACAACAAATAAAATACTGTCATTGTCTTTGTTGTGCTACTTATTCTAATACTTTTTGGATACTTATCAATCACAAATTATATAATCCATATAGTATCCATATTCATTCTAAGACCGTTTATTAAGTTATCTTGTTGTCAATCCAACGACCTGATGAAGTAGAGAAAATTAAGGAAAAATACTTATCATGATTTCGAATACCTATGATCAATATTCTCTCAGAATGGAAAAATCCAAATCTTCTCCGTTCTCTAACAAAGGAATTTTCTTTTATACGCAAAATTTTACTGCCATTGTCATTCGAATACCTTATATAAACAAGTATGATTCTCCGTCATCCTTTTATTTCAGAACATCCGTAACACAATAGTGTATTAAGGCTGAATTCTGTTTCCATCAAAAGGGATATTAGTTTAAAAAGTATGATATAATTGAACTTTCGTTATTATTACCCACCAAACTATTTGGTTTGTTGGTTATACTTCGGGATACAATTGTTATTGGCTTCCATTGTGATCTTATTCAGGAGCCTGATAAAGTTGAATCGCTATGGGTTAGTTTGTGTTTCATTCAGCCTTTATCAGTAGGAAAAAGGAGATTTAGGTGTTCCCTAAAAGTTTAACTGTTTATTTGGCTAAATAACATATATTCATCTTAAAGTGAAGTTAAATTATTTCAATTGAATAGAATACTTTTTATGAAGCATTGTGGATCATAAACAAAATTGTTAGCTATTTGAATATAAACAGCAATTGTGTATTTAACACATTTCATTTAATAGAAAAGTTAATCGATGAACAATAACGGCTGCATTATTGCTCACTTGCAAGTTAAACAAATTCATAAATTCCTTACTACTGCAAACATTAAAGGGTTAATAAAATCTGGAAAACAATTTTTTTAATTTTTGAAAAGAAAACAAATGACTTTTAGCTTATAACGGTCATTAAACTATTACTAAGAACTCGTTAACTGTTCGATAGAAGTCAAGGAGACATGCCAGAGTTGAAAGAGCGCTAAGAGCGCCACCTGTTATCTCAAAACCTTACATGAATTTGAGATTTTTCATGTAGAATTTTGTTTTTCAAATTGTTTGTTTTGGAAATATCCAGGTGGGACGCGTGTTCATAGGATTTGTCCCTTGTAGGTACAAATATCATTTGTGTCCCATAGAATCAAAAACGTCGTATTACACTTTTTCTAGTTTTGAGATATTAAAAAAAGCACTTTTGAAGGACGAGGAATCTTGAATATTATCTACTGAATATTATTTTATTTTCCTTTGGCAATCAAACCGTCTTTAAATTATTTAACAGTCAATTTTGGAATTTTCTTCTTGGAATAGATTGGTTTTGAAAATAGATTTTGAGAACAGATAAAATGTGGTTATTTAATTTTTTTATACCCTATCCTAAGGGTAGATTAATTTTGACACATAGTTTGTAACACCCCTTAATATTCGTCGCAGACCCCTAAAAGTATATATATTTATGATCAGGACCAAAATCTAAGACTATTTAGCAATGCCCGTCCGTCCGTCCGTATCAACTTTTGAGGCCTTTAAAGTTATGCTAGGAAGCTGAAATTTGGAACATATACTCCCTACGGTTCCGAAATGGTAAAGTGTTAAAATTTTCAAAAACCGTTCTAAGGCTTAAGTTAGAGAGATAAAGTTGTACAACCTTCACAAGATATGTAGGTACTGCCCATCTTTATTAATTTGTCATATAAAGTTGTTTGCCACTCCTACTTTTTGTGGGCGTTTTTCACTAAAATGCTGTTTTCTTCGAAAATTTTCATAGAAATTGAAAAAAATGTTTAACAATATATTAAGCCAATATTTTTCTCAATATATCGCCCATACAAAGTTTTTGGCCACGCCCACTTTTTGGGGGCGTTTTTAAAAAAATATTTTTTTTTCTATAAATTTCATAGAATGAAATAAAATGCTATCCATCATCTTCCTAAGGCTTTTTTTCGTTGGGGTACAAAGGGATAAGGATAGGGTATCATACTGTTCGCCCCAAGCGGACTGTAGCCTTTCCTTATGTTTATATTTAGATATAAAAAAAAGGAAATTAAATTAATTCCAATAAATTATCAAAAACTATAAAATTGACGAAATTCATGAATTATTATATTATTTAAATAATTTTTTTTGTAAAATAGCAAATAGGGTTAGTTTCGATATTTTGATAATATAAAATAAAATCCATTTGAAAAGTATGATGAAACTCTTATTGTCAATAATCTACATCTACATGAATCACCTCTATGGTTGCATGCACGCATTATTGATAACTGTTTTCTTTTGTACCTGAGTACCTGGAAGAAACATGATAAGTAAACATAACATACCTACTTAATTTTCCCTTAAATAAATTACTTACCGCTTACCGTTTTTAGCTATCTGACGCTTCCTTTAAGCAACATTCACTAATATTTTGAGTGGATAGGCTGTAAGAATAGGTGTTTCAATTGATTGCACTTAATATCACAATAGATCGGACTAAAAATCGCTTCAAATTCATGTACAATTCAAGTTTTGATTCAAACAAAAAACAAAATTGAATTTACTTTGAAATAGAGCTTCTTTGATTACAAACTGGATTAGAGTCGTTTTGATTTAAACAAACCTAGGGAATACGTTGGTTTTTCTCTAGAATAAGTACACTTTTGAAAGTTCCGATGACAGAGTTAAAAAGATGAAGGTCTGCATCCTTAACTAGTTACTTTTTTTTTTGGAAATTTATCAATTTAACAGTATTCTCATATTTGGGTTTGTCGAAATATTGCTTTAACGGAACATACAGTGAAATTCACTGTAACCAAACTGAAAGTCATTGCTCAAACTATGAGTGGAGTATGGTATTTCGACTATAGACAAGTTCAAAAGTTTGCCCGTCAAGATCGTGCATAGAGTTATTGGGGTAACACATTTCGCAATTTTCATTGAGATCTTTGTTTGTTGAGTAGGTGCAGTGGTTTAGTGATATAGTGCATTGGACTACTCTCAAGACCAAATTCGACCAATACTATTTGGAAGGTTTTATTCGCTGCCTCACCTCATGCGAAAGTCTGACAAATATCCAAGAGTTAAACTGTCATGAAAGGCTTCTCAAAATTGCAGTTAAAATTGGCAATACAACGTATGTCCGTTCGACTCGTATTGAAATATACATCTCTGTTGGAGAAGCTGGGCCTTAAGTTAAGTTTATTGAGTTTCAATAAATTAAAATGTAAAGATATATGTGTAAGAAACGCCTCATAGTATTTCATTTGATTTACATTTAAGCTCATAATTGCACTTATCTTAATTTACATTTTTGTTTTAGATTTAATTGCATATAACAAATAAAATTAGTTGCAATTAATTAAATTAGCTATAAGGATTTGTTTGTGTTTTCGTTGTCAATAACGCAATTATATTGATAGTAGCATAAATTTCGACGATAATAATCTGAACCAAATAAGTAGTTATATTCATTAGAAGTATAGAATAATATTTGTTGCTATACACTTTGATTTATTGATCACTTTTTTGGCTTTGTGGATTAGATAATTAGTTCAAAAAATATTGAAATCTAAACAAAATAGTTACGTTAAAAATAAAGTCAACTTGATCTAGAATACAAATCTATATCACAAATACAAATCTATTCCACTTTTTCCAAAAATTAGTTGTATAGTTGACGTTGTACATGTGTAGTTTTATTATGCATAAACCTTTTATGTACAATTTGTTTTCATAGAAAATATTTATCGAATACTTTATTCGAGCTGTGCGACATGGTTTTATATTAAGCAGTTTTGATTTTTATCTGAATTGCAATTGGAAAAATTTGTGCAATTTGGAGTTCCGAAAAATGTATTAGCAATCTTTCTTTCATTCTTTCCAATTGCTAACGAGATTGTGAACAGGAGTAATGGGTGATAAAGTTTACCCACTTTTGAACTTAAAAAAACAGTGGACATGCCTCTCACTTTCGGATAAGCTACTAAGGCCAATCAAATGCTGGTTTTGTTCAATCAAATGTTACCCGGGAGTTCTTAAAACTGCCATCTTTCGCGATTTTTACTCAACACCTACATGGTGTGATGTTAAATAGGCATGTGTTTTGACTCCTTCTGCGAAAATTAGTTGGTACAAACTGGCCAAAATAAAACATATTTAACAACATCAACGAAATTGACGAGCGCCCGAGATGTGTATGTTTGCTTAAGTAGTGAATAATGAAATGTTCAAAAAATTGCTTCGCATGGAAGCAGGTATAACGAAGTTTATCCTATTTAGTTGATTGAAGAAAGCTTCGAAGCAAGGAATCAATATTTAATAACAAATTGGAGAACGACCGGCAGGCCGAAAACTCTTAGATCATGCAAATGGAACAACACCAGCACTTATAGTGCTACAACTGGGAGATATTTTTTAGGTCAATCCGGGAGGCAAGTAAGCATTCAGAAATGGTGACTATTTCTGCATACAAATTTAATTCACACCGCACAGAGATATACCTGGGAATAACTTTACCTCCCTCACTTAAATAAGGTGATTACAGTATATCAATCTCTTGTAAACTGTTAAGGTTGGCAGCCACGGGAAGAGCAGACCTGTGAAACCACCAAGTGAAACCACATACGTGATTCATATTGGAGCATTAGTCCTGAGATCTAAGTGTGATCTCACTTACATTGCCAATAGAAGTCTCCTTCGCTTCGTCAGAAGCTCTTTTTGTTTTAACGAGTAGCAAGAAACTTTTGCTATAAAAATGGCACAAATAGTCACCCATCCCTACCTGTTAAAATGGTAATAAAATTCATATAATTTAATCTTGGTTTTGCCCGTATTTATTCCTAGCTCCAATCTTTGTGCATCCTTTTTAAATATGTACCTCACGCCTTTGTCTGGTTACAATTTGTTATCGCTAATCTTATAGTATGTATTTATTTAATAATGCCCGCATTTGTAACCACCACCACCATCAAGCAGTGTCACCTATTCTCGGGTAGCGTAAAAATGATCACTTTTATCGCAAAATGAAACACGACGTATTGTACCACAGGACCATCAGTAGATTGTAGAGTAGAGTAGATACAAACATAGGTACTACTCGCATGCATACGCGAACATTGTTCCTGTGTAAATATTTAAATAAATGCTGCCAGTTGCGCGCCACTGATTAACAGTGATTAATTAAAAATTATAAATTACACATTTTGCAATGCAATGTTCGGCTCTTTGTTATATCAATTTTGCAGGCATCGTTGTCGGTCGATTTGGTCAAACGAAGGACGCCCACTACGAGAGCATGGAACTACGAGGAGATATCGTTGTTCGCCCTCATTAAGCATTAATTGGGGTACGCAATTCAGAGGCGAAATTAAATCATTGATCAACGTTAAATAATGAACTGATACTGTTGTTGATGTTTTGGGGGCGATACTAAAATTTTGTTTTCAATTCAGAGCACAGCGTTGTGCATGTTGTCAAGAGCTATTTAATCAGAAAGGATTTAATCGGATTATGACGCATTTGAGATTATTGTTTGGTATTTAAGCCTTGTACAATTTATTTTTGCCTTCTCCCTACATCCACACACATATGGTTAACATACAGCAAGGTATTGATTTTAGCGCCGAGCTCCTACTTACACACCTTTTGTATCCTTTTCAAACCCTCCACCACCCATCGTGGCAGGAAATTGTACATTTCCTCAGCAGCACGCCCTTCGTCTATAGCCATTTTATACAAATCACATTCCTTCACGAACCACCCACTATCTATTTACAGAATACCATGGAAGTGGTGGTTACGCTTCTGCTATTGGTTGCTGGGGTTAGCAATTGCGCATTTGCTGGAATTTTATCCACAGGACCAAGAAGGGATATGACGTCACTGTTGGATACATTTGACGCAGTTGCGCATTCAAAGGATTTACAGAAACCACCGGCAATGAGAGTAACTCGAGATTTGGCTTCTTTAGCTGTTGAACATGGTCCAGTCAGCGTAGTTCAGGATTGGAGTTTGGTGTGCGTACAGCTCTGCGGGTGAGTGCCCAGAAACAAACATAAATAAATATTATGAGTGTTGTGTGAATATTTTCTTCAAATGTTCTTGTGGATGCTACGTAATTTTTGTGAATCTGTTGTTAAAAACCTGTCATTCTTGACTTAAAAAAAAGTACACCTACATATATATCTTTCTACAAGTGAATGTGAATTAAATTGATAAAAATTTGTGACTTGTAAAGCGTGTTAAAATAAAATAATATATAATTTGCGCCATCATCTTCTACACACGTGAAAAGCCAAAAGATCTGAATCATTTGTCATCTCTCTTTGCTTATGTGTTTGTGAACCCACCTACTCCCTTTGAAGCTTATATCGGTTACCTTAACTTTGGTGTTGTCTTCTCCAGCTTCTGTTTTTTTATAACAAAAAAAAAGATATTCGTACCGCCTCCATATTTAATGAATAGAATTTTACACACAAATAAAAAACTAGAATATTTTACACGTTTTTTAATGGAGCAATAGCTGTTACTGTATTGAAGTAAAAATTTGGGTTACTTAGTCAGAAAACGTATTGTAGTAACCTTGAAACGATTTTCTTTATTATATTTCGGTACTTTCATTGAATTGCGTGTTTTCATTTTTATTAGTTGTAATTTTTTTAACTAAAAATGATTAATTAAGAAATTGAACCGTAAGTCGATATTTCGAATATTTTACGTATCAGATAAACTTGCATTAAAATGTTGACAGACAAGATTTTTTTAAGATTCATGTTGCGTGAAATTTGTATTCAATTTTTTGGAAATACTTCATTGAAGATATCCTCGTCTTGTAAGACAAATGCAACAGGCTTATTATTGGCTTATGCAACTCATTTTGTTGTTTCTGAATATTTCGAACCATATTTTTATATATTGTTTTAATACAAGTTTTTGAGTCCTATTAAACATTTCTGGATTTTCAAAAGAAATGAAATAGAAGGATTTTCAAAACTTCACGCACTTCAAAGAATTGGTCACAAAACAAATACTTTACAAATGGATTTTTATTAAATTTTTCATATTTACGTAAAATCGAAATAATTCCTATTTAAGTCTATAAAATATTTACATAGTCGCTTTGGTTTATATGAAATGTATTATCCGAAAAAGACAGTGAAGTAGACAAGCAGGCATTAAGTTAGTAAAATTAATATAAATACTTCAATTTTATTAAAAATGTTTTAATATTTTAAGTAATATCACTTCATTACCTTGTTATTCTACTTGTTTTTTACGAAAAAAAATTGGTTTTCCAAATATGTTTTGCAATTTTAGAGTCAAGTTTGTGGTTCATAAAAATTTTAAGTTAAGATAAATTTATTTTATTCTAAGAAGAAACACTATGTTTCAATGAACACAACTGATCATAATTTCGTTTTAATCACATATTATTTACTGTAAAAGACAATTTTTTTGGATCTTGTAAACATACTATTTGAGTTCCAAAGCAGTTTGGCGTTTTTCTTTAGATCTTATCAAGACAATTCACATGTATCTGTTAATATTATAAAATACTTTTAATATCGCTTGTTGTGAATAGAGGTTGATTCTGTTTATCTGAAATATTTTAAACAAAAACGACATTTAAAATTACACATTAATTAATGAATAATTTTGACAAAAAAGGCTAAAATGAGAAATACGAATAGAACATTTAATGAACATTTCATTCAAGATTGCAATTTACGTCGTAACCGTAATAATGTAGTTATGCTTTATTTTAATCAAACATCTCAACATTTTCGAAAACAAAGTTCTTTTCGAGTGTAGAACTTCAGGTACTATCGATTTGAATAATAGTCTTAAGTACATTTTTGCAATAGTAAATGAATCTATTATCTTGAAAGTACTGGCTCAATTTTACCAAAATTGGTTTCGTGGGTTCATGCTTCTTTAAAATTCTTGTGAATCTGTTTGATAATTGATAACATCACGTATAACTATAAAACTTAAAGTTGGCGAACCAAGTAATTTGAAACTTCTGCCATTAGGAAGGAAGCCCATTTAAAATATTTGATGATGCTTCGTGAGATTTTGTTTAACTCTTTCTAAACTTGCAAAGCATTTTCGAATACATTCGGTATTTAAAATGTTTTAACAGATAATCTATTACACAAACTGCTGAAAACAAAAATTATTTAATACATAATTTTTTTTTACATAAAAGGTGATACAAAATTTTGCAATAACATTAAAGTTGCAGGAAAATGACCAAGAATTTAGAGAGTTTCGCCTTAACATCGATAGTTTTCGATCGCCGAAAATAAAAGAATAATGGCATTTAGTACGACTTCTTTCAAATTATGTTCACATAGGAAGATATTTGTAAGGCTCTTACTTTGTCACGTTTATCTTTTTTACCCACATAATATACAGGAATATAATTTCGTAAGTTTGTTTTTAGTAAAATGTATGTTCTTTGCAACTGATTTTTAACTATGCCTATTTTAGTTTTAAGAACCACTTTCGATTTTCTTGTCCATGCCAATTTTTTTCCTATTTTGTTAGTTTCATTTTATGAACCTAATAATAATGAAGAAAAAATCTTTTCAAAGTTTGCGGGGAAACACAAAAAAACATGATAATTTAAAATACCTGAAATAATTACATTTAATTAAGAAGAATACTAATACAAGATTCATAAATTAAAACAAACAAAATGATACGTTAATATCATGCAACTGATTATTTTCTTATAATATGTCCACAAATCAATGCCAAAAGTATTGAACATTTAGTCTGTATATTTTGCAGTAAATGTAAAAATTTCATTTTCAATTATTTTTTATAGGAAGTTTCTTATTTTGTTAGTTCGTGAAATTTTAAAGTTTGTTGCAAAACTACATACTATATTTAAATTTCAAAATATCATACAAGGGTGTATTAAATTATTGTGGTTTCTGGAAAGGATATGTAGTCTTAAAACAGAGACACATATCTATAACTTTTATTTTTTTTTACTTCCTAACTTTTACACAAAATAAAAGCTTAGAGTTTTTAACACAAAATTTGTTTTTATATATAAATTAATATTCCGTAACACCTACTCTTGCAGGAATACTTTGATAGAATTTGAAACAGTTAATTTGGTCAGGGAGTAGTTGAAGGCCACTAATTCGCCAATGTTTGTCGTATTTTGTAGACATCCAAACGGTTTGAACACAGTTAACATTTTGACAGTTTTCCTGCCAATAAAACAAATTGGCATATGTTTCCCGTAAAACGGCAGTCACTCTTTTGCCTTGTTATAAGGTACAGAGTCATACATAACAAATTGCCGTTTGCAACCGTATCTGCGACAGGTTTCCTTCTTAAGATTTCAATATACTGGTCTTGAGGCATGGTTCCATCAAAATTCTAAATATAAGTTGGTCTATTTAAGGTGGCCATAGTAATTCCGCCAACCTCTGTAGAAGATAGCTGAAATAGTATCAATTAAAGATATGAATTCTGCAATATACCTAAAATATTCTAAATTCTTCTTAGCAGTTTTTGAAGAGTCACTCCGTAAATGTATTTTAAATTATTGTTATAATATATAATATAATATAATATATATATTATACTACACCGATTTTAACAAATATTTTGTCAAATTTTGTTAAGACCTTAACTACTATAAGAATGGAATTTTTATTACCGATTTTAATGCATAGCTATGCGCCTAAAAGATATGTTACGTATACAAAATATGTCAAATTATCAGCAACTTTTTTCCATGTCTACATCATCTATCTAAATCGAACTACAAAACATCGAAAAACGTATGAAATACTAAAAAAAGCAATTGAATTTAAATTAATTCAAAATACAAAGTTAAAAACAAACTAATTGAGTAGAAGTAAACGAATGCATTATGTTCCGAAAACAAAAGGAACATGTTGAAAAACAGTAGCAGTGAACATAGAAAGTCCATTTAACGTGTTATTTTATGTTCGTTCTTATTGTAAGGCCATGTAATAGGTACAACGATGTAGAAAATCACTTATGTTTGGGGGAAAAAAAAGTTAACTTAAATTATCTGCCCTAGGCTACATGCAGGTTTATTTTTCTTGCAGTCTTCAATAAATCAATGGTAGTAGGGACACCTCGTTTTTTTTTCTCACATTCCTTTGTTGGTATCTACTATCGAAATATATGTCCGTGTGTGTATTTAATGATGTCTCCCTACAGGATGAGGATGCACATAAATATTACTTGGATTTTCACATTCAGCTGAATTTTTCTTTTTCTTCCTGCTTCTCTGTTGCTATAACGACAATGTACCTACTTCGTTGCATAATATATATATTTCTATAAGATTGGCCTTATCTGACGTCAGTGCTTAAACAGGATATTGCATTTTTTTTATATTTTTTAAATTAAAGCACACAAATTTCCTACTTATGCATTTGTTCTTATTGGTTTTTATTTTATATTTCAGAGCTGCCCTGGGGGGTGACCTATGTGCCCCCTACTGTACATCCGTTACGGTACCAGTGCGTGTCCAAAAGTCGAACGCGGAAATCCTACTCAGTCCCAATAAGGACGTGATATGTAATGATCTTTGCGCATTGAAACTGGGTATGTTAATAATATATTTTTTTTAAATTTCACCCACCTAGATATAATATGAGCCCTTCATTAAGAAGCAAAGGAACAACTTTATTAAATCATATTATATAAGAATTGTTGGATGTATTCGATAGATACTGGTTTAGACTCAAGCTTACGCAACAAATTGATATGCGGTGGATACTGATGAATGAGCTTGCTTATTCTGTTTACAATACATAGATTCTACTTCCTTGAACTGGAGTTTCTACATTTGTGTGATCCTGAAGTTTTTAGGCCTGGCTTTTTTATGCGATTGTGAGGTTTTGCCTGATTGTGTTGATTGCGTTCGCCCTTTTTTGACGGGGTTCGTATGATCCCTCCTTTGAACATGACAGTTCCAACTGAGTTGATCGTGGTTCAATTTTTTCGAGATGGGTTCTTTGACGTGAAGGCTTCCTCGGATTCTGGAACTTCTAATTCGATCAAGCTATGTTACTCCTGCTGTCATGCGAAGCATCTTCATCTCAGCTGCTGTCAACTTCGCCTCATACTTTTTGTACATTGTTCCAGCATTGTGAACCGTATGTGAGCGCCGGTGAGAACCGTATTGTGAGATTCAGTTTTACTATTTAATTATCAGTTGATAACATTGACCTAATTTGTGTAATGAGGTGTATCCTCACCCCCTACTTATGCCGTCATTCTTTAAATTTGCTTCCATTGCGTAGTTTCTCAGGAAATATGACCTGTTAACGCATCTTCCACCTAAGACAGCGCTGCTATGTCCTACTGAAAAATGTTGTTTGACTCTTAATATTATTTGGCTTTAACTTGCTTTATATTTCACAGATGGAACTCAGCTAAGACATGATTTGTGTCTGTGATAGAACCGCTCTTCGGATAAAGCCAATCTGCTTGCTGCTCATTTTGCAGCTAGATCAATGCTCCCACTCGTACTGTGGTAAGAGTACTTCAAGATTTCAACATTCAGAAATCTAAGGCTCTGTTTTGTCTCCGACTCTCTTAATAATTTTTATAAATTATCTACTCTCTTTTACTTCTACTCCTATTCATTCCTTCGCCGACAGTACCCTAAGTTTTACATATCCGCTTCCTGTTAAGCAATGTATGTTAAGCTCATTAAATTCCGATCTTGATAGCATTCTTAAATGGGGGTAAGACCAACAGAGTGGAATTAAATGCTTCCAAAACGCAATGCTGTCTGCTGACATTGAAGCGAAACCCTAATTCTCTGCCATTATCTATAAATGGCACTTTCATCGCTGAAACTGAACGACTTTTAATTCTCGGTATGTGTGTTATTGACAATCTTCGTTGGAATGACCAAATATTCGATGTCGCTAAGAACGCTGGCTTCCTTAAGCCATGCAAGAAATATTTCACCCCTTTAGATTTGGCAACAATTTATAAAGCCTTTATTCGCTCCAACTTGAATACAACACTCATATCTGGTCTGGTGCTCCAATAACATATTCGGAGATACTTGGCAGGATTCAAAAACGTGCGGTAAAACTTATTGGCAAACGATACATCTCGAAATCACTTGACTCCCTTAGTCATCGTCGTAATGTCTCATGCCTATCGTTGTTTTATCGCTACTTCCAACATAAGCTCCTACCTACGGCAATACTCGCCATGCTAGGAATGCATATCAATTCACCCTTAAGCCTATATTCTGACGGGCAGGAAATACAAGGATTAATTTCTTAACCGTACAATACGAATATGGAATGCTCTACCACGCTCGGTTTTTCCAAGAAATTTGAATTTGAAAATTTTTTATCAACGATGCGCCGGCCGGCATTTGGCCAAAGTTCCATAGTTCTATAGTTCAAATACATTAGAATGAGCAGTACGAGTATAAGTTGTAAAGAGATTTTTTTACTCATACAAATAATTTCCTCAAACTACAGTTGGGATAAATAGTAACGTTTTGACTATTAAATGTTAAGACCTTAATATTTTATGACAATGTGTTGCAATAAAACAACAAACCCAATCCTTACCTATTTAGATAGTACATTCGACATCTAACTTGCTCATTCTTTCTTTCTATATAAATTATGTCTTTTGAAAATTATAAAATTAAAATATTTCTCGTCTATATTTTAGGTGGGAGTGTCTGCACTTGTTCGAGCGTCGCAACGGCCAGGTCGGTACAGAATCGCAATCACGTCTGCCAAACATTCTGCTTCAACAACTTAGAAACTCTAGCTGGTTGTAGTCTCTGCAACGTGGTCATCCCGCTAAAGGAATTGATCACTGATAAGGACGAGCCCGTTGAAAATGCGACCGCAGATACAGTCAAGGACACGAAGGCAGGCATCAGCGCTTATGGTTCCGATCCTGCTATCAACCAATCAACAACACCGGATTGGGATGCACTTTGTGTTTCCCTTTGTAAGACCGGTGATGGCGGGTCATTGTGCAGTTGTGACTTGTCACCTTTCTTTTAAATTTCCACTGTGAACGCATCTGAGAACTCACGTTTTCAGTGTTCAATGTTCGCTGCGGACAAAGTTACCAGCATTACTATTGTTTTTCGTTGTTAATTAGTTATGCAAATATTTTCAATTCAATGACAAGTCACGTTTTACATAAGTTTTATTTCAAAGAAAAGAAAAATTATTAAAAAAAAAATCCCTATGCGAATCAATTAATTTGTAATTAATTTGTTAAAAAAGCATGTTACAACAAAAAATAAAACCAAAACAACGCTATATAGACGATATACATATATGTATAAGAAACCAAAAAGAAAAAAAAAACAATTATGAAAGTGTAACGAATTATAATTTTGATTTGAGGTAGTTTATCTGTTCGGTTCATGAGATTTTAAAATAACACAACAAAACACATAAGGGCTTCCATGTGCTAGGCCGCAGGCTTGGCACAAAACCTTAGATAATAAAACTTATAATATTAAATTACAACAAAAAATATACATTTTTGAACTTAATTTTTTTTTTCTATTAAAACTTTGACTGTCATGTAAAGAATTCGATTGGCTGGTACTTGGTGGCACTTGAGTTGAAATTCTGCTAAACAACTACTGCAGCGTATATTGTAACTTCAATTGGTTTCTCTCTCTTTCTTCTGAAACTCAGTGCGGTATCAGAGGCCTCGAGAAGGTCGTTTTTTGGTTTTGCTCCACTGGCGCCATTGCTATCGGACTTAGATTCAGTTCAAAACTGAACAGCAAACAAGTGAACAATTTTCAAATTGAGAGTATGGTTTCCTCTATTTTTTCAAGGGCTAACATTCAACCCTCCACAAATATTAGATAACCCTAATTGGATTTACAAATATACATAATACTAAAATCTACTGTCCATTGATATTACACATTCCCGACTAGAGAGTAACTATGTGCCTGACAATTCGAGCATATCCATGGTAGTCAACCTCTTTAATAAACAAAACAAAAAAAAATTGAATGGAATTAAAAAAAAAAGTAAATAAATTAAATTATTGTTTTTGATTGATAGAATCAGCATATCAATTTTTAAACAATATATTTAGTTAAAATATTTTTCTTTAAATCTTCATAAGCACAAAACTTAAAAAAAAATAAACAAACATATTGAAATGTTTATAAAAAGTATATACACATTATATATAGCAAAAAAAAAAATATTTATACATACATATAGTTAATAATCAATTTAATAATGTTTATATGTTAAGATCTAATACTGTTGGAAGACATTAGTATTAACATTGGCTTTTTTGGAAGACATATATTACTTAAGTATTTTTAGATGTTTAAAAAAAAGACGATAACAGTAAAAAAAAAACATTTTATTCAGAGAATGCCCATGAACTAGATCTGAAAATCTTCGCTGTGACTGACAATAATTAAAATAAATGTCACAATAAAACAAAATAAAAAAGATTAAACAAATAAATATTCTTAAGTAACAATTCTAATAAATATTAATCTGTTAGCTGCTGATTTTCCAATCAGTTTGCATAATAAAAGTACAACATCCAATTAAAACAGATTCGAATTGTTACAATATCTATATGTCAATATTTTAATCCTTAAATTTTGTGACGCATATTTATCATATCGTATACATATATACTTATTATTAATAATATTACAAAACAAAATAAAACGTTATTGACTAACTAAATCTTGAAGCTTGTTGATTTAATAATAACTGAAGAACTAAAAATATGGCAATATTGTGCGGAGACATATATTATAATTCATATCTTTAGTAATTTGCTAATCTTAACTATAAAAAAAACAAATGAAAACATAAAAATATATATAATATGTGTGTGTATTAAAATGTTTAAATGTTATATAACTTAGCCCCCTGAAAACGTGCGTTTTATTAAATTATTCTTTTATTTCTTACATGGAATTATATCTTATTAGTTATCATCCAACTCAACACAACCTAAAGTTTTCTCACTGCCTCACCTTTTGCGAAAGTCTTGGAAACATCCAATAGAAAATTAAATTTTAAAAATGACATAAATTTGTTGTTTCCAGGTGATCGTACAAACATAAACAAACAAAATACAGAATGGTTGAAAAGGCTAAGTCTTAGGCACTATTTTGGCAGTTAATATTAATAATTATTTAATATTTTGGGTTTTTTAAATATATTTAAGTCGTATTTTTGGAAAATTTGAAAAAATACGCCTCTAAGTGAGGTAAAATATAATTTGTAGAACAAAAACAGCTGTACCTTCTCCTTGTAGCCAGATGCGAGTTGAAATAATGCCGAAAATCTGAAATGATTGCTTGATAATGTGAATTGACAGAATTGTGAAACAATTCATCTGACAAAAACAGTACCCACATCGGAGGAGGGTACGAAATAGACATAATTCAAGCGGAATTTGAAGTTCCGCAGGGTTGCATTGTTTGGCCGATATTAATTTTTTTTTTGTTGTAATGAATGTTGGCGTGACCTACAAAAAAATTCATATGCAGCTTAATGGTTTATGGTGTAATGTAAAAACTTCGTAGAAATGACGCAGTGCGTCTGATTATTCCATCTGTACGTAGGTTTTCGAGTAAGCTGCAAGAATATCCTTGGACTTTCTCACTGGGGAATAGACTTCACGAAGAACGGACCACGTTGGCACTCCAATTCTCTTTAAATATATTAAGCTTTATTTGTTTCCATTTTGAGATTCTTTTTTTATTGCCAGAAAGTCACTGCCTGGAAACTACTAGAATTGTCAGGGATGCCATTTGAATAGATATACAAAAGAAAATATAATATTACTTCACAAACCATCTTAGAAGATGTCGATTTAAACAGAGTCCGACGCAAATTCATGTATGGATGGGAATCCTTCAGAGAGAGTCCATTCTCTGCGTTCCCAGAAACGCTTTCAGTTGTACAGGCCAAGCGCTCATTGTTTTAGGATGGATTGGTCCTTAAGTTCGGTCTTTCTTGTTGTTTCGAAACTGGGGGCTGGGAATCGAATTTCGAAGATCATGTTTTCAAGATTACTTTTGTACAATCTATGTTGTTTTTTTGACAGCATCCTCATTTTGGTAGAGCTCATAGAGCGTTCGGTTATACCTTCTTCACCACTCGAAAGAGCCCAATAATAATTCTTCTTGCCTGCTCAGCGCCGTATAGCAGAACATCAGGAAAGAGGCTCTGGCATTCTAGGAGTTGATGTTTGTTTTATGGGGTACAGAAATGCTTGTTTGTATGTTGAAAGCATATATTTGTTTTTGTCCTCATTTACCATGTCGCCTTCTGCCTAATGTTTCAAACGTCCAAACGCATCTTCGTCGTTGGGAAGAAGGAAGAAGGAAGAAGTTGAAAGCTGAAAAATTGAATTTTATGTTGCCAAAAGTGGTTTTGTGTTTGCCAAATTTCCTGAAGAAGATGGCCAAACCATCCACCATCCCAAATGGTAGTAAAAGGAGATTGTCTTGCCTATAGTGAGATTCTAATTAACAATAATTTCGATCATTGAGTACGATTTTACTTAAATTTCAACGAAATGTATTTATTTACAATTTTATCTCAATTCCAGCTTCAACACACATCAAAGAGGTGTTAATATTTTTATTATTTAAATTGCAACAGCTGGCAGAACTTTGCCCCTGCATTCGCCAAATCCAATACGAAGTCCGTTCTTTTGGCAAAAGCCACGAATGATAATTTCATCGCCATCTTGAATGAATTTCCTTGTTCCACCGCTCTGCAGATTAACAGTCTTCGTACCCTTCCAACTCAGCTCCAGCATTGAACCAAATGAATCTTCCGTCTCACCGCTAATAGTTCCAGAAGCCATCAAGTCACCCGGGCGAATGTTGCATCCTGTAACTGTGTGATGGGTTATTTGCTGAAGTGGTGTCCAATACAGAGACTTATAATTCGAACGTGAAATTGTGGTTTCCAAATCATTCTCAGCTGAAAGAAGCACAAAGTAATGGTGAAAAACAATAAACTAAGTTAAATATTTCGCCTTACGTTTAATAGCAACTTCCAGATTTATATCAAAGTTGAATTTTTGATGCTGTCTTAGATAAGGGAATACTTCAACATCCTGAGGATAGTTGTCGATCAAAAACGGTTCCAATGCTGCAATTGGAATAATCCACGGAGAGATTGTTGTACCTAAATTCTTAGCAGTGAACGGTCCTAGTGGAATGTATTCCCACTTTTGAATATCTCTGGCGCTCCAGTCATTCATCAAAGTAAATCCAAAAACATGCTTCCAAGCATCTTCGATTGGTATGCGATCACCTAATTTATTTTCCGGTCCTCCGATAAAGAATGCCATTTCTAGCTCAAAATCAAGTAATTTACAAGGCCCAAAAACTGGAGGCTGACCATCAACAGGTAAGGTTTGACCCAGTGGTCGACGGATTGGTGTTCCTGAAACAACAATAGAGCTTGCACGGCCATGGTATCCAACTGGAAGATGTTTCCAGTTCGGCATCAAAGCATTTTCCTTGCCTCTGAACATGATACCAACATTTGTGGCATGGTGAATAGAAGAATAGAAATCTGTGTAGTCTCCGATTTGGGCCGGCAGGTGCATCTCGACTTTCGACTGCAGTATAAGGGCACTGAATATTTTATGAAAACTTGTTGCAATTTTTGTTTTTACATTGTACTTACATTTCACTTAGATCTACACATTCATGGAGGCGGGAGTTGGTCAATAACAGTTCACGCGTTGTATTTCTTACAAGAGTCCATGCCTCATGTCCCAGACTCATGAGAAGGTTGAGTGATTCGGATTTGAGAGCAGCCTGGTAAATGTATCTTACTGATTGTTACGAAGATGAGAGTGTTCAAAAACAGACCTGTACTCCGGGTGGATATAGCTGCGAAACAGCGTTCAGGTCCAGCACATGATCACCGATAGCAACACCGATCCTTTTCTTGGTCTTTGGAGAATTAAAATTGAAAATAATTTCTTCAACTAGAATAAAGTGAGGGCATCGAAATCTAACTCAAAGTCCGACAAGGCTACCACTGTGGGAGATTTACCCGCCGGACTCACATAACATCGTTTATCAGATCTTGCCTGTTGGATTGTGCGAGCTCCTAAGACCATTTGTAAACGATCTGATTGAGCTATATCGCAGTCAGGTCCGATCTGAATTGATCGCCGAGTAGAAACCCAGATTCACAGAAGTCTCTTTATCTTATATAGACGAATTAGAAAAGGCTATATACGACCTAAAAAAATATATACATCCATGTCACTCGTAAATGGTCCTTCTCCAACCATTGTGTGGGCAAAGATATTTTAGACATGGGCAGAAGTGACCGACAGTTTAATGCCGATTTCGAACGGAAAATTTAAGAAGCTTTTCATGACAGAGTATACTCTTGGATGAAAACTTCTTGATAAAAATAAAAATAAAATTTTCGTCCTAGCACGATTTAGGAGGTTTGTGGCCACAGTTATAGTAATCCCAGCCGCTTTTTCGGTCTGAAGCGTGGATTTTATTTTAAAATCAACGGACTTTTTCTACAATCGTCGACGGCACAAGCCGAATCCAACATAAATTCGTGGTAATCTGTATATTTAAGCATATGCCTTAAGTTTAAGTTGTCGGTCGTTTCGTAAATTTGGAAAAGCAAAGTAAAGAAGTGAAATTTAAGTACGGTGAGTTCAATATCTTCACAATCCACCCCATTACTGAGGCACCACAGATAAAATTCCATGCATATAAAAAGAGCAATTTTCTGTAGACTTCTAACTAGAATGGTTGTACCTGGTGATTCCAATAAATTAAGTTATTTCTATATTCACTCTGTTTGTGTGTTTATTGTTAATAAATTTAGTTTTTACCTATACTCCAATAGCCTGAGTAGTTAAACTAGATATCTGCTTTAAATAACAACTTAATATTTGCATATTTGAAAAACAACAAATTTAAATCTCGACAAATAACAAATAAACATGCGGACGTAAGTTACCTAACTAACTACCAGCTACTTAGGTATCATACCATAATGGCTACTTACATTTGTTGTTGTTGAAAATACACCATAAGGTAAATTTTCAATTGGGAAATCGCTTCCCTCGGGAATTGGTACAAAAGAACTCATTTTATTTGTTATATTATTTATACAATTTTTGTCATCAATATGAGTAACTACACAAAAACCTAAGACGGCAATAAAAACACTGATCGTACAGACAGTCGGCTGCAAACTAAAATGAGACATTTTGTGAAGCAGGTCTTGTAACTAATATAAATGGGGGGCATGTCGACTGGTTTTGCTGGATACTTCTCTTCTCACATCAAGTTAAGCTGAATAATTGGAAAGAGAACTCGTTTTATCAACGCTTGTATTTATTTATAAAAGTGCAATAAGTTGTTGTCTACTTGTAGGGTGTCGGTAAAGGAATAACTTATTCGAAGAAAGAAATACATTCGTCACTAGCGAGGTATCCGTCGGAACGGAAAATTTTCCGCAACGCATACTCTGTCGGAGACACTGATTGACATCGTCTGTAACTGAGCCGACACTTACGACATTAGATGTAATCGCTTTGAATCTTGCGCTATCATTTTATAGTTTAAAGTTAACGTCATTAGGGCCAGGATATTTATCGAGGTCATTCCAGATAAGCTGGACATAACCGGAGGCTCTAGTAAACTAGCTATCCGAAAGGCAAAGTATCGAGTGATAGCTAAGCGAAACCACTTAAACAAGACCAGATTGCTCAGCCAGATTGTTCACTGGGACAAAATATCGAAAAAATTCATAAGATGAACGATTTTGTAATACTTATATATTTAGGCAAGCTTCTAGTTCTAATGACTGTACATATTGTCTGCCTAAAATATAGTAATTTTTATACAAATTGACTTCGATGCTCACGATTTCCTTAAAAGATAAAGTCGGCTTAGCAAAGTTGGATTGACTTAGAAGTTCAATGATCCAATTAGGCCTTTACGTCAAAGAACCAATTTAGTTCAGTCGGTATTGTCATGTTTGATGTTGGGACTCTAACAAAATCAACGTCAATACATGCAAGAAAGAGAGGAAGGCCTAAAAAACTTTTTTCATAAACACAAGTGCAACACCAGATTTTAATTTTCCACAGTTACGATGCTATCCGAGAATGGGATATTTTGGTTAACTAAGACTGGCAAACCCCATAGACGCAAGCGGTTAAATGGCAGCTCCCTATCCCTGTAATCTTGGTAAGATAATGCGGTCTGTTTGGAATAAGATGAGTTCAAAGAACTGAGCTCCCATGCAAGATTTGCGGTGGGATGTTTTATGGTTAAATATTTCGCAATTATTCTGGTTTACACAGATCTGCCCTTGATTAATGCGTGTTGTGCATTACATAGAGAATCTAAATAAGAAAATAAGAAAAAGCGATAACAAGGGGTGCAGTTAGGCCACTACTAAGGCTAAGTGCCCGAGAGGTTCAAGCCGTACCAACTGAAAGTTTTTATTGGCTGCCTCTCTTCTTGTGAAAGTCTGACAAACATCCAAGCGTAAGAACTGTCTGCGAACGTTCTCAAACACATATTGCCGTTCGAAATTCGGCATTAAACTGCATCTATGCAATCCCTTCCATGGATGACACTGGTTGGAGAAGCTAGAATTTAGGTCCAGTATATACGACTAATACTTATTTCATTTACAATTGTTTACAGTAGTAAACATTTTTAATTAATAACTGCAAATCAATTAATTCAATGCAATTTTGTGTTTAGGGCTCAACAAAATTGTTAAGAGAAAACAAAAACTAAATTATATTAAAAATGTTGTCAAGAATTATATACAGACTGGAAAACCACATAATGCAACTTGAATTATATTTATATACTTATAACTATTTTATTTTGCTGTGATGAATTTGTGCAATCACAAAAAAAAGGCACAGTGTTCAAATGGAAAATGATGATAAGCTTCAATAGCTTTAAATTTAAAAGACTCCGTCCTCATCCCCTTTCTTATCATTTAATTTTCGAACAGCAGCAGCTTAAATGGGTAAAAATGCGTTAATCGAGACCTTAGATGCATAACTCGATCTCGATCTGCCATATTTCACACATTTATGTCAATCGATTGACCGTGTAAGAGATGCTCTGATGTATTTACTATAAATGTATAAGTCATTAAAAACCTTTTCCTGTGAGCGTAAATAGAAAGGCTTAAATCACAGTCTATTCAAGGGCGATTCGTAAAATAAAGTCTCTTCGTTGTGCAGCAGGATTAATATACTGAATGTACAACGGCTGGTTCTCAAGACTTCAGGATAAGTTTTTTCGGAGAACTATATTCTTTAGATCTCTTTTCAGTTAAGGTTGTCGTGTTTGAAATGGGATCGAACAATTGTATAGATGGCCAACTTCGAGAAAGTCTACCAATTCGCCCTTAAACGTAATCTCAGCTATTTTCAGCCAAATCATTAACACATACATGGGCTTTTACATCTAAATTTAATGAAAAGCTTGCACACATATAAGGAATTTTCAATAGCAATATCGTCCATTCACCATCGTAACTACCACCAAGCAAACGTCAAATCTCTGACTTAAATAGGTATACGTATTCACAGTTAGGAAATATGAGAAAGGATTTGGGCGCCATTATTAAACATTTTTGGCGGGTTCAAGGGCATAAGTGTATGCATAGTTGGCTTTCTGTATAATTACTCCTCTGTGTTCACAATCTTTATCTGTACTAAGAATGGTATACTGTTCTTTGTAGTTTTACTTAGTTTTCTTATTCAAATTCAATTCTTTCTATTTTCTCATGCCTAATTTCTCTTTATGACCTTAAATTCGATTATTGCTGAACAATTCATTTCTTGTAACGGGTGATCCAAGTAGAGATACTTTTTTCAATAGCCTTTTTTGACAGATCACGTGTGAGTCGTGTCATGCTGTCATGTTATTTTTGTTTAGTATTGTTTGGCATTTCATAATGGAAAGACTTACGCGTGAACAACGTTTACAAATTGTTCAACTTTATTATGAAAATTCACGTTCTGTGAGGAATGTTTTTCGTGCACTTCGCTTAACTTATGGTCAACATAATCGGCCTACTGAGCGTACTATTCGCAACACCATCACCCATTTTGAGACCCAGCATTCATTATTGGATAATATTCGACCGAATAGACCACGTCCAGCACGCTGTGAAGAAAATATAGCGGCCGTAGCTGAGAGTGTACACGAAGACCGTAGAGAGTCGATTCGGCGCCGTTCGCAGCAACTCGGACTGACGTATGGAACGACTTGGCGCATTTTACGTCAAGATCTTAAATTGAAAGCGTACAAAATACAGCTTGTGCAACAACTGAAGCCGCTCGACCTTCCCAAGAAACATCACTTCGCTCTATGGGCTCTTGAAAAGTTGCAAGAAGATCCGACTTTTTCGAGGCAAATTTTGTTTAGCGATGATGCCCATTTCTAGCTCAATGGGTATGTAAACAAACAAAATTGCCGCATTTGGGACGAAGATCAACCTGAAGAGATTGAAGAACTGCCACTTCATTCAGAAAAAACAACGGTTTGGTGTGGTTTGTGGGCCGGTGGAATCATCGGTCCATATTTCTTTAAAAATTATGCCGGTGCAAACGTAACCGTCAATGGCGACCGTTATCGTGCCATGATAACCGACTATTTGATGCCTGAAATTGAAGCTGGTGATCTCGGCGACATTTGGTTTCAGCAAGACGGCGCCACTTCCCACACATCGCATCAATCAATGGACTTATTTCGGTGAGCACATAATTTCACGTTTTGGGCCGGTCGATTGGCCACCAAGATCGTGTGATATCACACCGTTAGACTTTTTCCTGTGGGGATATGTAAAGTCAAAAGCTTATGCCGACAAACCCGTTTCGATTCAGGCCTTGGAGGAAAACATCACGCGTGTCATTCGCTAGTTACCAATCGAAATGCTCGAACGAGTGATCGAAAATTGGACTCAACGGATGGACCATCTGCGACGTAGCAACGGCCAACATTTGATAGACATAATCTTCAAAAAATAAATGCCAAAGAATGTTCTTTCAAATGATAATAAACATTCTTCATTAAATTTGAATTTTCTGTGTTTTTTTCTTTAAAAAAGTAGGGAACCTCGAAATGGATCACCCTTTATATATTAGAAACTTAGTTCAGTTTAAACGAATAAATTACACAATTCTGTAGATTAATTCAGTTTGCTAATAAAAACTGTAATGATTTGTTATCGAATTTCAGTAAAATTTTATTTGTAACTTCGCTTGTTCTTCCTTAAGCTTAACACGCTTTCAGAGTGCTATATAATTAATTTTGTAACGGAAGAATTTGGATACTGTTATATGTAATAAGTTTTATGTGGAACCTGTAACTTTCTCTTCTAAGCGCCCAAATAAATCAACAAAACTCTTAAGGCAGTTGTCCGAGTAGCATTGTATAAGCTTATAAATAAAGCAAGAGTGCTTGCACAAAAGTAATTACTTTTTATTTTGTTTACTTTTGAAATGCGTCCTAATTTTTCAACGTAAATCATGTTTTTGAATATAAAAAATATATTTTTATAGCAAACCTACCCATCAAAATGCACGCCAATGGTGGCACAATACCATGAGTGTTGTTATTGATTTGCATCATCTATATGATGGGACAGAAAAGAACGACTATATGAATTTAAGTGGCGTCACGACAGATGCGCATTAGCTGCTTTTAATTTCCAGGGAATTAAACACTTGTTTCAAAATATACACCTAGCAGCTGAATTTTAGGAATAAAAATATTTACGTAATGTTATGTAGGTTCACATATAAATCCAATATTTCATTTAAATAAATAAATAAATGGTTTTTGAGGTATGTAAAATTTAAAAAGAAATACATTAAAATATATGGCATTAATTAAATTTAAATAAACTTGAACTGATCCAACTAGATCTAGGCCTAAAGATTAAATGGCTGCTCCAATGTTTTTCTTTACCTTATCCAAAGGGGTATATTAATTTAAAAGACAGTTTGTAACATCATATTACGCAAGAAGTATTTAACATCGTCCCCCTGATGCCAGAAGCATGAAACTGCAAATTATCCCATATTGAGTTAATTGGTTGGTTCGATTAACTACTGGTAGTTCAATGTTATACCAAAATCTAGAATGCCAAGCTTATAAAAGGAAATCATAATATTTTACAATGTCTTAAAAACAAAACCATATAATTTCACGAGAGCAGTTAACATTCAAACGTGTTTACCCTTCATTTTAATTTTTGCACATTCATGTTTCTGGCATAAGGGGGGCGATTTGTGGTCAGCATCAAAAGGTATTTCGACTTAGAAATGTTCGTCCGTCGGTCAGAAGCTAATTTTTACACCCCTTAATAGTCGCCGTAGACCCATAAAAGTATATATATTTATGATCAGGACCAAATCCTAAGACTATCTAGCAATGTCCGTCCGTCCGTCCGTACGCAATTTTAAGGCCTTTAAAATTAAGCTAGGAAGCTGAAATTCGGACCACATATTCCCTAGGGCTCCGAAATGGTTAAGTGACAAACAATTTAGAAAAAACCGTTTTAAAGCTAAAGTTAGAGAGATAGAGTGCTACAACCTTCACAAGATATGTAGGCACTGCCCTCCTTTATAAGTTTGTTATATAAAGTTTTTTGCCACGCCTACTTTTTGTGGGCGTTTTTGACTAAAATGCTGTTTTCTTCGAAAATTTTCACAGAAAGCGAAAAAAAACTGTTTAACAAAATATTTACCCAATATTTTTTCCAACATATCGCCCATACAAAGTTTTTTGCCACGCCCACTTTTTGGGGCGTTTTTTTCAAAAAAAACTTCTTTTTTTTTTTAATTAATAGAATTAAATAAAATGCTATCCATCATCTTCTTAATGCTTTTTTCTTTGGGGCATATAGGGATATATACTGTTCGCCTCAAGCGGACTGTAGCCTTTCCTTATGTTTTTTAGCTCAATTTCTCAAATCTTAAACCTTATACTCTCTAAAAGGAAGAAATATTTAAGTAGGTACAAACATTTTTTTTTAAATATATCCCCTGCCACAGCCACAATTCATAAAATACAATTTTAAAGCTAAATTTGATAAATTTAAATTTTAAAGTCTTTAAAAACAATGCTTAGCAAGCAAGTCTACTTTTTGAATGAGTTTTTCTTTTTTAACAAAAAGTTCCTTCAAAAAGATTCCTTAAAAACGGCTAAAGCTTCTTTAAAATTGTATAACTAAATCTCTGCTGAAAAGGTTAACTACAGTTTAATGCATTACAATTGCCAATTCAATACGCGTAGTCGTATTTTATCCTAATCCCAAGATATAATAAAACATAATCATCTTATGTCCACAAAAATGCATATTATTATTAATTAAATTATCCTAAGTTTATCTATAATAAGATGTTATACTACTTGTAAAAATAGCATCATATTTGGATATAAGATATCTACAAAGTCCTTGCTTTAGAGGTAATAGTTAGAGGTACTTTCCAAATGTTTTTAAATGTTTATCTGCTCTCCTGAAAAACTACAAAAAAAGACTTAAGATAGTTTACCATTCCAACAGGGAAATATTAAGGAAATTTCCTTAAAATCAATATAAAAACAATATAAAACTTCAATATATAAGATAGACTTATTTAAGGAAGTATTTATAATTTTTTTTTAAACATTGCATACTTTAGTTTTATGTCTACATCATCCACCCAAGTAAAGCTGCAAGGTGTGTATCTTGCTCATTTTAAAGGGGAGACGACAAATCAGTACCGGATTCTCTGGCTCTGGCACTGGCAGTTGAGTTGAATACATTTCGTTGTTCGCACAAATGATAGCGCCGGGCTAATAAATAATTTATATTACTTATTTCTACATATTTCTATGAATACTTTAACATTCCATAAAGATTTTCGAAGAGCTTAGAATAATATTTCGTAAATGTGAGTTATATTCTGATTAGAATTTGTTCAATAAAAAGCAATTAATCGAAAGAAAAAGGTGAAGAATTTGGTGAAACAAATATCAGTAGTGCGTAGATACATGACTATTGGAAAAATCAATTTTTTTTAGTTCGTGTATCCCTTGATTCGTGCGAAATGCTATGAAGTACGAAGTTTTTGCGTGAATATTGTGTTGTGGTTATAATATATTGGCATAGGCAGCGCTTACGAAACGATTTATTTAATTAAATCCGTGAATGAATATTTCGGAAAATAGGGTTAATCTTGTTTGATGTTCACTTGTCAAAAATCGAGATAAGAAGAAATGATTTTGTGGTTCTAAACTATATACATTTCGCTAAACTTTTGAACTTGTTTTATTTTGTTGTTTTGTTTTGTTTAATTTTTTTTTTCATATAATTTGTGTGGCTGCCCAGAAGAGTGACACATACCGTGAAATATGTACAACAATTATTTTCTTTTATTATGTATTTTTATATATTTATATTTGTGTTATCAAAACGACAATTTCATCCAATAATTGAGTTTGCCGATGAAGTCTCGTTTGTGGAGAAACAAAGGGGAATTGGAGGCCTAACGTACGAACACGGAGCCGGGTGAATATTCAATTAGTTATTAGTGTTATCATTGCGGAATACTAAGCATGTATTTGAAAAACAAAAATAAACTACTAATAATTATTTGTGCAGTGTTTAGTCATCCTTTGAGGAGGAGACTTTGAGCGACTAAAGAGTAAAGACTTCTGCTTCAAATATGTGCATTTTAGGTACATATATATATATATGTACTACATACTCCTCTGTGTTTGTTCAATGGTGAACTTTTCGAGTCGCAAAAGGCTGCTTGTTGTACCTAAGGTTATTTTAAATTAAAATGCAGTCTGCGCCGTATATCATGCTTAAGTGTTACTTGGACTATAATTGTGGGCTGCATTTATAGTAGGTACCTATAGGTAGTTTTGCTTTGTTTGCTGTGTTTACGATGTTCGTGTGGTATCCAGATAGATAGAATTGCAGTGTAGTAGAAATGTACTAGTACATCTAATTGGTACTGGTGGTGTTTTTGACGCCTGGCGCATCCACTTGAGGAAACTCTACAGGAACCTTGGTATAGCTTGAAGCTTTTTGAAGTTGAATGTCTGAGTGGAATGATCTTAGATTGACTATTATATCTCGTTCGTGGGGATATCCACTTTTAGTCTATAAATGCAAAGTACCTATGTATAAACTTTAGAATGTTTTTAACATTTTTATCTAATTTTTGGCTATTTATTGATTATTTGTACTTCAAATAATTGATAGTTTTTTGGGGCACCTTTTTGATACAAAATTTGATAATGATACACTTTGCTTGACTATATTACTCTGTAGTTCATTATTTTGTAGTAGAGAATATCTTAAATTTTTGGAAGTAGAAAGGTAACTTCACCAAATTCCACTCTGACTTCTGCGTAAATCACTCATTTGCGTAATAAGCTACATATATGGTAAAGTCGCAAGTGGCGACATCTTAAAATAAGTTTCCTGCAAAATGTTTCATTATCTGTAATTGTAAACCTCCTGAGCTCAGCCATATCACTTACTTTCATGTGTCAAAAATATTCGCAGGGGACACACGTTTAAATATTTTTTGTTCGCCTTTGTCTTTGTTGCAAAATGTTGACCGAACACTAATTTTTTTTGGAAAAATGACTAACTTTTTCTATATCTTTTGATATATATGAATTTTGTTTACTCAAGCTCTTTACATATATATTATGCTCGTTTTAATATTTAAGTTGGTAACATCGATGTATGTTTGACCCCCTTAAGGGAAATTTCGAAAGAAGACCTATTGCAGACTATTAACGGCGAAGTATAAAATCCAAAAAAATTAAAAAAATTAGTGTGGAAATCACGAATATATCAAGTTAAGGCTCCAAAAGATGTATGTTGAAACTTTGCAGTTGAAGTCCTTCCAAAAAGTAGTTATATCTTACCCAAAACATTTTAATGAAGTAACAGACAAGTTGTCTTACCTACTTATACTAAAACTGAGCACACTGACATCCTTAAAACATGCAGATTATCTTCGCTGGAGCACTAGTAACTACTCGCTCGATTTGATCGAGCATATGTATGTGTTCTATCGTTTTGGACTTCATCTATGTTCAGCTGTACCAAGTGGTGGAAGCGCATCCGATAGACGAGATAGAAATTTTAAAAACATTTTCCACAACTGGTTTCGGATATTACGAAGTGAATGTAACTCTTTGGTGTACCGTGAGGGCACGATTAGCAGGTTTACGAGGCGATTATAGAACCAATTACACAAGGCCGGGTTAAATCAGGGAATAGAAAGTTTCATGGCAGGATCAACTTAAGTATTGTTAAATCGTTGTGAATGTAAGATGGAAGTCGCTTTTGTTGGTGTCTTTGGCAGGTGAATTCAAGTTGCTCCTCATTTAGCTTCTTCGCGTTGAAAATGCTTTGAATAATTCTTCCAGTGAGATTATTGGCGTACATTTCGCGGCTTAACCTTTTTTTTTAAGTTGAGAACGGTTTCGTATCGTTTCACCACTAAGTTCAACAACCAAATGCTTCTCAAATGCTTCAGGTCCTTCACAATTTTTGCGAAATGGATCCTTTGAGGTGAAGGCATCCTCCAATCTTTGAACTTCTTATTCGACTAATCTTCGTGACTCCAGAACGTGCAAGAATTTTTCAATTTACTGATGAGGTGTCTTCTGAATGTCTCTTACATAGAACCTAGTATAAATGTTAGTAAATCTTTTCGACTAAAGGGTTATTTTATTTATATAAGACAAAAAAGACGTTGTTGTTCCCCGCATTTTTCTTCCTCGTAGCTCAAAAATATAATGTAATTGTGCAAAATTAAAAAGTTTGTTAATCTTTGTCGATAATTTATCGAAATATGAAATAGCAGTTTCATGATCACGACATTAATGACCTGAATTGCGACTGATACGACTAAATTAAAAATCATAACAGTTAATGCCGGTATGGGTACCATTTGAATTTGTTGGTATTCTAAATTCTTTTCTTAAGTTTTAAGGAGAATTCGGATAATTCGATTTTCTAGTTAAAATATTTTTCTTTTTTCTAGAAAACATGAGGAATAAAATCATTGACCACAATTGTAACACAAAGATTTGAATATGTCCACTTTATATTGTATAATTGTGGTTACTGAACTGAATTAACTAAAATCGAAAAATATTGAATCGAAGCTCTTAAAATGGGAACCATCAACTTAATATGGATTTTCGTCTTAGCACTTGTGGCAAACAGTGTAGCTCGTAAGTTAAGCAGACACAAATTTTGAAGAAATTATTTTGAAAACAATCAATTTCAGTTCCAAAATCCAGAACTTGTGCCCAGTTTCCCGAGGACGATTCTTCTCAAGAAGACGATGATTACTCCGAATATGTATCAAGTGCAGCACCCGAAGTCGTTCCATCAATCGGCGCCGCTGTTGAGGCTACTGGATCAGTCAAAACGAGCAATATTGTCGAATGTGCTCAGGATTACGATTTTTGCTTTGGTCTTTGGTTTTTAGATACAAACGGGACAAAAGTTGTTAAACAAGGTATTTTTTTTTATAACGGGTGATCCAAGTAGAGATACTTTTTTCAATAGCCTTTTTTGACAGATCACGTGTGAGTCGTGTCATGCTGTCATGTTATTTTTGTTTAGTATTGTTTGGCATTTCATAATGGAAAGACTTACGCGTGAACAACGTTTACAAATTGTTCAACTTTATTATGAAAATTCACGTTCTGTGAGGAATGTGTTTCGTGCACTTCGCTCAACTTATAGTCAACATAATCGGCCTTTTGAGCGTACTATTCGCAACACCATCACCCATTTTGAGACCCAGCATTCATTATTGGATAATATTCGACCGAATAGACCACGTCCAGCACGCGGACGTAGCTGAGAGTGTACACGAAGACCGTAGAGAGTCGATTCGGCGCCGTTCGCAGCAACTCGGACTGACGTATGGAACGACTTGTCGCATTTTACGTCAAGATCTTAAATTGAAAGCGTACAAAATACAGCTTGTGCAACAACTGAAGCCGCTCGACCTTCCCAAGCGACATCGCTTCGCTCTTTGGGTTCTTGAAAAGTTCCAAGAAGATCCGACGTTTTCGAGGCAAATTTTGTTTAGCGATGAGGCCCATTTCTGGCTCAATGGGTATGTAAACAAACAAAATTGCCGCATTTAGGACGAAGAGCAACCTGAAGAGATTGAAGAACTGCCACTTCATCCAGAAAAAACAACGGTTTGGTGTGGTTTGTGGGCCGGTGGAATCATCGGTCCATATTTCTTTAAAAATTATGCCGGTGCGAACGTAACCGTCAATGGCGACCGTTATCGTGCCATGATAACCGACTATTTGATGCCTGAAATTGAAGTTCGTGATCTCGGCGACATTTGGTTTCAGCAAGACGGCACTTCCCACACATCGCATCAATCAATGGACTTATTGAGAGAACATTTCGGTGAGCACATAATTTCACGTTTTGGGCCGGTCGATTGGCCACCAAGATCGTGTGATATCACACCGTTAGACTTTTTCCTGTGGGGATATGTAAAGTCAAAAGCTTATGCCGACAAACCCGCTTCGATTCAGGCCTTGGAGGAAAACATCACGCGTGTCATTCGCCAGTTACCAGTCGAAATGCTCGAACGACTGATCGAAAATTGGACTCATCGGATGGACCATCTGCGACGTAGCAACGGCCAACATTTGATAGACATAATCTTCAAAAAATAAATGCCAAAGAATGTTCTTTCAAATGATAATAAACATTCTCCATTAAATTTGAATTTTCTGTGTTTTTTTTTTTTAAAAATAGGGAACCTCGAAATGGATCGCCCTTTATATAAATAAAAATTGTTACTAACCTTAGATATATTTAGGGTGCTGGAAGGAAAGTGGCGATAGAAATGTGACATGTGTTCAAAAAGAGTGTCTCAGCATTGGCCACAAGCGCACGAACGGTGCTACGAATTTATACTACTGCTGCTGTTCGGGAGATATGTGCAACCAAAATATGACTGTAAATTATCCTTTGGAGGTATGTTAAAGTTTAGGAACTTTGCTATTCTTTTTCACATTTTATTAGCGATAAATGCACAAACCGGTAACCTAATTCTAGTTTGTTCTTCTACGTCATTTAAGGAATTATCACTCAAAATTTAACTTCATTTCAGCTATCAAAAGTGGTGATCCCACACTACGCTGATATAACCGACGGCATTGATCAAGCTCAGACAGCTTCGTGGTTGAATCCTATGTTTCTGTTGGTTATGAGTTTCGGGGTAGTTTTTCTCATCTCCGGTGTCATGTTTGTGAAATGTAAAAAACCAAACAATGTGGCTGGGCCCGAGGCTGCGCCATTGGCACCATCTGGACCAGGATATAGTTCAAATTTACACAACGTTGACAATTTAAAAGTGTGTTCAATGATCGGTCAGGGCAAGTATGGCACTGTTTGGAAGGGTATGATCAACGAAAAGGAAGTAGCTGTAAAAATATTTCCCTCGCAACATAAACAATGCTTCATCAACGAAAAGAACATATATTCGCTGCCTTTGATGGATTGTCCATCGCTTTTATCGTATTTTGGTAAGTTTTATCTTAGAATTGCAAAGAACACTAACAGTAACACTACAACCTCTAACTTAAGGTTGTGACGAACGAAGAACAATGGACGATCAAATCGAATACTTTCTAGTTTTATCCCTTGCTCCGCTGGGTTGCCTTCAGGACTGGCTGTGCGCCAACACTCTTTCGTTCAGCACATTTTGTAAGATGGCCCAGACCATCACTCGTGGCTTGTCGCACCTACACACTGAGCTTCAAAGGGGTGACGATTTGAAGCCCTGCATAGCTCATCGCGATTTGAATACGAGAAATATATTGGTGAATGCGGATCTTACATGTTCCATTGCTGACTTTGGATTCGCGTTGAAAGTTTTTGGTTCGAAGTACGAGTATAGAGGTGAAATTGCATTGGCTGAGACCAAGAGTATCAATGAAGTTGGAACACTGCGATACATGGCGCCCGAGATTCTTGAGGGCGCTGTAAACTTAAGAGACTGTGAGTCAGCTTTGAAGCAGACTGACGTGTACTCTCTCGGTCTGGTGTTTTGGGAATTGTGCACTAGATGCAGTGACTTCTATGCCTACGGACAGGCGGTACCTGCCTACAAAGCTCCTTACGAAGCAGAGGTTGGTAAACATCCGACTTTCGAACAAATGCAAGTGCTGGTGGCTCGACACAAGGCCAGACCGCTATTCCCCGCTGGTTGGGGAGGTGCTGCTGCTGGGAAGCTGATTCGTGATACATGTGAGGACTGCTGGGACCATGATGCAGAAGCGAGACTTACATCACTCTGCGCCGAGGAACGAATGCATGAGCTCTGCAACTTAAGGCCACGGTCTCACATCAGCCTCGGGCATGGACCAAGTCCTCCCTTGAGCGCAAATAATTTTGCGGGACAGTCACCAACTCGGCGGCTTCGCAGTTTCTCATCGAATTCGTGCAATTTAGAAACCGAACAAACTGTTGTCACACCTCCCAATCAAATTATTCCGAGGGTGCGAAGCTGTGGCAATGACGCGACTTCTCCAATTGTTGGCCTTAATTTAGCGTCAGCTACAGAAAAGAATCATCTAATCTACTCTCAGCAGATTCAGCCATATCAAGGCCGAAATCCATGCCAAGAGAGAAACCTTGCTCCAGTAACCTGCAAACCCACACCAATCCTCGTCGAAAAGAGCAAAAAACACAGTTTCCAAGACAAGTCTCAAGACAATAGTTTCTCCTGTTTGGAGGACGATGTCTCTGTGGAAGATCTCATTTCATCGAACTCAAAGAAACTCGCCCAAGATGCCGTTCATATGGGTCAAGGTTTTCCCAAGCAGAACAACACAGATAAGAAACTCCGCGGTTGGCACGGCGTTAGAGCTCTCATCCAGAAGAAGCTCTTTCGCAAAGACTTCTACCAGAGTTTTGACGAGAAATCTAACCTAGTCGACAATCGTGGTTCAATAAAACCACCAGAGATAACTTCTCCCACCAAAAACACAACAGTAAATCTAGTCGAGAAAAAGCATCACAACTGTCAGAACAGTATTCTGACCACAATCGATTCTTCGAGCACCAGACGTCCAAACAACTTAGACCTAGTGCCGATTACTGTCCGGGTTAATGGACTCTCGCCAGAGAATAAATCGAATTTAATTAAAAGTATCTCCGAAGAGTACCGTTGCTCCATGAAATACCCTGCGGAGCTTCCAACTGCTCATAGTACTACGGAGGAGACCAGCTCTCGCATGATCCTCTCCCAATCAGCGAATTCGATGAAAAACATCCCAAAAGCACCTTCACCGATCCGAACTCCATCCGAGGAGAAACAAATTGTGCGTCAACGAAGCCTCGAATTGTTCCGGGAAGTATTCAGTGCGCGAAGCAATTCAACGGACCACCGTCTACGTAATCCAAGTCAGCGAGTCAAAACACCCGGCGACGTGCCGCCGTCGGTGCGTAAAGTGCGTGCCTCGAAAACATTAAGCTTATACGACGACCGAATGATGGACTCATCCACACTGAATATTCTCTAGCATGAGGAGGTCCTGCTGTTGGAGCTATAGGCAGGACGCGATAAGACAATTACTTTAACGACATTTTAGAGTAAGATTTTGTATATACCACAAGCACATACTACATATATTAATGTACTAGAATGCGTCGAATGAGTATTGGTAATACTCGTAGGTACATAGTTATAATCATGACCTTACATAAGTCTCTAGCCTTTTTAGGTTCACCCGTACTTATTTGGTTTCTTTTGATAGACTTTGTCCGACTACAAATGCATAGTAGAAAATATTTAAACAAAAACGATGAAGATGTAGTAAATAATTTTTTAGAGTGTAACTAACTTGCCTTATAGAAAAAACCAATACAAGTATAGTCGTATTGAACTTTGACGAAACCCTATAAGTTTCACAAAGAATTTATAATTATTGGACCAAACGTTGCCATTTTAGATGAGTTATAAGAAGGATAACAGGGTCAGTAGCTTTTGCTCCACTCTTCTTTTTTTACACATTCCGTAGGATTTTTTTTTTTTAAAGTAGCAAAGGTAGTGTACATTTAATACAAATAGGGTTGAAAATTATAGAATTGAGCTTTTCGTATGCCTATTTGGGAACTCCTGAATTTAAAACTGTATAACTGATACCAACATTTTTTTTTTCTCCAATCCAACCTTTGGGTTAAACTTTAAGCTTCTCTCAAAAGATCGTCAACGATTGAGCGTAAATCTCAATTGGATATTTGTGTTGATCACTCTAGGGTGTAGGCTTTAACATTTTAAATGTGAGATCATTTCTTTTGAGAGTGAATAAGGTGAAACTTGGGAATGGGCATTTATGAAAGTTTTGTCTCTGTAGTTCTTGTATCAGATGAACTTATTCTATTTTCGCAATTGACTGGTGCTAATAGAGAGCTTTTAATAAGGCAACCACGTCAAATCATTCCTTCCTAAGTATTCGTGGCTTATGGAACTAAAAGTGCTGTATACCACGTGTTAAAATATTGACTTTTCACAGTGCGCACAAGTGCGTTTTTTACGACACCCTCCGACAATAACTGGTCGTTGAATTAGTAAGTGGTTTCCAGTGAAGTATTACAAAAATGTACCAAATCAAAATAAAACAATTTAGCAAAGTAACGCGCTTCTGGTGAACTGGAACTGAAAATGGACTATTCGCTTGGGCCGAATATAGCTATCTTTGGTTTTCTCGATTACATGAATATTTGATCAACATAATAATGTATGAAAAGATATAGGAAAGGCCCACTGATTTTGATTCCCTTAAAAATTGAGCTAGAGAGAGAGAGAGAGAGCTCGAAAGAGCCTGAAATACAGCCATTTTTGTGTTGGCGTTCTTAAGAACTAAGCGTTTGCTAATCCTTTGACACCTTGTTGAGTGAATTCTGTTATTTCGATAAAATAATATTAGTATGTATACGAAAAAAGTCTTAACTAAATGTGTAGAGAATGTCCTTGTTAACACTAACTTCTTACGAAATTGTTTGCCGCATTCACTTTTCTGTGGGCGTATTTTAAGAATATAATAATTGAAAAGCAATTAAGAGTGTTATAAAATATAAGTAATTCTCAAAAAATTCACTTAATCTAACTGTTTCCCCTCGTGTCCTTTGTATTGTTATTTGATCTGTAGACGTGTAAATTCCAGTAACTTAGAAAATGTGAAATCTAGTTTTAGTCGATAGGAGTTCGAAAATTCTCCGAGCGAATTTTGTTTAGAGCACTCTGATTTATTTCTGAAACGAACTTGAGCACAAAGCACCAAAATAAAGTTAGTACCCAAAAATTATTTTTCTTACAGTCATTCAATAATTAGTATTATTTTCTGGGCAAAGACAACAGATGTCGCCCGCCATCTTCTGGCATGTTTTCAGAATTTGTTCTCATTGTATTTTTACCCCTGTTAAATTGACCTTCGCTGTTACGCCAATTTATACATATAACGATTCCATAGTTCAATATAAGGTTTAAGATGCCACCTGCTCAAAACCACACCGAACACCAAACATAGTACACGTCTCCTGAGCAAGTCGTGACTAACAGACGAAACAAAGGGAAACATCCTATAAATGGTTTTATTAGCATGAATGACAAATAAGTTCAATATGTGCCAACAAGTTCAGTTTCAGTTTTAGACTAAACCACGAAAGTTCTAAAATTTGGTATATTTTTATTATCTTATAATTTCAAAATTGCTGAGGAAGACCGGAAAGAGGAGCTTAAGAATTCAATCTCTGAGCTTAAAAACCAAGAACGGCTAATAACGATTGTAGTTTTGGTAAAAAAAAATGTGAACCCAGTTTAGTTGCCTTTGCAATAATGAGCACCAGACGTTAAATAAGAAGGATGACCTTACTTTGCATTAATAAATACTTTATAATGCATTACGAACACCTCTTCAGACCGTAGGTACACATATGTGCACCTTTAATAATTTTTTTTTACATACCAGCCATCTTTTGGCAATTAGATGTATTTTAATATCAAGTGTAGGGGTTCATATTGCTACAATAATCTTTAGATGACAGTAGGTGCTATAAAAAAAACTGCTGTCATTTGTATCTCTGTTTGCCATTGCATATAATCACTTACTTTCCTCACAGCGAAAAAGTAGTTACACAGGTAAAAATGCACATAATAAAAATGCAAAATTAAAAATGCTCATTTAAAAATTCTATTCATATGAGTTTTTTTATCCTATCGAAAATCGAATAAAATCAACAAAAAGATTCGTGCTATTGACATACATAAGTCTGAAGAGGAACTTTAAAGAGATGAGCAGCATTCAAACCGTAATCCAATCGGAGTAAATTTACTCAAATTTTAAGGGAACAAAAAAATGTATTTCGCCACTCGCGTTTTTTTTTCCATACTACTTTCAAACTCTGACTTTTTTTTCATTTTGAAATCTTATGTTTTTTACAAGTCTACTCCGAGATTTCACTACTGATATTCGAACCTTGGAGACGAGTGGCTTCCGTCTCCGGAAACAATTTAATTTTCTTGTGATGATTCTGATTTAGCTTGATTTAGCTTTACTGGCGCAGTACTGAGGAAAGCGATAGATATACCAGACAGGAAAAATCTTCCCAATTTTATTATTTTAATGTTTTCATTTAAAAATCATAGATACTGCGAGCTTGTTGCTCAGCATACGATAAAAATAAGAAAAAGAAATTACACGGAACGACAACTGTTAAAGATGAATTTAATAATAGTTGCGTCTGGCGCACTAAAAACAATGAAAGCATCCAGGGTGGTGCAGTCGAGCAATTTTCTAATATCTGATTTTGTAACAACTTTTGTGTTTAATTTCTCCTCTACCAGCTCTAGCAAGTTCGTCTGCAGATTCGTTGCCTTTAATATTTTGGTGGACAGGTACCCATCCTCAAAGTTTGAGCTTGTTGCGTTTTGCTAGCTTTTGAAAGGCATCGTAGAAGTATAGAGTTTATCGTATTGGATGACAGTGATTGTCTTAGAAGATATGTATTCTGTCGCCCTTAAACCCTGTTTTGAAATTAGATTTGCGCAGATCTAAATTGCATTGAATGTAATACTGCGGGACACTTTCCTATTGAAACTTTGGAAACAAAAACACCAGCTTCAACTCCAGAATCCATCCTCGACCCGTCGGTTTCCCAGACTTCTCGAGTAGCAAAATGATAGCAATCACGCTAAACTGAATTTACACAAAAAATATTTTGTAATTTTAAATGTATTTAATAGATTTTCGCATATTTCCTTCATCACATTGGTTTTGCTACTTAGCACGTACTTCAACGCAGTAAAAACCGAAATAAAAAATTGCATCATAACAGCAGCACATAGTTATTACTAAACAAACAAAAAATATATTAATTGAATAATTAATAAGTGTAGTTTGACTTTAACATAATGTAACTGTCCATACTTTTAGTTGATATTAAGATTGATGTTTTAACATTTAAATACAAAATAGAAAGAGTGTGTAGTTCAAAGAGAACTCCTAATTATGTTGAAATGTGTTGATTTTCTGTTTCAGGATGTTGTTGTCATAATGTTGTCTTTTGTAATTGAACAATATGTAATGTAATTTATAGATTTTAAGCAAACGTAAACCGAATATTATCTAATAATTATAAACTGAAACCAAGGACTTATGATCTACTAAAGTTGACATTGTTATACTATAATAAGAGTAATCTTCGTCAAAAAAAAAATGCCTTGTAAATAATCACAAAACGAAGAAGTACGTTATGAACTTTTGGTTCACATTTATGGCTTTATTTAAAACAAATAAATTAAATTAAATTGATACTCAGATGTCACAGTTCTCTGTGGCAATTTTCGTTATTGCTGTTTTTATTTTTAATATTTTCGATAATAAAAAATATGTATAAATTTTTCGAGAACATGATTCTAACTTTCTATTATTTTTTTTTAACCAAAAATTGTATTAATTACCTTTATAATATTTCACATCAATTTTAGTTTATAGACTTTAGTATATATATATTATATAAAATAAAATTTATAAAGAAAAATACTTTTTTTTTTAATATATTTGAGAACATTAGGAATGAATGACGGCGATCATAAAAAGTTATTTTTTTTTTAAATTGAACACATTTCATATAAATGCAAAATAGCAAGGAAGAAAACTCAAACAAAAACCAACTCGAAAAGTTATACTTATCAACTATGAAGTATTTATTTACTAACTTCTTGGTTGAAGTAGAATGGTAACTGATTCTTCAGGCTTATTTATGAGTAAAGTCTTGACACCCATTTCTTCACATCCTTTCCACACAATCTTATATCGACGGACCATCTAAAAATAATACGACATTTATGCCAAACTTACTTAAATATTTTATTTTAAAAAAAAAGCATACCTTCAATAGAAAAATTAGTATATTTTGCTCGGCCATACGCCTAGCCACACATGCTCTCATTCCGTGACCAAATGGCAAAACAACGTATGGATTGATCTTGTTTTTGCGCTGAAGCCATCTTTCTGGATCGAATTGATTTGGACACTCAAAGTGTTTTTCCAAACGTGACGCAACCATATTTTGAGTAACCACAATTGTCTGCAAATTGATTTAACTTTTCGAACCAAAACTATAACAAACAGGAAGCGAATAAGTCTTACCCCAGCAGGAACACAGTAACCGCTTAGTACTAAATCCTTATTTATAACTCGTCCAAATCCAACTGAGATGGGATTAAGACGAAATGATTCTTTAAGCACAGCCCGAGTGTAAGATATACCAATTCGAATTGCTTCTTCGGTAAGAGAATCATTTATATTGGGCATAACTGTTTTGGCTTCTTCGAATAGCTTTTCCTGGACTTCTGGATGCTTGGCTAAATGATATATTGCAAAAGATGTACTATAAGAAGTGGTATCTACACCAGCTAGTAGAAGATCAGCGGCAGTTCCGACTACATCGGATAGATCTAGATTTGGATTCTTTAGGTACTCTTCGATCAAAGAACTTCTTGTCAGATTTCCTGCTGATGCCTGTTGTGGGCAGTCTTCCTTAAAGAATGCTATCTTTTGTGATACTAGATCGACTGCCACACTCTCCATGTAGTTTTGTGCCTTCCGCAGTTTCTTATATGTTGGCGTTTCGAAGTATCGCCAAAGCTGAAGTCCCTGGTCGGTGGGAAGAATACAGCTGTTGGTTGTTTCTGTGGAATTTATTAGCTTTGACGTTCTTGATCGAGGATGGCGTTCTTCAGGGGAAAAGGAATTCATACGCTCATCAAAGGTTAGCAAGCATGTTACTATGAAAAAGATAGAAGGCTTAGTATGTGAAATGTTAATGCACTATTTTTAAAGACAATAGGCATACTTAATACTAAAAAATACTTCGGTGGGGCATTCATTATATATAACGTGAAACTAATGCTTCGATATGTCAGCTTCATCTTATCTACATCCACAAGATGTACTTCTTGCAAAAACTATCATATCCCTCCTTAATGTCAAATACAAGATCTTATAGTGTCAAACACGATAATCTATATGTACCGGCGCGGATCGTAGACCAATTAATGTTCAGACTAAAGAAAAGCATGGAAATGGCCAACGAATTACTTAACTTTAAAAGCCGCATATAACAGCGTATCATCTGACTTCTTCAATCTTTGGATTGAGCAGATAGTTCTCAGGGCAGGGGTGGTAACACCGAAGGCACATCTGCAACATATACTTACAGTTACTGAAACATGGGGATAACAATGGATAAAGTCACTATTGATAGCAGTAACTTTGAGGTAGTAAAGGAGATCATCTTTCTTCGTGTAAAGATCAACTAAACGAATTACAAGCTAGTGAAGATCTCAGCAACTCTTGGCAGTTTAAAGGCACGTTAAATAAAAGGTAGGTTACTATTCAATAGGGTTTTTGTATGACTTTTTCGCGAGAGTAAAGTGAATTGTTTAGGAAATAACTTCCATAAGGCATTTGGGAAGTAAACAGGAACTATAGTTACGGTTTTGGTACTAAATGCCGACATTTTTAACTCGTTACAGACATTAAGACCATTTTAGGTTCGAAAACCAATGTTAAACCTAATAAGTGAAATAAGTGAATATATATAGTTCAAAGTAGATGCAACCATATATGAATTTCTGTAGACGCTTATTCTTTTCGCATAAGTATTTGGAGCTATTGGTTTTATTATAACTCTTGTCAATATGTTTCACCACAACAGTAATCCTTAAGGAAGTTCTAAAGAAGCTAATTTGAAATACCAAGTAATTTAGTTTTATTCCTAATTAGAGTATTGGACTATCATGCGACGGAAACCGGGATAGAATTTTAGTAAAACCTAAAAAGAGTAGGCGAGAGTGCCAAACATTCTCTCAGTCGACTAGGTGTATAATTACTCATCTGTGAGTAAGACTGAGTAAGTACCAAGTGAAACCAAGTGAGTATAAGATATATATTAATGAACAATGTAGAATGTAACTAAATACAAGGAAAAATTTCCATTAAATAGGTAATAATTTACAAAAAAAAATGTATGGTTTTTTCAATATTCTGCAGCGTTAGGTTACGTTAGGTAAGGTTAGGAGGGCTGTTTTGCAGCAGAAGCAAATTTCACTCGGAGGCCGTAAAGGCCCAGTGTGAGTACCCTGTTTGTACATGCAAGGATATGCAACTAACAAAACCACTTAAATCTGTTGAGGAAAAGTATTGGGTCTGATAGAGGTACCCCAGCCCCGTCGTCCAAGCTTTCGAAGAACCGTGCTCCCATGCAGGATAAGCGGCGTTCTTATAGAGCTGGGCAGTGGCATATGATATGTTCCACGGACTCTTTCTGATGACGCAGTGTCCGGTTAAGAGTGACTAGGGATTTTGATCTTTTGATGTCGACAAAAGGCCACAGGCTTCGGGTTATGACGCAACCGCTGGTGTTGCTCCATTGTTCCTTAGCCAGCTGTAGGATAATGTCGTCGATAAAAGTCTTAGCGGTGTTAAAAGATGGAAGCACCTCTCCGTCCGCTGGTAGTGGGTTCAGATCAGAGCCGTATCTGGCCAGTTCATCCGCTTTTTCATTCCCTTCAACACCAACGTGTCCTCGGACCCAGCAGAGTAGAACCGAGTGATGACGTATAGCCCTTAGTGCCAAGAGGCAATCTGTTACGCACTTCGCGTTGACAAGGTTAGAGCCGATTGCTTTAAGTGCTGCTTGACTGTCCACACAGATGGTTATTTCCATTGCTGGTAGTCCCATCGATAGGATAGTCTGTGCTGCTTTCTTAACCGCAAAGATCTCAGCTTGAAAGACACTGCAGTGATCGCTCAGTCGAAACGACTCGTTGATGGCAAGTGCCTCCGAGAAGACCCCGGCACCTGTACCTTTATCTGTTTTAGAACCATCCGTGTAGACGGGTATATCTTTAATAATGGTACTGGGTGAGTCCCGGCCCTCTCTTTTGGGTATAGTGATTCTGAAATCTCCCTCTAAGACATACCTGGGTTTCTCGTAATCAGTACGTGACATGAGACCCTTCCTATCAAAGGTTTCAAGTATGCTCGAGTGTCCGCAATCATCAGGCCTCAAAAGATTGTTCTCTCTTAATTTGAGAGCGGCTTTGGCTGCCACGTTCTTAGTTAATAGCTCAATGGGCTGCAGGTACAATAAAGCCTCCAGACCTAGTTGTGGTGTGGATCTAATTGCGCCTGTTAGGCACAGACAAGCAACTCTGCACTTTGTTCAAGTTTTTGTGGTAAGATTTGGTTTTAACCGCTTCCCACCAGACAACTGAACCGTAGGTCAGAATGGGTCTTACAATCGCGGTGTACAGCCATTTTTTCCGAATGTTTTTACAATCGCGGTGTACAGCCATTTTTTCCGAATGTTTTTTTACAAGCATAGAAGGCATTAAGGCCTTTCTTCCTCCTTTCTTCTGTGTTCCGTTTCCAGGTCATTTTGGATGTGAACACCACACCCAGGTACTTAACCTCGGTGGAAAGATTTAGGCGGACACCTTTAAGCTTAGCTGGGTCCCATTTAGGTACCTTATATTTCCCGGTGAATTCTGCAACGTTAATGTTTAGCTAACAATTTATGAAAGGTCGTATGTATGGAAGCTAAGTTTCTCTGAGGCCTATTGGCATTGCAACAGCAAGTCTAGTTCGAAATTAGTAGCTACGGTAAAAGTTGCCAATATCTATAGCCTATAAAGCGACTTATCGAACTAATTTTTTAATTATTTTTTGTGTCATATAAGTTTTACATAGCGTTCCTTGGCAACATAATTGCCTGTCTGCTTTTGTAGAAACATATACTTCTTCAAGCGCCTATTCACTTTTAACTAATCGACCGTGAAGTCGCGAATACAAAGTTCACCGAATTTGAGAACAGAACATTTTGTGCTGAAATGAAGTAAGTCAAAAGTCAGTTGGGATCAGTCGCTTGTGCAGTAAAAGTCTCGTATTGAAAAGATCATTAAATTAAGTGAAACACATGCTTATACCGAATTCACAAATTTGCGTGTGTATAAGTTCGTAATAGAAATAAAAAATCGAATGTGCTGCTAGTTACAGCTATAGGTAAGTCTATAATCTTTCGGTAAAATGTGTCTATTGAACCCTCCGAGTCTCCAATCATTAGAGCAGGTATGTATGTACTACACACTTAAAGTACAATTGAAAAAAAAACCAAATGTGAACGCCTCTTGCATTTTGATAACAGCATTGAAGCCTATACAATTTATTGTGTAGATCACTATATACGCATATGTATAACCTTCTACGATGACCACATAATTACTTTGTTGATATTATGAGCTGAGCGCAATTGGGAATCGCAATTAGCGATAAAGCGTCATTTTGTACATTTTGGGACCTGCGAGCAAAGAAGGGAATGTGGGAGTATAGCTTAAAACAAATTATGTTGTTGAATTCTATGCTTGAGACATCCGCGAGGTCTTCAAATAATTACTTGCCTCGTGTGCGATATCTGGTTGTCGCTAAAGCCGAACACCTACAGAGAAGATGAAACATGGTTTCGCTATAGTTAACGTCCAGGTAACTGCCACAGATAGAATTGAGGAATTGGCCAGTGACCCGTACATATGTTCACCAGTTCTACGTATGAAGTTCTATGTTCTAGATTTATTGAAAGTGGGCCACATCTTCCTGGATATGACGCAAGACTTGTTAACTTGAATGAACTTACGAACATTTTAAAGGAAATGGGACTGTCAATAATCTGACACCAAAATAAAAAAACTAAAAATTGTCGCATTATGTATTTACTTCTGTAAATCAGTTAATTTGGCACTATTCGTTTCCAATCAATTTAAAAATGCTTTAATGTTAGTATTTTCCCGATTATATTATTCACTAAAGCTACTTAGCTTAATTTCATTTTTGATAACCAAGCGTTTTGGAGTGTTCGGTGGTTCAGCTTTCCTATAACGGCAAAATAAAACGCAATGTAATTCCCTAGTATGTGCCAACGGTCTAAGTTGGTGTGTCTTCTTGTGTCTAGTCTGGTACAGAGAACAACGATTCACGCCACTCATTATCAGAAGAGAAGCAATGACAGTATCTAGTTTCTTAAACAACTTTACCGAGTCTGAGTGCCTCCTTTACTGAGTTTTATTAAAACAAAAGCCTTTATATGATTTTATTTATAAAGGTGATAAGGGAATTAAGAGTTAGGGCTTAACTACATTCGGCAGAAAGTGAAGTACACACACGAAAATGTTTTTTCTCTTTCCACACCGTTTGCAATTTGTATTTTTCTCTCAACTTTTAACAAAGTGACTTTCGTGAAAGTTAGACATATCTGTAACTTTTAAGTTAGGAAAGTTCTTTGGGAAAGTTTAAAAAAAAAACGAATACATTTACACAAAAATGCTGTCACTAGTTACTGATTTTACGCTTAGATGACTCTGGATGCAATAGTTTCCTTCTTTCTTGCCAAATTCTCTTCCTGTTTTTGTTTATTCTTACTTAGCGCTTTTAAAAGTCAAAATAGATACTTAGTCCAGGCAGCAGCGTGTGTATGTGAGCTTTGTAAAAGTCACTTTTTCCACTTTTTGCCGAATGTAGTTAAGCCTTTATGTTCCTGAAAAAATATCTACACAATGCTCTGCTTTTATTTATGCTTTTCGGATAGAACGTTTTTTGTTCAGACATAAAACTATGTCTTACTTTTAAAGATATAGCTTTAGCTGGCATTTGCGGGCCAGAAGTTTTATTTATACCCCCCCTACATTTGATGTTTGTCACTGATATAAATATATTTATATTCTGACTCAAAATCCACAACGAATATTAAATTTTATATTATACATCCTATATAAAATACAAGGTATGTCTGTCTGCCCATCCATAACTCGAAAATCATTAAACCGAGGGGTTATCGCTGGAACTAAAAGGCCGATTTTAAAAATTCTTTCAATGTTATAATGGTGACAACCTTTGAATAAGTACTTGAGAAAGAGAAGAAGCATGATATAATGAAGGTCGGGATTAACGGGGGAGGGATAAAAGCGGGAGACTGTCTCTGGAACTATTCGGCCGATTTTAATAATTCTTTTAGCATTGTACTAAAAGGTATTATTACACACAAGCGAAACCGCGGGCATAGTATACTATTCTATACAAACAAATTTTTTGCTATTGGCAAATGTAAAACCAGGTGAGATTTGGGTCCAAGTTTTTCTTCCTATTTTTTTTATTTACAATATCGCTGGTCGCTTCTGATGGAGTAAAGTGTTTTTTTAATTAAATAAAATATAATAGACTACCACCACAGAATGCTGTTTTGATAATCGGTCGTGGCAAGCCGTGAAATAGCTGAAATTACAGCCTTAATTACTCTTGGTAATGAAACACCGGCAAAACGTCAATTTGCCAAACGAAATCGCCCTTTCGAAATCGTTATAACCGAGTTCTACTGTATTTAATTGAAACACACAAAACGAGAACAAACGGTTCTATTAAATAAATTTCAAACTCGTGAATGTAGGTGTAAGGTAATCTTTTATTTATTATTATTTTGTACGCAATGTTTTTTTTTACGAACAAACACCATGATGGGACCTATGTGTGTACATAATGCTTTGCATTATTGTTTTGATGATTCTCTGGTGACGAAATTAGTTGTATTTTATTCTGTATACGCAGCGCCCGGTTTTACTAACTGACCAGCGAAAATAAAATAAAATTAAATTCAATAACAGTAACAAATATAAATTCAAAAATCTCACTGTTGTGGTGGAAATATACATAAATTACATTAACACAACAGGTGTGTGTGAAAAATTAGTCCAAATTTAAAAGAAAGTGTTAATAAATAACTGATCTCATCGATATTTATCACATCTCTATTTAATCTCTATTTGTTCCGAAATTCTGTGTATTATAACAAACCATACTTTATATAAATATAGTCATTTGACAGTAGACGCCAAGTTGCTCTCTGCCTACATATACATACTAACAACACAATTGTTTACACTTCAGACGCTGTGAAGGTAAACAGAGATAAAATTAACGCTGATCGTGAATTGTTTATCTCCCCTTAATATATTTGCCCTTCCATTAATATGATTGATACTAATAAATAAGCCAAGAATAATACTTACATTCTAAATTTAACCTGGCTAGTTCGGGTAGCAAATTGAATTCTTCATGATTTGGTAAAACGTCCAAAAACTCATGAGTTATGCCATCCACATCTGTCAAAAAGCTACGAACATTTTTCGGTGCACTTAGCTCCTTTTGCAGTTCCGACCTCAAACGCCACCATTCAGCGCCATTTCTTCGAAAAGCAATACATATTTATGTTTATTGACCTTGAACCTTGAAAATTATTTGTGCTTACGTCGGAATCAATCCAGCTGATCGATAGACATGTGGACGATCTTTGCGATATTTTTCCAATGCTAAATGACTTCGTCGATGCGGATAGTCTTTGTCATTTAGCAGCACTGCAATATCATTTGGTTCGTATATCCAGACGATATTTACTCCTGGTGCCATTGTCTCACGTACTATTGATCCATATCTTTCGTACTTATCGAATCCAGATTCGTGTAATTTAAGCCACGAATATCTCCCAATCAGAGGTAAATAGTTGTAGAGATTTCCCAAGCCAAAAGGACCTCTAGGACCAGGTATCTCATCGAATGATTTCACATCATTGGACGATGGCGCTGCTTGAGTACACAACAATGCTGCTCTTCTAAGCGTACATCTATGTCGTCGACAAATCGCCAACATTTTTTATTTTCCGTTTTTCACAAGTTAGACAAAACTCGCCAACACCAGGTAAATTTTATTGCACAATCACTTTAATCTCATTCAGAGATGTTTACCAATTTAAATTTAATTTTATTTCCCATTTGAAAAGATACACAACACAATTCGCATTCAGAAATGCCCGTAAAGTGACTTCCGTTCGCGGGGACGGGATACTGGAAACCAATTCAAATAAAATCGATCAAAAGGAAATCCAAATGGTGAGGTGACTAGCTGTAGTAAAGGGAACCACATGTAGGTAGATTGTCGATGTCGATCTTCTAAACCTAATCTGGTTGAGTACATAGGCGAGCCACTAATACTGAAATTTGCCGGTAGTTTGTGTATAATGAGATAAAGAGATAGGCCTTACTAAGCGTGTGAGGAGCAAAAATATACACTTTCGTACTGTTGTGTAGCATTCATTATTGTAAATAATACCTAACCCACACATTGTTCGGAACATGTGTTAGATAGATAGATACGTGACTTAAAAACAGGGTTGACACTTGTGCGATTTAGGTGTGCCAATGTGTTTTGTATGTTAAGGGTGAGAAGATTCTATAGTAACATTCTTTAACAATAACAAATTTACGTTCCGGCATTTTGACTTTAGACTTCAGATTACATTCTAGATTTAGGAAAAATATTGACCGATATTATTTAAAAAATGAATAAAAATTGAAGTGCCTATGTGCCTACAATATGGTTATATGGTTTTGGTTAAAACGCTTAAAACTGGGTGAAGCAAACGAGATCAATGTCTAATTATTTGACATTTCAAACTCTTCGGACCTATCCAACAACTGCTATATAAGCAATTATACGATTAAGAACCCTGCACTATATATAAACAAAGATGGCATTGCACAGCTCAGCGAGTCTTGTTTAAGTCCACAAGATTTAAGTTTAATCCCCGAACATCAAATGACCTGTAAACTAAGTTGGCTACCCCACCACTCGTTCAGATATCCCCTAAACATAATAAAATTAGTCGACTCATCGCAGTGCGAATTTTTCTTAAAGAAGTCGAAAAAGCTTAACACAATTTATGTCAACGTTCAGCTCTCTAGTGTACCTATTAAACGGGAAGATATTCTGCAGGGTAGTTGAATAAATAAATTTCTCTGTTGGAAACGTTAGAAACCTGCTAGCCTAACTACAGTTCAGAAAACACGCTAAAAAATTTTTAACGGTCGACGCTCCATATTTGGCGAGTCAATGCCAGAAATTGCTAATAATTAGAAAGTGCAACACCGGAAACATTATCAATATCATGGAGGACTAAGCTTCAGTTTTCTGTTTCGCAAGTGACAGAGACTCAGACAGTCGCTTGTCCTAATGGAACTCATCGTCACCGCAGCGTCTACAAATGTCGTCTTATTTAAAATTTGATTTCATTGTTGTTGTTTTTTAGAAAAGTGTAATCAGTTAGCGATGCTATAGTTGTTATCTATAAACTCTGGATTTCTGATTTCTATTTTGCAAACATTTAAACATATGACACCTCTGTATATTGTTCGAGATACCACATCTAGTGAACTTAAACAACAATTCTCAACAGCCCATTATTTTTGTATTCGTACACAGACATTCCAAAACTATAGCTACATATATGTTTAGAAAGAAAACTATTTGGATTCAGATCATACCTTTTCATCGAAATTTAAATATGTCATTTGTTTTAAATCCTAAATCTTTTTAGAGAATTCAATGCCAAAACATCACGCAACTACCAATTCAGTTTGACAGTTAAGCCATTCTTCGGGCTCTAGCTAATTCAATTCAATGTGAAAACGTTGTCTGGATAATATTTACAAAGCTTTCTTAAGTAAATACATGTATGTATAAATTTTGTTTTGCAGTAGGTAACCACTTGAAAGTATCTTGAAACTTTTGCATCAGCGCACGGAGAAGTCATTGGAATTTCAAATGATTTTATTTTAACCGCTGGCTGAACATAGATGGTTGTACTCAACTCACAATCATCCATGCTAAGTTTCTCTTTCTGTTTGACAAGCACAGAAGACTTAAAAAAAAACATCTTTTAAATTTGCTGTACTCAATTAGATTCCCAAATTTCTGTTATTAATGGATGCCTAAATACATTTTGTCTGAAATTGAAATTGTCTCTTCTTTTTTGCTTGCCAGTAGCTGTTATGAAATCTACTATGAGCTGTTGATGATTTGTTGTTTTTTGTGTAAAGGATGAATGCAAATGTGCGGTCAATATCGGGTCTTTAATAATCTATCATATCATTGGTAAACAAATTTATTTAAATTTAATTATTTGATACCGAGCAACGTTCATATTTTTCTCTGATAAAATAAGATAAGGAGCTTCTTTTCCCGGTTATTGTTATTAATTCAATGTCACGTCATTTAATTATTTAAAACGAAAAGTGAAAGAGAGTAAAATATTTTTATCAAATAACTATTACTTACTGTTCCAGACTTTGAACGTAGCTACATTCGTTTGATGGGCTTATTAATGTTGTTTTTCTTTAGTTTTACTCCACAATTAACTCGTTTCGATTCAATTCATTGGACTTGATTCGTTTCAATGTAATATGAAGAATTCTAGTATGTACTGATTAATTGAGCCTGAGTTGGTGAAATACTTTAATAATTTATTTAATGTTATTTTTTTTTATTAAAAATACTTTAAAAATCCTGTATTCATCCATTCATACCAACAAAATCTAGTTATGTTTGTATTGCAGTAAGATGTTATTGGTTTTAGAAATCAGTCCATAATTTGATTTCACAATTTAAATGAATTTTTTCATCTTAAGGCTAATTACTAAACCTTTTCTTCGCTTAGCTGCGAGCAGTAGCTTAAATTGCTTTTTACCAGGTAGGTTTCTGCAAACAATCAGATCCAGAAAAAACTTTGCTTCGAACCTTGAAAATAGGGTTATTCGGGAATTCGCTCCAATCTCCGGACTCCGGGCCGCAGTTTAACATTTTTAATTTAAAAGAATTCGTTTTATTTCCTTCAATGCTGGGATAGAACATCAAGATTTCCAAATATAGTCAACAATTATATCCGGCGTTATTTCAAAGCATGGTAAATGCTGCAAAGTAAGGACTTGTTCCGCCTAGCCTATATGTTAGATTAGACTGCACCCAAAGTGGGATTATATCTGACATTTTTCGCTCTCAAAATATGGATATATGAAAGGGAATAATCAATATGATCTCTTCTTACCTTAAGGAATACTTTCGTTAGTTCATAACATGGCATCAAAGAGTATTTTCTGTAGCAAGGCGATGATGAATTTCCTCGAAGCAATTCACCGGTACTACTTATAGGAACTAACTAAGACATTATTCACTTTCCAACTTTGCTACCAACAAATCTAGAAACATCAAAGTTTACACACCAAAAGGCACATATGTATGTATTAGCAAAAGTATCAACTGAGTCACTTAAATATAATTAAAGCTATGGAGTACTTCCAGCCATTGCAGAATCCTGAATCCTGAAAATCTCCGCAAACTAATTTTTCTACAGTTAAAATGTTTAACATTTCAACATAAACTAAGAACTTGACGTAATTTTTTTAAATTTCAGTCCATTTTATGCTAAAAAAAATATATGAACGCTTGACAGTTTTAATTTTCGTACCCACACTATTTAAAGAAAAATTGACGAAGTTAGATACATATTATTTTTATTAATTTTTGTATAGGTTTTTTTAAATCTCCGGGCCTAGCCTTTGCCCGTAATCCTGCTTGAAGAGCAAGTTTCCTGAAAATCTCATCCTTTTGACCCAGATTAAAGAGTACTTGAGTTAAAGCACTATTTACATTAGAAATTATAAACTGTAAACTGTAGCTAAGCTGTTACAACAACCACATATGTCACACTCACACTGCGTAAAAGAACCAGTTTCAAGTGCCCGACAGGTGGCTGACTGGTTTTGAAACCATCCCTGAAAATACGACTACATCGCTCTCTGGCTTATATCCTAGCTTAGAGTAAATTTTCAATCAGTTGAATTTCTGGTATATAGGTATGGTAGATAGGCCAGGATTGCTAAAACATTTTGAGGGAAAGCATGTAAGCAAACTCTTCTACTATTATCCAGAACGACAGCACAGTCGCCTTCGGTGGAGAACGCAACTGTAAGTATTTTGGACAGTTAGACCAAGCCCGCGCTCTCTCGTGAAGCTTATTAGTTTAGTACAACCAATCCAATAATTGTTTAATAATCGTGGCATTCATAAAATAAAGCTATTCGTAAAAAATCACCCTTAATTAACCAACATTATTTATATATTAAAGAAAATTATTAAATCTACATTCAATAGGTGTCGCTGTTCGATTTTACACTTATTTCGTGCTGCAGTAATTCATCAATTAAAGCCATATCGAGTTTATATTTTCCTTATCTTAACGTAAGAAACTAAGTTTAATTAAGAAATCAAATTTATCGCGCCATCTACCGGAAAGGGAAGAAAAATGTTTGTCAAACTACATATTCTGTAAAAGAAATAAGTTCAAGTTCTTAGTTTTACCAAATTCATGTTAATATCAGCTGCCCAAGTTAATATCTGTTGTCAAGGTAAAACTTATTCAACATAATTATTTGCTTTGGTTGCTGGGTCATGATGTCACACAATTTTATTACGTCAACAATAACAAAAACACCACTGCGAACGTAAATATTTATTAAGGTTTCTATAAGAGTAGTTGCTATTGTTTTTAATATATTCATAAGGTAAATACTTAATAACTTCACTTGCAACTGATTTCTCATAGATAATTCTAGCATACATAGATGCGAGGAGCCAGTTAACTTAAATGAGCAAAATAGTTAGCAAATGAATCAGATTTACCAATGCATCAGTTAAGATTTAGATTGATTTATAAATGTATCGCGCTTACATTAATTCCGATTAACTAAATATTGTTGCCTAGTTGGTAATGTGTATTAATATTATGAATATATATATTTTTTTTTTTTAATTGAATAGCTTCAAGAACACCACAATTTCATGAGCGATATATTCATACGCATCACGAACACACCTATAAAGTATTATCTCAACTGTTACGATAAGAAATCGAACCGGTTTTGAGATTTCATATGCCGGCCATAGCACAACAGTTCGATAACACCGGTCGTTTATGTATTATCTCATTCGTTCCAAAATTTTGAGTTAATCATGACGGATTTTGTGAAAACAATTGCAATTTTCGTTTTCATTTCATTGTTTCACAATGGAAGTCCAGCGAATATTTTGGGATTAATGGGATGTGCTTCTCACAGCCATCATTTATGGTAAAGTATGTTAGTTATTTTTCTATATCGTATTACAATGGCTTTAATTCATTTAGGAACAAAGTTATCTTTGACACCTTAGCGAAGCGCGGTCATACCTTAACAGTGGTGTCAGTAGATGGAGAAGATACGCCAAACGACAACGTGTCCTATATTCATTTGGAAGAAACATACAATACACTTAGCGAAGCATTTGGAAAATCTGATGGAAGTTGGACTTCTTCGGTGCCTTTTTCGAACACGAGAATGTTGTACGATTTTCAAATGCTGACGTGTAAGGGTATGACCAATTCAAAAGGCTTTCAAGAGGCCTTGAAATTGGACGAAAAATTTGACTTGATTCTGTATGACATTGCCGGCGGTCCATGTTTGTTGCGATTAATGCAGAATTATCCAGATGCGCCTGTGGTGGGAGTGAGTGCATTCAAAATTGTTCCAGAAATTTTGGAAATTTTCGGTGGACATAATGCTCCGGCTTATATTCCTCTCTATGTAAATCAACTAGATCTGCCTTTGAACTATTGGCAGAGAATTAGGAATACGGCCACTTATGCAGTTGATCACTTGTAAGGATATGGTAGATGTGGAATGTATTCAAAAATTAATACATTTTGTTTTACTTTTTTAGCTACAGGAAGTACGTTGCCGAACCAGTCGCTGACTCTATGGTTGGAAGACATTTCTCTGGGGTTAAGCCATCCTTGGACAGCCTCTATCATCGATTGAAAATTGTTCTTATCAATACTCATCCTGCTACTGATTTCGCTCAATCTCTACCACCAAACGTAATCGAAATTGGTGGCCTCCAAATTAAAGAGCCTAAAGAGCTCCCAGCAGACATTAAGGAATTCATTGAAGGAGCCGAAAGAGGCGCAGTTTTAATAGCATTAGGTTCGAATATTAGAGCAGACATGTTGGGTCCAAACAGGTTAGAAGCTTTCGTTAATGTGATTAAGAGGTTCCCAAAATTCAACTTTTTGTGGAAAGTCGAAACAGAAGGTTTGATAAAGACTGTTCCAAAGAATCTGTTAATTCGCAAATGGCTGCCGCAAAATGATATTTTGGGTAAGACGATTTTTGAAAACAATGTTCTATATTTTATTACGACTGGTTTTTTTTAGCTAATAAAAATATCAAGGCATTCTTTACCCATGCTGGTGGCCTAAGTATACAAGAGGCCACTTGGCATGGTGTACCAGTTGTGGCAATGCCCTTCTTCCTTGATCAACATTCTGTAAGTATGGCTCACGTCTTTGGCTATTTCTATTCATTTTTGCATTTTCATTTTTTCTTTATAGAATGCACAACTCATCAGTGACAGAGGTGTCGGCAGGGTAGTCAACTTTGAACAACTGACGGAAGCGACTCTATTTCAAGGACTCTCTGGAGTTCTCACTGATGAAACATATCGTGTCAATATGTTGAAAAAACAAAGCCAGTTCCGTAATCGGCAAAATAAACCCTTAGATACAGCAATTTGGTGGATTGAGAATATTTTAGCAAATCCAGAGGTAGACCACCTCACCCCATCGTCAAGGAATATTTCTTACTTTGTAGGAAATTCATTGGATGTTATTTTTACTGCTGTCGCGATTGGTGTCGTGTTTCTGATAAACTTGTGGATTGTGTTAAGAAATCTTCGGGGCTCTGTGGCGGAACAAAAAGTAAAGAGTTCGAGCAAGGTTAAATCATCGACTAAGAAAAAAGTAAAGAGTAACTAGGAATTGAAATTCAATAAATAAACTCAGGCAAATTTACATATGTGAGTGTTCTTTAAACTGTATTACGGTATACTATTAGTAATATTGTTTTATTAAAGCTATGACAATCTAACTATCCATTCGCTCAGGAAGGGTTCTGTAGTAAAGCTTCTGTAGTAAAGGTTCACCAGTAAAGGTCCACGACAATTAAAAAAAGTTCCCAAAACGTTTGTTATACATACCAATCAACTATGAACTGTCAATAAAAAAAATAAAGAAAATTATGAGCGGCATACAAAATCTGTGAAATCGAGGATAGACGTGGTCATTCAAATGAAAAGAGCAATTCTATTATTTTAGAATTTAGAATAAATAAAAACAGCTTCAGAAACATATTTACGGATGTGGTTTTCAGGTATTTGAAGAAAATTTTGATTGAAATAAGTTACCCTATAAAAATTAAGTTTCAAAGGAACAATTTGTTTCGTTAACTTTTGTTCTCATCAAAAGCTGCCTAAAATCGCTAACTTTTATTTTAGATAAGACATAGCCCGGTACCAATAACAATTTTTATAGAATGAGCTTTAATTTGGCGTCCTTTACACACAAAAGAAAATTCGAAAGAACGGGACCACGAAATTACCAATAACAATGTAAGGCCCATAGAATATATTTATATCTACAATCATGTGAGTAACTATCTAAGCCCACCTAAAGGCGTAATTGTTTAGGGTTCGTAAAGAATTTTGCCACAATATATTTGCGCCTAGATCTGAGCAACAAAATCTTAAAAAAAATTATCATCTTTTTGTTGAATAAAAACTCAAACATTGGTATTTAAAAATCCCAAAACACATCAGAATTTACTGCACAAGGAAATTGATAAAGAGATATCCGCCCAACACTGATCTTTACCTTTCGTATACTCATAACAAATTATTTATGTAGTTTTAAGACAGACAAATGAGCTGAGCAATTATGGAAGGTGGCCATATAAAACGCATAGCAAACGTAAGATAGAGCTATGAAGTCCATGAAATACGCTTCACATACAGTGGAATATTAAATTGTTTTTTTAAAACAAATGAGAGATAAAGTTCTTCTGTTCTATACTGTATAACCTTTTGTTTCCATTCCAAACAAAATATCGTAGACATACATATTTTCCAATTATATATTTTATTAGGGCTGCCATACGAAATAACTTAACGATTCACAACATCACAAATTTTATTTGAAATAATATTATGAAATTATATGCTAAAATAAAAATTATTTTTTTTTTAGCTAGCTATGCAGAACCTACTTATAAATATTATAGTAATTTCTTCCAATATGTTATGCCTTTCCATCAAATGCGATGTAGTTTCAGCATATACGATTTGTATTGGTCCCAAAGACAGTTCAAGAACTTACAAGGCTTGAATAATCACAATTGGGATGCCAAGAATCTACAACTTTAATTTTATAAGGTCTATTGTTTCTGAATAAAAAAGGGTAATCATGCGTCTTACGTTTAATTCTGTCTTTGGAACGCACAAGTGAATGGTGACTTTACAAAGAAAATCATCTTCAGCGACGAGGCACACTTTGGAAAATGAGGTCGGCCAAGTAGTGACCGTGAATGATGTTCGCTATCGCGAGATGATAACGGACTTCTTGTGGCCAGAAATTGAGGATATGGACCTGGACGATATGTGCTTTCAACAGGATGGTGCCACTTGCCACACAGCCAACGAAACAATGGCTCTTTGACACGGTTGGATTTCTTCTTTGGAGATATTTAAAAGAAAAAATCTACGTCAATGCTGGTATTTATATCTCATTCTGATCCGTCTGGGTCTACGTCGTCCTGCGAGAATACGTAAAGGAAAAGATGTACGTGAAATATTTTCGTTCATATTTAGGGAGCCAGGAGTAATTGTTGAGGCACTACTAGCGGCGTGATACTTCACGGGACAAAAAAGTGTGACATACGTAGAAAGATATACGGCCTAGAAAGGCTTTTTTTATTACTATTAGCCTTGTTTAAATACGATGTACGGTGACGGAGAGATTTGTTTAGTACGTATTCCAAGATCCACTCCACTCTTATCTTCGAAAAAGCTTGCACCTAAAATTTCTTACTATGCCCAGCGACTTAACTATGTCACTGGACATAGTTGCCCAGAAAGTGCATCGTGTTTTCCCCCTGTTTGATTTCTCTGAAGCTCCTGCCGAAGTCGTTGCACGGTACTCCCATTTTAAAGACATGTATGCCTTACAGGCACTGGTAAGTGATTGCTTCCAGCAAGAAGCTTGCTACAAGTTCGTTCGCATTGCGTTGCCTAGAAATTGTGCCCGGGATCCAAAACAGGTACATTTCGCATCTGTCTCGTTTAGAGATTCTTACTAGTCTAGATCTTTTTGTTGGAGATTGAGGGCTTAGATCACTGCTTGATTATCTATAAAGATCACGAGAGTTTTATCATATATCGGTTTAATAATCCGAACGAATTGTTAGCAAAAACCTGAAATAAAGAAATAACCTAATAAAAAATGCAATAGACTTGTGCGGGCGCTAAAAAATATAAGCTGAACTGGTGGCTTCGAAGGCGAATAGCATTGTAAGTTCAAAACCAATGAACAAAAGTAGTCCAGCTTAACAAATAGGATGCTGGATTATCGGCAGTGACAAGTCAATATTTTATTAGTAACAAGGCACTAATAAATTCAACAGGTTCTCCATTTTTAAATTTTGAAGGCATCACTTGCTTGAAAAGGACTAGAATTTTCAGGCTTTTTAAAACTTTTTTTCCAAGCTGAAAATAAAGTTTTTTAAAAACTTAAATTTTAAAGAGGCAAACTTGTAAACTTTACCAGTAAATGAAGGCAGAACAAATTGTCAACTATTCGAAAATATAACCTGTAACAACAGAGCAATTGCAATATATTAATTAAGTCAGGTATTTATGAAAAATTAACAAAAATTTGCATTGTTTTTCATCGCTATTAGAAGAGCCATTTAATATTTTGATTGTCGGAACAACGATAGATTAAAAGTATTTTAAAAGTAGTGTTTTCCTGTCAAAGTCTTTTCTTGAGCAACAAAACAAGCAGTGCACCCAAAACCTTAAAGCAGACGTTTTAACCGTCTAAACTGCAAATTAATATGCTCAATGTTTCATTTTCAAAATATGCCTAAAACATTGCATTGCAAACATAAATAAAAAATCCAACAAAAACGTATTTTTCGAATTCGTTTATTTACAGTTCAATGAAAGTAATATTTAACTTATATTTCAGTTTCTTCGCAACGGATATCCATTAAACTGGCATAATGATTATTGGCCGCCAATGGACGTCTATTCGCGAAGAAATCACAAATTCTAAATGATGATCGTAAGATTTTTTTTTTATTTTTAGTATGTAATAAGGTGGATTAGTAGTGGGTACTCCTTATCGAGGCCTAATTGCCTTAAAATACATTCTAAAAAAATTAAATGTGAACTTAACATCTACTGGTCTGTTAATATGGCAAGATTAATATCAATTAGTGCTAAAAGTAATGCTATCTATGTCTATATATGATGTCATTTTGCGTTGTAAGCAATTCTCTCAGAGCGGTCATTCACCACTTCAAGTGGGTGAGCGTGCATTAATGTAAATAAAAATATATAATAATAAGTTACAATAATTACAATTTAAATAATTTTTTTTGTTAACACAGACATTGTTAGGCATATGTAAATGTAAGGTGAAGCTGAACCTTAAAGTTAAAGTAATATCAACAGTTCATAAGTTTATTTCTCTGATCCACATTTTGGCTCGGCTTGTTACTACAAGTACGCCATCTTTGGCTGCAGTCCATTCAATGAATCGATAAATAGTGCGCGATGTGTAGATAACTGATTTAACTAGTGATTTTCGGTTAAAATTATAAGGGCCTTGGATCGTAGGGAGTTGCCTCAAAGCCCACGTAACGATTGTTCTTTCGGTGAACAAATCCGTTTTCAGGAGACGCATTGTAGTAGATAACACGACGAATGCCGAACGGGTCTATGTAGCCGAAGCTGCCAGCCCGTTTTTGGGGAGCTACATTCTCTTCTTCGTGATACTGCCGGGGAAGGTAGTATCGGAAGCCATTTCTTGTGACAGCCACGCCATCGTACTCTGAATACTGTTCGTCATAGCCGCTTCCTAGGTTATTGTTATGAACCAGGGGTTCGTTTCGGCTCCTGTACGACGGTCGTCTTCGTGTCGTTGGTGGCATTAGATCTCGGTTTGGGGTTGAATAGTCAGTGTAGGGTCTTTCCGTTGAAGAGGAGTATGGGTTGTAACCAAATGAATCATCATAATCGGTTGGCACTTGTGAGCTGCTCAATTCTTCCGGCGCTTGTGTTGTCGAAGAGGGCAGAGAAAATGGTGAGGGGCTAGAGTACTGGTATCCCGAAGGATAGTTCTCCGACGTTGATTGAGAGTAGTCACTGGCATCTGAGGCAGTAATTGGTGAGGGAGTAGTTGACGCCACTCCGATTGGTCTTACTTTCCGGATGTCTTGGTAAGGCGGTTCAAAGCCATCCGATGGAATTGGAACACTTTCGGTACTGCTACTGGGCGAAATGTAATTAATATCAGGTACAAAGTTGTTGTCATACGGTTGTGAGTTTGGTCGAATGAACACTTCTGGCTGTGGATAATGGTCGTAACCCAAGTAAGGCGACGGAGGAATGAGAGCAGCTTCTGCTGGTGAAAGATATCCTTGTGTAGACGGTGCTGGGGTGGATGTGGTCGTTGTTGTCGGAGTCGGTGATGGGTAGACGTAAATTGGTTTAGCTGTTGTCGTAGGAAGAGGTGCAACATTGTTGGAGTTCGCACTGAGCCCAGGATCGACAAGTACTCCAGACTGTGCGGGAATTCCCTTAACCGATCGAATTGCGTCCTGAAAGGAAAAATAATTGTAACAGGTTTCTAATAAAGAACTTAATGTATGAATTAACCTCTATATGTCGTCCCTGGCCGACAAATACAGTCTTGGATTTCAAAATTCGGTAGCCTTTTTTATCGGCTATGTAGTCCTTCTGTCGTAGGTAACCAGCTGCGTCGATCCAAGCATCAGTACCTAGTAATTTGGTATATTAAATTGGATACGTATATTCCAGTGATAAAATCAAACCTATAACTGTGCCATCTTGTAGTCGTTTCTCCTTTCGATATTGTCCGTTGTCAGTTTGGAAACGGAAGTGCCTTTCCGGGCCTTCGTCGGTTTGTATATGATATTGTCCAGAGCCGGGTGTACCCCATGATGCATCGCAAAATGTTGAGATGCACGCCTGAAATTTAAATGAAGATTTATGGTTAAAGTCGATTTTGTTGCCATCGTATTCCTCAAATAATTTCCGTATTTTGCTAAGATTTGTTTTAATATCTGATATTTAATTTAGACCAATGCCATACAATTGAATCCAATGGCATATTCCTTCACAAGAGCGGCTTGCCGAAGGCAAACGTGCCGCAGAACACTTGAGGAGGAATTAAGATCACTGGAGATGAATTTGAGGGGGCCAAAGCTCTTTGTGGAGTTCCGAACGCTATTGACGCCCTCGGGGCACTTAATCGAAACGCTTAGTGCATATCATGCTATTAATACCTATCTACTCCCAGTCGGAGTCAATCAATTAAATATCGAATATTGAAACAATTCGAAGTCGTTAATCTTCATGCACCTTAAACTGAATACTTGTCTGCTCATATTTGTGTGGGTAACACGCTCTGTTTTGCTAACCTCTGAGTTTCGCTTAAACTCAAACATCATGTTAACATTGTGAAGCGATCACCAATTTCCCACGCATTGTAATGGAATCGCTTGAGCTTGGAAATGAGAACCATGTGCTCGGGGGCTACTCAATGTTCCCACATCAATGATAACACTGAAGTGTGATCCCATAATTATGCGCGTATGTACATACATAGATACAATTTGCATATTAATTTCGAAACATCTGTCTAATTCACTTTATTTATTTATTTATTTTTCGCATCTTGAAGAAGTGTAGGCAAGGTACAATGGCGAATTTTTTTGTTTTGTTTTAGAGGTTATGCCAATAGACTCTCGGTTTTGTACAATACTCTTTCGTTGAATCATAAATACACAATCGGTTAGTTAGTTGTTGCAACAAAAATTAAAATTCAAATTTATATTGAGTGGCTCCATCATATTTTATTTTCTTCACTTAGTCAGTTTCAATAATTATTGTAACCCAACCATCAGTTAAGTCAGCGCAGCGCAGCACCAACTCAGCTCAGTGTGTATTTTATCTAATGAAGGAAAAAATTATACGAAGACGAAGATGCACATTATCATCATAGAAAGTTGTATGACTTGCCGTTTGTTGCGATCATTAAATTGAAGACAAGTCTCAGTGTCAAGGCATCGGTAATCATTGACGCTGAGCCATCAATTTGTTGAACAAATTCTCTGCTTCTAGTCACCGATCAATAATGAACATTAAGTGATCAGTGCAAATTATCAGGTTCAATGCTCTTCATAACTATTTAATAGTCGCATTAATGATGTCGACTAATGCGACTTCTTGTATTGTTATTTAACAGCAACAATATACCGCGTTTGACCTTGAGCTGTGGCTGTCGCTCTATGGCTGTAAGACTCTTCGATTTATGTAAATTAAACTTACATCGTTGTGCTTCGGAATTAATTACAAATTGGAAACAAATCACTGATTATGATTATATGTCGTAAATAAACTAAGCCCATACAATCAAAAACGTGTTGTGCATTTGCTGTTATGCAACGCGGTAGCAACATGTAGAGGAAGACATTTGATATGGCCTGACCAAAGAAGGAGGCTATTGAAGTTGGATGACCAAAAATGGACTTAAGTGCATGTCTTGACATGTGAGGGACTAAGTCTACAACAATTCATTCAGGCAAATGATCTGAATTGATTGAAACAGTCATAGGGGAGTGGCGCGCACTGAAATCGAAATCGATCGATTCACGAATGAGTAATCAAATTGTTTTGACTTAAACGTGATAAGTATAAACATTGCTTAGATAGTCGTGATGGGCGATGGTGAGAGTGTAATAAAATTACAACGATGTCATTGTTAAAAATATAAAACGAAAATTGCAATTCAAATTGATTGAATAATTCAAACAACTGGGGTACCTATAAAATGCGATTTAACGAACAAAAGAAAAATTAGGCAGCTTACGACTTAAGGTTTCGTTTTATTTATTACTTGCAATGAGCAATGTCGATTGTGTACTGCACACTTAAGTTAAGTCTCGTCACTTTTGGCAAGATGGAGTTCAAAGTGTTAAGAAAAATATCGAAAATTCCGTCTGATCTTATAGTACCGGGATTTTTAATAGCGACAAAACAATGTTGTACTCTTTAACTTTTTTTAAGATCTACTAATGTTAAAACGTCAGGGTTTATATTTGTATCCTGGTTAATTTCATAAACGTGCAACGAAATTGCGAGTCAGTGGTTTAAGATTGCTTATTGAACGTAATTTTATGGCTAAGCGAACTTTTTATTGAACACATGTAAAATACTCCTAATAAAGGGTGATCCATTTCGAGGTTCCTTACTTTTTTTAAAGAAAAAAAACAGAAAATTCGAATTTAATGGAGAATGTTTATTATCATTTGAAAGAACATTCTTTGGCATTTATTTTTTGAAGATTATGTCTATCAAATGTTGGCCGTTGCTACGTCGCAGATGGTCCATCAGTTGAGTCCAATTTTCGATCACTCGTTCGAGCATTTCGACTGGTAACTGGTGAATGACACACGTGATGTTTTCCTCCAAGGCCTGAATCGAAAAGGGTTTTTGTCGGCATAAGCTTTTGACTTTACATATCCCCACAAGAAAAAGTCTAACGGTGTGATATCACACGATCTTGGTGGCCAATCAACCGGTCCAAAACGTGAAATTATGTGCTCACCGAAATGTTCTCTCAATAAGTCCATTGATTGATGCGATGTGTGGGAAGTGGCGCCGTCTTGCTGCGTCGCCCATAGAGCGAAGCGATGTCGCTTGGGAAGGTCGAGCCGCTTCAGTTGTTGCACAAGCTGTATTTTGTACGCTTTCAATTTAAGATCTTGAAAATGCGCCAAGTCGTTCCATACGTCAGTCCGAGTTGCTGCGAACGGCGCCGAATCGACTCTCTACGGTCTTCGTGTACACTCTCAGCTACGGCCGCTATATTTTCTTCACAGCGTGCTGGACCTGTTCTATTCGGTCGAATATTATCCAATAATGAATGCTGGGTCTCAAAATGGGTGATGGTGTTGCGAATAGTACGCACAGTAGGCCGATTATGTTGACAATAAGTTGAGCGAAGTGCACGAAACACATTCCTCACAGAACGTGAATTTTCATAATAAAGTTGAACAATTTGTAAACGTTGTTCACGCGTAAGTCTTTCCATTATGAAATGCCAAACAATACTAAACAAAAATAACATGACAGCATGACACGACTCACACGTGATCTGTCAAAAAAGGCTATTGAAAAAAGTATCTCTACTTGGATCACCCGTTACTTATTTTCCTTCCGACAAATCTAGGTCGGGCATACTTTTGGGTTAAAATGAAGATGTTTCATTGTGATTCATGATGTTTTATTTTCACTTCAGTCGCATTTTGGGACTGCTATATTTAAGGGGTTACATGGGTTTAAAAAAAGGTCTATTTTCAACAAACTTTTTACTGACTTAAAGATATACATTTAAAAAAGAATTTCTGAAACTTTGAAAGGAAAATATTCAAAACTCTGTCATAGTGATGTCATTTCCGGTGATCCCTTGGAAAAAATGTGCGTCCGCGTTGACAGTAGAACTCGTGACAGGATCATCAGAAGTGAACAAAAAATATTGAGTTTTATGGTTAAGACCATAAAATAAAATTTGGACAAAGGAAAAAAAAATTAAAATTGCATTTTTGGCAGACCTTTTATTACAAAAAAATGCTACTTTGGTAAAATTTGCTTAACATTTTTTTTTAATAGTTGTGATTGAAAAAAAAAATCCTTCTCCTAGTACTCGTGGATTGTATCTCGTTGAGTGGTTTTCGAGAACTTTTGACAACCGACTTTAAAAACACAGTTTCGAGAAAAACGCGTTTAAAGTTTGGATAACCTCAAATAAACCTCGTGATTCAATTGAGTGCGCACCTTCGCAAGGCTGTAATCCGAAACTTTTACTCGGAATGGCTGGAAAATGGAAAATTTAGGATAATATTCTCGAGATGTTGTAGATTAATAAGACAGTAAAAAAAATAGATTTTTTTAAGCTTTGAAACCCATGTTACCCCTTAATGGAAATGATGCTGCACGAAAGTGTACAGACTTTGGCATGCAAATGCCATAAAAAAAGTAGCATTTACAAAAGCTACTGAGAAGTGGCACAAACACTAAACAATGCCCGAAGAAGAAGATTCTCCGCTTTACACCCCCTAACGATGACAAAAAGTTCCAATCATTCATCATTGATAAAACTATCGGTCATACCATTTCAGGAATTCAGACGGTACAGTACGAAATGTCCGAGGTACTGTCTCGTATCTTCATCTAATTAGGACCGCAGCACAACACACAATTATTGAAGATCACAAGTGAATTGGCCGTGAATAAGGGTGCTATTGCAGCGTCTATTGCTTCATTGCCGACGATGACGTTCCCGAAGAAAATCGAAGAGATTGCAGCTGCCTAAGCCGATCCGCAGCGTGGGTTAGTATTGTAATTTATTGAATTAGGTATAACAAACCACACAAAACGAATGAATATTGACTAATGCTGTGGTTGTGTATATCCAAAATGAAATAAGTTCCGTGCATTGTTACATTTATATACCGATTTGTAAAAGAAATACAATCTCCTTGAATTCTGTAATTGGATTTGGTTTACATGTATGTTTGAAAATTTATTGAAATTCTTATAATAAATAAATATTAAGAATTACTGGGCCGGATATGATCGCAAGTTTTGCTTCTAGGTGCGAGTTTATGTTCATAACATGAATAAAAGTTACCTACTATAACAAACAATTAAGCATCTGTCCACAGACTAGGGCCAAACATCACTATTGATAGCAACAACTTTGCGGTAATTAAGTAGTTCATCTACATCGATGTGAATATCAACTCTACGAATGACATCGTAGTGGAGATCCGGCGAAAAATTACCCTAGGAAAGCGCTGCTACTTCGGTTTGGCGAAGCAAAATGCTGGACGATAATCATAAAAGGAGAGCTACTATTGGGACGAGAAGGGCGAACGAAGATACAACCTCTAACTCTATTAGCTGTACCAATATGTGGATGTAGTCCAAAAAGCCAAAACACGTCGACTACATTGGCCCGGCCACATCGAGCGATGTACAATTTTGCTACAGCCATTCTCTTGGCTTCGAATAGCAGCCCCCAGGTTCAAAACGACAAGGAAAGACCAAGCCATCGTGGATGCCAGAGCGCTTGATCTGGAAAGTGGCCTCATGATCGTATGATCCTCCCGCTAATATATAATTTCCCCTATTTTGTATAAGACTTTAAATACAGCTTTCGATTGCTGTTAAGCTTCAGTTTTCAATAAACCATCGTTAAGTGATGGTTTTTGTTTTTTTGGTCCGTTTCCTCCCTACAGAGATATACCTTCTATATGGTCCAAAGCTGTTTCACAACTTGCCAAGGCTGTTCATCACGTTCCCTTTTATAGTTCTGATCTATTTTTGTTCATTATCCTTATCCTCCACACTCCCTGCGCCATCGAAGTTTTAAGTTTACGTCGCTCGGTTTTAATGGAATAGTTTTTGTTTATCGATTTAGTATTGAACAAACCAGCATTTCAAGTTGGTTGAGACCCCATACTCTACCGCTCTGTACCTTCGGATTAGAGTTGAAAAATCAAGCGTATATTCGTTCGGTTTTCTTGTCCTAGCCATTTCAAACACCAATGTGAAGTTTTCTGACAATGTCGTTGTCGCTGTAGAGCTTATATAGTTTGTCAATTAATTGTCTTTTTATTTATAATCCGCCAACGCAACAGAGACCAAATATTTTATTTACCTTATGTTTCCCTCGAAATAACCACGTATATTTTCATACATTTAAGAAATGAGTCAGTGCTTCGAAGAACAGGACTTGGATTATCAAGGTCTTATATAGTCTTTTTAGTTGCTAAGGAGTAACTCGTAGTTGACCCCTCAGCCCAAATAAACAGCAATTGACACGCGATAATCCTCGTTTCATTTCTAAAGAGATATCGTTTACACATATGAAGTTTACCGCCAGACCCATTATTATCGCTTCGCCTTCGATACTCGCAAGAACACCAGTGACAGATCGCTGTGTTCGACGAATAATATTAATATCGTAGAGGTATTCAATGAATTGGTACAGCTGGTACCGCTGTCAGCAAAAAACTCTCCGACAGAGCTTTTCCATTCCATACTGATGCGGTGCAGTTACTATAATAGATGACTTAAAGCGTTTTTCTTACAGTGATGTGTAGCTTGCAAAATGCATAAGTACAGGACACACTCAGTTAAAATGTTAAAATGTGCCTAATATTTGTGGTTATTTTTTATTATCTAATAATTTTCGCATCGTACACAACTACAAAGTGCTGTAGGCTTGCATGTATTGAATTTAAATCAAATCAATCGATAACAAAAGATTAGCGATTCTATAGTAAGCACCTTCAAACAAAGCTTTGTTTATAACCTAAGCCTTGTCTTTGACAAAGAAAAGTCAACAACTACATCATCATGGTTGTAAGCTACACAATTCTAATCAAGTTGATCTTAGCATAATTGCTAATACCTCTCTGAAACATTTTTATTGCCGACTACCGCATCTAATAAGTCTCTTCACTGACCAAGTGTACCATAAAAAACTATTTCCGTTTCCTACTTATGTTGCCACACTCAATAGGAATGAATTTTTCATGCTTACGCTATCCTATAAATATTGTTTAATAGTTATCTATAGTAGGTATACAACTGCTAATGGTCTTGGCTAAATCTTATCTCTAGCACCATTAACGTTTAATCAAACCGCAAGCCACTTGCCAGCTCTGCTTTGTTATGTCATTCTTTAATGGCTGACTCTCAAATCTGCCAGATAATTGAATGCGTATCAAATTGTTATTACCTCATTGAATTTGAAATGAAAGTCGCAAAAAATATTGTGTTAAGACTAAACGTGATCTTATTGCAGTCAGTATTTAACTGATTTAGCAAAAAACAAAAATCTTGTTTTACTGCTCCCTGGGTATTGCAACTCAGTGAATAACTTTCAATCGGTGAGTGTTTTCTATGCGTATCTGTTTAAAAAAAAACAGATATATCGAGGTCAATCTCGAAAGAATTGTATAGCTCCTGGCAATGCTAATAGATAACTAACTTCACATCAATATCATCGTGCTTGTTACGTAATGCTTAGTTTAGAAGTGATTGCTTACAAATTGCCATCCTTCGATACGCTTTTGAAACGTCAATGCTATGCCAAGTGACAGGGCTAGAACATCGCGAGGCAACTCGACTTCTGACATGGGATCCTCCTTGGAAAACTTTAAACCTACAACACCGAAACAAGAAGACACAAATTGAATAACAAGACTTGCTCCATGTCTCGGAGAATCGTTAAAGTAATGACAACGACGACTGGACAAAAACCCCAGAGAAGCATGTGTCGCCAGTCTAGTTACACTAAGTGACAGGCCCTTTTGAAAAGTGTGTACCTTGAAAAGCGTCAACTTCATTGTCCTCATGAGATACCCGTCGTATCGTATGCAAATGTCGGCAGTTACCACATTGAAGCAATTGCTTTGTGCCGCCTAATTAGGAGTCCAAAGAAGGAGGAATTTACAATAATTCTCATCTATTCACCGAAGTCAGTTTATGGAACCTGAAGGTCGAGCTGCCGTATGCGTTCTGCAAATAACATCAGTCGATCGTTTCCGGCGCACAAATTCAGACAGTCATGATCACAATTGGCACCCGCACAATGTCATTCGGCGGATTAATATTCACAAACTGTCAGCCGACATATCCAGACATTGGGGGGTAGGTATTTTTAACTTTAATCGTGTAATTATCTTTATACGCATTCGCTTTCGCATTCGCCTTAGAAAATGTGTAGCATTCAATAGAGAAGGAAACTGGCACGTCATGCATACGAAAACTGCAACGCATTCTCGAGTCGCAACTCCCAGCCTCAGCCTTGGGTATGATTAATTTTGTCCGACGCAGGCGCCTTGGGAGCACTATTATAAATTTTTTTTTTATGGATTTCCATAGTCGAATGGTTATACCCATTGTGGATTCAATCAAAACAACTTACTACCTTAGTGCGTGACCAAAGCACTGGCAAAATCGAAAGTGCTGAAATATTTTGACGGAAAGTAAAAACGCGTTTTTGCACACACCACAAAAACGTTACCCAATAGGTTCTGTACAATTAACGCTTTCATTTTGCAGTCATTCGTGGCTTAAACACATCGTTGGCTTGAATTGCAAGAAATCGAATGCGTAACCATTCACATTAAAAGGACAGACAAACGGGTATTGCCCTTATTTTGACGGCTGGCCATCTGGTCTAACCTAAATTGAAGTGTGATGACTGCAAATACTGCGCTGCAGGAGAGAAAAACTTTCACTCTCCGCAAGAGCTGATGCAATGAACTGGTCGTTGGTCTTCTGTGGTTCGCAGTCCGTAGCCCGACGGTGTTATGGTTTTGATCACCGATCTCCGGATGTTTTCATTGAGTCGAGTTGTAAATAATAAAATGCACTTGCAAACCTGTCCTTTTCTCTGAATGAAATGAAATGATTGAAGTGCCTGGCAGACGTGTTTTCGGTTGCTTATTTTTTTTCCTTCATGATATTTATTTTATGGTTAGTTGGGATTCCGATAAGAGACACGCAACAGACGGAAACGAAATTAAAGCCAATTTTAAATAGATGTGCTGATGTTTTTGCACATGTTGATTTGAGGAGCAATTTATGTAGCATTCCAATTTAGATAAACGGCAACGCTATTCACGTATCTTGGTGGCAATTTATTTGTGGGAAAATTGCATTTCTCATACGTGGTTTGACACATGTTTGCTCGAAAATCGGATGGCCTTGAGCGGGTTAACAGTCGATACAGTTTTGGGTGGCTCGCTTGCCAAGCCAAGAAATGCGTGTTGCAAGGTTACATCGAGAAAGACCGGATTTGGCACCAAGTGCATAGCTAGATACATTCAATTGGAAGGTAAAAACTTTAAGGATTATTAGGTTCACATAAAAACATGCGACTTTCGGATTTTATGGTGGAAGTTTAGGCCTTGCGGAAATATGAAACTCATTTTATGACATGTAATGCCGGATTATTGCATTGGTTTAGTTGGTTTTATGCAATTTCAGCAAATAATTAATATATCTGGTTCTGAAAAGCGAAAGCTCCGGAAGACGTTTAGTGTGATGAAGGGATTACGATCTAAATTTTTTTTGATTAAATGCTTCGATTCGATGTGTTCAAGCTTCAAGTCCGACTTCGAGTCTCCTGCTAATTAACATGAGCACTAATAAGGCCTTTAGCCTTATAGTTTATAGTGAAAAACGACAAAAACGAGGGATATGGGACAATTATACGTAGAAAAATCGAATGGAAAAAGGCACCATATGAAGGGCTGTCTCGTATTCGTAAAACCGTATACGAGAAAAACTCTTATTGAATTTACTAAGTGTGAACGAGGCCTAAGAGACTCAATCGTAACAGTTAAATGGAAAGATTGGTTTTATACGCTGGTTCTTTGTCGTTTACGATGTGAGTTTGTGGGTAAATGCTTTTTCCCTGTCACAATAAATAGCATCCTGAAGAGTCAAGACCGATATCAGGAAATTTTGGGACTTCTACTTGAAGTGAAGACTGAAGTTTAACAGCCCCAAAACGACGAGAATTTGCTACAATTAAAATTAAACTCCCGGACATCGACTACATAGGTACCGACCAGGAAAACCACAAACTACTTGGGGATCAATTTTAGGGAGATAGAGATTGAAGTTCAACGGACATGCAGACGTCATGTCGCGCTGCTCAAGAGCCGTAATGGGCATAGCAAACAGACCAAGCTGCTGGTATAAAAGCAACTCATGCAATTAGTGTCCCATATGGTGCACCGCCAGAAACAATGAAGAAGGCCTGCATAGTTTTATATCGGAACCGTCTACTGCTCTACGAAAAATTAAGGAATCAATCATCCAATCAACGACATTTTAATAGAACTATCGTGGAGATTCTTGAGAACGATACAGGACCACCCAAACATGACCATGACTTATTTCACCAGGATTTGGACCATCCCACCGATACCTCAATACTCATGCTCTCACGTTTAATGACATCAATTACAATACACAGACGCCGTTTTATGAGAAAACAGACAGCCATTGCAGGGGGTAATCTCGAATTTTTTTAATATAACCCTATTTTAATCCCAACAGGAAAAACTTAATATTTAGTCTTGAAAATAAGTAAATTTTTATATATTAGATTAAATAAAAACCTATTTATAAATCTAAAAGAGAGTAAGGAAATATCGTTCGACAAAGCACGCAGGGTTTAAAGCCTGACAAACACGAAAAGTCGAACTGTTTCATTTAAGTGAAACAAGGTTTATCAGCTGAGGAACCGGAGAATTCTACTAGTACCAGAACCTAGCAGGCTGTCAAAGAGACAGCATCAGTATAATAATTCTATTGATAAAATAATATTAGCAACAGGAAATCACACATACTCCCAGGAAGCCCGCGATGTTCAAGTGTAAATATTTTTCACATACGCTCACTGCCACGCAGTCAATTTAAAAAATACAAATATGCTAAATTTGTCGGAATTAGAGGTAAAAATCTTCACAAAATATGTAGACACTGAGCCCCTTTAAAAGTTTGCGTATACATTTAAACGAAAAACCAGTCGTATTTTTTGACAATTCAAAATTTAAATACGGTGCAGTTTAGTCCACTCTTAACAATTTAATTCATCGTGGCTAGCTTGCATATGTAGCATTAATAGAAATAAGTTAAAATTATTATATACTTAAAACTAGTTTAGAGTCAATGTGTAACACAGAAATGAACTCGCATCTAAGATGCAGTGAACTGCTAACATGATTGCATTATTGCAGCTGTAAAAGTTTAAATTAATTACAAAAACCACGCTATACAATTGCGATCAGCTTGAGTTAATATGAGTGCATTCTGATTTTATTCATCTATAAATGAAAACAGCATTTGATCTGACAAAAGTGCAAATTTATTTCATTAGTTAAAAGGTTTACGAAATTGATTTAATCATCACAGACTAAACAGGTGTGACTAAATGTTCTTCTAGTTCTCTTTCAAAATCCATAAATTTTGCTTTTAACGGAATAAAAAATGCAGATTTCTGAGCCGCGGCGTAAAACCTCTTTCATTCGAGCGAAGCTGCTCAAGGGCAGTGTGTGCATTTTGCTTGAAAATGATATATAAAAAAAAACTATACAGAAACTTTCAAAGACATTTCTTAAGTTAAAATTTAATTGAAAAAATAGCAGCAAAAATTGAGGATATTAATACATACATATAGATACATGTTAATAGTCAAGTGAACCAAAAAAAAAAAACAACTTGTGCACTTGATCAACCAATGTTTATTATGCAATATCTTCGTAACAAAATACGCTGACATAGTGAAGTGAATTGCAAACCGTACTTAAGATTCATGACGTTTTTTAACGACTTTATTTTAAGATTAAAAAATGATATTAAAATAACTAAAAACGTGAATGAAACGATTACAAGTTATAATCTAGGACGTTTGTCAGAATATTGTAAGAGGTAGGCAGACAAAAATATAAGGTGATACTGGGGAGGGTCTTAACACAGAATCTTTGGCCACTGCACCCACATCAAAAACCCTACGTTTCAACATCTACGTTTGAATTGTTGCCATATGATGAAATAGAATAATGCAAATTCAGTACCAGAATATCGTAAGCTAGTAACACGCCTAAATGATTTATCTGAAATTACGAAGCTTGCCTTTTTTGTGGTCGACTTCGCAAATCCCACAGGTGCACTTGTAGGGATGCAGTAAAGGTAGAAAAGCTATAATCTCTTATTCCTGATCATAACCACGTCTATACAAAAAGGTACACCCAACACAATTGTTTAGAGTCAGACGGCTTCTTGTATAGCCTACAGTGAACTTAATAAATTCAGAAATCAGGCGTAGAGTTTCTCTTAGCATTCAGTAGCAAACGTTTTTTTCATACTCGAAACAGATTTTAGCTGTACGTTGACGTTGATCTGGCCAAAGAGGTCGAAAGTAGTCGGCTAAGATTGCTAGAATATATGCAACGTATATGCAACAGCGCTCCAGCCAATCCAGAAGGACAATGCCGTAGAGGAGATAATTGCCTAAAGTAGCTTTTAAAACTAGAAGCAGTTGGTTGAGGCAAAATTTGCAAAATGGAAGGTAAGCTTGCTCGCCAACCATTTGGCCGATTTTTAAAATTCGTTCAGCATTGTAATGGTGATATACTCCGGATCATTTAGTGCTACTCAAAGATATTATTACACGCGAGCGGAACCCCGGACACATTGTAGTTGTGAAGTAACTAAATTTCACTACAATTGATATACTCGGCAAGAACCGAGAAGAAAAGTGCGTATGGATTAGATGTGTTTGTGGCAATTCACTGATGATCCCAACCACCACATCTGGGTGAAACGTCAATATCATGTATTGATACTACAATTTTAGTTTAACCTCTTTTCTGCTAATTCGACCTCTAGTGCTGGGTTTCTATTAAAAATCAATCAAGGGCGATCTTAAAATATGCCCTTTTAGTGCTTCTGAAGATTAGAGGCAGCACACGGCCAAACGAATTTTGGAAACCTATCCCTTTTATACTTTGTTAAGATCTATAGTTCGGGTGGAGTACGTACTGGTATTCAAAATTTGAACAGATATGGATGCCATAAGCTACTTTTGTGTACAAATTATAAAATCGCCCTGCGGTTTACTCACATTTCATTTATATATGTAAATAGATAGGTAATTTGTAACAACAAATTTAAAACTTCCTCCAGCTATTTTTAATTAATAAAAGATCTGATATGTACCTACATACATATATTTAATACAATACAATTTTATTTTATACTTTGCGGCTTTCATCTGCGGTTCACTTCACTCTAACTTCCACGACTAATGGTACTAGGTGGTGATATACTATTTGTACCTGCACGATGTACCCAGCTAATAATTACTAATTTTAATGAAATATGTATTGCAGTTGACATTAGATTGCATCCATATTAGATCATCATCGCGCAAATTCTATTTTTGTTTTCTAAGAAAAAGAAAAATTAATTTCTACAAAAATACGTATCTTGTAAATGGAATTACGAGAGTAGCCTACGGGTAGTTTGCTCTATCTCTCTGATGTATCTATCCGATTGGTGTGTTTAAGTCCGCCTTGCGGTGCATAGCGTGGCATGCCATGCCAAGCCATATTCAATGTAGGTGTTATAAAAAAATAAATATGCTTTGGCGATCAAGTAATTCGACCAATTCATAGACTTGTCTTGTTATGCAATACTCTTCAGTGCTTATTACTACAGTGTGGTGTGCCGCACGCCGATGCCACCACACAAAAAAAATCCTAAGATACACTTATTCGAGTATCTCTCGGGCTTTGTTTGTACAATTTGGTGCCCGCGGAGAATGCCACAACAGCTCGAGAAGAAATAAATTATTATTATAACAAAAACTAAATCCAAAAAATGTTGAGTAATTTATGTACATTATACGCAATTTATCGACTCAACGATGCGCGAGTCAATCTCTATGATGATGCGATGGTGGCAATTTGGAAAGATAGAATTTGCAAAATTTAATTCAATCGCATTAGCCAGCGAGTGCTCACTTTGAAGAGCATTTTGATTGGGGGGGAAAATTCAAATTGCTGTGCGGCTGGCATTATTGAACGCACTCAAGTTTGAATTCAAATAGTTTTTTTTTTTTGTTTTCTTCAACTTTGAAGTACTCGAATGTGGAATCGTTAAACCCTTGACCTTGGCTCTGATGGTGGTGGTAATGGTAGTTACTAGTGGCTCTACTGTTCACTTCTACTCTAATTGTATTTTGTTTGTTATCAGTCACTCAGTCGTTTTGATTTTACAACAGCTGGCTGGTGCTGCAGCAGACAGCCTACTCTATACTCTATGGATTTTTTTTTTTCAGTATTTTCTTTCGATTCAGTTGTGGTGAGTAATATTTTTATTGTCCGCCTACAATTATGGAAATTAGTTGTGGTTTTTGTATTGGAATGAAGTGTTCGATTGAGTACCGTTGAGTTTGTTTAGTTTTCATTTAATTTTTTGAGATTTGGTATACCACCATACACCGCTGCATGAATGAATTGAAACGGTGGAAGGTGATGATAATAATGGCAAAAGAGGTCACAAATAGGTTAAAAAGCTAACAGACATTGGGGTATCTCTTGAGATGGTTAACTACGACGCGTTCGATTTGCAATGGTATTCGGGGGGAAGCGAAAAAACTGACTCAAGGTCGCAGTCATATGGAGTAGGGTATCAGTATTGTTTCGATCTTGAGACCGATGTTTGATGCACTTTGTTATGAATTGAAATTTGAGTGGGTACCTATGCGCTATGCAGCTGGATGGATGATGCGTTTTGACAGACAGTGGAATTTCGAAAAGTTGTAGAGTATTTTATAAATCGTGTTACTTGAGAAAAAGTGTTGTCAATTAAAGTCTTTAACGCAATACGATATGTCCGGAGGAGTATCTAATCTGCGTGAGAGCAGAGAGCTTCATGTTTTTGAACAGCTTATGCGCACGATTTTGTAATTAGCTATAGTTCGCTGCTTGGAAACATGATTGTTAGTAAGGTACCTTAGTAGTGGCTAGTCGCTTTGTCCAAGTAACCTGGTATGAGTATGAACTCAAATCGACTAACGTACAACCGTACTGAGTTTTTTTTTACATTCTTATTTCCTAAACTGTTTCTGTCCTGGCACCTATTACTGAGTAAGTGTGTAAAAGAAATTTATCTAATGTCTATTTTGTTGCGAACTGGAAATGTAGAGCGAGTCCGTTGAAGACAGAAATTTTGCAAAAGCAAAACCAAGTTATTAAGATGTAAAAATGTGGATCTTAATGTGAGCCGCTCGATAAGGGTTGCTATGAATCTTCATTGAATTAACACATCAGCGGCGTTAGCTATAACAGTGAAGCATTTCTACCCCAGAATCTTCAGCAGCTCTTCGAATACGTACTAAGAAACTTGTGAAAAGTTTACTTGGACTTAACTAAGTAAACCCAACGCTAAGAGCGTTAGAGGCTGAACAATAGGGCTTCCTATAGAAGTGATAATTGCTGCCCATGAAAAGTTGATTGTTAATTATGAAGTTTTTCTTTTTCCTTTTGGAGCTAACTAACCAAAGTTAAGCATCTCTGTCCAAGCAGCTTAAAAGATTATTAGGCGTGTGAGAAAAAAAGCCAATCAATGCGATAATTGAGACATTTACTTATTCAATATCTGATGCTTTATTTTGCTTTCATGAATACAATTTTACAGACACAGGAATCAAGTTAAAGTACTAGATGTAAGGAACTATGGTATGTTCCATACATGCATACCTACAATTGAAGAGTATCCTACATTTTATTCTAATACCTGCTTCGATTGTGCATTTTGATCAATCTACTTGCAAAAATAAATACTGATGATTCTACACAATCACATCTTGATTATTGAAGAACTGGTGGCATTAGTTATTGGTCTTTTTTTTAAGATAAGTACAGCCGATGTAAGCGGAAAAGTTTTGGGACCCATTGTTAATCTAAATATTGTCGCCGATGTAAACGTGGGCAATGGTTCAACCTTTTTCTGTTGCAAGGACCCAGACCCTAACCCTTTGAATAAGAAAGAACAGGAATCACACATCGACTTAGACCTAACTGCCAATCTAACCAATTAATAAGAGTCTTAAATTCAGATTTCATTCAATCATAAATTATATTTTGACTTTTGTCTCATAAAAACAGTAAAAAAAACAGTCCGATATATTTTAAGATAATTACTCCGATTGAAGTAAGGTTCAAACACTGGTCCATTCATAAATGCAAGCTTTTCAAACGAATGAAGGGCAAAAGAGAAAAAGTAGCGCAAATGGAAGTGTCAGTCTACCTCAAAACATGTGCTTGCAAAGCACATTACCACACAAATGCAATCAGATTCTGAACTTGAAAATTGCGCAATGAATGGAGAACTTGTGAATAATTTGATTAGCAGAGATGCCAATTCATGCTTATGTGAACTCTCTGCTTACCACATCTTGCGCAATATGCGTATTGCATTATTCATTTTACTATGTCTTTGGCGATAGTATTTCTCTTTTAAGCCAACTTTATTTCATTAAGTCTGTTTGTTTGAAAACCCTTGTAATAAAGACTATATTATACTCTTCGACCGAATTTAAACCACCCTTACCAATTTTCAGAAGCTTAAACAGAATACAAATTGAACTCAAGAAGTTTTTGACTTCGTTTAATGAATTTATTTTTATTGGTGTAGTGCAATTTTCTGATGACGCAGACATCATCGTGAGTGCAGTGGTTAGTGCGTTGGGCTATGTTCAAATCCACGCCAATACCACCAAAAGTGCTGTAGTCCTTAGGTTCCTTTGGATCTTTTACGCCTAATGTTAATATTAATAGAAAGCTATTGGTCAAGGTACCTTGACTTTTCGCTTTATATATAGAAGAATCTCCAGACATTGCTACCAGAACTAGAAGCTTTTTTTTAAATAGAAGAACATACAGCCGCTGTAATGTTAATTATGAGTCACATATTCAATAAACTTTGCATCGAGATTTTTGCTTTTCAGGAACTTTTAAGAACTGTACTGTGTACTCGAAAACTTTCGATTAATTGAAAGGAATGATGTTCTTCTTATATCTAATGAGATAAGTCCATTCACGTATTTCTTCGCGAAAAAATTGATTTATAAATGCTCTAATTATTTCAGATATCAATTTATCTTACAAAATTTAAAAAAAAACAACAATACATTGAGGCCATTTCACTTCAATTATGCTTTAAATGACAAATTTGGCATTTAAGTAAGGAATTGATCAACGACAATTAATGTCAAAAATGTAAAAATCATGAATGACACTGTAACTATAACATAATGTTATTCGTATCATAAAATTTAGAGCTTTAAGTTAAGATTCCGTGAAAAATAGTAGTGTTTCTTATTAGCTTTCTACTAGATGCATACAACATACGTTCTTGTATCTGTTGTTAGTGGTTGCTTGAGCTGTTTTAATTTTGAAGGAAGACAAATATTTATAAAAATATTTTTGAACAAAATAAATATGAAATTCTCACAATTAACAAATTATATGTTTTATAAGTTGATTAGGTATGAGCAGGTATGAGCATATGTACATGATCTTGTATGAATATCAGCATTCACCTAACCTCCGCTGCAGTGTAATGGGGTCTTTCCACATAAAAGATGAAATTTGAGCAAAGAATCGATAGCGTACAAGGCTTGTTTCGACATCATATAGAAGGTTGGGTTAGTGGGAAAACAGCTCAAGACAGTCTTAGTCAACTTTATGATATCTGTGACCACATAATTGTTATACAATTCTTCTACAACAATTATATTCATAGTTTAAAGATTATATATTATGATGTATGCATCATTCTCAGCTAAATTGGTCCAACATGTATTTTATGCCCTCGAAAAGACTTTTCATAAACCGTGAGTTGAAAATTATAAAGCAACGCGAGTTGTAATAGGCTCGTTGTCACTGTTAGTTTAAAAAGAGGTTGTTTAATTGTAAATTATATTCTTTTAATATATTCGACGCAAATATTTTCGAATTTCATGTTACACAAAATGAGTTGTCTTTTAAAAGTGCTTAGAGTGACTAAATGATCTATGTGTGTGAAAAGTCACATGTTCTCCCATTGTTACTTTCAATATTGAATTAATGTAACATGTATTTGTTCAAATTTTATATATCTGTTTATAATTGTAAAAGTAGAAAAGCATATGGAACTTATGATGAAATAGTATGAATCTTAAGCACAGACAATGCAATGGTTACTTCTAAAAGCTTTTTCCTATCCATTCTAAGAACCACCTTGACACTATATCTTCTAGTAAAACTACGCTTGATAGTTGTAGTGTATCTCATGCCTAATAGGAGAAAATGTCCAAGAAAAAATCAAAGTAACAGTTATTAAGTAGAAAACGGCACCCAGAAAAAAAAATAACAAAATGCGAATGTTGAGATTTCTTGATGATAAATTCCTAAACCAGTCAACCAAATTGGTAGCCAATTTAAGGCGAGTAACAACTTAAAAGGTTTAATTAGTATACTTATAAGCATTTAAAAAAGTTAAGTGGGCGTTTGAATTCCGGATCTTGCTTACATTTTTCATCAGAAAGTGCATTGCCTCAGGTTATTATCGCAAATAGACGTATGCATTTTATACTAATTAATGATAATGTGTATTGCGATGTTTTTTTCTTTTTGGTAGTTTGTATTTTTCTGTATAAATAATTTGACGATTAAGTTGGTAGTTGTAATGATAAAATCTACGTAAGTTCATGTTACATCACTTGATTTTAAAATTGATAGATTAATCACTCCAATGACTATTTTGTCATGTCATAGTGCCTACATGCAGTTTTCAATATCAAAGGATCAAAACTCAATGAATAGCTGATTTTTTATTAATGTTGCTCTTAAAATTTGCTATTTTAAAGAAATTATTGAAATAAATACTTTAATTTGGCCGCATTTTATCCTTTAAAAATTAAATGATTTATTACCTTCTGAAATGCCACACATGAATTCCCATCAAGTTTTATAATATACAATCCTTTCCGTTCACTGCGTCCCTAATGGGTCGTATGTAGGTTTTTGGATGAAACAGGCAAGTATCACAATACTTTAAAACGAGGTCAGACAGACAGACAAAACCTCTTGTTTAAAAGCTCTGTACCAATTCTATGGCTTTAAGAATGAGGTAGCCCCAAGCCGAACAACCTTGAATTTTATTAAATCTGAAGTTGCTGTTATGCTTTATGCACCCTACACACTTTATGAAATATTAAAGAATTCAGCAAAGTGTAACTAAATAAAAGACGTGCGAAAGAAAAACTTGACATCACCATCTGCTTAATTAAATTTCGGCTTTTTAGCCTTGAGCATATGAATGAATGAACTCAATAAATAAACCGAGTACTCGTACAGTATGCTTCGTTTCAGTTTATAAAGTGTGCTTCCGATCTCAATATCGTATCTAAAGCATGATGAATGCGTTTCTGCCTGCAGCTTCATTATTATTGCAACAGAATCTTACGTAAAATGATTTAAATATGGCAATGAAGAATGGCCAAACAAGTAGCCAAATAGGGAAGTATGTAGTAGTATTTATGTAGGCTACTCAAAGCGATTTTATTATTTATTTCATTTGTAGACACGTTAATGGGTGGGTTGAAACCGGATTTTATTTCTAATCGAATCATGGAAAGATTGCGATAAGATTAATCTATAAAATGAAAACAAAAACGTAATTTTGATTAATACGTGATTACGAGAAAGGCTTTATAGTCGAGAGGAAATGTAATATGCGAAAAAAAAAACTATATTCAGTTTTGTTTTGTTGTATTTTTATATTATATTGTAGTGAATGCTGAAAAACAGTGATTTAAAGGCTATATAAGCCGTTGACAGAAGCCTAACTTCCATAAGATTGTTATGCTATTTGTATATAGTGTTTTTAAAAATTCTTAGTTCTTGGTGTACTTATTTACACGTAAATATATTATATGGCCACGTAAAATGGCGCCCTACAAAATAAGACTACATATGGAATTATTTCAATTTTTAAGTGGAAATAAGACCTCATGAGTCATGACCTTATGTTTTAATTTTTTCATGAGCGCTAATATACATGCGTCACTATATACATATACAAGGCGATTACTAAATTGAATCGAACTGATTGCGGGTTATTGCATTCACGAAAAAAAAAAATCAAAAACATGAGCTCTAGAAAACGTATGGCCTCTGACTTTTTTAACCCAAGTTTTTGGATCTTTTTTTTAGAAAGCCCATTCATAAGTATAAAAACATGCGGATTTAGAACTCAAACTGAGTATAAGGTAGGTCAAAGTTCGTATATAAAGTTTTTGTGTTAAATCTCACGGGGTTGTTTTTTTTTGCTAATCGTTTTATATAACGGTACCTACATGTTCTGCATTTTTATTGTTTCTTAAATCACATTTCACTAATTTTCTCAAAAATGGTTCAAAACACTGCGTTCTCAGTTTTTTGAGAAATAACGGTACGGTATAAAACCGTCAATATCTAAGATGAACAAACTTCTAATTTTTTTTAATTTTTTATTATTTTCTTAAATTTATATAAAATTCGTTTTCTCTAAAACGTATTCTGCCAAATTATGTTAAAAGTGTAAAATGTGGAAATGTTTTTTAGAAAATCTAATTTTTCAAAACTAAAAAAATGATTTAAATAAATTTTGGATGTGATTAAATTCGTTTTGAGGCGATTCAAAAATGCATCTTATTTACCGAGAATGCTTCGTATGACGCAGTCGTGCACTCTATTTTTTGGGCGATCATGCATTATGAATAACTGCACCATATTTTTGGGAAATTTTTTTGGTTTCGGGTGATTATAACTTGGGCGATTGTTTGCAAATCTAGATGGGTACGTCATTCAAGTAAATAATTGTTAATCTGTCATCTGTTAAACTCATAACCTGACTTATGATGAGTATAATGGATTAGAAATTGCAATAAAAATTTAAAGCTATTTGACGAATTAAAATGTCGACATTTACATGTTTTCGCGGATAAAAATTTGTCAACCAAACACACTCTACTCGGTTGTCTTTCAATATGATCGTAATTTCAAAATGATGTTAGGACACAATCTCTGGTAGGAGGAAGGAAAGGACGACAAAACGATCATTTCTTGCTATGAAGCATGAAGGCTTAATAATAATGCAGTGTGTTAATTAGTAAAGGCTTTTGCTCCTCAACATGAAATAAGTGGTTAGTCAAAAATCCGTAATCCTACATAGATGAGTTACCAATGCGATGGGTCGCTTAACTTGATAATGACTGACACAAGGGAAATTGCTTAACGAGAAGCAGGCAGTACGTACATTTCAACACACCACTGCTTTAACATTGAATAGAATCAACGTCTTCGAAGCGCCTTAAAAATGGTAACGACAATTTGTTTTACGCTTGACACCATCCTAACTAATTTGTAACTTATTTGTAAATAACTTATGTATAAAAACTGAAGGTCCCCTTTCCCACGCAGACCTAATGCCTGACATATTGTGTAAGTAAACAAAATCTCCCACCCTCGACAATTCCCATAGCGCACCATGATCTGATCACTAACGCCATGTTAGTAAAACAATAGAGACGACCCAACACGATTGGATTCACTAATTAACAATGAATTGTTGCCCTCATGTAACACAGAGACGCACCAACTATTGTAGATGACCTTGGTCAAAGACTCGGAATATATAATGTCCAAAAAAATACGGTTATACCACCTCTGGGCGCATTAATTAATGACCACTGCTCACTCATTACGAGATTATATTTTATTATTTAAATTAGTCAAAAATACCGATACAAATAGCAGATGCCAATGCGCTATTAATTTATTAACATTAAGTAATATTCACAACAAAAAAATGTAGAAAAAAGAAAAAAAAAAAACGAACTAGCGAGAATACGTAAGACACGGTAACCTAGTTTTTGCGCGATGTTGTCAACATAAACATTCGGACTCTGTATTAATTTGAATACATAATCAGTAAACTGTCCATATAGAAAGCACGGATCTGCTGAAGACAATCAACTCTGCCGGAAGGTTCTCATTTTGCGGTTGTCTGGCGACAGCAACAGCACGGTTATAATTGGTTCAATATTCCTTCGGGAATTTTATTCGATATGCCATATGCGAGTACGTTTCGGCTTAGATTTAATTAATGCAAATAACGGCGACCACTATTTGGATGGCAAACAAAAATCATATTCATCAAGTTTATTGACCTTGACATGCCTACATACTTATTTTTAATGTGCCTAAAGTACTTCCGTGCATTAGAAAGGACTGTTTATCTTCTATTTTGGCAGTAGATAGTTGACAAAATGGCAAACTAGCACTTTAGCTCGCCTACTATTTTGCCGGATAACAAATGACAATCTGTTGCAGTCAACCAAGTAGCAAATCTACCGGTTATGAGAATTATGTTCCTAGCCTAGACATTGTTTCAATTAAAATGTATACCTTTCATACTCATGTGGGTGTTCAATTCGTACTCGTATAATATCCTTCCCACGTTCTAAATTATGTGTGCGCGAGCAGATTGGCAATGCTCTTGTGTCGTCGTTGTTGTTTGAGGGCGGGCGGGCGGTCGGGCGGTTGGTCGGGGAAACCTTATACACTTTGTCAAGGTTAGACTAGGCTTCTAAAATATCTGCATTGTAAGTGGGGAGAGAACCACTACCAGGTAACAATGTTAAGCAAGCCCGGCTACATTGATGATGTCAAGTATAATGAGTGTACATTTTGTCGGTTGTTAGGTTCATTGCTGGTGCGTGGTTGGCTTGGAAGAAGTTTATAAGGAGATTATGATTATTTCCGGTAGATTTGAAATTTGATCGTCCATTCATTTATGAGAGTTGAGTGTAAACTCAAATAATAAAATTACATACGGGTCCGGACGCGAATAAGGCGAGTTAATACTTCTCATACATTTTTAGGCTTAAATCATTTCGGATTAGAGTCAGATTACACATCGTAGCCAAAGTAGTTGGGTGCGACTAAATACGTAGATATCTTGTGTTTAGCCATAATTTATGTTTTCTCTGCAATTTTTGTTAAATTCAAATTGTAGTAGATTTAAGCGTGTAAGTACTTTATTGCGGCTGACGATCAATACATTTAAGGAAACCATGTTTATTAGTCTGAAGAGTGACGAAGCCTTGGCTAACTGCTAGGCGAACCGAGTTCAAATGTTTAACAAGTTTTTCTTAAATGGCTTTATTTCGGACTTTATCGAAGCATTAAAAATCATACCAATTAATTTTTTGTTGTTCAATATTTTCTCATTTAGGGTGTTATTTAACCGATAGAGTTTGTTTATAGAACAGAGAATAAATCCCAAAATAACTAGTGAAAAAGAGAAGGGAGGAATATCACACAAATAAAAATTGACAAAATAAATCAACGGCCAATGGAATCACCGTTTGGGCGACTTTCAAAATGCAACATAAGGACAAGTTCTAAGATTTCGCCTTTATCGCTTTTACAAAGTTAGACCAACATTTTATTTAGAAAGTCAACAAAAAACATTCTTTGATCCCCTCTGAACGAAGATATATTTTTGAATAGCTTCTTATGACAGCTCCTACTTTTCGATGTTTGTTAGGCTTTCGCCAGAGGTGGGACAGGGTTGATTTTTTATGGCAAACGACTAAATGTAGGACTGGCATCTTTGTTAAACGAAAGTTTTTGTAAGACTAACAGTCAAATAGACATTGCGGTGCATTCAGGTCTTATAAGGCAACATTTCATTATACATTGCTTAATTTAGGAGCGACCTTTAGACCTAGATTTGTTTGTTGACTTGAGTGGGCTCCAGGTCAAACTAATAATATAAGTATTTTTAAAATTAGTCATCCCGAAAGCTATTGAAATCGCTGTTTGCTGTTAAGGAAACTTTGCCATAAGAAGGGTGACCAATTTTAAGCATTACTTTCGTAAACGGCTTTTACGTTTTTACATTTTCGCGCATTTTTAAAAAAATTGATTCTATCCTATTATACAGGTTGAGGGAACGAATACTTAAGATCGGCGATGCGGCAAAATAAAATTAATTAAATCAATTTGAAGCGCCAATCATACATAGCCAAGATTGGTCTTCAAAAGACTAACTTAGCAAATTTTTCAGAAACTAATAAGTTTTCGTATCTCAAGGCATATTCAGAAATTGGATTTCTGAAGCCAAATTCCTATTTCTAGTTGAAAAAGGACATTATTTCAAAACCTACTCGAATTGAAAATGTCTGAATCGGTGGAATATCTTGCACTTTGTTGAACAGGTTCTGCTTATCGATTTAAAATACGACAGATTTCTGCCACAATTTAAGTCATAATTTAAGCAAAGGTTCATCAACTTATGATGTGGTAATTTTGCCGATGACGTATTTTCAGAAAATTGATATCAACTTTCGGTAAAAACAAAAATGGTTCAATTCTAACAAAATGGCAACCAGTTCAAATTATGCCATCATACATCATTCAACAAAGGTGACCTTAGTTTAACTTTACGGGCCTCGGGCCAGACACCACACTATCGACAGGCTCTAGGCAATCAATGATTATCAATCTACATATAATGTTCGAACTTATAATGTACATGAACATACGTGTTGACTGTCCTCCTATTACGAAAGAACTAACCCAACTCTGTTCCGCCTGGTAATAAGAAGCTTTCACTTAAGACATACCGATGCTTGTCAGATACTCAAACAGCAAAAAAAAATAAGATGTTTCTTGAGTCTTGAGCTTCCCACGCATAATACCAACCCACTAACCACTAACCCCTTTAAGTGTTCTTTGTACCATAATTCCCGAAAAGGTGCAACATTGCGCAGAAATAATTGCAAATAGCCAAAACTTTATATTGGTGATAAATTGGTATTATGTCATCAACTTATTCGATCTTTACACAAATATGGTATATGTACATAGTAATTAATGAATTTTCAATATAACAAAAATAGTTACCATAAAGCAGTCCCAGTTTGGTGCAAGTAGTCATTGCAAATTTATGTTTAAAAACATTTGTATTCAAAATTAAACAATAGCAATGTATGACTTCCCACAAAATTGTTTTGAATGGAATGCTAATTAACCATTATAGAACTCCTTTTATGTGCAGCATGTTCGTGGTGCCCAAAAAGTGTGTGCGTGGTAAACAATGTTTGGAGTTGTGCTTCCACTATTATTATCTATTAATAAAAATATGTAGGTAAGTATCAAAATCAAAAACTGGGAATCATTGCGGAGTTCTCAATTTTGCATGGGCGATTTGATTTATGGTTCTAGCTTCAAGTTTTTTTTAAGCAGTCTGAGCGAGGTTTAAATCTATCCCAGAACCAACCTAAGTTTTTGTTGCCCACCTGCTAAATTTTGCCACACTCATAACTTGCTTCTTAAATATATTAAAGCTTTCTTCTATTCGTGCCAAGCTATCACTATTTATTATAAAAATATTTAATTGTTTTTTATTTTTTATAGGAATCCTGTCCTTCCGACTTAAATGCTACTACTTTGTTTGGGAACTCTTTGGTGACTCTAGCAGGACATCTAAATCTTATCATCGCTCCTTCGTACATGTCCGCAAACCCAATTTGTTGCAATCTGTACGAATCTGCAAATTTCATTTAAATATAAAATCAAAATTAAATCTCACATCCAAAGCTATGTAACCAACACTTTAGCCAATTTTATGTAACCCTAGCACTTGATTGCACTTTAGTTAATAAGAGGTAGCTAATCACCTCAATCGATTTGATTACAATTCTCTAATATTAGCCGCCTCAAACCAGTAATAGCACGTGAAAGAGACATTTAACTTACGACTGCAAGCACACGTCCAACCACCTGTGGCGATGAGCAATCGTTTTATGTGCGGCAGCCGCATTATCACGGCAAAAACTTGTGCGATTTGTGTTGAACATCACTTCACCATGGTCAAACAATCGACGGCGACGGTTCAAGAGCAACTTGATAAAAAAGAAAACGTTCATAATCGATTTTGTAATTAATTTACGATGCATCGGTAGGCCGTGTGCTTAAGACAGATATTCCCTTATCAGAGCAATTTCATTTCCGTATATTCAGGCGGCAGCTTAAAAATAGGCTTTTACATATTTTGGCAGGAAGTAGAGAAGTTTTTTGCTGGATTTAAAATGTCTCAAGGAAATATTACTTGTAAATTACTACCAAGTACCTATGTACTTTTTATTTTAAATGGGCCATGGACGCTTAACAATTAATATATTTTTACCATTTGAAAGGTTTATTTTACTAACATCAGTCTGTGTTTATGATGTATTCGGTGGAATGTCATCAGATGTGTTCGCTATTGATGCAGTGGTGTCTCAAGGATCTTTACTTCCTATACCTAAAAAAGCGACTCCACTTGTGACTTTGAATTAAATTGAAGATGTTTGTAAGCCAATACACGTGTTGAAATTTAAAAACAGTATAAACTAAATAATTGTTATTAATTTTTGTAGAATCATCATTGTATGGTATCTTACTTTACAATCGTAAAGTGCAAGTTGAATGGAAAATGCAGGGAGTTCTTTACAGGATTAATATTGCTTAGATATGAAGTTTCTTTTTAGGAGTACTATGTTCAATCAAAAATAAAGCATTCAAACAATTGGATCCTATTTGGAACCCTTGACATTGTATATTGACTTTTGAGAATATTCAAGCCTATATTCAGCCCAATGTTCTAATCGACGTGATTTGTCGATCCTGGAAGAAACCAGGATCCGTATGTCAACAAGTCACTGAATTATGTGCGTATCGATTATCGAGTGCAATTGTTTGTTGTTGGTCGTATGGCTTTTACATTAATCTGGGCTCCACCCATTGCATGATGAGTAATACAAGTAAAAAAACTTTAAAATGTATAATTTTCTTTGACGAATCGATATTGAAGTTAACCTGAAGTTTATTTAATACAAATTAACGCTGACAGATTCTTTAAATTTCTATACAGCTTTTGTTTTGTATAACTTGATCGCAATGGTCTCCGTTATAAGCTGAAACAAAAATTCGTAAGTTCAAATTCAGTGAAGAAAGAGAAATAGAAATATTTGGATATTTTTAATGTGGAGGAATTTAAATCCTTGTTAAAAATATGCAAAGCAAAGTACATCTTTAGCAACGAAGCTCCAAAACGATTTGAAATTCCTAAAAATATAATGACAATTTGACTCCACCCAGGTATCCAAACTACAAAAACTGACTCAACCCCAGGTTCCGTTTTTCAACAAGAATGTATATATGTACATATGCAGGACGGTAACTTTAAGTTTAATACATACAATCTCAAGGAGGCACATATGATTTTGGTAAGTTTTTAAATTTTTGACACTGGACAATTTATTTCAAAACATGTCTAATGTAGCGAGATAATTTCGTATGACATTTTTCGAGTTTTTCACAGAAACACGCCTTATTTTAAGAACACCTATCAAAGCTCTAAACTAATGTAAGCTAATTTTTAATTTATTGATACTGAGAAGAAAAATTCTTCGAAGAATATAATGTCCGGTCCATGGCCAAATTTACATTTCAAATTTCTTTAAAGCGCCCCCTAGACACTCTATAATATTGTTTAAAATTAAAGTACGTACATATGTTTAACATTTATTGCGCAATGTAGACATATTGATTTAATTCATTGCTCACAAATAATTAAGTTCAACAGGCCTCCGCTTCTTTAGAACATCTGGTTTAGCAGAAGCAAACTCATCAACAAATCTTAAGCCTTTCAGAAAAATAAGACTACGTTTGAGGAGGAATTAAATTCACAGCTTCTAGGTGTAATTATCGAAAAAAAGAAGATATTGCAGTTCGATTATATATTGCTAGTCAAGTTTCTATGAGTTAGCCTAAAATAAATTTTAAATTCATTAATGAAACTTTATAGAAGACTTGCTTTTGGCTTACCTAGTTTTACGAGCTGAGTCTTATAGATGTTTTATGGTCTTGAAGAGTAAAAAAAATAAAGAAATATTTTTTTCATTTGTTTCATCAATCGATTAAAAAAAGTAGAATTTCCATGTCGGATTTAATAAAATGGGAGATATAGTTCAATATAAATCACTCTCCACGAGTGTACTAAAAGTGGAAGCATAAATGTATAAAGCTTTTTTGTTTGAGATCTTAAAGTTCTAACAGATTTCGTTCGAGAGGCTAAGATAAAAGACCTTGAAGACCGCAAAGCTAAATTAACATGCGGATGTTGTCGAAGAAACCAAAACGAATGGACAATAGTGCTTTATAACCCTAGCCCCCAAGTTCGAGACAACAAGGAAGACTGAATCTTAGTCTCAAAGACCAAGCAATCGTGTATGCCTGATCGATTAGCTTGGATAACTGGTAACTTGTGATAGTAGAGGATGGAAGGCTGCTGCAACGCATAAAAAGGCCCACTACTAAATAAAACAGTTAAGGATCATTTTTATAGCCATAGGTATATTTTTTATAGTAGAAGGCCTTTAAAGCCTAGGATTGCACTAATATAACAAACCTAAAACGCTTTTGTCACAAAGTTTATTTTGAAGTCCTAAAAAAAATCAGGTGGTTGTGCGTCAAAACAGATCTTAAAGCCATCTTAGAAATACACTGATTAGAAAGTATTCGCCGGTAAGCAACACCTTTTGCCTACCCCATTTACGCAGAATACAGAGAATTTACAATAAAAACATTTCTTCCTTACAATGCCACATCTGTTGTCGTAACTATATGGTAAATAAACTCTCATTGTAAATTAAAAGTTACATATAAGCTATATTCAAAAAAAAACTTTACTCCTCTTGATCTACCTTAATCCGCATGTCTATAAATATAAAAAACTTTTAAACACGAAGAATAAAATACCAATCTTCAAGTTCAATTACATTGAACAGCATTCTCAACGTTTTGTTGTTTGTTCCTCTTTCCCATTTTATATTAATCCTAGGTTAATGATCTTCATTTAAAAATAAAACTTCATAGATCAACATCAGTTGAACCTCAACAACCCCTTTCCTTCCTCGTGAATCACATTTTTCAATCACTTCCACCGTTTCAATGAACTCGAAATAAATTAAATCGCCGCGATTCACTAGAAATACCCACATACTTGCCAGGTAGGTGGGTAAGTGCTCTATAAGAAATGCCAATAATCTGCACTCTTCTATTATCTTCAAAAAAAAAAACACATTTCAAGTATATATTATCTTACCCATAACAAAAATGCAATCCAAAGAGTGTACTTCATTTCCGCAAACTTTTCTGCTCCTTTTCTTTGCGATAGGCGCGATATTGGCAGTTATTCAAATAAAAAAAAACAAATAGAAATCAAAATCAATTCGTTTCGTTCCGTATCTTCGTACTGTCTACAATAAAATTAAAATCGTTCTCATTGCATCACAAATATTCCACCGAATCATTCATAAATACAATAAAAGAACTGCAACTAGTACGATTTCCCCAAGCACGCGTACACTTTTATTACACCAAATCAAATAAAAACGAAAAAAAAACACAATTATTTGGGGAAACTCGCGAAAAGCGTTACAAAAATAAATCACTAGCAAACAAAACGGCTACATCCAACAACAAAGTGCACTCGCTGAAGCGCCTCAAGAATGCGAGCACATACGGAAAATTATTTTCAATTCGCTCCCCAACTCAAAAAATTAACAGAAAAAATCCGAAAAAAATACAGAAAAAAAACTTTCATTCGCAGTACGGTTGCCGATGCCGAGTTTCCGATCGGAATGCAAAGTGAAGCACGGATTTTCCTCAAACCGAAACTATATCAAACTATGCGCACACACTTTTATTGCAGTAGCGGTATTAGAGGTATAGGTACCTCCTCGAATACGATAGATACGGATTGCGATGGCGATCGATCGACACAACTGTGTAATTGCAGAAATAGTCACGTCTAACTTCGAAGCTGGCTAAATCGCCACTAAATCCCGGGTAAACATTAAACAACGTGAAAAGAGTTACAAGACCAATTTCATCGTTGTTGCTTGCCGTCGTCGATGTTTCGTCGTTGTTGTCGATTGAACCACAAAAACAAATGCGAACTTCTACTTGATTGCTGCCGAAGTATAGATGCAAAAGCTGAGGCACCGAAGCGACAAGCAAAACAAAGCGTCAGAGTGTGGATCTTGCTGCTTACCATGGGACGACCGACGACTATGGTGAATGGTGTTGGTGCGGAGGTTTCAAACGAACGGGCGGGCGCGCACACGATTGTGTGCGATTTTCGCCTCCGCCTTTGATTTTGCAGCCCCTTTTCCCACCTAAACTGAATTGAAATGAAAATGAGGAAAAGCGTTGGAGCTTCAAGACGCCAGCCAGCTCCGAAAACAGTGGTATAAGCTCCCGCAACCGGTAACAAGCGACGAGAAGCAAATTGATGGCAAACCACGCATATAGGACATTATTCGCTTGCCAATTCCTCTGCCGTCGCGTCGGTGCGGGGGAGCTCCAGCTCTGATTCACAACCTTGGAAAAGAAAACTTGTGAAAAATGTTCGCCCTCCATCGTGCGGTGTAAAGTCAGAGTTACAACAACGACGACGACGATATCTAGCAGTAGTAGGTGATATTTGTATCTTTTGTGGCGGCACAACCCATGTTTTCGCGATTCATAATTAACTCACGCATTTTGATGGATTTGCAGATACATTTAAAGTATCTGGTGATTCAAGTGATCCGAGATTGATTGATTGTAGTAATTTCATTTGAATATCTATCGTTTGTTTGGATTGATTGCACGTAATTAGCCTTTTTGCAAATTACTTGTACTAGTCGTTTTTAATGATGCTTTCTATTTTTTTTTTTTTTTTTTTTTTTGAATTCTGTTTTTTCCTCCTTCTTTTATTATTAATAATTCAAAGTGCTTGTGAACTTAAAACGTCAAAACGAAAAGTAATAAATAAATAATCCCAAATTAACGACTTTGATTCTTTGAGTCTTAAGGTGAGTTAGGAAGCAGCAGATGGCAAGGTTTGCAGCGGCTGATTATCCATGAATGGTGATCAGCAGCACTCGAAACATGCTATAGTGTCGACGATATTGACAGCTTTAAAAGTTAATGTTTCCAATTTGCATAAGTACAAGGACTTGCTTGTCGTATTGTCGTAAACGGAAGTTGATTTTATTTCAGTGATATTGAAATACAATTAATTTATTGACAAAATGGCGATCTTTTTAAGCCAGCTTAGTTCGTGGATAGTTTCTCTAGAGTGGATATAATAATGTTATCCTTTTACGTAACTGATATGAAAGATAAAGTAGCAAACTATTTTTTTTAATTTTGAATCGAATATATAAATGGACCAAAAAGGTTGCGTTCATCGCACAGAAGACCTTCAAACAGACGTGATGGTTTTACATTTACACTATGTTTTTCAAAATAGTTATGAAATTTATTAAAAAAATATATGTAAGGGTAAGTTGAAGAAAATAGTTTTGCTGTTGTTTTCTAAGTAAAAAAAATGATTTAACGAATGGCAATTGGAATGGCAAGTATTTCCTTTTCACCGTTCTTTGAAATAGGAGGGGGGAAGGTCGCATATCCTTTAAGCTGGTGCATTCGATGTGGCCAAGCTAGTGTACTTGTTTTGGATATTCGGACTATATCCACATCTTGGTACAGTTCTTAGACCTCAATGTATGTATCTTCTCCTCAATTCGACCTTCTCGCACAAAAGACAATTTCCTACTGGTCCGCCTGTGGTGTTCGCCGGTTCGACCTCAAAAAATATCTGCCAGCCTCCCGATTTTGGATCACTTCATCATTGAGGCCAATCAAATGCTGATGTTTCTGCATTTGTGTGATCCAGGAGTTTTAAGGCCTACCTCTCTTACGCGATTGTAAAGAGAAGTTGATTGGCATTGCCTTTTTGACGGGGTTCATAGCATCCCTCCTTTGAACATGACAATACCAACTGAGTCGGTCGTGCTCCAATTTTTTCGAGATGGGTTCTTTGATGTGAAGGCTTCCTCGGATTCTGGAACTTCTAATTTGATCAAGCTTTGTTAAAGGTAAAACTCATTAAGTATAAAATTTGTAAAAATGAGTTTTTCAGGAATATAAATATAATTATTCACGTAAATAATTCACAAAAATAACGAGGCAAAATAGTAATTTTTACAATTTTTACAGGATACACAAGTGCAGGTATTTTGACACCTGAAGCTGAGTTTTACCTTTGAACAGACGATATATTCTTTTATATTTATAATGTTTTTTCCGATTTTTGCTTATTAAAGAGCATAACCTTCATCTGTGAGTGTTAAATTTGTTGTGTTTTGCATTTGCTTTTGTACTCGTTTACTTTAAGACTAAATTTATTCGCTTTCAAGTTTTTCAATTTTCATAAAAGACTCTATCGCGGAAGATGATGTCGACATTGTCAGCAAAGCCAAGTAGTTTGTCGGAACTGTTATGAACGTCACATCCGTCTTTACGTCTGCGCTGTGCAATATTTGTCCCAGAATAAGATTAAAGAAGTTATACAAACATTATAGCCGGTGCAGTTGCTTAGTGGTTAAATATGTTTGACAACTAAGCAAGCGGTCCCGGTCTCAAATCCACCCTGTTCATTGCCACAACTCTTGCGAAAATCTGACAAACATTTAACAAATTGAAGACTGCATGGCTGAATCAATCTTGTCGGGATCCTGAATTCTTTCATTGCCATAAAGAGTCCTGATGATGGGTGTTATAATATATGAAGGTCTTTGAAGTCGATAATAATATGGGGAGTCTCGAATCGAAATCCGATGGCCTTGTCTAAGATTTGTTTTGGTGGGAAATTAGGTCTATTCCCGATTTGTCGGTATGAAAGCCACGCATGACAATGAGTGGACTTGGCTTGGGTTGTTCACAAGTTGGATAGAATCTTATAAACTACCGTTCTTGTAGGTGAGGCATATGGATCTGATGGTACAGTCATTGAACATTTTTTCTTATATGGCAACCTATTCGATTCCAGTCTTTCGTCGTTAAGCTTTTGAATACCTCCATATAAAGTGTAAGGGTGAGGGCCTGCTCAATTGACTGACACTGGAAATTGCTGAAAAAAAACTGATGTATTTTTCATTCAAATTTGAATAACTCAGCAACAAAAAAACTAAGAAATACCGAAAACACACCAAATCGAAGCTAAATTAGATTAGTTTAATGGGTTGACGGTGCTACCAGTCCGGTCCACTGACAGTAGAAGACAGAATGAATTGGTTTTGTTATAAAAATTTTTTGTAGATCCGGTTGTGTACTATGTATAAAATATTTTTCAGGACTTTTGAGGTGTTCTTCATGATGAAATATAAAAAAAAATTTAAAAGCGTTAAGTTACTTATTTTTTATTTATTAGCAGATATTTGTAAGGTTCTCTTATCGGACCATCGTACAAAATTATGCAGCGAATAACATCTTCCAATATTTTCCTAATTTAAGAATCCACTGAATCGAAAGCGTATTTTTCAGCTTAACCAATGCAATGGTTACCATGGTTACATTTGATTAAATGTTCTAAAATATTTTTAGTAAATCAAAATCGACTTCCCAAATATTGATGAGTATGTTACTAAACATTGTGCAATCATTATCAAAATAAAAATAAGCATGACATGTTAGCATGATTGTATGAAGGAACTAACAATCAATCATACGTTTTCTTTTTAAGCCATAAACGTAACAAAATGCTTGCGAAATTTGAAAAATCGTGAACATTGTATCAGATTTAATGAATGAATTGAATTGTTTTGGCGAGCTGCAATAATCATCTATTAGATCTTGACATGGCTGCTTTAGTACAAGTCTTGCGGTTCACTTGACTAGAAATACCATGATTTTGACAAGAGGTGAAATTGATATTCCTACTATTAAATGGTTTTAAGTTAAATGCCAGCTAGAGAAAAATTAACGTTGGCTTAGAAAACTTCGAATTTGTCAAAATATTATTATAATCATTTATTGTGCAAAATAGAAAAAGTTTTCTCTGATTTTTTCAAGACTTTGACTTTGCCAGAAAGGGCAACACAAAAAAGGTGTACCATTTGCAAGGCTTGTCTAAGCATTCTTTCGCTTTTAAGATCAAATAATGTAATCATTATTGTTAGCTTTTCAATGAACTCTAAAATCTATGGAACTAATGCAAGGGATTCCCTCATAGTACCCAAGGCGACCAGAACTTAAAAAAAAAAACCACTTCGTACTCGCGACTAACCTTAGGTTATGCTGGGTTGTGACAGCTATGCCGCCCTAAAACACTAGGTACCATAATGGATCGATTGCGATCGCTGTTGGAGAACCAACTTTAAAAGTCATCAAAAAGGACCCAACGTCAATGCAAAGATCATACACCACTTCCCCAAATCTATTTATTTACCTACAAAAATTCAACAGTTTACTGTCGCCTACAGCTGCTACATCTTTTATGTTGGCTGGAGAAGTAGTTCGTATATCGTAACAAAATCTACATGAGTCAGTATTCGAGAGACCCAATCTCATGCATGATTCCTGAAAACACAGAGTCCAGGAAGAATTCCGATCATCATATTAGTCGAGGTTTATATCGATTATATCTCCTTAGATCTTTTTCATCCAAGCTAGGTCATATGGCTTTTGATAAGCTTTCCAGTAACCTTCCCTTTATTATATATAGGGATTGTCTGTCCATCTGTCTGATGTTGGTCTGTTTTTATACCCTATCCTAAGGGTATATTAATTTTGACACATAGCTAATATCTGTCGTAGACCGCTTAAAGTATGTATATTTATGATCAGGACCAAAATCTAAGGCTTTTTACCAATGTCCGTACGTCCGTCCACTTTTGAGGCCTTTAAATTTATGATGGGAAATGGTAAATTGTGAAAAAAAAAATTAAATATGCCTACTGCCACGCCCACAATTTCGAAACGTTTTAAATCTGAAGTTGAAGAGATAAAGGGTTAGAACATTTACAAAATATGTAGACAGTGAACTCCTTTTCAAGTTTCCCATTTTTTACCACGCCTACTTTTTGAAGGCGGTTCTTAACAATATGTTGTTTTCATTGAAAATTATTATAGAAAACGAATGAACTAAAATGCTATCCATCATGTTCTTAACGCTTTCTTTTTTGGGACATATAGGGATATGGATAGGGTGTCATACTGTTCTCCTCAAACGGACTGTAGCCTATCCTTATGTTTATTTTTAAACATGTACAGATTTTATCTATTTCAACGAAAATGATTACTTGTTACCTTTGTAATTTGAAAAACGACAGCACTGCATATTAACAATCTTCAGTGGTGAGAGACTTTACTGTATAGTATTCCCTAAAAAAAACTTTTTTAACAGAAACTATTACTTGTTTCAAAAACAGTATAAAACCCGACCAGCAATGAATTCCCATTTTCTGAGAAGCTTGCTCCCCTAAACAATATTTCGATCCAACGAAGTATGTAAATACACTCACGCCTATAAAAGTGAAACAAAGTTCACTACCACTGATCTCCCTCTTTACTATAATTTACCACTGCACCTCTTCACGGCAAAGAGAAGGGCAATATGTGTCACTGGGGCATTTTTTGAAATCGAAATCTAAATTTACATAAAAAATAAGGAAATTGATTTATAATGGACAAATGTTTTAGTTCCCACTTCGTTTGTTTGTTTTTTTTTTTTTTTGCCCATAGTATACACTGTACAGTGTACCCACTACGAGTAGGAGTCGGGCAAAGAAACGTGACTACTGCAGCGAGCTGTGGGAGAAGGGTGCGTTGATGGAATATCCAACACCTCATTAACGCTCTACATTGTCAAGTCAACAGTACGATGAATGCGTTTTTGTCGCTTCATGTAATCTGGACTGCATTCGGTCATGTGTCGTGTCAGTTTTCTCGCACCTTTATAGAACGATTTAGGTGATTGATTTTCGATTGTCATCCATCCCGTTTCAATGGGCACTTTGACGCCACGCCGGACATACGTATGTATATATTTAATTTTTCATTTCGGATTCCGTTGGTATACCATGTGACACTAGCAGCCCAATGGATACACTATGCTGTCATTCATCAGATATGATTCTTCAGTTTGAATTGTGATTTACGGTCCGTCCGAATGGATCTTGCCCAAGTGAACGTGATTCTGTCCGATATTCGAGTAAGAATTTTTCTTAAAAACAAAATTTCCCAATTGTTCGTGCTGTGAATCTATGCAGAAATAATAAAATTGGCACAATTTTCGCAAGTCATCTACTTGCTACTACTACGTGCGGTTGTTTTTACGCATTTGCTTCTCGCTCGTACTTCATACTATTGTTGCTGTTGCAAATTTAATTATACCAATCGATCACGAATTCTGAATCGAGGCATTACACAATTATAAAATTATTAATTGTAGCTAAGTCCGACCATGCCCGATGTGTCATTGTATCGACGACAACGACGGCGACGGCGACGCTGGCAACTTAGTACTTGCAGTTAGACTTGCGAGTACCCGCACTATAATGTGGAAGTTACATTCGTAGAATTTTAATGAAACCGCGCGTGCAAGTATTTTCTCACGCACGTATGAAAAATGAAATTGCTGTCGAGCTGCTAGTGCTACTGAATCACAGCTTTCCACAGCGATTTATGAAAGTGACGAGAGAAGGTACCCTTTTAAGGAATGTTTTTATTATTACACAAATTGGGTATCCACAAATAGATTGCGGTGAGTTACATAATCTGAAATGGGAGCTGCTGAGAGGTGTATAGGTGTTGATATGACGGACAATTTATGAGATTGAGTGACGTGACACAAATTTTCAGGTCTGTTACGAAAAGCATTTTAAATAAGAAATGCTGGAGAATTGTGTTGCGTTTCTGCCAAGTGTAGGTCGGGCAGGTCAATGAAACTACCAAACTGACGCCGACTTTAATCGCAACATTATACGCTAAAGTAGGGCCTTTTTTTGCTTTAGACGTCCTTTGCCAGTCTTAGATTCTTACCACAAAAGACCTACTATGTAAATCCATGTGAATAAGTTAAAAGCGCGCGGGGAACCAACTGGAGTTAGTTGATCAACGGATTTAATTTCTGGCATAAAATACATGACTTAACAAGAAGAAGTCGACTACTCTTTTTTTACAGTGACTATCTACACAGAGAAAAAATGCAAAAAGTGACTATCTTGTCAGCTAAGCCAATTCCACCCCTACTCTACGTGATATTTAAGCATGGACGATCGTCAATAATATCTCCGGGTACTTAATTTAAATGTCATCACTCCAACTTATAATACTTCAGAGTTGATTTTGGCGAGCTACAAACTACCAGTAGCGACATTTAATATTGCTATCTGAAGATTAGTACGGGTTTTTTACGGCAAATCAAAAGCAAATGTAATCTAACGTATCATATTAGAAACACATCGTATTCCTTAAAGGATTTACGTATGGCGTTGGTTGATCTTGGAAAATCTTTCGGTAGACAACGAAGAGTCCCTAAATAATACGCATGATGATCGCGGACATGTACGTGGAAGCAAATGAAAGAGTTGGATGCTTTTAGAGTTCCCAATCAGAGTCTGTGTGCAACAAGGAAGCGCCGATTGTCTTTTGATATTAATTGTAGTTCTAGATTCACTGCTTGCAACGAGCACTTGCTGTTTGGATGTAGGCTTTGGAGAGGAATGGCATTTTCTGTTTGAATAGCGACATCAATCGTAGTGGCTTTTTTGCTACCGAAAAAGTTCTCTAAACTGATAGTTGTTCATTTTAGAAAATGTACAAAAAGTTTGAGGGCAAACTAGAGATGAAGATATTTCGCATGTCATTAGAAGTAAGGAATATTGATCGAATGAGAAGTTCCAATGTACGAAGAAGACTACACATTAAAGAACATATCTTGAATGAAAACTGGAGCACGACCGCCTCTATTTGGTATTGCCATGTTCAAAGAAGGGACCCCGCGAACCCCATTAAAAAGGCAGTGTTAATCAACGTTTCTGTGAAGCGCGAAAAGGTAGGCCTAAAAACTGATGAATCACGCATATTCAACAACACTAGCAGTAGCGAAGTGATACGCTATCGGGAGTCCTGCTCATATTATTTTGATAATCATTTAATTAGCTGAATAAGAGGCGTTCCTTAGGCGTGGAGTTATAACTTCGCAGTATTTTTTGGAGCCTACTTCCCAAAGCTTGCCTACCACGCATTCATTTAAAAAGTCCTAAAATTTGTTCGAACATTTCTGACAGATGAGAAGGAACAATGGAATGTAGCGACTGGTGGTAGCACTAGTCGTTGGCCCAAAAACCTCTAATTTGGATATAATTTAGAATTTTCTTTATATAGACAAAAGAGTGCGGTAGAAAACTATGTTTCAGAAAGAAGGTAAATAGCTCGCTTCTCAATTCGTTGTTTTTCATTGGAATTGATCAATGTATTTCAACATTATGTCACCCTTAAACAATAAACTAGTATTTCATGCAGACATCTGTAGGAGGCTAGTGCAAATTGAAATCCCTATTAAAACAATAACTTACACGCCCTCGCAATCAGAACTGTCCACCACGTCCCATATATCCAATTCCCATAGACGACATACATATTTGTGTCAAAATGTCCATATCTCTCGCGAACACTTGCCGCAACATCGCCACCACATCGTATAGGTAAATATTCATACAAATATCCATTCCCTGGAATGGCCAGATGATTGCTTCGAAAAACCACAAATTGATACGGAGTTGAGTGCTTAGGCGTTCTACTCATGTGCATATTTTTTTTAAGCAGATACTTGACCACAAATTCTTATATCACAATGTTTGCGTTTGCGGCTACATTGCTCGTAGCATCTAAGGTTACCATAGTTACGACTATCTCTAGTCTAGTATGTCTAGTACTTAAAAAATTCGAAACCATATTTGGAGATATTCTTACACCTACACCGCGTCACAATACCAGAAGTAACACCGCATTTAGATTAGACGCTTGGTAGTAGACAAGTGTGGTTCGCGTACCGCTTCAGCTGTAAGATGGAATTAAAAATGTGATCCTTTCTCGTTTGCCGGTATTCCGTATGCCCTTTTATCTGTTACTGTGAGTTCAAATTCAATCCCAGGCGGATGTGTAACAATAAAAACAATATTAAATTAATCAATTGCGTGGACTCGGTCCTCACAAGTATGTGTCAATGAATTGGCTATATGGAAGCGCGTGGGCTAACAAAGAGTGTTGGTGAATTTCTTGAGGGGAAATTAATAAAATTGATTCCACTTGTGTTAAGTTTTGTTTTTATTACATCCACAGATTGGCCCTGAAGAGCGATAAATTGTGGATGAACTTTTCAGCATAAAGTGACTCACATGACATTAATTTGTTTAAATAAATTACCATATTAGGATGCTAAAGCGGTAGTAGATGGTGCGCAAAGTTCTCAGTTTTAGTGGGTCGATACTGAGTAAAAACAAGCAGCATACTGTGAGTCATTGGTCAAATGTCACCGAAAACTGAGAAGTGTAGATCTTGGTTATATTCCAGAGCAAATGCAAAATAATAAAACAAAAATAATTAATGTCATGTTTGCAAGTAGTAAAGAAATGGCGACTTAGCAGATTATACCTGTTCATGTTGGCGGAGTTAGTTAGAAACGTCAAAGCGTAGCAGTTGATACCGATCAAAGGCGTTAATGTATGTGACAGGCGGTAGGTACACGAGTAAGCGCCTGACAGTCGGGCACTCTATTCGAACATTCAAATATTTAGAATTAGGTGTGAATTGTGTATGTGGGATGTGTTCAAATTACATTATTGAAACTAAATATTGATGGATGGCAATGATAAAAGGCACTATTCTATGAGCTACGAAAGATCGTTCCAGTGACTAATAGCGACATCAAGATTATGAAAATATAATGAATAAGTGGTTCCATGACGGATGTAGCTTAGAAATTGTTAATCTAATTTCTGCAATGTGATGTCGAGCTAATTATATTGTATGGCCTTTATCTGTTCAGACTCGTTTCTGAGTTCCAAAACCAGATCATCACAGTGCTACATTTCAAAGGAGCAGATTTCTCGGAGCCTTAGTTTCAGGAAATACAAAACGTCGGACTTTGCATATTTGCATATCGCTCACTACGTTCTTACTCAAAATATACAATTTCTTAAGGGAGTTTATTTTGAGGTCTAAATAACCAACATTTTTTTTGCTGCACTACTAGAACCTCAGCTTGTCAATAAGTATTCAATTTCTGTGCTTTTTATTCCATACAGCTAGTAGTTGCTTTGAACAGCATTGCCAGCAGGTACTAAATGAAAATCGTATCAAGAGAGTGTGCAAGAAGAGAACCCGCGTCCAGTCAATGTCGAAGAAATTCCACCTTCCAGTTTAGAATAGGTTTAGTTTAAGCTATTAAAAAGCGGAAAACAACAAGTTTGCTGACCGGATCTCTTTAAATATGGTTCTGATGTTTTGTTAAGGTGCATGAAAGAAATTCCCTGATGACTGGACTATCAGCTCCATATGCCCCGTCTACAAGAAGGCTATCCTATGTCACGTTTTCTTTTTAACCGAAAACGTATCCAACGTACTGTGTCAACGACTCAATCCGTTTTGCAACACACTAATCGGCACGTATCAGCGTAGCTTCCGACCCGGCAAATTGGCATTAGACCAAATTTTCAAACAAGACAAATCCTAAAAAAGACCAACGAATTCAAAGTTAACAATCAAAGGTACACAATCCTTTCATCGAATAAAATACACATGACAGCATGCAATGTCAGGAACTCGAATAGCAATAATGTTGATGTCGGAATTTAAGATCCATTTGTGTCGCGTGGCGGCGGAAAATACGCACTATGATGTTAATTTAAGCAGTAGCTCATCTGAACTATTCAAATCGTGCACCGGATTCCGGCGCGAAGACGCGCTATCTTATTTGACTTATGACTTATTTAATCTTATTTTGAAACACTATATTCAACAGGTCTGTACAGCTACTTGAGTATGCGACGATATCGATATTATCGGCCGCTCTCAACGTGCCGTGATAGAGACTATTACGGCAATTAAAGAACAGGCGAGTTCAGTTGGTTAAGAGGTTAACGAGGATAAAATCCAATATAAGCTTTCAACAAACAATAAAATATCTGATAGGACAATCTGCTAGAACCGGCTAGGACAAAAAGTAACTAGCTAACTATATATGGCTATGTGTGCGAGAAAGTTTCATTTATGATTGAATTTGACGACAACGTTCTTTTTAACTGGCGAAAATCTTACACTTCTCAAATTTTAATGAAGTATGAAAAATTCCAAAGTAAAAAGAGATGGAAATATTTCATTTTTAGTGAATCACTTCTCTCTTTTACTATGCAGGAAAATATGTATTAAAAATTTGCAAACTGCAAAGTGAAAGGAGTTTGGCGAAATTTGGAGTTTTTGAAATTGCATTATCAATTTTTTTTGTTAAATCTAAAGTCACAGTGACTGAAAATTGAAACACTTTGCGAGAAAATTATATTATTAAATGATTGCATTATTTTAAAGCATGCATAATTTCTGAACTCGTTCGTTGGAAAATAAATAAATCAAAACTCAACCTTCTATAACAAAGTACTTAAAACCAACTATACCACCGCAACTCGTACTAGTAATTCACAATTTAATGGAAAGCCTATTATAGAAATATCTATTCTAAGCAGAACAGGTATCATCAAGATGATGAATTGTATGAGTCAAATAAAATGATGTCCCTTAGGAAATCGTCTATTATGCCAGTTATTATTTCCTTGGTGATGTCATTCAGACTATTGTCGCCACTTTATACGTGACGAGGCCCCCAACACTTCGTTTAAAAGTGTACAACTAGATTTATAGATATGTATACTATTGGCTGCGGCTGCCAACTTTGTGTCAAACGTTCCGTAATATTGAATGAGTTTTTGTATTCACTTAGTTCTGTTACGTCCTATTAATGAGATGTTAAAATTGCAAGCCGTGAAACAGCTATAATTTCAGCTTCCATTTCTCGTAGCGGCAATCACAATAAGGGTGGAGCTGAGCCTCAAACAATAAGCCTCTCAAATTTGGCTCGGTATTTGACTAACTCCTTTTGCGCACTCCAAGTTGGTTGAGATCGCTTTCCTCTTGTGCGCGCCACTTTAAACGAGTTCTTCCTCTACTGTGTTGGCTCTCCTGATTAGAGTCAAAAAATGTTCGGGCTGAAGCCCGCATATCCCAGCTATCTCAAATACTCAATGCGCAGTTTTTTGACCAGGTCGATGTTCATCGTTGAATAGTCGTTACTTTGCTAGATTAGCTTTGGAGCGATTGCAAACTGTTTAATTTCTGAGAAAAATAAGTCACATGACAGTGTTTCGGCTTGCCTCAATCCATTTTTTACATCAAAGATCTAGGCTAGGTCGTTACCGACAAGGGACCTGGGCTTTTAAGATCCCTGTGGCTGAACCTAAGCTTGGTTAGCTCATAGAGTTCGCGGATGTATCTTCTACTCCATTCGCCCTAACCGCACACAGGATCAAATATTAGTCTAAGAGTTTTTCTAACAAAAGAGTCGGATCCCCACTAAGATGCGATATTTGATATATCAGGAAATTATCTTCTTAACTCAAAGTTGATACAATCAAAAGTGACATTTTAGAAAGATGATTGTTTTGCCTTGTCCTTCAAGTGATACTTGTTTCGCATTTTCTTCAATAGCCGTTAAAGGCTCTATCACGGAACGCAGGGAGCGTCCGATGATGTTTCTATCGATCGCATATTTCAGTAGCTAAGGGGATCTGCCCTGCTGTTATATTCATTGGTCTATGGTCGATCTGCCAAGTGGCAAGCCGCACTAGTATGAGTCGATAAGAGTGGTACAGAAGAGTTTTAGACGTTCAAACACTACTTAGCTCTTGATAGACATAGGTTCGTATATTATGAGCTGATGGTTAAGGCGTTTTTGGATTGTAAAATAGGGTATTCACTGACCGGTATCAACTTACCTATGCTGAGTTATGTAACTATATTTACACATCACTGGGCACTGGTCCCATCCGGACTTAAATTGCTGAATTTATAAGCGAGAGTATTGAACAGAAACGATATAGCAACACTCTATAATGGTCTGTCTACACAGCTGTCACCACAGCAAAGTGATGGTGTCGTCAATGGTCATCGTTGTAAGTGCCTTAGGCGAGTTACTTCGACATACATTTTTGGAGCAGAGATCAGTAAGGAGTTTTCAGAATTAGTCAGGGTTCTGAAAAGTGATGTTGAAGACGCTGGAATCCCAAAAGTGGGTTGCTGGCAATGGAATTACCGGTCAAAGCCAGGGACCGTGGGGATTGTGTCTTCAGGGCTACTTTCCGAATGCGTTAAAAGCTTAGAGAAAGCAAAATTTCCTTAAGAATGACATCAAAACTTACCTTGTAATCCCTTAGACCACTCGGCCAGAGAAGTTTTAGAAGAAATTTTATCACACTAACATAACAAGTCTTGACATCCCTTTGTCAATTGTTGCAGTTTATCGAAAATGGAGAAATCTTTTTCGTTAATGTGTCAAAAAACCATTTCGCACTTTTTTATTGCACTCAAAAACTTTACCGAACTCAATCATAATTTAGCACAAGAATAAATTTAATTCAATCCTCAAATAGTTAATCGTATGAATCGTAAATGATATTTACGACCTGGACTTTTTGTTTGTTTAAGAGTTGAATGGTTAATATTTATTGCTTTTTGAAAAATGATAAGTGTGGGCAAGTTCTAAGATAGGAGAACGTTAAGAGTATTTATACCACCTAAGTACAGAAAAGGATTTCCATATGGCTGTAATAAATAAGACACTGCCTGTATGGCAATGTTCTACTTACCCATATGTGAACCTACCTACCTATCGCTTTTAAATTAAAATTATATGTCAATATTTTATTTTAGAATAACATACTTTGATTTCCCCTGTCCACCTACAGATATAAAAGTAGAACATTAATAAATTAGCCAGCATTATGCTAAAAACTTTCAAACATTTTTCGTCCATTTAATTACATGTCTCCAGATTTGAGAAACAATCGATTGATAAGGCGATACTGGATCTCCCACATGTATGTTTTCCTCAATGTCTTATGACCAATTTTGACATCTTATCGCATGAGACTGACCTACCTTACCGTAAAATAGCGCACACCCGCACACTTGTGAATAATAAACTGATCTCATTGTACTCCTCCGCACAGTGCCTAAGACGAAGCACAAGGGTCAATGGCACTCAAACTCTGACATTTTAATTCGAAATATGAGTTAACCATCAATACGGGGCAAAGATCAATGTGTTGAAAATCTATTAACGGCTTCCCGTGAAGTCATCATCTCGACCATGTAAAGAATTTCGCAATCAGCTTTCATTTAAAAATTTATTGATGCTGCAATAAGGAGTTGTGGACTTCTATGAAGCGATTGTTATTTTCGGAAGGGTTACGCATAGTTCACACCATAAGTGTGGCATGCCAGTGATTGTGTTGATGTTGATGAAAGTCAACGAACTTTCTCCCAATAAAACTCTGTTGAGTTGCGGCCAAAAAAGAAGAGCACAATAGCTTTACATTTCTCCTAAGGTTGTAGTGGTGGACTGTGAATTGATTTAAAAGTTTTCTTATTGTTTTTTCTTTTTTACTGCGACGATGTTTTATTAATGCGCCGCGAATCATTCTCATCGCATAAACAAAACTAATATTTACAATAATTACGTAACAGCCGTAAATAGAAAATTAGTTCTTCTTTAGTTTCGATGCACTACTGGTGGGGTTTTTAGGTCCATTGAACTTTTGCCAAGCTATTAACAGAAGCTTGACAGTTAGATATAACAATAGTGCTGAGAAGGCCCATAAGACAAAGATGATATCTAAGGAATTTGCTTGAAATATATTTAGTTTTGATGCCGGTGACTTTAAATGGTAGGGGTTCGGATGGCGTAATAGGTATTCTGACCACCAAACTGCAGTGTCCAACGGTGACATCGGTCGATCCCGGAACTTGTATGAAATGTATTTGGCCTTTTCTGCCATCTGGCGATCTTCGACAACTTTTACGATGGCGTCACGTAGTTGATCGGTTGTCATTTTCCGGAAGTCCAGTTGAACTGCTACACCCGACAGAATTGACTGACGAAGGTTCTTAGAAATAGATGTCAATTGTAATTTAGTTAATTCATTATATTGATTTTCTACTGACCCGATGTTGGTCAAAGTATAAAGGAACTCCCACCATTGGTACTCCTCGCCATATAGCCTCATGCGTACTCAGAGCGCCGCAATGTGTAACAAAGGCTTTGACCTTGGAATGAGCTTTGAATGAAAATTAATAATATTGTTTTGAAAAACATTTTGAAGTCTCCATTTCACTGCAAGTAAGAGCGTCCGTTCGCGTACTCTTTGGAAATGAAAATTTATAATCACTTTTACGAGAAATTACACAAATTCGTACGCGTACTGAGAAAGTGATTAAAAACTGAACGAAAATAAAAGGTACTTTTTTCACACCGAATATCAGATGGTAAGAACATGAAAACTGTCAACTGTCAAAACATTATTCAAAAATTTTGTTGACTGTGACAAACGCGTATTTAATTTTGACGTTTTTATATTTTTACGCGAAAGTGTCTTATGTTTTTGAATATTTGACACTTTTAAATTATCAACCTATTTGTACATGCAAAAACGTTTAAATAAAATACAAATGGTAGTAGCATGGCAGGTGAAAATGAAATGATAAAAATAAAGAGCATTCACTTACCCAAAAGATCGCTTTGAGGCAAAAACAATCTAGCCATGATGTTTCTTGGCAGCTTCTGCTTTAAATAACTCACGTCGAATTTCCAAATAAAGTCATACTGCGGCAGTTGCGACATTGCATTAAAAATTACTTCGATTTCCTCTTCCTTAAAGTCGGAACTTTTCATATTTGTCCCAAAGGAAACTAGAACGACGCCATTTTTACTATTGTTTACGAATTCATTAAAGTCCCGTGGTAATGGGTTGGCGTCTTGTATCTGCATACCACCAACTTCAATGACATTCGGCGGAACTGGCTCTACAAAAGTTATCACTGGATGTGAATTGACCATCGACAGTGCTGTATGTTTTCCTAGCTCTTCCAATGACGGCATATCTTTGTCAAAATGTGGCCTCATGATGGCATCAATCTGTGGATGATAAACTAAACGGCGATAACTTGCGAAATTGCGATTATTATTACTGTGTTAGATTATGAAATGGTCAAAAAGTCGGATACTTACACAGTGTCTCCAATGAATAGCAATGTGTTTTCCAACCTTTGCCAAAAGTTCATCTCTGCTGTGTAGTTTGTCGAATGATAGGGCACATAAGCAGGAAAGTAATGATTAGACATGGTGTCGATAGTATTCGGTGGGTTGAGGAATGCGCTCAATCCGACCAGTGGTGGGTATCGAAATTTATGAATAAATCCCAAAAGCATCGGCCCAAGAGTATAATCGGTAAAGACCAAATCGACTTTAAAATCATCAGGATAGCTTAAAAGCGCACGGAAACCCTTCGACTTAGCCAGACCAACACAAGTCTTCCATCCAAAATCGTAAAACATCGAAATCGATTCCAACGGTGTCAAACCAATGTAATTTGTTATGTCAAGCTTGAAGTCGTTTTCATACATCGAGTAGCCTTCTTCAAGGTGAATGTAGTGCATATTTGATGGATTCTTTTGGCCGGGCTTTGGCAGATCCACTGATAGAACTGTGACATTGTGTCCCAGCTCTGCGAGTCTATGTAAGAGGGCACTATTCCTGTATCGGAAATATTTTAGTGTTTAGTGCTGATGAAGTATTGCATTAACTTACCATATGTGATGACTGGGAGAAGGCACACCCATAAGAGCCAAAATATTTGCAGCATCCACAAAGAGCACAGATCCGGTGCTTAAAATAGATGCACAAAGTATGTAAATGAATAACATTTTGTTGTATTTTCGCTTAGATCTCTACTCAGGGGTTGTTAGTTTCTAACTAAAACTAAGTTACGGCTATCGTGTGCTTGTAAGATTAAAATTGCAGCCGCATCTCAAAGCGTTTGAATGACAAGCTTGCATGTCGTTTGAAACTGTGAAGTGCATTTAATTTGTAGCCGACGATCAATGTGCCAGTAACGAGAAAATAATTGATAACAAGTGGAATGAATTGCATTTCATGCACGTAGCAGATACTATCGTCAAAAGCTAAATAAGATTAGACCCCTGCCTAATCGCTTTTTTGTTTTGTAAATTGAGAAAATTAACTCTAAACTAATAAATTTACTTGTTTATTAACCCTTGTAATATTGCTAACACTAAGGTATGTTCTTTTAAGCACTTTTCAGAGACAGTGTCTCAATTTATTAGATAAACGTCTGTAAATATGTGTACGTGTGAGTTTGTGTGAAGATGAGCAAAAAATAGGCGCGTATATTTTGCATGCAATCATGTTAACTCCAATTTACAGAACAAATTCGATGGTCAAAAGGACACATAAATTAAAACGAGATGTCCTCGATTATAATTCGCCCATGATCGGATTTGACGCCCATAATTTGACCATTGGGACTCTTCGGCCAAGTCTTTGGACAGTTATATCAGTTACATCAAGCTAATGTCTACCTAGAAATGGTAGACGTGTTTTTGCTAAGCAGTCACAGAGGTACAGTATTTGCCCTAGTGTCTCGTCAAGAATTCGGACGGAGTTGTTTTGTTCTTTTTGAAGAAGAAGATGGTAGTAATTTCTTTGCTTGTCTATTATTTAATTTATAACCTGCTTTGATACGGCATTTTATGGAGCTAATAGGAACACCACCGAATGGTCTTGGCATATTGATTGGTGGATCCACCTTTCCTGGCCATCTCATCAGATTTTTTCATTCCCAGAGTCCATATCTATATTAATTGGACTCTGTTGGTTTTGTAAGAAGTTTGCGGCAGTCTCAAACTAACAACCTTGTACCACCTGTAGGTTTTTATTCGCTGCCCCACCTATTGCGAACGTCTGACAAACATTCAAGAGTAAGAACTGTCATGAGAAGCTTCTCAAAAATTAATTGCCGTTCGGAATCGGCATAAAAATTGCAAGTCCCTTCCATTCGCGTCAAAAAATATATCTTCGCATACACAGTGGTTGGAGATGCTAGGCTTTCGTTCCTGTACAGTCATGAGTAGAAATTTGCCGGTACAAAAAGTGCTTCCACAGGCTCATCATTTAGTGCTGGTGTTAGTGTTAGAGGACGAAGATACGGAGCAATCAATATATTATGCTGCAAGCGAATTTCGTATTACTCATAAACCGAAAGTTGCACTCAAAATGGAATTGAATGCAATACTAATGATCATGGTGCAAAATGAATTAAGAAAAATTGAAAAATTTAAACGGCCTGAAAATGCAAACTTCCTTGCATCAAGCCCCGCGAAGTAGTATACCTTAGGCCTTCTTATGAAACCTCCTTTACCCCTCAGTATGTAATCGACCAGCCGTCGCTCTCTTCAACTCTAGCCTTTCCGTTATTAATATAGCTCCACAGATGTTGGAAGGATCTCTGCCTCGTCGCTACGCTGACAAACTAACAAGAATCGACCAGCCAACATTATTAGTAGAAAACTTTATCTCCCGATGACATATATGGCCCGAAGTTGTGTTAAAAAAAAAATTCTCGTTTTTTCTCTCTCCATTAAATATATAAATGTCTAATTAAGGAAAAATAATGTGTGATGTTGAAAATCAAAGTTGAAAACCCCCAAACACCTTTGACATCAATTATGTATATTACATAGAAATTCAGAAATTAAAGTTCAGTCTTTCCAAACAGTTTAAATAATTAAATTTAAATTATCTGAGTGTTTATTATGAAATTATGTTTGCTTAAATTTTGCTTCATTCTTTGATTTTCCCTTGCTTCCACTTAATAATTTCCATATAGATATTATCAGCTTGACTGTCACGTAACTCAACAATGTCAAAACAGCCAAAATAACTAAATAGCAGTCTAATGAGTTCGCCTCAAAGATATTCAACTTCTCTGCCGGTGATTTAAGATGAATTGGTTTCGGGTTTCGGAGGAGGTATTCCACCCACCACACAGCGGTAGCCAATGGCCTCATAGGTCTATCCCGATATTGAATCGATAAGGCTTTGATGTTTGCACGCATTTTCGGATCTTCTAAAACCTTTCTGATCGTCTTGCTTAACTCATCGGCCGTCATCGTGAGAAATTCAAGTTTCTCTGCTACGCCCGCTAGCATCGATTGGCGTAGATTCTTTAATAAAAAACACAAAGTTGTATTGTCCAACATCAATCTTTAAACAAATGCAACATAATTACCCTATGTTGATCGAAATACAGCGGAATACCAATCATAGGCACTCCACGCCATATTGCTTCCTGCGAACTTAAGCCTCCACAATGCGTGACAAATGCCCTAAGCTTCGGATGAGCTATAATAACAATGAAAATAAATAAATATATAACTAATAAAAAGGTGGGAAAATTATATTAACTCTTACCAAGGATATCACTTTGTGGAAAGAACGACCTGATAATAGCATTTGCAGGCAATTTTGCCGTCAAGTATTTTTCATCGAATTTCCACATAAAATCGTACTCGGGCAACTTTGACATCGCTGTCAAAATCACATTAATGCGATCCGCGGTGAAATCTTCACTTTTCATATTAGTCCCGAAAGAGACAAAAACAACTCCGTTCTTTGACTTGTTCATGAATTCATTCAAGTCCTTGGGCAATGGCTTGGGGTCAAGTATTTGCAATCCGCCAACTTCAATGACGTTCGGAGGTAGAGGTTCAACGTAGTTTGTAGCAGGATGCGAGTTGACTAGCGATATGGCTGTATGTCTGCCGATTTCTTCCAAATTTGGCATATCCTTTGGAAAATAGGGTCGCGTTAGGGCATTCATCTTTGGCAAAAATACAAATCGTCGATATCTGATGAGGAAAGTAGTTATTGGTCTAAATTGAATCGATGCTCGTCGTAATGTTAATCAGGTAAATCTGTGTAAATCTGCCTGTCTATATCAAACATGCCTCTGTAATCTACCTATTCTTGTTCTTTTAAATACTTAATTAATACTTACGCGGTATCGGCAATAAATATCAAAGTGTTTTCAAGTCTCTCCCAGAAATTCATTTCTGGAGCATACATCGTCGAATGATATGGCACATACGCTGGGAAATAATGATTCGACATGTAATCAATTGTCACTGGTGGATTGTGAAATGCGCTGATGCCAAGCAATGGTGGATAATTGAATTTGTGCATGAATCCCAAGAGATTCGGTGCTAATGTGTAATCATGAACTACCAAGTCAAACTTAAAGTCATTCGGATAGTTAAGAAGTGTTTGCATTCCCTTCGATTTGAGAGCAGTAGCGATAGAGATCATAATAAAGTCGTAGGTCATTTTTATGGATTTGAACGGCCCAATATTAATGTACGTTGATAAGTCAATTGTCTCGCCAGTGTGATAGAAAGAGTATCCCTCTTCCAAGTGAATGTAATGTATATTCGATGGAAGCTTTTCATTTTTCTTCGGTATGTCCACAGAAAGAACTGTCACATTGTGACCCAGTTCGGCTAGTCGATGCATTAGAACGCTATTCCTGTGAGTGAGAGAAATAAGTGATGATATCGGATATCGGTATTCGAAGTCCATACCAGCCGTGGTGACTAGGGGATGGCACACCCATTAATCCCAATATATTAGCGCCGCTTACAGTAGTTATTTCATTTTTCAGAAGAAGAACTAATATCAAAAATAAATTAAACATTATTTTCATAGCTGCGGGTTTCACTCGATGTTCACAATAACACTTTAAAAACAGCCACTGATTAAATCTTCTCGGTTAGAGTTATGGAAACCAACTAAATTTCAATTGTCTAATAGTACATAGTTATGGCGCATATTCTGAATTAGTTTTATTAGTTAAATTGCCAACTAAAAAGATTAAAAATATATATAATCTGTGTGTGTATATATACTCTATTCTGAGGGTGAATAGAATGTAGTTTGTGTTATTACACTGAACCAAAAAGGTACGTCATATTGAAGAAAACGCTGTTATTTTTTAACCAACAACCGCATTTGTCAATATGAAGAAATTCGGTTCTGTGTAGTTGAATTTAAATATTTAAATTTTCATAATAAAAAAGTCAATTGCCAATATGACGAACTCAATAGTAAATTAAATGGATTCGATTATCCAATTGAAATATTTGATTGCCAAATTAAATTGGCTGTCATGTTATTTAAATTGTGCTAAAGATAGAAAGAATGATTGAGAATAGTTTAAACATTATGATTATAAAATAAACGGCAACAAAAAAATAAAAAACTTACCGATCTAAAGAAACAGGACGAAAATATATAATATTAAGACTAATTTAATATAAATTTACCTGCATATCTGTAAAATTATAGTTTCATAATGGGAACACACTTTCCTGAAGAAGTTAAAACTTCCTTTTTTTAAATATTAAATAACTTTAATAACATTTAAAATCACATGAACTTCTATTTCATTAGCAATAATAATACTTCTACCGTCAAAAGAGAAATGAACGTATCTACGATTATCTATGTGACCTACGCGATATTCAATTGATGACTACCAAAGGAAATAAGGGGTGATTTTTTAAGAGGTTTAGAACTTTTTTAAAAAAAAAAAAACACAAAAAATTCGAAAAAATGAATGAAATATTTATTTGAATCGATAGTTTGAACCTTGCAATTTAATGTTTAAAGATAATTTCATGCAAATGTTGACCGCGGCTGCGTCTCAGGTAGCCCATCCGCTGAGTCCAATTTTGGCATACTCTTTCACACATATCGGCCGGTATCTCACGAATGAATGCATGGATGTTGGCTTCCAGGGCGTCAATCGAAGCGGGCTTGTCCCTATACACATTAGCCTTGGCATACCCCCACAAAAAATAATCTAATGGTGTCAAATCGCACGATCTAGGCGGCCAATTGACCGGTCCGAAACGTGAAATTAACTGTTCACCAAACTCACCTCGCAATTGCGCCATTGTTTCGCGTGCTGTGTGGCATGTGGCACCGTCTTGTTGAAACCACATATCATGCAAGTCAAGAACTTCCATTTCGGGTAAAAAAAAGGTTGGTAATCATCGCTCGGTAGCGTTCACCATTGACAGTAACGCTGCGATTCGCATCATCTTTGAAGAAATATGGCCCAATAATGCCGCCGGCCCATAAACCGCACCAAACAGTGGCTTTTTCGGGATGCATTGGTAGCTGTTGCAATGCTTCTGGCTGATCTTCACTCCAAATGCGGCAATTTTGCTTATTTACGTACCCATTCAACCAAAAATGAGCCTCATCGCTAAACACAATTTTTCGATAAAAAAGCGGATCCTCGGCCAGCTTTCCAAGAGCCCATTCACCAAAAATTCGGCGTTGTGGTAGGTCGGCTGGCTTTAGTTCTTGCACCAGCTGTATCTTAAAAGGCTTTACGCCCAAATCCTTCCGCAAAATTTTCCACGTGGTGCTGTAACAAAGGCCTTACTGCTGGGAACGGCGCCGAATCGACATTTCGCGGTCTTCTGTCACACTAGCTGATACGGCCGCAATATTTTCTTCAATACGCACAGTACGTAAACGTGTTGGTGGTTTAATGTCCAACAAAGTAAATTTGGTGCGAAATTTGGTCACAATCTTCCGAATAGACTGCTCAGAAGGTCGAGAATGCCGATCATAAAATGGAAGCAGCGCGCGATGAACATTTCGAACCGAGCACGAATTTTGATAGTAAAATTCAATAATTTGCAAGCGTTGTCCATTTGTAAGACGATCCATGGTTAAATTGCAAACCAAACTGAAGCTATTTGACAGTGACACAAGGTACTAAACACACGTCAGCTGTCAAAACCAGTGTTGCCAAAACCAAACCAGCTAAAAAATCACCCTTTACTTCATATTGACAACTGCTATTGTTAACAACCGTGTGTCTATTTAATAACTGCGGTTGTCAATATTAACATGTTGAATACTGAAATTATTTTGGTGTTCATATTGACAACTGCGATTATCCATTTGACAACTGCGGTTGCCAATATGAAGTATTTTCTTTGGTAGTCATTAATTGAATACAAAAATTAAAACCAACGTTTTTGTCAGTGTATGTGATTATAATCAAAAAATCTACATTATATTCTAAGCACATTTGAACTGATAATAGATCAGTAAGTGTGATATAGTAATTTCACCACTAGTCTTGAGGAAACGATTTTTTCGTTATCTTTAGGTGGTTGTAATTTACTTACATTTTCTTCTTCAATGGTTTTTTTCTTCGCGTTGATGTTTGTTCATCGTCGTCTTTACTGTTATCCTTATCCGAATCCTACATGTATTTAAATTTATTGCTTATTTACCTAGCAATTTTCAGTACTTTTGTGTACTAGTCTAAAATAACAACCATCATACCATCATATTTTACAACAGGTAACACCTGCTTCGAAATGTCCATTTATACTTGTATAGTTACGACTTAAATATGGTTTTCCATGCAATAAATTACATCCCCTCGGTTGTAACTAACTAGATTCTTTATTGCTACATGATTTGTGTAAAGTATGAAGATTTCTATTTAAGCATTCACTAATGTTATTATTAGTAAGGCCCAACATTAGATGCGGACCATACTAACGATGAAGATCATAAGTTTGGAGATGAAGGACAAAACAAAACACACGCATGCGCAACTAAAGAGGCGAGCAGCACCTTCGGAATAGTCCCTTTAGGAGCTCCCTAAAAATCAAAATGGCCCGCAAAATTTTAAAAATTATAGATTTGCAAAGGACAAATGTAATAAGTTAAGAACATTTAATGCATAATGCTAAACAAAATTTGCATTCTATTACAACTTGATAACAAATGTTCGTTGCATACATGCTTATATGTATAAACATCTATATTTCTAGTAGGAAATGCACTTCCCTAAATTTAAATTTCGAATGGGAATAGGTATTGCACTTTTCCAAAGAATAATTTTTTTGCGTAAGTTGTGTAACGAGTTTTATTTATTCGTAGAGCGGTAGTTATTCTGCAACCAGTTTGATTATTTAAGTTTTTTAGTATTTTGATTTTGATTTCAGAGGAACAGAAATAGCTCCCCAAAATAGCCTCCTCTTTCAAATTGAAAAACAACCGCTTCTTCAATTAGTACTCAGAAAGTCCATCAAGACACACGGTCATTGTCATTCTGCACGCATAGTCATGTTAATTAAATTGTACTCGCCAAACCCGTAGAAATCTCAATAATTGCCTAGCAAAATTTCATTGTAAGTCATTTAATTAATTACTTAATTAGACTATAATGAAACTAAATATGCTTTAAAAACGCATTAACATGACACCCGGGTATCAAGAGCAAATATACTTAGTGCTGAAACACCCACACTACTAGCACACGGCTGGGAGCTTAGGTTACATTTTTCGGGAAGAAGATGTCACTTCATCCACACTACACTTACAAGATGACGTCATCCACGGTTACTTCGCTGTTGATCATAGATATCAGAATTTTTTCATTATTTTCGTTCAAATAAATGTCCAAAATAGGAGTGGAATTGGAGTGGATAGTACGATACACATTCCCCTCCAAATGTCCACACATCAAGTGCTCGTTGCAAGGAAGTTCGATCCTCGCTTATGATGGCTCCATCGTCAGCAAAGAATAACTGGTGTAGGTACTAATTCCGGTCTTTTCCCTTTCCCACAAGGAGATAGTCGAGGACCTCAATAAAGAGTGGACTTAAGACACTTCCTTGGTGCACACCGACTGGCATTTCTAACTCTTTGGTGAACCCAGAGGGGTATCTTTCTTTTGTCTTTTCTGCATAATAAATGTCTACGATCATTTGAAATTATGTAAGTTTCAGGAACGTCTCGTTGTCTTAGAGCTTCCCAGTCTATCGAATCCTTTTTTAAAATCTGCCATCAATGCTAATCCTTCAAGTAATCACTATGTATTTCTGTTATGATCCTAATTCTTTGTAATGCATCCCGCCACAAAACGATCGAGTAGTCGTATTATTTGTCGCAATCGGTAATAAATCGGTACAGTGAGTATAACTCAAATTATATGCAACGGAAGAAGATAACTTTCACTCCACGGATTGGAGATAAGAATCGTGAGCCATTTGGACCCGAAGTCTTTCATCTTCTTCCAAAACGCAAAGGTATTTTCTCATGCTCAGCTTTTTTGAGTATTTGACCGCGTTTATAACTTCTTCGACTGTAATGTCGGTTTTTTATTCATAAATAGTATTGGCTCCTGGAAACTGTTTGTTTAAAAGTCCATCATAATACTACTACTACTAGGAGTAAGCCTTGAGCATTGCTAACGAAGTTCGGCGAACGTATTTCTTGAATTCCTTATCTGCCCATCTATATTAAAAAAAAAATTAAGCACTTGTTTAAATTATTTTGTCGTAGCTCCTGAGTAGATTGGTTAACATCATCAGGCGGAGAAGATATTTCCTAAAACTCACAATACAGACTCTCCATACAATTTTGCTTGAATATGAGTGCACTTTTTATCCGCGAGGCTTTTGCAACGTATATATTTATTTGGCACCTTGGTCAAGTTTTGAATACCGTTTTCTTTTCACTTAGCACCATGTCTCTTTGTTTGCCGTGTTGATAGTGTTCCTTTAAAGCTCCTAGTAGTTTAGATCTGTCTATCTAAGCAAGATCCCACATATCTTGTGCACTGCATTCGTCATTTTTAATTTAATCGATGGTATTTCGAAGATAGTTTTGCATGTTCCTAATAAATGCATCACTTTTATCTCTCTCCAGGTTGTACCAATTGATTTTCGCAAACGTTTTTGTTTGTTTTGCTTAATTCTTTTGCCCTTAAATATTTCTGTCAGAAGGAGACAATGCTTTCGGGTGAACAATTCTTCAAAGATGTAATCCTATACTTCCGATGTTGCGCCATTTTATTTCTTCAACACTTTCTTCTTTCAATTGGACATCTAATCGCCTTCTAATCATCATCTCTTTCAGCTTCGTATACTAAAGAGAAAGATATTGCGATCGTGCGGAAATTTCGAACTCAAACTAGAACTATAGAGAATTCCAAAAAAGTGTGTCTGCCAATGCCGTTCGTCGGCCTGTCTGTCTGTCCGGGCGCCGTATGGTGAAACGGTTGAAAATTAGTTATCACTCATTTTCTCAAAAATGGTTCCAAGGGTTTTGGTCTTTTTTTGAACTATGGATACTTGGGATGGGGCCAAAAATACTCAGTTTTTGGAAAAAAAAATCGATTAAGGGTAATTTATTATTCCCCCAATATCTGGAAAAATAATAAAGGAAACTCGAAAATAATTTACTGATCCGGATAGAGCACATCAAACAGTCAGTTTTTGTGGATTCTCTTCACTCGAAATGCGGCAATTTTGCTTGTTGACGTAGCCATTCAACCCAAAATGAGCCTCATCACTGAACAAAATTTTGCGATGAAAATCAGCATCGATATCAATCTCATTTTCGGCCCATACACCAAAATCACGACGCATTGCATAGTCTCGCGGCTTTAATTCTTGCACAAGCTGGATCTTGCAAGGTCGTAAGAAGAGATCTTTGCGCAAAATCTTCCATAAAGTTGATGGACAAAGCTCCAATTGCTGCGCACAGTAGCGAATCGATTCATTCGGGTCCTCTTCAACACTTTGCTCTACAGCGGCAATTGTTTCTTCGGTGCGCACTGTTTGACGTATCTGCGGATGCGAATTATCACATAGAGTAAACGTAGTGCGAAAACGATCCATGGTTAACCGAATTAATTGCGATTATGTCGACCATAAAATGAACGGAGCCATCATTATTTTCGAAATAAATTTGCACGATTTGCAAGCGTTGTTCATTTGTAAACCTGTTCATGATGAAATGCCAAACCAAACTGAACTTAAATAACATTAGAGTTGCCGGATTTGGCCACAAAATGTCAGTTTTATCTCTATTCGAAAAACCAACCTCTAAAAAAAACTCCCTTTATAAAGTTGAACAAATTTGCATACTTGGATTATTGAAATAATTTTATTTAATTTTTTTTTCATAAAACGATTCTAACGATTCGATAAAACGGCTCTAACGATTTTGAGCAATTTTTGTATTTTGAACAATTATGTTAAATGTGTCCAATGTGCGGAATTACATTAAAATCGTATGCGCGGCTTACCTAGATGTTAAAATTGCGCAGAAGTGACGACCCCCCTTTAGTCGGCTTTCACGACAAGCGTAATAGCTGCAGGATATTAATTTCCCGTCCCTGCACGGGGCAATAGTGATCATACTAAAAAACTTTATATATCTATAAGTTTCCTTCTCATATAATTCCTTTTTAAGGAATAAAAAATCAATTAAAAATAAGAATAATGCATTTAAATGTGTTCACACAAAATTACTTTCAACATTTGTTCGAAATTTGTTTTCAGTGTTTTACCTCCTCCTGACGACATCGAAAGTAGTAGCAGATAGAAATTATCTTTCTAAATAAATCAACGCCTTCAAAATCTGTTGAAACTATTTCCACTATCAAGGTTATCATATCAAGTGCACCAAACCCCATTGAAATATTGTGGTAACATAAAATGCATTATCATTCTCCGTTTCCGTAATTTAAGTTTTCTTGAACTTGTTTATGTACTTATGAACCAATTAAAAGATCTAAATTTAATCATAATGTATACATGTACAAAAATATGCATATAAAATACTTTCTTGTTTTTTTTGTAACACATTAAAAATACAGCGGGCAGTAGCTTTATTGCTCATTATAGGTAAAATTAATTCAGTTGATAGTTGCTAGTCCCTCGCGACAGACCTTAGCGTTAGTTGCATCTCGAAATTGCATTTATTAAATTTAACTCGTTTGTTGCAACATGCCATTGAGAGTGTTTTGTTTGTTCGCGGGTGTTTTGTATATAACAGTGAATAACTTCTATTCCTCAGTCAATGGGGCTAGTGTTGTAGGATTGCTAGGAATGACTTCTCCGAGCGTTCAAATATGGTCGACTTACATACATAAAACTTAATCGCACACACTCACGTAAGCTTATTTACAGGAATACTGTGCTCCTGCATCGACTGGCGGAATTGGGTCACAATGTCACTATTCTATCGGTAGACATTCCAAAGCCAAATGAGAAAATTCCCCCTAATGTACATTACATCCACCTGGAAAAAGCCTACACCATGTATGACACCGATAAAGCTGGCGATAAAATCGATATCACTTCGTATATTAATCTCAATCCATTTGAATCGATCAAGCCTTTTTATGAATTTGGTATTGGAAATTGCAAAAGTGTTGTCTTGTCCAAGGGCTTACAAACACTCCTCAACTACCCGGATGATTTTAAGGTCGACGTGATGCTGTATGACTACACTCTCGGTCCATTTCTTCTGGGATTTATGCACAAATTCAACTATCCGCCCTTGGTGGGCTTGTCCGCATTCCATAACCCACCCAATACTATCGATATGATGTTCAATCATTACTTTCCCGCTTATGTGCCATATCATTCGACAACGTTCAGCACTAAAATGGATTTCTGGCAGCGATTACAAAATACCCTGCTTTTTATAGGCGATACCGCGTAAGTACCGCGTCTGTGTATTTTTTGTGTTGTCTTTGGGACCCAGAAAGCGAAAGTATATTTTTCTTAGATATCGCCGCGTTGTGTACATGCCGAAAATTGACGCCATAATGAGACCATTTTTCGCCAAAGACATGCCATATCTTGGAGATTTAGAAAAGTACACTGCCATCACTTTGGTTAACTCACATCCTTCCATTGACTATGCTGAGCCACTGCCTCCAAATGTTATTGAAGTTGGAGGGATGCAAATATTGGATGCAAAACCATTGCCAAATGAATTGAACGAATTTATGAATAAAAGTAAAAGAGGAGTAGTTTTTATTTCCTTCGGAACCAACATGAAGAGCAAAGACTTTAGCGAGGCACAAATTAATGTGATGTTGGATGCAATGAAACAGTTGCCTGAATATAACTTCATGTGGAAGTTTGAAGCCAAATATTTGAAAGAAGCTTTACCTGGAAATGTACTTGTGAAATCTTTCTTTCCGCAGAGGGATATTCTGGGTAAAGTCAAATTGCAATTTTTATTTCTCTTAGTAAAATGGATGAATTTGATAACGTTTTTTATAAATTATTGGAAAATTTATTTATTAAAATTTTTAATTTTAGCTCATCCCAAGATAAAAGCATTCGTAACTCATTGTGGAGGCTTAAGTTCTCAGGAAGCGACATGGCGTGGTGTCCCAATGATCGGCATTCCGCTGTTCCTCGATCAGCATAGGGTAATTTAAATGTCTGGCAGTTGTTGTATTTAATATGTATTTATTTATTATATAGAACTTGCGTCAATCCATGTTGGCTGGTGTTGCTGAGAAAATTGATTTTTTAACTATGACCACAGACGTATTACGGGATACCATCAAGAAAGTAGCCGAAGATCCGATAATGGCTGAAAATGTACGTATTCGTTCAGCACAATTTCGGGATCAACCCATGAAACCCTTAGATACAGCTGTTTGGTGGGTGGAATATCTCTTACGAAACCCAAATCCATATCATCTGAAATCGCCTGCTGCAATGCTTAACATTTTCCAAGCAAATTCATTAGATGTTATTCTCATTGTATGGACTGGTTTAATGCTTTTGGTGTGGATGTTGGTTTATATTGGATTCAAAACTTTAAAATTTAAGTTTGGATCCAGTGTTTACCACGACGATGGTGGAAAAAAGAAGAGACAGTAGCATTATTATTTGCATTTAATTCTCGTTGGAGAAAAGTTTGTGTTTAATTTTAAATAAACCAATTAAGTATGTATTTAGGTATGTTGAGCAATTTTGTACTAAAACAGAACAGTTTCTTTATTATTTTCTCAATAAGCAGTCATATTAGCAAATGGATAGATTTAGGTTTAGCTTTTCTTTCAGACACATCGCTGTCCGGGCAGAGAGAAAGTGATAAACAACATAACGAAGGTAAAATTTATTTTGAGCCTTAAAAGATGTAGACAGAAAAGCTTATACTGCGAAAAACACCTCTTTAAATTGACAAGGATTTACCATCTAGATCAGAAGATTTATATAGGGCGTCCAAAATCTGGACCATCTACAAATTTGTAAGTCTCACGCTGAAATACAGCAAGAGATAAAGCAAAATCTGAATTCGTTGAGTGAGTACTGGTTAAATAGTGCAAAGTTAAGATGGCACTGGTGAGGATTTGAACCTGAGACCCCTTGCTCAGTAGGCCAACACAATAGCCACTCAGCCATTACACCCAGTTAAAGAATTATATCTTTCTCTTATAATAATACTACATGAATGTTTGTGCTACGTAGTCGACGTCGGTTTGCTTTTTGGACAACACTCAGTGTTGGCGCCGCTATTGCTAAACGTGAGATTATCATTATATACAGTATATATGCTACCTATACTAGCTACGACAGTTTTATTTTAATTACATTGTTCCTGCAACGAACACTCAGATCTTAGAGCCCAATTAGCTCTCGTCTTCCGCTTATCGTCCAGCACTCGGCGCAGTGTAGCAGAACTGGCAGGAAAAGGGTTCTAATAGCATACATTCTGTTATTCGAGTGAGGAGCTTAGAACCCATTTGTTTTGCCAAATCGAAGTAGCAACGGTTTCCTAAATTCTTCGACGAATCTTCGCTAAGATGTCTTTAGTAGAGTTATTGTTTGCCCGAAGTAGATAAACTTCATTACCACCACCAAGTTGCTGCTATCAACAATTACGTTCAGTCATAGGCGGTGGACAGATGTTTATTTAGTTTAAATAATATAAAGATATTCGTTATCTTCTTAACAGCTTTTCAGAGCTCTTAACTTTCCAGCTAAGGATGAATTATAGAGCTCCACGTGCAGTGTATGTATGCGTCGCAATATGCGTTTGGTTTGGAACGACTAAAAAACTATCCGTTAAATATTTAATAAAGACACAACAGTTAAAGAAATTTATCGTTGTTACGTCTATTAATTATCTTTGATATGTGCATATGGATACCATTCCTTATTCATAGGGTCAACCATGATGACAACAATACGATATATTGCATTGATTTAAATGCAATTTTTACAAGCGTTTGTTACCTACTGCATATTTTAAAATCCAAAAATCCAATAAAGAAGCAATCGGACCCCGTAAAACAAGCAATCGGGCATTTGTATAATACTTACCTTTTTTTCATTATCGTGTAAATTAGTATCTTTAGCGGTTTGGAAGTTCTTAACTCTCTTAATGAATAAAAAATTGCTCAAACACATTTATACGTTGAATCAAATTCGTAAGACATTTGTTGCGAAACCATATAGCAATAATACATTTTCGATCGAAAAATTAATATTAAAAATGGATAGTGAAAAGATAACCTTTTTTTAAAACTGAATCAACATAAGCCCAAGATTCAAGGAGCTGCTTGAGTAATATATGAACGCCCCAAACAACAAAAATGCGCTAACATTCGAATTCCATCAGTGAGTTTTTTTTACGCGTGCAAAAGAAATTATATTTCAAAAACTTGTAAAGCACAAACGTAAAGATTAATAATGCACTGCAAAAGAGCACAACGAGCTCACTTTCTGAACGCATCCTCAATAAGGCTTTTCCAGCTACTACAATCTTCATTATACAAACAACGCTGCGCTACAAGTGTCATTCAAATTTCACTCAACCCAATCCACTCAAATCAAACCGCTGTGTATTTGTTGTCTTGGCATTCCGCTGTCAACTTTGCACAGAAAAGCCGGAATAAATAATTTCATTTTGTTCGGCAAAAGAGGTACAACGCCTTTGAATTTCTCTAATTTCAAACTATAAAAAAGTATATTCCAAGTGGAACATTATCCATTTAATATGAGTGGTGGAAAACATTTATCCAAAGGTAATGTAAACAGTTCATGAAAAACGAAAATATTCACTCGAAAGGTAACTGAATCAAATTTTCTCTATTTTAATCGATAACAAGAACTTCATCTATTGCTAATTAAAAATTTCAAGTGGAACCTTTAATTCGAATGACTCAGTCGTAAAGTTTTGCTGCTTTTTGGAAAAACAGCAGCTATCCAGTTCTAGTATGTAAGACAATGTGGTATTCTGGAACATTCGATGTCGGCGTTACTTTAAAGTTGTTTCTTTATTTTTGGATTTTGATGTCATAGTTTTGGTTTTAAATCACGTAGGTACTTATGTACCTACCTATCTACCAACTCTTTCGTCATTGACTTGAGCTCTCAAGATACATTTATGTGTATCCAATATACATATATCTATGTTACTCTAGCCCCCCATTTTATGTCTGATACACGAAAAGCTAAGCAATGCAATTGATTCGCGAATTTATAAGTATATATTTTAGAAATCTATATATCTTCTACCTTTTCTGATGTGCATTTTTAACACTTGTGTAATGATTGAATTAGCTAGTTTTTTTGTTCCATGAGATGCGTTCACTAAACGCTGTGATTTTTCTGTGTTATCTTTCTCATTATGTTTGAAAAATGTATATCTGTATGCACAGTGTTGTTCTATAATGCAAAAGCTGTACCTGTACGTTAAATAGTGCTAATCATTGGCGAACGTCAATTTCAAATTGAAGGCATTTCGCGCAACTGTGCATGTTAGTAGTTTGCACGTATAGCCTAATGTCGTTATCTTGAGGTGATAAATGTAGAAATTTTAATTTTACCACAAAATGTTCAAGTCATCAAAACACTGGAAATAATAGATAAAGACAATATTACCTTGTTGGTATTGACAATCGCACTCTTAATATAAACAATCAACTTATCGCTGAATGCGCATGCCACGATCATGAAAGGGATTGTTGAGTGATCGTGCAGAATTATACTACCACTCTGTGACTGCGGTGTAATGACTTTTCATCAGCGTTGAAAATGGCAACCGCAATCAGCGTTGACACGCTGAACTTACAAAAGATAAAAGAATGCGCCTACACAATCTCAATCTCCAATGTTTAAAAAAAATATTAATTGTATTTTTTACTGGTCATAGCATACTACGTCAAAGAACCCATCTAGAAAAAATTGGAGCACGACCGACTCAGTTGGTATTGCCTTGTTCAAAGGAGGGGTCCTACGAACCCCGTCAAAAAGGCAATGGCAATCAACGTTCCTTTACAATCGCGTAAGAGAGGCAGGCCGTAAAACTCCTGGATCACACAAATGCAGAAACAACAGCATTTGATTGGCCTCAGTGATAAGTGATCCAAAATCGGGATGCCTGCAGATATTTTTTCAGATCGAATTGACGAACTCCACAGGCGGACCAGTAGGAATGCAGTGAAGTGGGAGGGTTATGATCCCTGTAATCCTGATCATAATCTCGAAGAGAAGATGGCATACTCAGCAATGCCAGTAGACCGCACAACTAGGCAGAACAAATGTTTTGTTATGTTACACAAATGTGTAATGGCTTGTAATAGTTCGAGGAAAGTGAGCGTTATTTGCCGTTATTTGGAACTGATATTTCTGAGATTGAGCATGCGAAATACCAAAACATCACACCCGCATTTGTCACTTGAATGCAGAACTTGCCTTAATTCTCCTCAAAGCTTCATATTTTCTTTGTTTTTGTAAAAGAAACATTTATGTTTCTTATCATAATGTTTCATCGAATGACTTAAGTTTAACCAAGTGTTACAAAAAAAACTTGCTCTCCTGTTCCTGTTAATAGTTTTATAAATTCATGCATTCAGGTGAAGCTTGGCTAGGAAATGGTCGAATTAGAAGCCAATTACTTATTGCAATGTGATGAAACAGCTCTTTCATTGACTGGACTATGTTCTTCTTCTTCTTCTTCTGACATGGAACTTGTAGACATCGCATTTTTACACAAAACATCTTCTGTTTATCTCGTTAAAGAATTTTAAAAATTCAATTTTCTCCTGAAGCACACAATAAGCATTCTTTTACCTCGAAATTTCATTGGCAAATCGAACACTACGTATTTAAAAGTCAAACAGCATTATAAAACTGACAACTGAGAAAAATGTTTGTTTTCTGAAAACTTATTCGTAATTGAGTACCCAAATCCCTATATTTGAACTCAATTAGAGACATAGTCACGAAAAAACAATTTGAAGTGTGGATTTTCCAAATCGAATTCATTTGAGTCCGAAATTTAAATAAAGTAAAACACCCAACAAAGTCTTGTTCGTTCTTCGGAAAAACCAACTCATACAATCTCAAAACTTGGTTATAAATATATATTTTTTTTCCGTTGTACGTTATCTTTTAAAGTGCATTCATTCAAAGCTCTTGTTAACTCGGTAAGTTTCATAAGATAACTCGGGCATGTATCTGCTCTCTTTATCTACTCCTTCTTTGGCTACTGTAATTTTGTATACAACTCGCATTTTGAAGTGATTAATAAAATTGTTATCTTATTTTATCAGGATCGCAAATCCCAACCATCCCTGACGATGGGCAGTACCGTCTTTATTCGATGCGTTTCTGTCCATTCGCACATCGTGTCCACTTGGTGCTGGATGCTAAGAACATTCCATATCATACCATTTTCATTAATTTGAGTGAAAAACCCGAGTGGCTTGTTGAAAAAAGTCCATTGGGCAAAGTACCAGCTCTGGAACTGACCACCGAAAAGGGAAATCCCACTATTGTGGAATCCCTCATAATCGCCGAGTATTTGGATGAAAAATACCCGCAAAATCCATTGCTTCCGAAGGATCCATTTAAGAAGGCAAACGACAAGATTCTCGTCGAACGCTTTGCACCTGTAATTGGTGCGCTCTATAAGGTAACAATTATCGGTCCAGAAAACTCTCCCGGAGCTCTAACGGACATCTCAAAAGGGCTGGACGTCTTTGAGAAAGAACTCGCTGATCGCAAATCCAAGTACTTTGGTGGTGACAAACCTGGTTGGGTAGACTACATGATCTGGCCATGGTGTGAACGTGCCGAAATGCTTAAATATCTTCTTGGCGATAAGTACGAGATGGATCAGGAGAGATTCAAGAACTTGGTGAGTCACATCGTACAAGTATTTTTATTTTATTATATTTGCAATCATAATCCACAATCAATCTTTCAGATTAAATGGCGTGAACTAATGATCCAAGATAAGGCTGTCAAAGGATCCTATTTGGATGGCGAAACTCATGCCAAATATATTAAAACTCGCCGCACCAACAATCCGGACTACGACATGCTCGTGTAAGCAATATATACATGCAATTTTAATGTTATAATACAATTTTAACGTGTAATAAGAGAGAAACAAAACAAAGCTATATCTATCAACTAATTTGACTGTTCGTTTTGTGTGTTCTCCCATGAGATGTTTGTTTTTTACTTAAACTTAATTAATATTTCAGAAGCTTGGCGAAACGTCAGAGAACTGTTTGAATGAAATGTGTAAGTCTTTGGGCGGTGATTCTATGTTCCAGGTGAACATTAAACTTTATGCTGCGACGGTTTCGAGGTGTTTTTCTTTTCCTTTAATGCCAACAATGGTAAACCAATCTGTCAGAACTTCGTACTCTACAAATTTCATGCACATTAATTTTTTTTGTTCTTTATGTACATTTGTTTATTATTGTATATATATGGACCAACTATTTTTTGAAAAATATACGTTTGTTAATAAGAAAAAAATATAATTTTTCGTAGCCCTTGTGGCATCTTAATTCCCGATTGTGATGGGTATTTCGATTAAACCGGGCACTTTTATGTCCAGTCATGTCGGAACCTACTTTGAATCTGGATTTAACACGGCAGTCGTCCTGTACGATGTACGATTCCATATATAGTGTTGAATTACGGCGTCCGTGAACATATCGTAACTTTATTACCAATTGAATGGTAACTTCATCGAGGATTCAACTCGTCTTACACGTCCATGTTTTTATTGGTATTTTTTCAGAATTTATAATAAGCTATTCTTGCTTTGCATGCTTAGGTACCTTTTCCATTTTAGCACTGCATGCAATTCTCACATGAATAACCCCACTGAATCACGAATCGAAACACTTATCTTCTTGGTGGAAGTTGCAACTAGAATTCGCAAACTCGCGCCTAATGTTGAATCACTCGTTAAAGCCGAAGGACTTATTGTTGTATATTCAATTAGTTATTCAATTCTCCCGTTCTCATTCTAAAGAAGCAACGTAAGACGAATTATACATACATTTTATGATTATTGTTGAACGTAGAAAAAGTTAAATTTATCGCTTTCATCGGTTTATCAAATTCAATTGATTTACTTCTGTTATGCAGTTGCAATGATGGCATCTAAAGACGTAAGAGTCGGCGAGAACAGGAAAGTGCTTCGATTCTTTTGTTAATTTTCTTTCCGCGGACAATTTGTTGAAGTTCTATATTAAGCGATTGAATGAAAATTGACTAAATAATCAAACTTCCCTCCATGCATTTTTTGGGCTAATTTGATATCCACTTTTCTCCAAAATATAATATCAAGTGCTCGTTGCAGGGAAGTTTGATCCCTTCTCAGAGTGACCTACTCTAGACATTGATTAGTATCTGGGATCTATCGTCATAAGCGAAGTAATCGAGGGTAAAGCGTCAAACAACGTGTACAGGTAAGGTGGATGAAGTGGCAGAAGGACTCTACTATCTTCTGTGGCCGTAAAATGTGTCCTAATCTGAAAAGAAGGCTCAACACCGCAGTAGACATACCCTATACATACGTTTTGAAATGTTAAACAATGTAAAAGACATAAGAAAGGCTACAGTGCGTTTGGTGCGAAAAGTATGATACCCTATCGATATCCCTCCCCATAAAAAAGGCATAGAAAACACGATGGCTGACATTTTATTTGGTTTTCTAGTATAAAATCATAAAAAAAGGTTTTTTGAATAAAAGCTCTCAAAATGTGGGCATGACCAAAAACCTTCCTCGATATAGAAGGCGTTTTTAACAACGTCAATACATCCGCGATCTCAACTGCACTGTCGGATATAAAAGTGGATGACACACTTGGCGAGTTCATTAATCAACTACTAACCAGTTGGATAATTAACTCAAAGCTGGGTATGACCTCCGCCAGAAGATCTGTCAGCAGGGGAACCCCGCAAGGAGGAGTCCTATCCCCACTTCTTTGGAATCTTGTGAACAAACTGCTTGTTATCCTGGAAGGAGAGGGCTGCAAAGTGATTGCCTATGCAGATGACGTTGTTATTGCCGTATCGGGGAAGCACCTCAACACCTTAAAAGAACTCCTACAAACTCTCTTAACAAGCTAATAAGATGGGCTGACAGTTGTGGTCTAAGCGTCAATCCCCAAAACCGAACTTGTCCTCTTTACTAGGAAATACAAAATCCCACGAGTCGACCCCCCTTCAATCAGGGGTACCAGCTTAGTCTTCTCTGACGAGGCCAAATACCTAGGTCTCATCCTGGATAGGAAGCTCAACTGGAAATCTAATATACAAGAAAGAGTCCGGAAAGCTACGGTGGCACTCTTTTCCTGCAAAAAAGCTATTGGTAACAAGTGGGGACTACAACCCCGAATTACTCACTGGCTATATATCTCGGTTGTAAGACCGATACTAACGTAGGGAACAATTGTCTGGTGGACTGCCTTAGGGAAAGCGATAAATCGCGATAAACTAGGCAGAGACCAGAGATTAGCATGTTTATGCATAGGCAGAGCGCTTCGCACCACTCCCTCAGCTGCACTCGACATTCTGTTCCATTTGATACCCCTTGACATCTTTAGCAGACATACGGCTCCTACCACGTCCACTCGCCTCAAAGCAACTTCTCAATGGGCCGATAGTGAAATCGGCCACTCTGCAATTCTGAACATACTCAGAATCCCTTCTAGGAATATAGACTACACCACACCCCAACTGCTGTTCGATATCACCAACTTCCAGATATCCATCCCCCCTAGATCCTTTTGGGAGGATGCCTTGCCGGAAGGAGAATCAATCCATTTTTACACGGACGGTTCAAAAACAAATGATGGAGTGGGTGGAGGTGTCTTCTCAGACAGGCTCAATCTCAGTCTCTCCTTCCGTCTTCCTAATCATTGTAGTGTTTTCCAGGCGGAAGTTATGGCGATAGAGGAAGTCTTGTCCTGGCTAAGAAAGAATGTGGTATCCGTAAAGGATATTCGAATCTTTTCGGACAGTCAGGCCGCCATCAAGTGTCTGGACTCTGTCTCTATTAACTCTTTAGTAGCCCTAGATTGCCGATCACCTCTAAAGGAGATGGCTGAGCAGTTCAACATTCACCTTTGCTGGGTGCCGGGGCATAGGGACATTCTGGTTCACTGCAAGGCCGACGAACTCGCCAAACTTGGAACTACCCTCTCAATCTTGCCTGAAAAGGGCTCCTTAGGCATACCAGATTCTACGTGCAAGCTCTTGTTTAAACTGGATGCATTAGAAAAAACTAACCACAGATGGACAAATGGTACTACTTGTCTGACAACGAAGCAGATTTGGCTTAGGCTGTATCTAAGACGCTCAAGGAGCTTGATTTCCCTTAATCGGTCGCAAATTGGTGCTACAATTGGTGTCATAACTGGACACAGTTTGTTAGGCAGGCATGCAACAAGGCTTGGTGCCTATTCCAACGACTTCTGTAGGAGCTGTTTGGATGAGGAGGAGGAGGAGACTATTCTACACCTTCTCTGTGCATGCCGTGCTCTCTCTCGAAAGCGAAACCTCCATATATGGGGGCCTTCTTCTTTAACGATCTTAATGATCTAAACTCAACCGACCCAAAATGTCTCTCACGCTTTATTAGCACCTAAAAATGGTTCAACGTGTAGGCAGGAACTTCAGATCCACGTGGTATCACAATGGACCTTATATTGGTCTAAGTGAGTTGGACTTCTATCCGACTGCCACTTCAACCTAACCTAACCTTGTATAGGTTAAATGTTAAAGAAAATATTTTCTAAATGTTATGTTAAACAATTTTTTTCATTTAAAACCCCCAAAAAAGTGGGCGTGGCTAAATGTTTTATTATAATTTTTTTTTCTGAGGAAATTTTCCAAGAAAACAACATTTCGTTAATAAAGAAAACGCTTCTAAAAAGTAGGCATGGCAAAAAAATTGATATGCAAATACATATGTTAAGGAGATCAATGTCTACATATTTTGTGAAGGCCTTAGTTATTTTTGCCATCCACTTAAGGCTTAAATAAGTTTTTATTTAATTGTGGGCGTATCAAAAAAAATTTAAACTACCATTTCGGGATCCTAGTGAGTATATACTCAACATTTCAGCTTCCTAGTTTTAATTTAAAGGTCTAAAAATTGGTGACAGACGGACATTGCTATATCGTCTTAGGTTTTCGCCCTGATCATAAATATGTATACTTTTAGGGGTCTACGACCAATGTAAGGGAGGGTTCATCTCAAAAAAATGGAGCTTAATAAATCGGCTTAGTTGGTGTTGTCATGCTCAGAAGAAGATAATTTCGAACCATAAAAGCGTGAAAACCCTGTAAACTTCTGGATCACACAAATGCAACTACACCAGCATTTGATTTCATTTTTCCGATTTTTTGAGGTATAAAAAGCGAATCCCACAGGAGGTCATATACGGATGATAATATTCTACAAGTCAAAACGTATTTAAAACATGCGTTGCGGAATGATGTCACCTTGGTTTCACCAATACTTACATCAAAAAATAGACGAACGAAGTGGATAAGTTGTACTAAAATTACTTGTTTAAAAAGGGTACATTTTCGCAAGGCGTATTGAACAACATGTGATCTTTTTCACTAAATAGTTATTAAAAGACACAGCTTTTAAAGCCACCTCTTTGCCTTTAAATAGTAATGTGAGATTGGAAATATAGTTATATTTATAGGGAGCTTTATTGTTTAATTCATATAGCTGGAATAAATCCGTTGTGCTGTGAGAATACCTTGTATGTACGTTTTAATGACACTCTGAAACCTCCAGGGGTATGTCTTTAGTCTGGGTCGAATTGGGGCCTTTTATTTGTCAAAAGCACTGGTCTCTTAGGAGCTGACACAAAATCGCTTTTTTTCGCAAGAAAATATTTTCTTCATAATATGAATCTACCTTAGCACCTCTGTATTTCAATTGCATAGTTCTTTTATTGAGTTCAAAGAGCCAAATAAATACAAAGCGCAATTTTTTCGTCGATATCAACTAGTCTGGGAATGATATTTTTTTCATCGAACCAAATCATAATCACGTAAGTGGACAAAGTTTTACATTTTCCTTTAATTCAATTCAAAGAAAAATATTTTAATTAAGACAAAGTTGTATTTTGTTTAAATGGAATTTAAAAAAAAACTATTTATAGTGTAAATATGTATTTACAAGTAGATCGCATCGTGTTTATAGATACGGGTCATTTGAATACTTATTCCTTGCTCGTTGCTCATTTGATTGTATAGCTCCAATTAATCGCCTGATTTACTTCAAATTCTTGTGCGGCTTCCATTATCACTAAATCGGATGCTGTCTTATAAACCTTTTGGCTTACGAGTTCATTACGATGTAAAACTCTGACTGCATTAGGAAACAGAAGAGTTAGTATACATTTTGGTAAATGCAGTTGCTACAACTCACGCTTTGAATAGTCCACCGGAATGATGTCTTCTGCTGTATCTCACCAACTCTGCTTCCGGCTTCTGTTGGACCGTAGTACTTTGGCTGTTAAACATGGCTAACTCGGATTCGGTGTGCTGGTTGTTTATGTGACGCACCCATTCAGCTGGCGTGGAAAACGACCTAACAAATGCATCCGTTAAAACTATATTTATTAACAACATTGAGGCAGTGCCAACTTACATTGTGCAAAGATCACAGATTAGCGTAACATGGGTACCAGGTTTCGTGTGTGGCTAAAAGGGATACGAATTAAATGTCAGGCAATGCTAAACATTTATTAAAAATAGCAACTTACGGAATCGCGTCTTCGTTTCTTTGGTATATATGTCACTTTGGAAGATGTTTGATTGAAGGCGCTGGAAGCAGTAGTTTCGCAATCCTTCTCCGGTTCGGGCTTATCCATATGACTCTCGATGTGCTTTACCCAGGCCTTTGGTTCGTCAAAGGATTTCTTACATATATCGCATACTAGTCTAGTGTAGGGCAAGGGTAGCCTATCAACACTATCTAGCGGAGGTTGACTGCATTCATCGTCGCCACTAGTGGGAATCTCGATTTTTATTGGTGGGGGAACTGGAGGTGAAGATCGTTGTCCCTTTAGTTTGAGGACTATTTTTGAATTACCCACTCTCGTCGGTGCATCAATAGGTGGCGTTTGATCAACATGCCAACAATCGGAAGGTTCTTCTTTTATTTGGAAGCAATTTATTTGTTCATTGGGTGAAAGCTGTGGCTTCTCGGAAGTTCCCGGATCAATGGGTAGGCTGATCCGTCGGTAGCTGACATTATGCTCAAGTGTTGGCCTTTCCTCAATGGACTGACTACTGTGATGTAAATCACCTCGCATTGTGAGCTTTTGAGAATGTACCTGCGACATATCGGGAAGGCAATCTCTATCACCGGAATCTGGACAACCTGTACAGCCACTTTCTCTACATGACGAAAGCCTTGTCGGTTGACAGAGAGGGCTACTCGCTGAATATGAATATTTTCCCTCATCCGGGTCAGGATCGATAGCAACTTCCTTGTTCACAGTGATTCCGCCACCCATAGTGTTGCAGTTCGAGATTCTCAGTAAACCTGATTGTGGAGGTTTTGGTGATTTTACTATCACTGGGCTTTCTTCTGGAAGCACTGAAGCACCCAAACCACGCAACTCGTTGGCAAAACGTATGCAGTTACTTTCAACAGACGTTGCATTTGGATACGTCTTTTGACTTTCATTGCTCATATCGATGCCACTTGGTAAAGTCCGACAGAGACCACGTATCTTTAGTAACTCCCCGCCTCTAAGAACTGCTCCAAGGATGTCATTTGGTACAGTCGCTTCACCGCTATACATGTACTGCACTAGAATCTGGATCGTGCGTTGGGTCAAGTCAGGTGGAAGAACAATGTGAAAAACTCCAGAAGATGTTGTTGCCGGAAGAGTGCAATCGAAAATTGAAGCAAAATACTGAACGAGAAATAAAATTTTGTTAATTTTTGTTTGAAATTAACTATAGTTATTGCTTACCTGACTAGAAGAGCTTAAAATAAATTTGTGCGCTAAGATTCCAATCCTTGGAAAACCGCATTCTGGACTGCTACTGTACAACATGACATCTGCAAATTTATCATTTCTAAAAAAGTGAAGAAGAAATAAAAGTTGTTTGAATCATTATTTTTTTGTTATTACCTGTATAACGTTGCGATGGATGTATTGAGGTGGGATAAATGAGCATCCCACTTTAGATGGTAATTTTCGACAGTCATTTTAGGGTTTTTTTTACTTTAATTACAGGTTCATCAAAAATCTGTGGAGAGGAAAACACTTGTTTAATAGTTTATATTAAATGCATCAGTGTTGGTTTTTCGGGTGTAACTTTTCCGAGAACAATCAACACTCTCAGAAAATTGGATTATTATGGTTAAAAAGTCAACTAACGAAATTACTTTTGAAAGGGATTAAGGGTTAATGTCAACCGTTTTTCTTTGAGATAAACATGCACTTTAATATTGATCGTTGACATGTAACACTATATAATACACTGGTATGGGTTTCCGTACAACACAAGTCTCGTCGTAAAATCTGCAAAACAAGTGTTCTAGTGCGTATGTGATAATTCGTCACCTTTCCAGGAAATTATTCTTGCGACAATAACATTCTTTTGTTTATTCCTACAACCAAACATGAGCAAAAATAATAGTTAATCTTTTTTACAATCCTTAAAGGTGATTGTTTTGCTCTCTTTTTGTTATATCCTTCTAAGCCTTCCTTTTCCATTGTACACTTTTGCTTTGGCTTCTTAAATTACATGTAAATAAATCGGGCACTCACAAATTAATTCAATAAAATAACAAAAAAATAACATATAATTTTTATCTCAATTCGCCAACAATCCGTTACCAAGATATCTATGGCGAAATACCATTCCTCACAAGACCAATGCCACACAAATATCCCAAATGGGTCGGATTAACATACGTGTGGACTTTTAAAGCCTCATTTATATCATTTCTTTTCATACAAAGCTGGACTTATTAATTACAAGCCGTGACAAAATCAGAGTGCGCCAACGTGCGCTAAAATAATAATTCCTTTATTTGAATATGTATCCATGGATAGTGCAGATATAATAAAACATTGCTCTCTTCCTATTGGTCGACATTCCGGAGAAGCTGTAATCGAGAAATACGAGGAATACGATTGATGGTGATGTTTGTAGTGTATGACTAAGATTAATGGGATATATTACTTTTTACTTCGGATGCATTCTTAAATAGCTTTAGAAAAGAACGATAGCGCTATTGGTCGGCCCTGCTGCTGCACCATTACCTCAGCAACAAACTATTGAACCAGATGAAACCTTCGAATCAGAAGATGCAGCAGAAAACTCAATAAAATAGGCATTTTAAACATTATTTTTTATTGCAATATACTTAACTCACATGAATAATAAAAAATATTAAAAAAAAATAATTTTGTCCACTTAATATGTACTACGCGGAATGCTGTGCTACGGCCAGATCATGTAATGCCTCCTGATCGTTTTTATTTTACGCGATTAAAGCCACAGCTCTACAATTTTACGATATAGACTCTCTGCGATTTGATTACGTACGATATAGTATAGTGTTGAAACTTATGAAACCCACCCACCGAAGCAATTGTTTTAATACTGACCCTTGCCAATTTAAAGTCAAGTGTGGTCTGTTTGGTCAATATTTTGGATATGCTAAAATAAGGAACAATGGAACAGGTGAAACTTGGACTTCCTAGAAAAAGTGGGCTTAAAACACATTAATTATATGTAGCCAGAGATTGGTAGTTAAAAAACATTTAGGTGAAATATATCGATACTTTCCCACAAGAATGTTCTAAGTGACATTTTCGAAAATGTTCTAGAAACGAAAAAAAAGTTTGCTCATCTATTTATTTGTGTATTTGAAATGTATAAATATTTGTTGAAAGGATCACAAAAAATACCAGATCATAAATAATTTGTCGTTTAAATGATTTATTAATTTCGTTTCGATTATCAATTTAGATAAAAAAACATTAAAAAATAAAATACAAATATAATAAAACAACTGTTGGCTTCTTCATACAAATATTTCAAAACAGATAAATTATGCCTGAGCAAGAATATTTTAAATGACAAACCATACCGAGTTATCGTTTTTATTTTTACGGATAGTACATTTATACCTGTTAGGGAGATCAACTTATTCCTCATAATCAACCGATTTTAACAAAAATCACCTACTTTATAAGATTTTTCAGTGTTCTAGCCTTCACTAATTAAGCTACTAGCATCACCGACCTGTTTGCATTGCTCTTTCAGCTTGAACAGTCGTTTAAGAATCTTGAGCCGTCAAAGCTTAATAATATCGATTGACTGATATAAACCGCTTTTACAGAGATATGGTTCGGAATAATTTAAATTCTTAAATTCTTTAAAAAGTCTCGCTATATCTGGCTTTTTAAACTGTGCTGTCAAGCAATTAGGAACGAATATTTTGTATGGCAACTCTTGGCCCTTAGGAACCAATTGGTCGAATTTGAATTTTGAGATCGTGCGTATGTATTTAGACTGGTCGGATGTGAAATCAGTTAAAGCAACTGAAATCCAAGGCTAGTATAAAAATAAATATAAAAACTTCTTAAACTTTATCCTCCCATTCGTCCCTACTTCTGTGAATTTATTCTTATTAACGCCTATTCACTATTGTGATCATAAAAAATCGAGCGTATCTTATTTCTACATACAAATTGTTCGTTTCGCAAACATTCCGGATCTGATATTGCCGCCGTCGCGTCGGATTTAATGAAAGGGGTGGTTATCACATGCGCACTAGTTTTACGGATTTGATGATATTTGTTTGTGGTTTACCTCAAAATCATCAAAATTTTTGGAGTCTGGAAATATCGTCTCCTTAGGCCAGAAATATAAATGTGTAAAAATTGAAATGTTGGAAAATCACGTTTGAATTTACACTCGTACACACGTGATTCTAGATTTTGATATAACATAGAACTATTGACTCAAAATTGGAAAATTTTCGATTAAAATCGGATATTAAATGTTTAACAAAAATGTTTATACAATTTTATTTAACAAAGATTTTTGACATTGCCACCATTTGAAGCGTTTTAATGAAAAAAAAACATTTTTTTTTCACTCCCACATTTTGATGTCATATTATTTAATTTAAATATTAAATTTTTCGATAATGTGGTAAGAAAATGTAGTTATTGTTTTAACAGCTTGCGCGGAAGCTTGTGTTGAAATACAAAAAAAAAACACTTGAACAATTTGTTAGATGGGATCATTTTTATTAAATGATACAATGATCTTTCAAAGCATATCATATGTTTAAACGCTTTGGGTTCAGAGCATGGTTTCATTCGCCAGTAATTGGTTGATGATTTGTCGCATGCCGTCTACCAAAAAGTCTTCGGCTCCCGTTCACGAACTATGCGTTCAACTTCAAGTAAAGAACGCGACGTTATATTTAAAGCAATAACTATGGTGTTATTTTTCTTCAACATTCGTTTTCGTTTTTTGAAAAACGAAAAAATTGGTATTTGGTGTAAGTCGAAAACGATGGCATCTAACACATCCAACTTTTTTTTGTTAAGTGACTACTAGTATTTGCACTTCCGATACTTTACTGCGACCTTGTTGGAAATGGCAAAGTAACCAACCTAAAGTAAATCAACCCCTATTTGGAAACACATATTTCAACGCAAATATAATAGTTGATAGTTGATTTATAGAGTTTACTCATAAATACCGTATTTCGCCGAATTCTGAAAGTAAATTTTATAATCTGTATAATTGCCAACCTATTACATACTTCTTAACAACCAGATATGTAGCTTGAATGTATGTTGGTTATCAGTGTACCTAAACATATTTACATTAGTTCATTAAAAACCACCCAGAAATCGATAAAAGTAATTATAAATCCATATCTAATCCCAAATATCAAGGACCAACATTGAATCGATAAATCGATCCAAACACGTCTGTGAAACAATGAGTAACATCTCAGTGGGAGTTAACTTCAAAATACACAGGGATGACGATGAACTTCTCTTTGGGGTTGCTGAATAAAACTCCAAATGTGATTGCAAACGAAAAATATCACTCATCAAATTGAACTTTATATTACTAAATTCTTTTTATATCGAATCGTTTCATAAAGATTGCGCGCGAAAGAAATACATACATTTAGCTACAAAAAATGAGGAACAACCAACAACACAGAGGCTGAGCAGCCTGGTAGACCAATATAGATTTATTACCACAATAAAATGATACGTTGTCAGGTGGAGCACATGCATCCTCTTGCAATCTACAATTGTTGTTATTTACCTTTTTTATGAACAACTCAATTGAGGTCTTGTTTTACTTTGCCCCCGCACATATGCTGCGAAAAAACACTGTTTATATCGCAAATATAGAGTTGTATCGTTTTCTTAAGTTTATTTCCACTCACGGTCGATGATATAATCAATATTAACGATGGCGACAGCGTTTCATTTGCACTTTTCAATCAAATAAAAAAGGAACATTCAGATTCAGACTTCACGAACAAAAGACGAAAAGCCTTCCCGCCTTTTCGACACACAGCAACCGTACACACCCTTAGGTGCTTTATTGCTAAGACGCCTTGTTTGACTTGCCACCGACAACTGGAAGCAAATTTCTCTTCTATCTAATGACCTGGCACTCCGGAATGTTAAATAATAATATCCGTTCAAATCGAGAAACAAACTATGAATAGCACTTCCGTACGACTTCGTGGCCAATCGTGCAATGAGTTGCATCGAGTGCTCCGACGAGTCGTAGTGTGAATTGTAATCGAACTCGAATAGTGTTTTGGGAGGATGTGGGTTGGCAACATTAGGGATGGTGGTGGTTTAAGTAAGGCACCCAGCATCAGTTTGCTTGGGTTTTGGGTACATATTGGTCTCTCAGGATGTCTCTCTCACTTATCGATCTGTATGAGTGCGCGAGGGCGGATATCGATTTATTTTTATTTCACTTTTTTTCAGTGTTTACACACCAAACTGAAACGACGATTAACATGGGTTGTTTGGATATGATAGGCTTGTTATTGTTTGCAATCTGCCGAGGGAAAAGGATAATAAATTGAGTTTTTTTTTAAATTGATTTTAAGAGAAAATGACGTCATTGTGGTTATAGACGGGAATCGATGTTATTTGCTAATTGCGATATCCTGATGGTGGTTGCTTGTGCATGTGGGGGTAGGAATCTACAAGAGAACGAACTCGTATATTGGCTCTAAGGTGTTTCACAGCATAAATATTTCTCATTTTATCCAGCTTTACTAGGGGTTTCGATTGCAAACTAGGCATTATTCCTTAAAGAAAACTCCTTTATTGGCGGTGAATGTTCTTATGTTAGTCTGGAAGATCTTAGGCATATTAGTCATTCATAATTCTGTGCAATGCGCTTAAGTACTATCAAATAACGCATGTTTTTCTATTGGACTTTAACGTATCAATCAATTTGGATGATCTAATGATAAACAATAAGATTGCCAGCAATTTCAGAATTGAAATTTACAACTTCATAGTCAATGATTCCAACGGGCTAATGACCAATAAGTTTAGTTTTGTTAATGGGAAAATTTAGATCTTTTTTATATTAAAGTACTTCATAGTTTTCAATAATTTAAAAGAAACCCAACAAATCGCAACATAAATATGGGAGAACTCTTTCTTAAAATTAAGGCATAGCTCTACAGAACCCTTATATCGCCAAAGGAGATAAGGAAGGAAGATGAGGGACATATGCCCGGAAACGAATATGATAAGCCAAGAATACTACAATCAGTGAAGGAATGGAAAGAATTAGATGTCACAGACAGGCGATGATGTTTACAGAATGGGAAAGAGAATCGGAGACAAAACGGAGCCTTGGGAAACACTATCATTTATTTGGAGAGTTGCAGACTCGAAACCGTCCAAACCAACTTAAATGGAGTGCTCTGGAAGGTTATTTCTAATCAATTAAAGAAGGTTTTCATTGATCCCTAATGCACGCATTTTTAACAGCCGGATAGGTAGCCAGTGAACCTGTTGTTCATCAAGAAGTTTTCAGGATTCAAGATATCAGCGTTCCCATGACTTTAGAAAAAAAGGACGTAAGTTGAATTGGGCGGTGGGAGGAAGGAGAGAGATTTGCATATTCTTGGAAAGTGGCCTTTAGCATATGGCAAATACAAAAGTGCGTGAAGTGATTTTGCCAGCGTGGAATAACACTTGTTTAGTGAGTTTGGGAAGATACTATCCGGACCAGCGGATTTATGTATGTTAAGATCTTGAAGTTATATTGCCACTATGTGGGGGTAGGCATCTACAAGAGAACGAACTCGTATATTGGCTCTAAGGTGTTTCACAGCATAAATATTTCTCATTTTATCCAGCTTTACTAGGGGTTTCGATTGCAAACTAGGCATTATTCCTTAAAGAAAACTCCTTTATTGGCGGTGAATGTTCTTATGTTAGTCTGGAAGATCTTAGGCATATTAGTCATTCATAATTCTGTGCAATGCGCTTAAGTACTATCAAATAACGCATGTTTTTCTATTGGACTTTAACGTATCAATCAATTTGGATGATCTAATGATAAACAATAAGATTGCCAGCAATTTCAGAATTGAAATTTACAACTTCATAGTCAATGATTCCAACGGGCTAATGACCAATAAGTTTAGTTTTGTTAATGGGAAAATTTAGATCTTTTTTATATTAAAGTACTTCATAGTTTTCAATAATTTAAAAGAAACCCAACAAATCGCAGCATAAATATGGGAGAACTCTTTCTTAAAATTAAGGCATAGCTCTACAGAACCCTTATATCGCCAAAGGAGATAAGGAAGGAAGATGAGGGACATATGCCCGGAAACGAATATGATAAGCCAAGAATACTACAATCAGTGAAGGAATGGAAAGAATTAGATGTCACAGACAGGCGATGATGTTTACAGAATGGGAAAGAGAATCGGAGACAAAACGGAGCCTTGGGAAACACTATCATTTATTTGGAGAGTTGCAGACTCGAAACCGTCCAAACCAACTTAAATGGAGTGCTCTGGAAGGTTATTTCTAATCAATTAAAGAAGGTTTTCATTGATCCCTAATGCACGCATTTTTAACAGCCGGATAGGTAGCCAGTGAACCTGTTGTTCATCAAGAAGTTTTCAGGATTCAAGATATCAGCGTTCCCATGACTTTAGAAAAAAAGGACGTAAGTTGAATTGGGCGGTGGGAGGAAGGAGAGAGATTTGCATATTCTTGGAAAGTGGCCTTTAGCATATGGCAAATACAAAAGTGCGTGAAGTGATTTTGCCAGCGTGGAATAACACTTGTTTAGTGAGTTTGGGAAGATACTATCCGGACCAGCGGATTTATGTATGTTAAGATCTTGAAGTTATATTGCCACTGTAGGAGTGCAAAAACGGATTTGGCCCATGCACTATTCAGTTTGATTGAAGGATAAAGCTAAAGCACAATCTGCAATCAAAGTGAGGAGCAATCAGATTACCTTTTTCGAAAGAGCTGACAGCAGAAATGTCAGTGTCGGTTTCGGGTCTGGTTTTATCCAGGTTGGCATTATTAGACCAAAAGTTCATATCCTTTGCTCTGATAGCCTCTTTGCAGCCCAAGCCTTACCATGCGTTTATCTTTGTTTTGATAGTGATTAGGATAGAGCTTTTCAAAACCTATATGAATTACAGATGAAGAGAAAGAAAAGCGACCATTAAAAACTTCTAAAAACTGTTTAATTCTTATTATTTTAAGTGCGGTGACATTGTTTTGGGATGGTTAGATTCGCCGAATAGGATGCTCAATCCATTTCTTTGATGTGTGAATGAAAAATACAAACAAAGCAAAGGCAGAAGTAAGTTTTATAGCTATTATCATTATAAAGGGTGATTTTTTAAGAGGTTTAGAACTTTTTTTAAAAAAAAAACACAAAAAATTCGAAAAAATGAATGAAATATTTATTTGAATCGATAGTTTGAACCTTGCAATTTAATGTTTAAAGATAATTTCATGCAAATGTTGACCGCGGCTGCGTCTCAGGTAGCCCATCCGCTGAGTCCAATTTTGGCATACTCTTTCACACATATCGGCTGGTATCTCACGAATGAATGCATGGATGTTGGCTTCTAGTGCGTCAATCGAAGCGGGCTTGCCCCTATACACATTAGCCTTGGCATACCCCCACAAAAAATAATCTAATGGTGTCAAATCGCACGATCTAGACGGCCAATTGACCGGCCCGAAACGTGAAATTAACTGTTCACCAAACTCGCCTCGCAATTGCGCCATTGTTTCGCGTGCTGTGTGGCATGTGGCACCGTCTTGTTGAAACCACATATCATGCAAGTCAAGAACTTCCATTTCGGGCAAACAAAAGTTTGTTATCATCGCTCGGTAGCGTTCACCATTGACAGTAACGCTGCGATTCGCATCATCTTTGAAGAAATATGGCCCAATAATGCCGCCGGCCCATAAACCGCAACAAACAGTGGCTTTTTCGGGATGCATTGGTAGCTGTTGCAATGCTTCTGGCTGATCTTCACTCCAAATGCGGCAATTTTGCTTATTTACGTACCCATTCAACCAAAAATGAGCCTCATCGCTGAACACAATTTTTCGATAAAAAAGCGGATCCTCGGCCAGCTTTCCAAAAGCCCATTCACCAAAAATTCAGCGTTGTGGTAGGTCGCCTGGCTTTAGTTCTTGCACCAGCTGTATCTTAAAAGGCTTTACGCCCAAATCCTTCCGCAAAATTTTCCACGTAGTGCTGTAACAAAGGCCTAACTGCTGGGAACGGCGCCGAATCGACATTTCGCGGTCTTCTGTCACACTAGCTGATACGGCCGCAATATTTTCTTCAATACGCACAGTACGTAAACGTGTTGGTGGTTTAATGTCCAACAAAGTAAATTTGGTGCGAAATTTGGTCACAATCTTCCGAATAGACTGCTCAGAAGGTCGAGAATGCCGATCATAAAATGGAAGCAGCGCGCGATGAACATTTCGAACCGAGCACGAATTTTGATAGTAAAATTGAATAATTTGCAAGCGTTGTTCATTTATAAGACGATCCATGGTTAAATTGCAAACCAAACTGAAGCTGTTTGACAGTGACACAAGGTACTAAACACACGTCAGCTGTCAAAACCAATGTTGCCAAAACCAAACCAGCTAAAAAATCACCCTTTATTAATGATTCGCAAAAAGCAAAAACTTCTAGACTCCTTTTTACATGCCTTAAAAGCAATGTAAATATATGAACGCCTTTAACAAATTAAAAATCAGTAAGTTATTACAAAAACAATGGGTTGCCCTCGTAAGGCAAAGAGACCAAACCTGGCTGGCATATTCGAGAAGTGGTCTTACAAAAGTTGTATAAAGTTTTTAAGGGACATACGGGTTAGAATATTCCTTCTACCAACGTTTTACAAATCCGAGTGCTTAGTTAGCTCTGCTAATAGCGTTGTCGAGGTGAGGACGGAAATTAAGTTCAGCATCGGAGATAATACCTAGATCATCAATTAAGGTAACAGTTGAGACAAGTTCATTATTGACGTAACAAGATCATTGAGGTATGCGATGACGTTTGCGGGAGAATGTCCTAGTTTGAAGTAGAAGTGGTTCAGGTCCGCTTAAAGTGCGAGAGCAGTGCTTAGAAAACCTCATATCATCTGCGTAAATATGTAGGTCAGACTGTAAAATGGCCAGTACTAAATATATCGTTTATAATCAAATTAAATTTCTAAGGTCATATACGACTTTCTTGTAGTACACCAGAGGAAGTTGTAGCTGGAAAATGGATTGATTTTAGTTTAAGGAGCAGCGACGGTGCGTCAAAGATAAATTTAAGACACTGGCTACCAAAAAATCAGTAAGCCTGAAAAAAAAAAACAAAATTGTTGTTGCCATTTCGAAGCTCTCTTTGTTTTCCTGTACAAAAAAAATTATAGAAACACTGTTCGTTCACTCCTTAATTACTCTTATATTATAACTACCCAAATTATAAACCTGTTCCTGGAAAAATATATGAAATCGAAAGAACTGTAGAGAGGCACAATGCCGATTGTCTAATGCCCATAGTTGAGTAATAAACCAGATAGTCAACTCAGCATACTTCCTATCCCCTTGAACACGCAAAACACGTATTTCATATTTTACTGTTAAACCTTGTAAACATTTTTATACGGGAGACATAGACACGTCTTATGTTTACATTGTTCACATTTGAAAATGTTTAATGTAAAATGAGTTCTCGACATATTTTAACAGAGAAATATGAATTTAGTTATAGTAATAAGCCAAACATATATTATTCTGCGTTTTAGCATTTCGGGTGAGTTTCTTTGATTTTTCAATCCGGATCAACAAAACATATAGGGAGTTTGTATGTCATTAGACCGCTTTCCAAAAAAGTTTGCAGGGTTGCGTAAACCATTAAAAAACATCCAGAGTTTGTTTTATTTATTGTTAACAGCCATTTTGACATAGTATTTATTAACTCCTTCTTAGGACTATTGCGCGGTTATGATTTGGAAGGCACAAGCATCCTATAAGAGTAAAAGGCAAAAGTGGGGTCATTATGTCTACCCTGGAAATCTTGGTGCCGCACTTCACTGTTGAGGAGTATGACTTTGTGCGAGATTTTCTGAAAGGCTTTGCTAAAATAAGTAGGCATAACATCCACTTCCTTATTATTTTCGTGTTAGATACAAACTCTAAGAGGTTTGTAGTTATAGATCTAGTTTCCAAAACCCATGTTGCTTAGAGGATAGTATTGATTTACAATGGAATGTAAATACATCATGTACAATGCACTCCAAGAGTTTTGATATTCAAAAGTTTTTAGCAATAGGTCTGTTATTAGAGGTACCGACCTGACATCCCTTTTTGTGGATGGGAATGATAAATTAGTTCTTCCACAGTTTAGGGAAGCCTTTTACCTTGTGCGATTCATATTGGGAAAAGAGGAGAAAGGGTAGTCCGCTGACTTCTTTTTAGTATTAATAAACTGTAAGAACCGTTTTAAAACTAAACTTTGGTCATATAGCCACCACGCCTGTGATGTGTGCATTCAATGCTTCAAATATTGTTGGGTTTTCAGCATAGATTAGCGACTTTATGTATCCCAAAGAAAATAATAAATATGCGACAGGTCACAAAAACAACGACTTAATCGAATGTTACGTTTGATGTATGTCACCAAACTGCGGAAATCATATGTCTTCCACATTTAAGCCTTTCAAGCAAGATTTGTTGAAATAGGGTAATAAATGCTCTTACTATATACTCATAGCAAATATATATAACAAAAATATAAATGGAGAGAAATTATATTGCAATGAATTATTCTTACAAAAAGCTTAAGATTAAATTTATTCAGTATTTGCTTTCACCCTTTTGGCCTCTGGTTCATCATTATCTTCAACTGATTGTTTTTCGGCTGTTTTATTATTTTTATCGACTTCCTCTTCTGCTTCCAAGGAACAATATTTTTCTGCAGAATTTTCTGCTTCACTCTTCTCTTTCACTTGCTGGCGATTTTTTTCTTCAAACTTTTTCATTTCATCTCGCCCTATTTGAGCCTGATTCGTCGCCGATGTATCAGACTTAAGAATTTCCCTCAAAAACATTGTCGCATAGACGGAAGCAGGTAAACAAAAGTCCAATACTAAAGCTGTGAATTTTCCATCACCCTCTTCTGGCTTTTCTACCACAGCAGCGGGCTTCTCAAAGTGCGATGTTATCACATCCTCCTCAGGTGTATTATACTTTTTAAAGTACCATGACATTTTCTGTGGCTGGATGAGCAGTTTTCTGTAAGCGCCACCTAACGAGAAGGTCTTTACACCGTGCTTGAGCTTATCCGAACTTAGATTCTCCTCTGCTAGGATGTCTTCGTACCATTGAGCTACCTCGTTTGCAGGGTATGTTATATCATGTCCAGGTTGTGGCAGAACAATATCAAATATTGTGTATTTTCCACTTGATATGTCGTTCTCTGTCAAAGCCTTGACTTTCTGTTTGAACGTAGATTCTTCAGGCTTTTCTGATGCATCTTCGTGTGTGGCATCTGTGTATGGAGCTTCTTCCGCATTACTTAGTGCGTCTTCATTATCAACAGTTACCTCATCAAGTTCATCTTGATTTCGATAGACTAAATCACCAACAATCAGCTTAAGTCCATGCACCTTGATCCTCTTCGATGCTACCCGGTTGTAAATCAAGCTCTGATATGCGTGAGTGTACATAAGCAGCATGTTCCTGGGAATCTATGGATTGAATTTTCTTTATTATATCGGGACGCAAATTGATAAGCCATACCTTGCGTAACGCATTCGCGTAATCTTTTTCACCGTATTGTGCAAGTCCATCCAAGAGTTTCTTCTCGATGAACCTATCATTATGAAACATTGCTGCAGCTGCCTTGGAGTCTCGGTCCTTCCACCACGTTTCTCGTATGCTACGCATAAACGGGATGTCATTGTCTCGTGGCTTCAAGATAAGCTCACAAGCCTGCATATTAAGAAAACATTATAGTCAAAGTAGAAGCATTTTTGGTAAGGTGTTACCGTTTTGTAGTCACTCTTCAAAAGAGCTATTCCGATTTGATATGTGGGAATGGCAGCGTTATTTCCGAATCTTTGTAGACCATAGTAGTTTATGAAACCATATTCCTTGACGCTGTTCAGGGATTTTTCGATTTCCGCCCGATCACCATCGATATGACGCAATGCAATGCGAAATCTGAAAACAATAAACAGTTTAACAAGAGTTTTCGAAAGACAGTTTTTATCTAACCTGTTTCCCTTGAGATCCCCTAGTTTAAGGACACTATCGTGGAAGGTAAAGTTGCCAATTTTAACGGATTGTATACGTTGGACAGCGCGAACAATTTGGTCGGGATGCCTTTTTTTGACGCAAAACTTTTGCGTTGTTATGCCACGTTTGTCCTTTGTGCCGCTGTAGTTGATTTGTGATGGTTTGGTCCTAAAAACGAGATGTGAGTAGATGGTTAAGAGGAAAATCACATTGCATACTTAACAGAATTAGAAATAATTACAGCCACCTCCGAAGTTTCCATATTTTCCTTGTATACCAGAAAATGAACGTATTCATCAGGAAACAGCCATTGACTACGTTTATTTGTTTCTGAAAGCAATTATACGATGCAGAACACTCTAAATCTAAACTCAAATTTACTTACTTCTGTCGGCTCGTAGGACACGAATTGCTTTTTTACCATCTTTTTCAACTGTAGTGCTATTGCACTCCGTCTCGTACAATTTCTTGATGACTTTGTGAATGGTTGTTCTCTTGTCTTTGTCCAAATTTGTTGCATCCATTTCGAAGGGTTCAGTGCGTTCGCCCTTGGCTACCTTTTCCACTTCTTTCCACATTTCTTCAGTGAAAACATCTGAAATATTGCTTTTAGCAGTTTGTAGCTCTTCCGGAGTAATACCTAAATATAAAATAAAGTTAGAAGGGTATTCAACGCTCGCATTCTGTGTACTGTACTATAGTCTGGATCTTTTACTTTGGGAACAGTCAGATCATTCAAATGCAATATGGTTCCATCCAAGTCTATTTCGTTGACATGGAAATCGGAGAATCTTGCCTTTACTACACCGGTGAACCCCTGAGCATCACCAACATATTCGGTAATTCCAACTTGATCTTCCTTCAATGTTACTTTCTGAAACTGTTGAAACCTTAAACGAGTTATCAATAGATACTACATTAAATAAAGTTTCTTTTGTACTTTTCGTCACGATTGAAGTTTTTCGGAGCACTGTTTTTATTCCAACCATCATGATGTCTTGGTCCCTTGCTCCTAGAGTCCTTAGAATGATGACCTCTGTTATTATTGCCACCGCGTTTAAATTTATTAAAATTCTTCCCCATTTTCGTCTCGAAAAGTTTGCATTCGATTTTGAAATGACGTTTAAAAGCCGAAATGATGTTTACTTGAAGTTTATCGCACCATGCGTCTTTAACAATATATTGTGAATAGGTCTTGCAGTTCAGGCAACTGAAGTCTTAACTGATTTAGATAACTGGGGAAGTACTTAATTAGAGCAATACGCACTTATTTATAGCAATAGCAAAATTGATCATGAAGAAGCAATGTATATGAGTTTGATAATTACGAAACTGTCAAAAGAGTCGATTATGATTGATTATTTTACAAGAATTGAAATTGTTAAAATTACTTTATAAATATAAGCAGTTTATAACCTGGTATTTCAAATTCGGAAACTTTATAGCAAAAAATTGTTTTCTTTTTAATTATGCGTTTGGTTTGACATCTTGCTTCTTTTTCATAAAAAAACCTTACATTAATGCCACACTGTGCCACTTTATTATAAGGATATCCGAAATCCCTTAAATGCGCGTACATTATAAAAACAAAAATTACAGACAGCCAAAAAAGCAAATTAATTCATGAACTGCAAAAATTAACAAATGAGATGACATAAATATTTCTACCTATTAAGGAATATTAAAATTATTAAAAGAACTCATTGTTCTAATAAAAACGTAATACAAACCTGTTCTCTGGAGAGTTTTCTTTCTCGTGTAGCATGTTTGTTATTAAAAAATAATTTAAGAATAATTTATAATTTAAGTATACAAAAATATTATATGCATATATATATTCCTGAACATACGTACCTATATTTCTTTGCATGCTGAAATGCTCTCTGAATGGTTTCATCATACTTCATATCTTCAATTCAAACGTCATTTTTGTCATTCGACTTGAAATAAACAAACAATTTTCTGTGAATTTCACACCCTGGATAAAAAGCCAACAAAACCAATGGTTTATATTCATTTTCCTTCTCATTTAACCGAAGAGGAGCATATGCTCCAAGCTAAATATCAAAAATTAAAGAAAAAGGTAAGCCAATTGCTGTTATGCCTCTAAATAGACAATTTGAAACCCCTAAACGGGTTCCCTTACACAGAAAAAAGCACTCCAAGCTCTAAAGGCACCAAAGCAAGAACCAGAAAAACCTTTAACTTTGAAGCGACCAACCGATGCCAGAGATGCACGGGAAGTGGCTAGAAAACTTATCAAAAGCGGGGCAATTCCTGCAATCCAGAAACAGCAAACCAAGCAGGATCAGACTTCTTTCAAGCGACCCAAAGGTTGGATTAGTTTTTATATTGTTAAAATAAAAATTCTTATATTTATAGGTCAGGAGAGAAAGCGTGTAATTGCCGAAGCAAGCGTTTCTTCTTACCAACCGTTTTCATCAACTCAAAATGATGTCGCTCAAGAGAACATCAGTGAGATCATCAAAGAAGAACCACGTATGCAGGATTTGTATCAGAAATTCGCAACCGAACGTGACCGTGAGGAGCGTGGTCTCAATGAAAAAGGACTGGATACTACGCAAGGCGATAAACCACGTGCTGGGCATACAATTTTCGTTTCTGGCAACAAAGTTACCGAGGAGTTCTTGAAGAAGAACTTTAATGACTTTGGAACAATTGTAAATGTTTCAATGGAAATTGAGAAGGGGTAAGATGGTTAAATTGGGGAATGTAGATTTTTTGTTAATACCTATATTTTGTAGACGTGGTTTTGTGACGTTTTCAAAACCGGAATCTGCTGATCGGGCAATTGCTGAAATGCATAGCAAGAATATTGCGGGTATCAACTTGCAGGTGCAGCTTGCCAGACGACAACCTCAGATTGAACCGATTAATGATGCATCTTCCTCAGCAGTTTGGTCCACAATTGGTAAGTGTTTTTAGGTGGGAAACAAGGATTATAAACTGGGTTTTTTTGTTGTTTTTTTATTTGGCTCATAGTTCCATATTTCCTTGTTTTGGCGAGGTATGGATCATCAGCTGTCCGTCTGTGGGATATTTTGTATAGTTACCAAAAATTAACTTGCAAAACAATTAACTTTAATATTTGATTTTTTTTTCAAATCAAAGCTTTAAGAATTGTAAATTCCCCATAATATGCCAGGAATAGTAATATCCACATAGATTTAGGTTGGTCTATCTTCGAGATATCTACCAATTTTGAACCAAACAATATGGTTGGCTACTGTCAAATTCACTTTGCGGCCAGCTCACGATTCCAGGCAGGGATACTCAAAGTCCAAATATACACAAACCAGATGTTATTTCCACCACCGACTTGTTCTCCCTTACTTACCTAACAGACCCGTGGAGAATCTCTGCCTGAGACACATCAGCCATTCATACCAGCACCGGCACGCTGCTTTCAATTATCCAGACCAAGCGCTCTGGCATCCGCGATGGCTTGGACTCAGAACAGTCTTAGGCCCCACTTATAACCATACGTAAAACGAAACCGGGAAACAATTTGTTTATTTTTTTGAATCACTTTCAGTTAAAAAATTGACCCAAACTTTGTCCCTAAATGTAGGTTATGAATTGCAAAACTAAATTGGTTGATTCAATTGTCTTAAGTGCGGCATGGGCATCGATGTAAATGAAACTGAAAATGCATTTGCTCAGCCGCCCTGAGGGCAACCACTGATTGTGAGGCTTATAGACACTCTAGTTCTACGATCTTTTGAGAAAATATAAGAACCTTTTCCTTTCTCCTTTTTTGAACAATCCGAAAAAGTCGCTATTTCGTTCGACCTGATTATTTCATTCCTTTGCCATTTCCCAATATATTATATCATACTGAATGTATATTTATTATATCACAGGGAATATCCGTTACAATCGGATTTCCGGGCAGTAGCTCCGCTAGAAACGTGTTATGTCCAAAACTACAGATCTTGGAGTAACCCAAATTAGTGAGTCGTATCGCACTGTTACCAGCAAGTTTTTTGAACTGTAAATCAAGCGGTGTTAGGTGCAGAAAGTTATCCAATGCTGCCGTAGCGATGGTACGGAGAGTACCCGTAGTAGCTATACAAGCCGTTAGTTTTCCGCAGACCGTTTTCTTTTTTGTTTTGAAAGCAAAATTGGTAAGTGTCCATAGGATTTCAATAGGACAATTGTACTTTCTGCCGACAATGTGTAAGTTTGGGTCTCATCTCCACCGTATGTAGCCAGTGTCCCATAAAAGGTTTTAAGCCCAAAGTGTTTCCCAATTGTTCTTTTGCAGATAAAATGAGCATTATAAGCCTTTATGATTCTTTCCGCTACGTGAAGACTCCAATTAAGTGTTTTGTCCATAATTACGTTCAGATACTTAAAATTCCTATGAAGAATGTATCTCCTTTTTAATCTCCAGTCTCGAATTTTTTCGCATAAAATTAAGCGAACCTATATTCTCAACAGACGAAATTCTGCGTAAAGAAAGATGAATGAAAGTAAATTTTATGTGTGTTAATTTCTGTTCATTTTTTTAGTACGTGGACAGTTTTGTGTGGTTTAACATCAAGGTTAAGTTAGATTCGATAGAAGCGGCTACCAGCACAAAAACCGATACACCTAGACTAATACTTGGTCCATTCATACGAAAAAGTTCCTTCTTACTTGTTAAACAAAGTATAACCACTGACAAAGCGAAGAAACTTCTTATATCAACGTTTTTGAGATCACTTGGATACAGCAAGGGAGGATCGGAAGTCTAGGGCCACGCTAGAGTTTATGGGGACTGCTTTCAAGAACTAAATTGCAACTTGAATGTACGAGAAGATACGGTTATTCAACCGGATTTTCAATATAAAATTAGGTTTTTCAAGTTCGAAAAAATATTGTATTTTTATTTGTATATGGGAATGCGATATTTATCCGCTTATACTCATTGCAACTTGACTATATGCAAAAACTGTATAGTAATTTGTGTTCTTCTTTAAAATATAAGTTGGGAAAATAGTTATTTCTCTTTACTGCTTATTCCAAGGCAACTACTACAACTTACCATTAAATGATAATTACAGCTGCCAGCAAATCTCAAAAAGGAAGCCATAAGGATCGCCGCGAGATGGTACAGTACGACGAAGACTTCCTTCTGTAAAATCGTACTCGAGATTAAAATCAAATTTAAATTATGTTCTAATACATAAAGACCCAAATAAAATGAAATTCAAGCACTTTTTTAAAATCCAATTTTATTTTTATAAATTAAATCCATTTTGTTTATACTTTGTTTTATGCATCTAGGTTAAAAACAATGTAACAATATTGCCCTCTTGATAATAAAATATGTATTAAACGTTCTTACGAAAGACCAAATATATAAATAAATAGTTTATATTTTTATTTTTTGTTTGTTGTATCCTCTTTATTAATTATTGATTTATATTTATGTAGTATTGTAGTTCGTAGCAAAAACAAAAAAAAAAAAGCAATTTCTTCAATGGAAGAAGGTTGTCCTGTAATGTACCCGCCATTTTTATGCGAGATTTACCAATGAAAGAAAGTTAAACAAATGCAGTAAAACAGAGAGTATTCGAGAGTCCGTATGAGACTGTTTACGAGAGTCTTCCGTCATTTCCCGGCGGATTAAAGTAGTCCCAATGATGATGGTGTATGTTTTTGCCAGACAGTAGATAAAGGAAAATTGATAATGTCATGACAATAAAAAGCACTACCACTGTGGATATGTTCCTTGGTTGCACCTGATCCTGTTTGTTATCGTTGTTCGGACGCACGGAGTTTGTGAGCTGGTTGATGACATTTATCAGGGGTAGACTGCAAGCTGAAATGAATTGTCGGCCGGCTTGAGTTACGGTTTGTGGCTCTGGACGGGCACTACGGCTACGACGACGTTGATGGTCTTCTTCCGATGAGGAATCGCGTCTTCGATGATGACGTCGTCGTCTGTAAACGGGTGGCGTGGGCTCACCATCATCATCGGGAATTCGATTGTTGTAAAAGCCAATGGGAGGAGCTGATTGCATGTAGTCGGGAGGAAGGGCACCTCTTGTCAGAATAGGAGATTCGTCAGGTTGACGCAGTTGTAAGAATGCAGCTGATTGTGTGGCCTGCATGTATTCCGATGGGTAAACTAAGTGTTCTCTTTGGGGAGGAGGCGGACGAAGGGGTGGTAGATCGGACTGCCTTGTTGGAATCGGAGGTGGGGGGATCGATTCATCATCGGTTTGGGTTATTGCTTCCGCAATTGTTTGTGTGGCGGCCTGAGAGTGCTCACGCTCAGTGCTCCGCACGCGTTCTACAATATTTTCGATAAACCCGGGCGGAAATTCGATATTATTTACAACTAAGTTTCCTGAACGGCACTCCAGTTCGTCTGCTTGAATGTGTGTTCCGTGTAAGTGAGACACCATCACCTGTCCTGCTTGTAAGGCATGTACTCGCAAGCGTTCAACTTCCAAGTCGGCCAAAGCAAGATGGCTCGGCATAACACCGGTGAATGGCAGTCCTGCGGGTAGTTGCTCTGTAACAGGGAGTAGTTCGGCTTGATCCTCTAAAAGAGCAGCTCCAGAGGAACGTTTTCTTCGTGGGGCTGTTGGTGGTGGACTAGATGGTTCTTCCTTGTCCTGTGGCTTGTATTCTTCCTGTGGCTTTAATTCAGAAAGTAGTTTTTGCTCATGTTGAACTGAAACCACTTCGTCCACATGAGGGGGCAGAGGGGAAATAGACGGCGAATGTGTAGCTGTGGTTTCTCGTTCCTCACTTACATCGGACTTAAGCTCGTAGGAGTCTTGAACTTTGAGCCTGTCCATTTGCTCGTCATCATAGCTTTCATGCTCCTCTGATCTAGAATCTTCATGCAATCTCTGCTCTTTATCCAAGTAATCTTGAAGCCTCTTCTTAAGTTCCTCCTTTTCTTGCAAAATCCGCTTATTTTCTTCCTGTTCTTCAACTAATCTTTGAGCTTCTTCTTTTTCTTCTTGTAGTAGCCGTTGTTGTTCCAACTCTATAAGTCTACGTTCCTCTTCTTCTTCTTCTTCTTCTTGTTCTTTCCGAATACGTTCCAATAGGCGTTGCTCCTCCTCATCTTCTTGCAATAATCTCTGCACTAGCAAACGCTCTTCTTCCAATCTCTTCTGGTCGTCTTCCTCATGCTGTTGACTTTCCGCATCGGTACTGCGATTGTAAGAACGCTCCTCTTCACCAACATTTGCATTTTCTTCGTCCGATCCATGTGCCGCTTCATCCTCATCCGGACGTCGACTATCAGCATCCGATTTGCTATGTGATCCATCATACAATCCCTCCCTTCGCAGCAATTCCTCTTCCAAATCCAAATCGTCAATAGGTTGCACCGTCAGTGAAGCTTCTAAGACCGTCTGACCATTTGAATTAGGCACCGGTGTTGGCACCCGTTTTTCGATTAAAATGGCAGATGGCGTTTGTGGTCTACTCAGAGATTTCGCTTGCGATGAGGCTCTCGATTTTTCCGAAATGCTTCTTTGATTTGCCTCTCTAAAGCGCTGGATTCCTCTTTGCAGAACTTCTTCGTCGATTTGCCTAGCTCGTTCGAGCTCGGCCGCCTCTTCCTCTTGAAGAATCTCATCCAACGTCTTGGCACGCCTTGGTTCAATAATTTTCATGTCTTCCGTAATCTCAAACTCTTCGCAAACAAAGTCATCTGGCAGCGGATCGGTTTGCGTCGACACTTCGACTTCAACAGATTTGTCAATATTTTCTTGAAGATTGTAGTCGTCACTGCTAAGCTCGTGAAAGTCGTCGTAAGTAATCCTTTCCCCGCCACCATCGCGGTCATCTCGATCATCTCGACTATCGAATTCGTCATCGTCATCGCCATGCCTGTCCCTTTGGATGTGCCTCTTCTCACGAGGAGGACGAGGTGGCGCCGGCAATGGTCGGTACTTCATTTTGTTAATAATATCACCTGTTTGTAGATTCCTTGGAGACTCTGTACGGTCCTCAATCTCGGGCACTTCATATTCGTTGAAGTCTTGACTTCCAAAATAACTAACAAGGAGGAGAGCTAGATAAGTATTGATATTCGTTTAGAGTAGAATTATATTGTGCAAAGTGATTGTACATAACTATTGCGTAACTGCCATGCCAAGTGGAAAAAGCGGGAGCAAAAGTGATATAAGCAAAACAAATGAATAATGCGCAATGATGTTCGAATGCAGTATGTTTTGATTAAAGGGTGAATAAGTGTCCTTACGGTTGTCGGTACGAATTTTAAACTATAAACTTTTTCAAGGTCCTGCCTAACTATTTCAAGTCCTACTGATTGGTCTGTACCTAGATTTGGGTCATATACTTTTCGTAGGGGTGAACATGATGAATTTGTTATGTGTTCAGGTTATTACTGAAATCTAGGGCCTCAATTTTTAAAGTTGTTTCAACCCAACGCATATTGGTCTCGTCATTGTAATTTCATACAGAGGACAAGGTTTTCAACGACGTCATCCTTCAGTTTTAAGTTGTTCGAGATTTTTAGCTATACTTGACTTTCACGAGAAATGACATTGCGTTCTTACTTCAAAATATTTATATTACGCATATATTGTTGAAGAATCGCTTATCAAAAAAACTGTAATAACTCGGAGTTTTATCATTCGCCCTTTTATTCATTAACCCAGAACGTTAGCAGCTATTCTTAATTTTATTCTCTATTCGAAAAATTTCAACTACATATTCGTCAGACCGACACCAGAATTTATTTTTGTTTTATATTGATTTTTGTGTTTATTTTTTCTTTTTTTTTTGCGAGGGTACAGAAGGGTTAAGGTTTATTAACCACAAAGATAAACTAGGCGTAACTAATTAAGGACCCTTCATAAATAACATAAACCTCAGCTTTAGTTTGAAAAAATCTTTCTAGTCACCTATCCATCCGGATTATTCACCATTTATTCCGGACCAACACCAGTATTCTACTACAAATATAGTTATTTATAAAATAAATGGAACAATTTTACAAAAGTTGCTATAAGCCAAGCAAGTGCTGCTACGGATACAACCTCAATAGTGTGGGGAATATTCTATTGACCGAGAAACAAGCACGTGGCAATAGAGAAAACAACCACATCGTTTATTTTGCTTAGTTTATTAAAAAAGTCTATTCATCTGAGTAAGAAAATTTAAATTTGCAATCAACTGCCAACGTATGTTGCATGTTTTGACAGTTTTGCCATTCTTACTACCATAAACTTGTTGTGTGAAAATTGGTAAGTTTCTCAGTGAAGTGGGTAACATCTTGCGCTCTTGATGCTGCTCTCTTTTACAAATTTTTTAAGTTATGAAAAGGCATTGAGTAAAAATTCGTTAGAATTAGTACAAATTATTACGAATTTAAATGTAAAGGAACGGACCTAATAACTCTTTAATTTTGAGGAGATTAGCCGAAATTATTTCCAAATTTAATAAAACAAATAAAGAAATATGTATTGGTTTACAATACAAACATATTGCAATGCCTTATATTATTATTCTGCCATTCTTCATCATCGTCAGATTGGCAGTGAGACGGTTGGAAATGCATATAAACAAATACAACAAAAAATTAATTATGTTTGCTTATTCGATTGGCATCCGGTTTGGCAGATCGGATGGTTCTTTCGGACTACTAATCGAAAACGACATTAAGCTGTAACTTCTAGGCTGCCTGCCTTATACTTATTTTATTGCCATGAGAAAATTTAAATGAAATGGATGTGTGTTGTAGAAAGTGCCACCGTATTATTTACGGCAGCATTGGTAGATAGCATTAACCAACTCAATTTCAAGATAGGGTCGGAAGAAAGTATGCCTGATGAAGGGAACATCTGCATCGTTTGCACGCTTAACAAGAAACGAGACCTTCTCAGCTTCGCTAACTAAGCATTTGTCTTCTAAAACTCATGTTTAAGACCATTTCTCAATGATCTGATTGCACCCCATTAATGTGGTTTAAGGCCCGGTAAGTCCACAATTGGCCAAATATTCATACAACGTCAGATCCGCCACCTTATTATCAACTTTAGAGACGCACACGACAGCGTCCATATAGCAATCCTGCCAAACTCGTCCGTTGTGTACAATGAAAATTAAGGAAGCATTGAGATTTTATGTCGAATATGGAAATACTCGAAATATTTATGAAAAACTCACAAGCGAATAGATAAGGAACGGGCGGTTTTTGAAAAGTCTGTTAATTTAATTGCATATGTCAGCGGCATACAGAGGCGGCAGGACTACTGATAGAAGAGGGCAAAATAATGTACATGTCAACAAGGAGGCACACCCACGACCGAAGAATCGGCCAGAACCTTACAAACGACAGTTTCAACTTATGGGTAGTAATGTACTTTGTCTAACTTGGCTCTGCTATCACAGATACATTTAAAAACGGTATCTTTTCAAAAATCAAATGAATAATAAATCTTGCCAATCACTGTTTCTTAGGGCTGAGACGGCAAACTCTATATAAGACCTTGATAATCCCAGTACTGGTCTATGGACCTGAATCATGAACTCTTCTAAAGCAGAATAAGAATGTCGTTTCGAGAGAAAAATTCCTCGTATTATAGTTCACGTTGACGAAGAAGACAATTGAATGAGCTGCACAGCGACATCGACCTGATAATAAAACTGTGATTTGCGCCTTTGAGATGTAAAGGAAGTCTTCGCCTTAGGTGGCTCGCACAATTTGAAGGGGGCTGCAACCAACTTGGTGATTATTGGTTAAGATCCAGGGCTACCCCAGAATGATGCGCCTCTCCAGAATGTAAGTACATATAATAGCAGTATATTTTTTAAGTTTTAGAGCCCGCACTCTCCAGATGTTCCATATGCTAATTAATTTTTAGTAACATTTGGAGCTGCTCGAAGAAGCTGGCAACCGCCCAGAGAAGAAATTCTACATTGGTAAGGCGTCAAATATACCTGTAATAGTATCCAGTGAGAAAATCCCCAAAGTATATTCTTCTACCACAGACGCCAACAAAGAGTAGAGATTTGGTAAAGAATAAGGATAACTGAAAGTACCATCGCGCAGGATGGAAGGCTGCCGTGTCTTATAGAGACTCTTACAGTAAGCAAAATTAAGTTTGTCTATTTGAAACGAAAGCGTATTCGTATATTATTTGATATTTTCTCTCATGTCCAGTTTTACTATGACAATAGTAAAAACTTTGTCTGCGTTATAGCTTTTCAACTTTATTTTTCATACAAGTGCCCAAATATTCAGCTACCTGTCCGCGGCCAGTGAAATTGCAACTTTTTTCTAACAGCAAAGCGACAGTATTATTATTATTATTATTTTTGTCCGCTACAAAAAGAAGCTATATCTGTATGATTCTTTAATTCTCCTTTCCAACCTTTTGCATTATAAATCCTGTAGTATATTCTACGGCAGTCTTTCGTCCGAATTGTTTCTTAAATCCTCTATTTGAGCTAAGGACCCAGCATTGTAGTTTTTTTCATAGCAAAGAGTTGTTGGGAGATATATATCAATTCCACTTCCCAAATTGGTATCAGAGCTTGTTCTTAGCCATATGAAACTTAAACATTGCCTTAAACTTTTAAAATTTAAGTTCATATGTATGATCCATCATCTTATACAACTTACGAAGAAACATTTCTTAATTCACTGCAATAAACATTTAAATGTCACCTAACCCAATAATTTAAGAGCATTAATGTTACGAAAGCTGTGACACCAGACCAACCATGGTTAAACAACATAAAGTAAAAAAATAAATAAAAAAAAAGTGAAATAAAATGAAAGATGCAAAATAAACAAAACAAAACAATAACCAACAATTAATATTTAAAAGAAATACAACCTTTATTTTTAAATTTTAAATATTATGTTTTTTTTTTCTTATATTGATAAACATTAGTAACAACTAAATGATACACTACTAGCGTATTTAGCTAAGCACAACTAAACTTAAAAAAAAAATCTTAAAACGAATGATTAAAATAAAATTACAATTAGTTTCGAGGGATTTGAGCTCTAGACCAATAGCGAAAAAGAAAACAAAATAAATAAATAGGTAAACAACTACAACGGTCACAAAAACCATTTATAACTTTCGTTTAAAAGGCTTCCACAAAAAAGCAAACCAAAAACATATAAATTAGAATTAATAAATAAATTAAAATGAAACAAAAAAAAAAAATATTTATATGATATTTTAGTACTTTTGACTTCCAGTGCAATCTATTTATGGAAGTGTGTGTGTCTGTGTGTTTTTTTTCAGTTTGTCTTGTTTCGGTATACAAGTTTTGTGTGTTCTTACTTTTGAGAATCTGCTCCCAAGCTCAGAGCAGATCTTCGCCTTGGAGGTGTCGGTCTTCCAACTGTGCTGTAGTTTCCCGTTGAAGACTTTTGATTTGGTGGAGGGGGGGAGCCTTTGCGCACGTGCGGCATAGTAGCGAAACGTTCACCTGGCGAACGGGAGAACCTTTTACGCCTGGCAGGCGGTGTTGGTTTGGGTATGTTTTCCTTTCGGACAACGGCATACCTGAAATAGAGATGACATCCATTAAAATTAGACCTCAATCAATGTGATCTCATATTACCCATCGTTTTCCGACATTTCGATAATGTACTTCTCGTGCAATTCCTCCTCGTCTAGTTCGGCGTTTTCTTTATTATCTCGCATTGCTTGTTCCATTGCTAGTGATGTACTGTCTTCTTCGTCAGCACCTAGACGGGAGAGAGATCTAGATTTGCGGGGTGTAGTTGTGGAATCCGTGTAGTTTTCGGGGGTGGCTAGAGGTATTTTGTATTCGTGCTCTGTACGATAGACGATCACCTAAAAAAATACATCATTAGATACAAAAAAAAACAATTTACCAGTCAAAAAAAACGTACTTCCTCTGGTTTGTTATCTTCTTTTAAGTAGCTGCTGGACACGGATCTGCCACCGAATCCATTCACGAAAGAATCCTTATCCGCGGAATCTCTTTGCTTTCGACGGCGCCTGGGAGCTTGTGGTGGTAGACCTGACGATTCGTTGCGGCGACTCTGAAGGATATTCTCCTTTTCCTCGTCATACTCCTCTTCATCAAATTGAACAGATGGTGTTCCTCCGATGGAGATCTCCTGACTGTTCTTAAAGCGTCCCTTGCGCAAGGGACGTGAAGGGGGGGCATGTCTATAGTAATCACTTCCAGCCTGGGATAATGAAATGTCATCAGCATACTCCTCGATTTGAGAAGCATTTTCCGAGTCGTAATGATGTTGGCGTTGCTGATGGCTCAAACGTCTTGGCTTTGGTGGCGGAACATCGTACCCATAGTCTACACCACTGCCGTTGAGACTGCCAGACTGTGATCCGATGAATTGCAATGCATTCGGTGAGTTATCAAAGGCTGCCTCCATATGTGGATCTAGGTATCGCTGATTTCCCATGTGGAATTCCTGAGAAATCCCCTTCTTTCTAAGAAGAAACTCGTCGTCGCTGATTTCTTCAAAAACAAACTTCTTAGAGCTTGCTGTCGACTGTGTGTCCAGATTTGGTGGCCTCTCAGTCAGATACTTGAGATGTGCCTCGGCTTCAAGTTCAGCGTTGCGAAGAATCTGGTTCTTTTCTGCTTCCCTTTCAGTCCAGCCAATATCCCTTCCTTCTTCGGAAACCAAATCAGAGTCCTGGTGAATCATTGGACGACGTTTGAATTCTTTTTCACGCGTCTTCGATATTTCGTGGATAACTCTATTCTCCTCATCATAGTCGGCGAATTGCTTCTGCTCCACTACACCCAACATGGCAAGTTCGGCTTCTTCCTTGGCCGTCTCATCGAGCACCTCTTTCATGCGTCGCTCCATGGACGATTCTCGATCGAAGGAACTTTCCTGTTCGCTGCCATAGCGACGATACCGCGAGCCTTCACTATCATTGTAGCTGACATCAGAAAATTTGTCAGCCCAACGAGACCGTACTGGCCCTGGTCCTCGATCACCCTGTGGTGTACTTGAGGATTCCGCTGATGGTTGCGTTTCCGTACTCAGAACCACACTAGGTTCGTCCAAAGTACTCTCCACTTCCTGTGGTTTACTCTTTCTTCTAAATGCGCGGGGGTAAGTGCCGAAGCTGAAGTCGAACTTTGGCTTCTTGGGCGGTGCGGCAGTATTTGTCGATTCGGGTGTTGTGCCTGAAACAGTTGTGTCCTCGATATCAGTTGTTTCCTTAAAGGACTTACTGCGTGCAAGCTTTAATGAAGAAAACTTGTCGGGAAGTTTAAATTTAGACATATCAGGCTTGCTAAATTTAGTGAACTCTGGACGCTTGAATCCTGACAAGTCTGGCCGCTTTATCTCAGGCATTTTCATCTTTGAAAACTCCGGAGCCTTGAAGCGTTTTCGATCTTTAGCTTTGGGACTGCCCGATGGTACCTTTTTGGGACTGCGGAATTTGGTTTTGATCTTTCCAGCTTGATTTTTAATACCGGCTTGCATTTTGCGAGTTTTATCTTGGGCATTGGCCATGAAGCTTTTCTTACGATTTTCCTGCTTCAATGACTGTTCACCTAAGGCACTTGACTCTACCTGACTTGTGGGAACATCATAATCGTTTTGAGACTCTTCTTGAGCACTAGTGGCGGCGGAACTAAAGTAACGATCTTCGATGTCCTTTTGCAATTCTTCGGCTTCCTTAAGCTCATCCGATTTGGCTGGTGATGACGACGCTTCATTTAAGGGAGATTCAATCGAGGGCTGTGATATTTCGAATTTAGGAATTTCTTGCGCCTGCGCGGCTGGCGACGATTCTTTTTTAAGTGCAGATACAAGTGGTTCGGTGGTAGTTTGGTTTTGATTTTTAGCTGCCGGCTCTCCAATAGGTTCGTATTCATGGTCGCTGAAATAAAAAGTAGAATGCAATTGTTAGTTAAAAGATTGCGGTAAGCTTAAAAGCTTTGGTGTAAACGATGAAAAGTGTGATTTTGGAAGTAAACGTGCACAAATTTTAAAATACATATGCATTAATTTGTTTGAAATTTTGTATGAAGTTTCACATGAACATGAAAGGGACACGTCTCGAGAATAATTTGGACAACAAATGTTTAGAGCTTTAAAAGAACATTTTGTATGTTTAAAATAGACCTACTGACAGTTAGATTACCTTCTTCTGATTCTGTTATTAACGCTCTTATATTGCTCTAATTTTTTAAGTAGTCTGTTTTTAAAAATTCGCTTCAATGTACCTACATCAGATGCAGCCTTGGGGGTAAGTACCAAAAACTTCCAAATAATATGAGATTAGCTTTGCTATTTTCGCCGAGTTTTCACCACTAAATGTATGGATAACTCGAATTTCTTTTTTGAGTAACAGTTGTATAATTACATGGCTCCGTGCATTATGATCAACAGCAAGCCCTGTTGGTCACTTTTAACTATATTCTGGCTACATAAAATACGTAGACGACTTTGTCTGTTGTGGCTAAAATCAATTTTAGTGTAAATTCTACTGCTAACCGAGATAAGAAAAATGCTTTTGCTTATTTAACATTAATTTTAAATTTTATTAATCAAAGCTAGGAACAAGTCAATTTAAGTATTTAATATCTAATTATATGAGCACCTGCACATAAGAGTGTTCCAGCAAAGTAGTAAACTGCAGTAGGTCAAAGCTATGACGAAAACAAATCTATATCTACAATTGTAAATTGTTACGTGTGTCAGCTTTTTTCCAAATAGTCGCCTCTGCTTTAGGGAGGCAACATTGACATTGCAATTTTAAATGTGCAAAAGTTCGTCCAGACAAAACGAAACATTTCTATTTTTGTATTTTTATATTATAAAGAAATATTTCTATTTCTATTTCAAACTCCAGACGTAGAAGCGAAGTTTTCAGCGTAACAGAATAATGGAAAATATGTCTGATTCAAACACCCTTTATATGAGGCAGGTGTTTTAGAAACACACCATATCAGATGCGATTTGACGCAAAACACCAAACACATGTTTTACATATGACGCGCTTCATTAGATATTTTCGAAAATATGTAGATCGCTTTACATACACCTAACACACAGAGAATGTAATACGTTTGAACCAGCTTCGCTGCAGGTTATTACACGTATGCCTCGCTAACTCGTTTGATGTCGACATCTGGAAACGAAAACTGTTTTTCAGAAAAATAATTTGGTTGTAGCTGTTGTTCGCACTTTTCTTTTCAACGATCATCAAACAAAACATAATGACGATTCATGAAAAGTCGTAAAATAATCGTTAACATATGGTTTATGACAAATAAGTAAACTTAATATACAAATTTGGTGCATAAATAAAATACTTAACTTGTTTAACTAATGATACGTCGCTGTCAAATTTAATATGTAATACTTCAATTCAAACAAGCTGCGTAACCACGAAATAATTTTCAAAATAAAATAAATAACAGAAAACGAAGGTTCGTTGGAATTAACAGTTACTTTTATTGCAAGTAGGTACTTGAAAATTAAACAAATGACATTTTTCGAAAAGCTGATTGTTCTTATTTTATCATCAACGAAAACAGTTTTAAGGGGCGTCCATGAAACTTTTCTCGTACACTTGCACTTTTACGCAAACAGTAAACTTAATATCTTGCATAATAGTATTTTGGTTTGTGTGTGTTGACATAAAAGCGGTGTAAACAAAACCACTTGAAACAGCTGAAATATGCAAAGAACTTAAGTGCGAAAAAACAATCATCACCTTCATTATGATGAGTACGAAGCTTTAAGTTGCACCTATTCAAAATGATCATTTTGAAAATGTTTCATCAGGGACCAAAAGAACGATTTAAAGAACCGTTTTTGAAGCAATTGAGAATGAATCAGGAGTACTTTTTTTATTGCAATACATGTGTGCATTTGTCAATGTATATTTATTGGACTTCTTTAAATGAATTTTAAGTGCACACATATTTTTCCCGCAAATAGTTATGTATGTATTGGTTAGGACAATACTAATGTTACAAAAATATTTGGACCCATTATGTAATAAGTATTTAAACAACTTAAAACGTAGGGAAGCAGAACTAGTATTTAGCGGTTAGCGCGGCTGTTAATCTTAGAATTACATTACAGAAGTCCAACACACTTTCATCCTAACTGAATTCGGGACCCTTCCAAAAATCATTGACTACACAATACCCCAACTCTAAACTCTTACCAATCAACTCCAGGGCCCTGTTTCACGAATCTATAACTTATAATCTACAATTCTACACAGTCTATAAAAACAAGCATTTCACAAACAATTAAGCTTACAGCTCTTAATAGGTACGTTAAAATTGTGTTCTTTTCTACAGGTGTACGCTTAGACATGCTTGGATTAGACGTTATTCCACTGCAAACCACTGATTATACTAAACCACATCTGGGTAAAACGACTTTGAAACTATAAAATAAAAATAAATAAATGTTAGGCGTAAACGGCCCAGACAGGGCCTAAAGCCTAGCTTCTCCAACCATTGTGTGTGCGAAGTTATATTCTTGACACGAATGGAGGGACCTACAATTTAGTGCCGATTCCGACCGACTCCTGGATGTTTTTTAGATGTTGAGGTGGGGCAGCGAATAAGAGCTTTCAGGTGGTACAGGTCGGGATTTGAACCAGCGACCTGTAGAATTGTAGCTATTTAAAGGAACTTACAAGTCTACTAATGTAGTTTTGTGAAATGCCTATAAAATTTACTCGCTACAAGTTGTAAAAATAGTGGCTGTAAATTGTAATTGTAGTTTTGTGAAACAGGCCCAGGTCTTTCTTCTTCACACCGACGTGACGGATTAAAAACGAATGATGAGTGTGGGTGGAGTTGTCTTCTAATCTACTTTACCTTTCTCACCGTGAGTGTTATTCAAGTATACAAATCGTTACTTCTAAATTGTAAATTGATTGGCTGCCACGGAGAGAACAAATGAAACCACATATCTAGATCTGGCTAATGCTGAACCTTAAAGGCTCTTGAACTCTATTCTAAGCAGGCTGAATGATGTCATACAACACCTAAGAAAATAGCGCCCGAATTGCCAATAGGAAACATATCTAAGCAACAAAAGTAAAAATAAGGCTAAGCAAATACTTAATAAACAGCCAAAAATAAGAAAAGACAAAAACGCCCCAAAATAACATTTTTTTTGGCCCATATTGTTTGTAAAATGTGGGCGATATTTTCATATCTTAGGGCGTTGTTTCAAATGTCTGTTTTAAACGAACTTCGCGAATACATAATAGTGCCAGAAAAAGTAAACATCATATTGAAGCCTTAATTAAATTATTTTTTAAGATTTAAGTGATCTCACTAACATTGACATTATAAGTCTACTTTGTTTCACCAGAGGCGCTTTTAAACCGAATAATGTGGAACTTTTTCTTAGATCCTGGTTGCAACACAATAGACTAAGTATTAGTATCAGCGATTTTCGCGCTGGCTGCCACTTCTCCATAACTTAACCTACAGGCGTGGCTACAATGACAACTCATTTAAGTACGTAATTTTCTTAAATATAAGACGTCTTAACTTAGGAAATATATATTTACTTAAGTATTTTTTTGTAACTGAAAAGTCCTGACTTGCGTTTATATTTACGAAAATTACGTACTGTAAAAGAGTTGTTCCGTTAAATGTGGCCACACCTGTAAAGTGTTCTTTTTAAGTCATATCTTGTTTTAACACTGACAGATGTTCCCGCTCGAAATCTTGACAGAAAGTCGGTATCATTCCTTCGCGGAACGAAATGAGTCTTTTTTCAATATTTCTATATTTTTGGGAAATATTGAAAACTTATTTCCAAAAGGAGTACTGTGTAGTCCAAACATTGCGTTTTTTGAAAAGAAGTTTTGGTCGAAACACCCTATGCGAATTTGAGATATGTAAACTGACTTTTTCTTACTGAAATTGAAGACGTGGATTTGGACGACCTCTAGTTCATGCTGGATGCACCAAATTCCCAAATCGTTTTATCAACTGTCTTGGCGATGTCAATTGGCCGCCTCGGAGCTGCGATTTAACCCCCTTGCACTTTTTTTTTTGTGGGTAACCGTGAAGGACCGAAGATATGAAAACAACCCGGAAAAGATTCCAGCACTTACAGCAAATATCATCCAAGCAATACGTGAGCTACAGCCCGAAACCATCAACTAGGTCTTGGAAAATTGACTGAATGCAATACTGCGAAACCAGCCGAGACAGCCACTTGAACAACGTTGTATTCCATAATTAATGGGAATGGGAATGTTTGCTCTTACTAAAAATAGCATAATACATGCATTTTTAAAAAGAAACTTGTATTTGGCCCATCCTGTAAATACTTTTTAATAACTCAATTCTCAATTCTTTTTGCGTTTGTTTAATATTTTTGTATACGATTTTTTTAGCAAGACTCAGTTATGAAATGGGTTATGGGGAAATACACGAGTCTAATACTAATAAAGTAGCCTTATTTAATTTAAATAATAGTGATTTTATATTTATTAAATAAGTTCGAGTAGTGAGTAGTATATTTATTGTAAAATCAACTGCGAACTATTTATACATATATCATGTAAATATATGCAATCTTGTGTTTTTTTTTGGAAGAAATTCCTTAATAGTTCTTGATTTATTTAATCAGAGAAATATTTTGTAATTACAGTTACAAGCTATTAATCCAATACTTAAAATAAAGTGTTTGTGAATAGACATCTTACATCACCATACGAGTACAAGTATGTATTCAAAATGAGATATCTATCCTAGCCACAGGCATTTTTCATTTACTTAGTAATTTTGCTGTTTGTTTATATTTAGAAAAGTTCAGGTTTGGTAAATGTTTTTTTGTACAAAAAAAAACATTGTCAAACCCACAAAAGTTATATCCGCCTCTTTCTCAAGTGCATACCGCAATCTATGTGCATTGCATCTGCAAAGCAAAAATAAAGCGACAAACGAACCTAAGATAAAAATAAAAATCATCCCATTTACTCGCGTGAGTTTTATACTTTTCGTTGATGAAACAATTTTTACAATTTGCTATTTGTTTTTGGCTCAAAGCGAATATTTACTTACGGTCAATATATATTTTTGTTTTTTTTTTTTATGTGTATGGTTTCGAATTTTTATTTTGTGTGAACGGGGATGATTCGGCTGGGTGTGTTGGGATCTTACCGAGAGAAATATGTCCTTTCGAGCCAATGGCCTTTATCTAATTGATTGTTTGACGAGACCATTTTTTCGTGTTGACTTAAACGCGAGTCACGATCACCAAAGTTAAAACTGACAGTTTTTGTCATCGAACGAGTGCTAACGCTGAGAGTGTCAAGTTCTGAGGCACGATCTAACGCGGCGGCACGATCTTGCGATTGGGTTCGTTCACTCGCGTATGCTTTTCTTTGGAGGAGTTTGGATTGAGCAATGCGTTGCTCGGATGGAGCTTTGATTAGGTTTGTTCTGGGCGAATGGGAGTAGTTTGGCCGGTCTTCGAGTTCTTCGTGGATAAACTCGGAGCTGGTCATTTCAGAGTCGTAAAAGTCGGCGGGCACAGCAATGGGAACTGAGAAGAGCTTCTTGTTGCTGCCAGATAGGGTAGCATGCGGTAATTGTGGGATGTGTTCATGGGAATCAAATCGTCGTGAGCTTCGTAGATCAGCTTGACTAGCCGATTTATATTGGCTGCGATCACCGGCTTGTAGTTGGATTTGGCTGGACTGAGCGCTGGGAACGATTACGGGCGCAAATGGTTCATGACGATCTCCATATATGTCTGTTAATTCAGACAGTCTGTCTTGAGCGAGACTTATCTGTTCGCTACTAGCATACAAATGACTTTGTCTTACAGGGGAGGGCGATTTCGGTGGGTGGCTGGAATATTGGTCCATTTCATCGACTTTGAGAGAAAATGTTTCGGTAACCTTGATGGTGTGTTGTTTCTCTTCTGGGCCTTTTTTAAGCGACATATTTCCAAGGTGTGATCCTCCAACCACTGTCATTGCAGTCGCATGTTGAGCATGTTGCTCATGTTTTTCACGCTTAAAAACAGACATTAGTCTGGAAGGCGTCGGGGAAGGTTCGAGTTTCATCAGTTTTCCTGGCGATGGTGATCTCTCGCGGCCAATATGCAAATGCTGACTTAATGTCATCTTTTGTTTCTCTTGGGGAATTGTCTGCGGATCGGGAGTCTTAGAATGAAACATAGACATAAATCTAGAGGAATAAGATTGCTTATCTTCGTGGGGCTTATCGGCGTGTTGTGTGATTGTCGTTGTTGGGGCAGGAGAAGATGCTCTTTGGTAGGCTTGTGAGGGAGCTGATGGCGATCCAAGTTGCCTCGCACTTGCCGGAGGTGGGGAGGAAGCTCTTTGGAACGCTTGATTTGTGTCCATGTGCACTGGTGGAGGTGCAGGAGATGACGCTCTTTTATGTATCTCCATTTGCGCTGGAGAGGAAGCTTTTTGATGTCTCCCCATTGGCGGAGGAGAGGATGTCCTTTGAAAGGATTGTGTATTAACTGCCGAAGGCGAAGAACCACTTTGCGTGAATTGTCTTGTTTCCAAGTGGTGCATACCCGTGGGGGCTGGAGATGTTGATCTTTGGAAGGATCGTGTTCCATTCCCCCCCATTGGAGTAGGGGAAGTCGATCTTTGAAATGATTGAGAGACAGTTGAAGCTGATGGGCCATATTGCATGAATTGTCTGGCATCAGAATGCTGTGCCACACTTGCTGATGGTGAGGATGCTCTCTGAAAAGACTCACTGCCACTTGGATAATTATCATATGGACTTCCAGAGGGTGGTGGAGAGGATGTTCTTTGCGAATATTGAATGCCAGCTGGAGTGGATGTGAACTGCCTTCCATTCGGTGAAGAAGAGGAAGCTTTATCGAAAGCTTGCATTCCAGTTGATGGCGATCCAAATCGCCTTCCATTTGGCGGTGGCGAGGTTGCTCTTTGAAAATTTTGCGCTCCTGTTACCGGTGACCCCAATTGTTTTCCATTTGGTGAAGGCGACGAAGCTCTTTCGAAAGCTTGCATGCCACTCGAAGGTGATCCAAATTGCCTTCCATTTGGTGATGGGGAAGAAGCTCTTTCCAAGGCTTGCATGCCTTTCGAAGGTGACCCGTAATGCCTTCCATTGGGTGATGAGAAAGATGTCTGTCCCGTTTCCATTTGCTGCATTGGGGATCCAGGTCTTTGGAAGGATTGTGCGCTAGATGAGAATCCACCTTGCATGAATTGTTTCTTTGAGTAATCTGGTGACATTCCTCGTTCTTGAGCATGTTGTCTTTTTAGTTGACCGAATTGAGATGAATTTTCTTGCAACTTTTCATCGGCCAAAATATCTTCAATTGGTCGCAACTCAGGTTGGGGTGCAAAATCTGTAATTTCAATTCTTGTTTCATCTTCAACCACTGGCGACAGATCAGGAACATTTTGCTGCAATGGCGGCGACATTCTATCTATTCGGATATTGTCTTTGATATCTACCACAGCTTCTATTACTTCTATATCAACATCCATGGGCTCATGAACAGGTCTGCCAGATACTTCCTTGTCTGTATATCGTGAAACATCAATGGGCTTATTCTGTGGCAAGACTTTTTGGTGGCGTCTTGAGACGTTCTCCTTATTTCGCTCTGAAAAGCGAGGTCTACTCTTTCGATCATAGATGTTGAAATCTGGCGCTGACATGTTGGCAGCGCCCGGTGATGGGGTTGGAGCGACTATGTTTAACTTTGGTATCTCCCCTCGAGAACCACGTCTAAACTGGCCGGGAATTTGCGGTGAAGGAATATTTAGATCAGCAACAAACAAATCTGCATGCGAAGGCGATCTCGATACCCGCCGCAGGGAAATTCCACTCCGAATTGATACTGCATCAGGATCACGTCCACCAAAACTACCAGCGGACATTCCACCTATAGACATTTGACGTCCACGAAACCCTGCCATCATTCCGCTCGCCATCTCAGGGTCCTTGGCGTCTGAGATACTTCTTACAACCAACCCACGCGCCTCTGTACCTTGCATTCGACCAGCAAAACTGCCTGTTGATATCCTGTCGAATTCGGTTTGCCTACCCATAACGTTGAAGCTTCTTGTAGATGTATTGTCAAAGTGTTGGTGATCCCCATGTTCCATATCCGACAAAAATCCTTGCTTTGAATTCGGTCGTGATTCAACCGGATTGATCTTATCCGGCAGCAAGGACTCGCATTGGAAATACTGACATGCGCACCGCACGTCCAACAATGCACCACTAACACTTTCATTGCGCGAGACAAAGTGTTTTTTCTCTACAGGTAATGCGCCCACTGACGCCGAACGTCGGTTATTCATGGTTAAATTATCGCTTAACGCTTAACAAATACACGCACACACTTGTCACCCAAAAGCACTACACAAAACGAATTATTTCCCCTTTTTTAATATATTTTTTTTTTGCCAACGAAGAAGAAAATTTGGAAAACAACTTAATTTCGAGGGTGAGCATGCGATTTATTTTTAAAAATATATATGTTTTGTAAATTTTGCCAACTCCTCCCTCCCAACCGACGCGACGATGGTGGCGATTTAATTTTTTTTCCTCTTTATTTCGCACTTTGTAAAAAACAATGTCCCTCGAAACTTTAAAGACAACAATTAGTAATGATTTAAGGAAAAAAATAAATTAAAATTAAACAACCAAAAAAAAAAACGTTTTATAAAAACCGAATTCGTTCCATTTCTACACATTCATGTCTGCATCGTTAGCAGTTTTGTTGAAAACTAAAAAAAATAATCCTGTTCGGGGTATTCAATTTTAGCAACAATCTCTTTGAGCAAAAGTTATATAGATATTTCTAAGAAGAGAGATGTAGAGATGTATAAACATTTTCGAAGAAGAAGAAGAGGAAAACCCGCAAGAAGATTTATTTGTATTTATAAATTTATATATTTTTTCTTAATTTTAAATTTTGAATTTGCCTTAGCAAAAAAAATGTGTTTGTTGTAGGTATGTGATCTTTTACAAAGAGAAAATAACAATTTATGTAGCAAAATGCAAAGAGGAAATAAGCTATTTTTAGGAACAACCATTTTTGATTATACGTTATGTAGGTATTTATATTATACATAAATTTTTTTTTTTGTAATTTTCTGCAACTGAAATTATGTAGTACTGTCTTGAATGGGAGGTTGTCTGGTAAAGTATAGAGATTTTGTTATGTGGAACATTAATGATGTGGAATATGAAGACAGAACAATATACTTTTAATGAGTTTAGGGTACGAAGCGAATTCTATGAAATGCGTTTCTTGACCAAAAGCTGTTTATGTGAAACCCTTCACCAAATTATTCTTACCTTTGTTTGTTAGTTAAATTTTAGAATTAATAAATATTTGTGTACGGAAGTTTTAACAAATTGTCTGAAGGTTTCTGGAAATTATCGCATGAAGAGGTTAGTTTTTTTTTTTTTTTTAAATGGATGAGTATCTATTTATATATTTTTGGCACAATTTTGTTGAGAAAATATCAATAAAATTTAACAAAATAAAAACTCAGAACATACATACATAATTAAATAATAATAAAAAAGGTCAACATTTTTTCAATGAGCATAACGGGGTTTTCTATTAGTAAATAATCTACTTTTAAATGCGTATTCAGTTTGACGTTTGAGGACTTTGTTGATAATTAAACTGTCATCCTTCTAACTAAGTTTTGTTGCAAGTTGAAAATCAGAGATGGGACTTGTAGATTGCAAGCGTGTGATGTAATAAAAGACTTTCTTGGTTGTGCGGAAAATCGCTGTTCATAAAATCACATCCAAAGTAAGAATCGAATATTTACTTAAATTCGAATTTTATTCGATTTTGGGAGCGGCTTTTCAATGTGCGAAATTCGATATATTATTTGTTTATTGAAAAACTTAAAAGCACGGACACATTTTCGAAAATTGGAGTGTGCCAATTTAAGGGCAAAGTTATTGAATATGACACGGGCAGGAAAATAATGGTGATCACTTGATCCTGGGACGAACAGCCACGAGCTGATGTCTAGAAGTTGATACATCTTGTGTGTTCAACATCGAGCGCATTTATTGGACATTAAGAAAAAATCGTACAAGATATTCTACTTCGTAAGGTGACAGAGTAAAAACGTTTGATGTCTCTCAAACTAATGATACTAGGTTAGGTGTTGAACATCCACATTAAGCGTATGATTGCAAAGTTATATTGGTGGAGCTTTCCCAACAACACCGTGTCCGTTTATGATTCATGCAAAACAAAAAGTGGAAACGAAAAGCTTGTAAGATTTCATCTGCACAAGCTTTTATTATCAACATCCAAAATTACCTCCAAAACAACATTAAAGAAGTTGAGGATAAAAAGTGATATGAAGAGATATGTAAGTGGTATTACCTATCCACGGCTTCACATCTAGTTGGAATACAGGAGATACAAAAGTCTATCAAGGAAGACATGCGCCCAAATTCGAGGAAAGTGTATAGAGAGGATATATCATGAGCTATAAAATCAGCCAAATTGCATACAAAAATCGATCAAGGGCACAACCATCTTTAAAATAGCTGCATAGAGAAGCAGAAACTCTCTAGGCCAACTCCTTGTGGATAAAGACAATTGAAATCAAAAGTTCCCCGCCAAGAAGCCACTATTTATGTCATGGTCATGGGGTCACCGAAGAGTTCCTAATCAAAGTCAGTGTGCATTAAGGATGCGTAATGGTTCGACAATGGTGGTCAATGTTTAACATGTATTAGGGCAAATCGTCAGAAGTTTCGAATTAAATGCGGGTAATACCTTTTCATTGATGCAAAATATTGAACGTACAGCATGATTGGTTGGGTATTAACCGCGCAGTAGTACATAGATTTTGCCAGATTTGAAGTGTATAGTAAAAAAAAGTACGGCTAAAAGTATTAATCAAATCTATTGAAGCCTATGTAAATGGTCTTTGCAATTTTTTTCAATGTGTTTTATATTTACGCACATATTTAAGAATGTAATTTAGGCTAAAATCTATAAATACTTCTTCTTGATATTTATAGACCGCCAACGATTTAACAATTTGGCACCATTTATACATACGTTTGATTTAAAAAGTCAAAGAACGGACTTAAAAGCGAACCAGTGCGTCATGCCATTGTTCAATTCGTGGAATTTAAAAAAAAACAAAAGATGCGTATGTATGTTCTTTGTTTTTGTGTACACTTTCTGGGAAATAATTAATTTTTATCATTGTGCAAATCTCACCTTAAATTGGACCAGCGCTTGGACCCTATGCCATTCAATCCCTCCGGTAAAGTTATGTCCTCTCTGTGGGGCTCAGCCTCATCTTCAACATGTGAAAATGTAACCTTTTTATCAGAAGGCGATGGCGAGGCTTCCTTTTTTAAGGCCGGTTTCAGTTCAATATCATTCCATGGGATGTGCTTGGTTGTATCTTTAATATCTTCTTTCACAACATCTGGCACAATTTCTGGGATAACCTCCGGTACAGGTTCCAATTTTCCATCATCTGTTTTGTCTAAAGTTACTCCATCAGTACTAGCAGTATCACTTTCTTCTGCTACTGGTGTTAGGTGTGGCTTCCTCTCTTCCTCCGATGAAGCAGAATCGATCGATGATAATGGTGCTAAACGTGATCGTTCTAACTCCTCCTCGCTGCTTCCCATACGTTCCAATGGCAGTGCTGTCTTTGTGGCTTCAACATCCTTCAGCGTTGAGGAGTCTTGTTTAGCCAATGATTGCTTTAACGCTTCCACTGAGGCAAGTTCAAGAATATCATTGATTTCATTATTAACCGATTCATCATTCGCATCTTCGATGTCTTCATAGACATGCTCTCTTCGAAGGCGGGCAGATTTCTTTGGTGGTGGTGCTGCCTCAAAAACGGCAACAGGCTTAGGTTCTTCTTCAACAACCTCAGACACGGATATTTCTGGAGTAACGTCCGCAACTGATTTGTTATCATTTGTAGGTGTTGGAATCTCAATGATTTCATCTGGAACAAGTACAGTGGACTCCGATTCAGTGGATACTGCTTGCTCTTGCAGCTCTAAGTGGTCTTTCCGCTTGCGACTTGGTGATTCATCAAGTTCAACGATCTCCAGTACATCATCACTGTCCTGCTTCTCGATGAAGTGGGGTATTTCACTGCGTTCGGCCTTGGGTGAGGTCTTCAACTTGATGATCTTTTGTTCTTCCTCCAATGAAATCTTTTCGTCTTTTTTTAGGGAGATTTTCTTGATGCTTTGAAAGTTCTTCTTCTGCCTATCGGCCATGCTCCTTAGTTTCTTCATGATAGGGAAACACTTTGGCTTATGGTGTGACTGCTTCAAAGGACGAATGTGTTCGTGTCTGATGTCGTCTTCAGATCTATGATTCAAAGACAACGCCGATGTACTTGTCCCGGTATCTGGCAGCGATCTAGAGTCGACTTCCTTCTTTGGACTACGTTTCTTAAGAATTCCTCGAAGTTTTCCTAACTTAGAAGCTCTCTTCTCGACAGTGAGTACTGAATCAGATACACATGAAATGCACTCACTTCGTGCGTCTTCCTGTTCCTCCTCTTGTTCTTCTTCGTCGTCCTCGGTTGTGGGATTATCTTCGTTGTCAGATAATTCTTGAATATATCGTTCGGTTTCTTTGATAGAAACCTGATCGTCTATGCGAACCTTTTTGAACGACTTTGGTGATTCTGAAGTAAATCGGAGTTCCTGGGACTTGCGAAGTAAAAGTACAATTTCTGGCTCTTCGTCTGGTCCAAGAGGTCGCTTGTAAAGATGTGTCCACGGATAACCTCCCTAAAACACAAAACTATAATAATAATGTGATGTGAATAAACAAATGACTTACCCTATGTTTTGCCCTTTTCAGGTCTTCCCAACGATATGTCTCTGGCGGCACTGGTGGCTTGTCGTTATGTGTAATTAAGTACTGCCTTAAGGATTGATAATATTCCCGCTTAGCTAAGGCTGCAACCTTATTCGAATCAGTCTCTGGCGATATTTGCGGCAATGAATCTAAAAACTGCTGCCGCTGTTCTTCTTCGAGGGCTGTCTTGGGTAAGGGTAGACCATTAATGTCCAATGCAGTTTCTTCGGAATCTGGCTCGTTCTTACGAATATTTCCATTCAAGTCAACCTTTGAACTACTAGGCAGATGGGTGCTCAGCTCAGAGAGTTTCTGGTCAATCTCCTGTGTCAGTGAGGCTCTATCTTTTGTGCTTTCACTGGTATGTTCGAGCTCCTTTGATAAAAACTCAGTCTTGTTGTCGTCGTTTGATTTTTTAGCTGCTTGAGCAATTTCTTCCACCTCTGTTTTCGTTGCGCTATCAACGAGTTCTATATTTAAGTCTTGTTGTGCAGTAATCCCTTCTAGTTCGGGCTCATCTGTAATTGTGACGTTGTTAATTTTAGTGTCATGAATTGCTTCTTCCACATTAACTACTTCATTTATCGACTTTTGTGTGGTATTTTCATTAGATTGTGCGATTACACCTTGTTTGGAGATTAATGATGAGTCATCGTGTGTCTCTGTCGAATCTGTCCTACACTTATTGTCATGGATGGATTCTTTGGATTGTGCGTTAGCTTCAATTTTAGTAGGTTCCACACGATCTATACTCTGCGTAAGTTCGACAGCGGGTTCATGTGTGTTATTAAGAGTCACTGTTGCGCCTTCAAACTTTGGATCCACTTCAATCGTAGGCTCTAGATGGCTGGGGTTTATTTGTGCTTTCTCATTATTAGAAGCTCCAAGTTTATTACTATCCACTGGTTGAATTTCAGGCTGTGACACACTTGTCCTTTCAAATTCACTTTGCAGCTCTTTTACAGTCGTCCAAATTGGTTTTCCGTAATCGACTATATCATCAATCTTAGATTTTGTTTTTTGTTTAAGGCTACTTTTGTTTTTTAGTTGATTAGTTTCATTTGAGCTTTTAACCTCCGATTTACTTTCAGTTTGTGTTTTTTGTGCGAGTCCACACTGCTTCTGCGGCTCCGGGACACTCGTTTCAACCGGCTTTAAGATCTTGGGCGTTGCCGGCTCAACTTCAAATACCGTCCCCAATGGATCAGATTCGATCTTTGAAGTTCTATGCAATGATTCTCCCTCAACTGGGGGAAGTTCCTTAATATCTACTCCACACGGTTCGCTATCCTCACTGACTGTGAAGTTATTTACAGTTTCGATAAGATGAGATTCAAAATCTAAAACATTCTCGTCATCTTCAATTAATTGACTTCGTTGTGGCTCGTTCCATTCAGCCTGTTCTCTACTACTCGAACTACTACTGACTAGAATATCACTTGCTTTATCGTTTTTTGTGGTTTTCAGTTCCGCTTCCAATGTGGAAGTGAACTTTATCGTATTTAGAATATCACAACTGCTTCGATCTTCCTTTATCGGCTCGGTTTCCGTTCTGGTTCCCTGTTCGTCATCTGTGTTCACTATGCGCCTGTTAAGTACTTCAAGAATAGTTGGTTGTTCGTTATCTCCGACGCCCGGCAAAGACACTATACAAAAAAAAAAAAACATAAAATTAGTTTCAAAATTTCACTTTGGAATTTCGAAATATACGTCGGGAGTTACATAAGAGCCGCAGCAGACTCGGAAAGCAAAAGTGTTCATATGAGACGACATAAAATAATTTGTTGATCGAGTTAGCCAAAAATGTTTTACAATTTTTTTTCTTTTTTTTTTTAATTATTATTATTATTTGCTGAGCGTCACTAGATGTATGTGGATGCAAAGAAAATTCACCAAATGGAAGAATGAATGAGCACATACAAAAAGCTTACAGCGAATTTCCCTAGACACATATAATAGATACAGTTGATTTCAACACCCAGTGAGATGATTGAACTATTTACGTTAATTATCACCTGATTTCAGCTTATACTGTGCACTCACATAACAACACAATAATAATTCATTTAAACTGAGTTTGCTGGTATTAGTTTTTGAAGTTTAATATAAAATTATTATTAGTATTTTGGAAAATCGTCGCAGTCCATTCGTGGAATACCGTCTAAGCAAACTGAAGAAACATCTCATTTTAAAACTCTACAGACAAATACAGTGTACAAGAGCTTTTTCCCCTTAAAGAAAAAAATAAAGAAAGGAAATTCGCCATTTTTACATTTTCCTGCAGATGTGCTCAGTGAGAGTTATTTGCTTTTGGAAAACCAGAAGCAATTATAAACCGTCCGCGCAACTTGTAAGTTTATTTGTATATTTAGTGGTTGGCTTTTGCTCACATTTGTCCTCTCTCTCTCTCTCATTTGGTTTACTATTTTTAGGTCTTAAAGTTGTGTATGATTTTTTTCTAGAACGACTGTGGTTTGTTTTTAATAAAAAAAAAACATAAAATGTGTTTTTGAAATATTACTTTCGGTTCTCCGCACATTTTAGTCGGAGGCACACGTTAGGATTATTTTTAAATATAATACAAAAAATTGAAATAGGGCCAAGGGATAGGTCAGAAAATTAAGAGCTTTGCAAAATTGAATGCGACGTAACAGGTTGTTTTGTTTTAATTTAAACTTAGAAACGTAAACGTGGGGGAGAGATTCGCATATATATATATATATATATATATATATATAAGTCATGGCTGAATGTAGTAACAAGTGAGACGTGAGGTGAGAAGCAGTTAGAAAGAGTTTTCATGCTGTCATCGTGCTATTTAAAGCTAAAATACATGTTTTTGTCAGATATATTAGATAATTATTGGTTTCCAAATGGCTAACGCTTGGCCACATGGGGTGAGTTTTCACTAAACATTTATATTGTACTCAATGGAATATCGTATAGAAATTTATTTGAAATAATAACTTGAAAAGTCTGGCGACTGACGTACGAGTTAATAGTGCTCGTATATGACGATAATGGATTTTAGATATTACTTTCTTTTAGATATTTGTATATATTTTGCTAAAATTTGAACTTTTGGAAGTTAAATGTTGGTCAACTTTAAAATTTTAAATAACGTTTTTGACCTCAATTAATGACCTTGAGGCAAACCATGCTATGGTGATGAAAAAGATGATTAAATTGATTTCTTAAAATAAAAAATGACTTCCACTTCAGGAAACTCAGTAAAGAATCTAACCCATACTCACATCATGGTGTGGCTTATCAATTTGTACGCATTTTTTTTCACCGAACCATTTAAATTTGCTTATCTGCGCTGGACAAATTGAGACAAAATAGCTTATTAAAACAGTCGCCGAAGTCAGATCAATGCCTTCGCATAAATTAATCGTCTTCTTCTCCAATAGTAATTTCGGGGTGAATACTTTTTGTCTTTAGAGTTTCTAGTAGAACGTTTTATAGTAAAAGGATTATATACATTTATTGGTGCAAGCTCTGATGTTTTGCAGTGAATTTAACTAAGTAAACTTCGACTTTACTTTTGTGTTTACTATGAAACTTTAGATTTTAAATTGGTAATACTTCTAGTGGTAGTTAATTTGACAACTGATGATGATTTCAGTGCTTCATATATTTCACCATAAATAGACTAAAGCCAGACCACGGTCAAGGCGATCAATCTCAAGATAATTAACGGGTCGAAGTTGCAAGTCCACTGGATGTTAACCCTTTCAGATTGAACGAATAGCTCACGTGATAATCACTTGTCTAACCCGAATAAGTTTATGGATTAACAAATATGCAAAGACTAGCATATACAGGGGCATCAAGAATAATGACAACTACTTCGATTACTCCCTACTTAGATATTGTAATAGGAGATAGGAGGAGGACTCAAAATCCTGTTGAGTGTAATACGAATAAATGAATTTACGTAAAGTCAATCCATATCCTATATTGATAAACTGTAATGTATTCTAAGCGGAAGTCCTAGCAATCACAAAAGTAACATATATGATATGGTAATATCAACGAAATATCTTACTATATTTATCGATAGCCGGGCTGTAATAAATAGAAAATATGCTATTGAACGATACTGTCGCCTAGAACTTAAGGCTCTTGGCTCACATCAAAAGGCGGGTGAATATCTTCTTTGTTTCTTGGCACAGGAATATATAAGGCAACGAACGGGCTGACGAAATGACAAGAAAACGGTCCGCAAATGATCAAGAACGGGCACTTCAATCGCTTTAGCCAACACTTTGCTACTTAGGAGTTGAATGCCGGTTCTGAAAGAAGTATGATGGCACATGGACAAAAAATTAAAAAATTAGCATTTCCTTTGATTCCCATATTTGTTGAACACTGCTTCAAATGATCGATTTCGTCTGTATTTTATGCCTAAAATATTGTGCGTCTGTATTTTTACTCTATTTAAAATTACTTAATGTTAATTGCAATTAATTAAAATAAAATTTTCGATACGATAAGATAGTGTATTGTTGCGTACCTGTCAATCGTCATATTTAGCTATCAAACACTTTTTGAAATGTATTTTTAAATCTAAATTTATCAGTAGGACTTTGATACACTTAGTAATTGCATATAATATTATTTATTATACATTCATTTGTTACCGTAATAGTGCTGACCTTTGATGAAATATCACATTTAACAGTAAGAGGAATTTGAATCAAATGCAGATGCCTGTTAGCATTTTTCTGTTATATAAACGTAAAATACTTAATAAATATTTTAGATATCAACAAAGAAGAATAACTTATAAAAGTAGCAAAATAAGCACTTTATCAAATACATAATATTGTATAATATTGTAATAAGTCCCAGCACTTCTTCAGTTAAACAATTTATTATTTTTTTTACGCATTGACCGAATTATATTACCTAAAACACAGTGAAAAGCCATATAATATAACATTGCTACTTGTTCCCTGTTATTGTGAAAGTAGGCGGAAGGCGATGAAGATTTTTTTGGAGAATAAAAAATCGTTAAGTAACAGCGTGATTTAAAACTGGAGCTCAACTATACCTAGAATATAGTTGAAAGTTTTGTTTTATGTGTTCGGTAACATGCACGGACATGGATGTTTGTATAGACTACAAAATCCCTTATTTGAACTTTACTAGATCATTCGCTACTTCCTTTCCTAGTAGGGGAAATGCAGAGAAAATCAAACACCCAATTTAGGCCCAACACAGCCTGCTCCAAGGTGGATACCAGTGTTGGTGAATGAGTTTATTTCAAAATCCTAGCACTATCAGACTCCCAAACTAAAGGAGCTTTTTTCAATATAAGGACCTGGTAGTGACAGAAGCTGCACAGGTTGCAATATTTTAGCAATACCATGATCTGATATTACCTTTTTTATTGAAATAAATTCAAAGGTTTTAGGTTGCTGTCGCTAAGAGCTTAGGTTCTTGCAAGACACAATGGCTTGCTGAGTAATAAAAGTGTTTACAAGATTTGCCATCCATCCTTTTGTTTAACCAAACAAAGCAAAACAAAGCCCGAAATATAAGGCAGTCGTTTAAGACCTTTCGTAATCCACAGGATTAAACTTAATTTAATTTATTTGGTAATTGTAGTTTATTTTGATAGGTAAATAGTTTTATTTTCATCATCGCACATCCAAATCAATAGACGTACACTCACTAGTTAGTACTTAGTTTGCTGTAATTTAGTGATATGTCATTCCTAAATTGTTTTGCAACCTTTTTGATGATATTACATAGTTCTTTAGCTTTAAGATGATAAAACAGATTTTAATTATCTTTGGTGAAGTGAAAAAATATTCTTATTTATACGATTACAACCTATCCGAATATTCACTTAAGGAAAAAACCGAAAAAGCTTGGAGTGAAGAATGCAAAACACATTGTATTTGTATCATTTGAAACGAACTTGATTTTTGGAATAATTTAAAGCTAGAAGCAAGATGCTTAATAGATGTTCTTTTAAGCTTGATCCTAGAACTGAATGAAATCGATGTGATTAACATATGAATACTTTTCAACGTTAAGTTCTTTGTCTGATTGATGAGATTATGCAGCAATACCCAGAGAACTCTTCACTAATATGTATGAATCATTCGTCCTCAGCCACTTTATTGAAATTTCATAGCGAATGCAACAACACTCGGACGAAAAATGAAGCTCATCGTACACTATAGAGGAAGCAGGAAATATCTGAGGAATTTATTGATAGTAAGTTCCTTTGTCTGATTAAAAAAAAAATACAAACAAAACAATAAAATGGTATTACCTCAAAGTTATTAATATCCTCTTCAACGATAACTCTCTCATATTCGTAATAATCCGTTTTATAAAAGGAGCTTTAATATATTCACCAGGTAAACGTAAGATTTCTTCGACATTCTCTAACATTGCGTCTGTTTGATGCTTCTTGTGCCGCTAAGAATAACCTGCGGTTTATATTCTCTGGGCGTCTCCTCCATTTATAGAAGGATAAAGTTCTCCAAGTAACTTGATTAACTCAATATCATTTTACATTTCTAAATTAAGAATTGCCTTTGAAGGTATATAAAAACATTTGATGAACTTTTAGAAGCTAATGGGTAACTAACTTGTTTTTCGTAGGGTTACACAACTTGTAATCAAATTAGTAGAATCACCAATGTGTAGCTTCATGTGCAAAAATCCAAGGAGTGAAAGTGTAACATAATCAAACAATAATCAATTTTCAGCAGGAAAATGTTGCCACTATTGCAAAGTAAAAACAACAGAGAAAATCGTACAAGTGATCAAAAATCCATTTATATTCTCTAAGTATTATCACCGGACATTACATGCTGAGATATCATACAATATAAATAAGACGATATTTGCTTTGATATGAATGATGTTACTCCACACTTTCTCTGTCAATGTCTAGCACTCTACCATATTAGAAAGAAGATATTTGAAAGGCTTTTAAGACCTTCCAAGAACTTTCTGACAGGTCTGCAAATGACCTGCCTCTAAATATGGGAGCAACAATAACCAGGATACCACAAACAATCTACATTTATACAGGTGTGTCCCGTTAACTCTAAAGTTACTTTATTATTTATTGTATATCAGTGAAAGCTCTTGTCTCATATAAATATAAAGCATAGTGTCTGAAAAGGTTAAATGAATATGTGTTCAATTTCTAATTAAAATACTTGATCGTTATCTGTTTTATTAAGAAAAAATCGTATATTATTTATTTAATTCCTTTAAATGACTTTTAACCATGTATTTGAGCTTCAGCTAATGGATAGCCATGAACTTAAGTGGGTCTCTATAAACACATTCAATTTCAGACATCTCAGGCCAATTAGAGCAGACAAAATTCTACATGATGTGTGTATTGAATGGCTTTGGCCACAAGTTTTCTTATAGCCAACTGCATGCGTTTTAAAAACAAGACGTTATTGCTTAACAGTACCCATTTCCCCGCTCTGCTAGAGTGCTAGGTAAAGTGCTCACTTTAGCAGCAACAAAGTGCTTTGAAAATAATAATGATCGTTCTTAAAATTGAATGCAGCTCTTCAAGTTTAATTAATTTTGATGGGAACATTTTATTTTTAAAACTTTAAATGATAATTATTTCCCAGAAATAAGAAAACTTAAACATGTTATTTTGTAATTTTTTTCTTTAATATTCGGACTTTTTGTAAATTTCAGCGAATTATTTTCTTTCCATATCCGGTTAATAAAAAACATAGAACCACTTTTTACTCTAGCTAAGTCTAATATTCCGTCACTGAGTGTGGTGGACTAAAAAATACTCGAATACAGTGGGTACCTAGCCAACTGTGACTTATGTATGTGAAAATTGTTCTTTCGAGCTCATTGATTACAGTAATAACTAAATACAAGTGAACGTGCTCAGGAATACCAAGCTATTAAAAATCAGATGAAAACTCTTTCAACTAGTCATAACAGAATAAAAATAAATCACTCTGACGTATACGTAACATTTTGTTTCTCTGTATTTGTGATTATTTAATATGAATTCAACTTTTAACAGGTCAAACTACCAAATCAGTCTTTCACTCAAATTAAATTTTTAGTCGCAGTTAAGAGTAACAACAATGTTATCGCTTAAATAAAATAAAAACATTCGCGTGTGCTTCCATGCTGGACAATAAGTACGTGTTACAGCGACTAAACAAACTATGTGTATCTGGTGAGAAACGTTTTCCTACTGATAACGTGTACCTACATAAAAGAAATAGTAAAAACATACACCTTCTCACTTACCATAGTTTGCCACGATACTCATAAATAAATAGATCATGTTTAAAATTATTAAAATTTAGGCCGTTTCAGGTACACATAACAACAAATAATATCTAATTATTTTAATTTTGTCTTTTTGAAGGTGAGTGAAACAAAAAATAAACTATCTAATTAAACTAAATAAAAACTATCTATGTACTTTTCGCATGTTTACCGAGTAATCGCGACTTGAATACTGCGCGCGGCCAATAGACGCCGCTCTCATAAAGACTCACATTCGTTATACTGGCACTCTTTACCACTCAAGCGAAGGTGCTGTGCGACATGCTTGATTTCAGTTTAGTGATATATGCGCAAAAAAGCAAAATACATACTATATGTAAAAACGTTACGTCCCGCACATGATTAAGTTTATTATGGAATTCGACGTACACAAATTCATCAAGACACAAATGTTGACGGACACTGCGGGGTGAAAGCTTCTACAAGCATGTCCGTCAATAATGATCTCATTGCAGTGCAAATATTAGAAAAAATATTTTCGGTAAAAATATAGAAAAACTACCCGTCAGCCACCACCATCGCTCGTCCCTAAGACAGCGATCTTTGATCTGACGGTGGTTGTTGCGGGTCAGAGAGCTTTAATTGATTCTGATTTATTTCTTATATAACAGAACTTTATCACATGATACACGCGCATTCATTCATTCACAGAAAAAGAGGTTCAAACTTACAGCAAAGCTGTTACACAAAAGCACTTTAGGTATATTTAGCTTGCACTGCTGTTACACTTTCGTTGCACTCGAGAATCGGCTATTATAGTTGAGAGGTCTTGGACACTTGGCCAAACTGGATATAAGTGAACTTTGAATTCTGCAACCTAGATACAAGTAATTGCATTCGGATTCGTATATCCCAAACTAGTTCTTATTTGAATTTAGGTTTTTAATCGTTTTTTTTTTAAGATTAAAATGTTTCCTTTGATTCTGATGTAATAATGTGTACCGTTTAGCCAATCACTGGTTGTTTTTGATTCGACTTGTTGGTATATTTAGACACTGACCGGTGAAATATAATTGCGCTAATTACATATGAAAACATTTAGTACATTCATTCGACGGCGGAACTGGGTTTTATGGCAGACCTGTGGTAGTCCGCGGCAAATGAATACTGAGCATACAAATATGAGATATCACACCGCATCTGCGGAACAATGATCTTTGGGCAAATGCGGTATTCTGCGGCGTACTCTCGTCACTATTGTGTACACGTTTGCAGGGGAAAAAAAATAAACAACACACGTGATTTATTATAATTAACTTTTATCATCACGAATTATCGTTTACTAGTTTCTTCTGTTTATTTATACGTATACGTCGATGAGGGATTATAGATGTTGAACTATTTTGTATAAGGTACTTGTAAAGAGATATTATTGGTTATATTACTTAGAATTGTGGTATGTACTTGAATTATGATAAATACTTATTGACCTCAAATACACTTCAGTTGAGATAGTAGACACACAAATTCAAATTATAATAAATTACAATTGACCATTAAGTATTCCTTAGATTGCAATAAACGAAGTTCAGCATTTAATGGCGACAAATGGAGAGCAAAAGTTACCCACAGCTTGAGTACAAGGTAAGGCCTTGCGGGGTTACTAATTCTGTTTTATGAATGACAACCTAAACAAACTTCTGATCAATTCTGATCATTTCGCTATCGTTGGGATGAAGTGTAAAAATAAAATAAGAACAATGCAAATTAGTTGCGGTTTGATGCAGCAGTGGCTTTGAAGTGAGTGTTTATACAACTGACATTTTATTATATTTCGATAAAATAGAATCGGTAGAAAAACTCAGATGTCACTTCCCAGCTCTACAAGAACGCCGCTTATACTGCATTTGAGCACTGTTCTTTCACACCGCAAGTATAATGCAAGTGCCATTCAAAGATAACGACAGGGTATTGAAGTTTCGCATCAATGACAAATATATGAGTCAATTTCATCCCAAAATCATCAAACACATTTTTAGCTTAACGTCTTCGTTGACAAAAAACAAATGCGTTATTGTTCAGGTGAAAACATTCAAGTTCTGGTTTTCATGTCGGTAACGCCGTGTTTTTTTTCGTTGATGAAAATTACTGTTACGTTACAGTCAATTGAAATCGCTACAGATTCAAATTGTTGCAAATTCATTTCAAAATAGACATTAATAATATCTGGTATAAGATATGAAGGTGCCACAAGCCAGCCACACAGCGGTGAAACAATAGACTTATTGAAAACTCAATTTGAAAATATGGTCCTGGCTTTCCTGATGGTGTGACCTTTAGACTTTTTCAGAGGGCTACGTTAAATCACAAAAATTAGCCGGCGTATTGTTAGAGGAGCTCACAGACAATATTAAACGAGCGATAGCGGCCGTTTCCATCGAAATGATTTTCCGAGTCATCCAAAATTCGGTTTAACGAATCGACCGCTGCAAACGTGCCCGTCGTAGACATATGAATGATGTCGAGTTGCATACATAAATGATTTGATTGTACTTTGAACCAATAATACAATTTTCCAGATATCTCAAATGGTTTGAGTTGTATTAAAAAAAACGTTGTCAAGTCATTATTGGAAAACCCGCCAATCAAGCGTATTTGTGTCGCACTTTCTTGAGTTGCCCTTTCTTAAAAATCAAATTTTAAATATATCATCGAAGTGGGACATAACTCAGTAAAGAAGAATCAAAGACATTTGTTAAGGTATTTTTTTATCTCTGCGTTTGATATTAATGTATGCTTTATTGTGGGTCTACTATTTTCAACAATACATGTATTTGACTAAAAAGAAAATTCTGCATTTTTAAAACCATCTTGGTCCATTAACATGTAATATACATTGCACCAAAAACCATCACATGATATGTCGACAACAGATAAAAATCACGGTTTAACGCACCCCATTTGCTGCGATGGGGCCAAATCTGGTTCAAGGGTACAACCTGTCCCGTTTATTTTACTTTCCAATAGTCTTGACACATGTCAGTCAGTCTTGCCTATCGCATGGGAATCCACACTGTAAATGAAATGTGTGCATGTAAATAGATGCATTGATTTGTAAGTGGCGCCTATGTATATTATTACTCGTTGGTAATTTGCCAGAATTCATTATGTGCACATATCTTTTGTATTTAAAATATAAATACGCTTGATTATATGTATATGTTTCTTAAAAACATTTTCGTATCGAGATTCTCTTTTCTATAATTCTTTTTATATAAAAAGGTTTCCGCTAAAAAAAATCTCTGAAACCTAATTAAATAAGTTGTACGGCTAGAACCGTAAAAAATTCGTTCAACTTTTAAGCGATATCATTGTTTATAACATGTTTTTCAGTGAATATCATGAGTATTGAGTTCTGTATCTTCCTGTCTTTTTTAATTTGCCTTAAATATAGCAGAATGAGTCTGCATCGTGTTTACAAACCTCTGAGGCTATTTGTGCTTCTAAAATTATTAAATACTTAAGTTTACCAATGGTCATGTTTAGTTATATTATAAAAAATAGTCGCCAAAATGAATGAAAACTTTTAACCATTTTATTCCCAGTATTATACGTATTTGTTTACGAAGAAGGTCACAATAGTTGTTTTATATGTTAAAAAGACAATCGATTCAAAGTGCGTTCGGGTGGTGAATGTGACAAGCCAAACTAAACTAAGTTTTGGTCGTACGAAATTTTCTTGACTAATATTTATTTTTAAATAGCTTAATACAAAGCAATTTCGAAAATATTTGCATATCAATTTTTCTAAATCTTAGCATTCGAAAATATATAACAAAATTGTTTTAATCGTTTTTTTGTTTCGTTTCTAAAAGACTCGCATTTACAAGGCAAAATTATATGACTTTTTTCCATCAATAGAAAATCTGATCACAATCTTTGCCGTTTTTCAAAAGTACATACTCTCAAAATGTTGTGCTAATTTATTAGATTTACTTATATAGTCGTTATATATTATACCTTTCTCGCAGTATGAATTCGAAATTTTAGCATGTTTATAGATAATATTTTCGATGAACATAAGCTTTCGAACTCTAAGCGACGAATTAAGTTGATATTTACTTTCTAAAACTTTATATTGAAGACGTTACGTTACAAAGTAAATTTATTTTCCTTAAATACCATACTACAAATGAACAGTGTGGTATTTGTTTAATTTTATATGAAACACACAACAAATTTTGCTCATTCGTGGCAAACTCAAACCAGTTTGAAAAGTGCTTATGCACACAAGAAGGGTGATTAATTAGATATGGATTAATTTTTTTAAGACTAACCACATATTGTAGATAATAAATTAAAGATTAAATAAGATATCCAAATGTAAGCAATAGAATGCGTTCAACAACCGCAAAGATAATGTGTTAAGAAATTAAAATGAAGAAGCTACCATCATGCGATAATTTTATTTATTTAAAGAGACAACATCGAGTGAGTAAATGTTGTATTATTACGAGCAAACTATGAACATACAACTTTTACTTTGATGATTCATTTGAAAAATGGATTTGCGTACAAGTTGGCAAAGGCTGACATTATAAATCCAATTTCATCACTTTGCTAATCATCAGTCCTAATTACAAGTTTACTATAATATTTTTTTTTTTTGATTGAACTTTGTTTTTTTGGCATTTAATCCGTATGAAATCGAATTTCCGACATAAATAATTTTATGTGCAGTGAAAAACTGACCTCGTAGATGATTTAAAATACACACGCACACTACGCTATTCCCAGATGAGTCCACCCACCCACAAATATACATAATTCGCTCAACGAACTAATTTCGTACACAAAATGGAAAATAAACGGACTCTTGCGAAAAAAAAACAGAAACGACATAAAATGTCACAGTCACACCCAGCAGACCCAACTAAAAAGAAAATTTCCTCATTCGAAAATTAATTCATTTTAACACAAATAATACGGTTGAAATTATAATATACAAAAAACAAATACAGAGAAATAAAAAATAAATGGAGATGATTGTGAGCGTTATGATTTTCCATACGAATAAAAATGACAACCACCAGAAGGGTACAATTCAGCACTTTTTTTTTTTTGAATAGGGCTAACAAATTATTACCCATCACTGGAGCCATACAAGTCAGAAATCTTGTCAATGAGGTACGCACCGAAAGGAAGTCTATAAGTCCTGGAAAAAATATATACAAAAAGGAATTGTTTTGTTTTGTTTTTGGGTTTGGTTTTTTTTTATAAGTCAATATCATCTTCCAAAGTCTGTTAAAACGTAACACGTTAAGATCAAGATAAGCTCGTAAAGTTTTGCAATATGTTTATTTTCTTTTATTTACTCTACTATCTTATGACGTTGCTGTACATGTACCAACAAAATTGTTAACAATAGAAAAACATAGCGCAATAGATTTTCCTAATTGGAAAACTAGCCATAGTCAATGTAAATGTTTTCGATTGTCTAACAAAGGAAGTAATTTTATCTCATCATATTTACATTGTTTTGTATTTAGCATTTACCGATTACGTCTTCTGATAAGTATTCACACAGAGATTATCAACTATGTAGCGCTAGCTATTGCTATTTTGCAAGTGCAAGTTGATTGCCTCATTTGGTAAATATTTAAGATTTTATGCAATTAAAATATGAATACCTTCGTTTGTTTCGTCGTCACCCGACAAATTTTGGTTATCCATTTTTAATCCTACTGAAGTTCGTTTTGATTTTTTTTATATACCGTTGCACTTATTTAAAAAATTATGTTCTCTTTTGTGAATCACAAAAACTATATATTTTTCTTTAATATTTGTCACACTTATTATTATACAGAGGCATCACTTGCATTTGGCTCTCTGAGTTTAAACAAAACAATCATATTTCGCGCACTTGTTCATTTAAAAATATGTACATAATATAAATATGTATATTTTTTTTATTTAATTAATAATTTCCCTCTTGTACACAGTATAAAAATTTGCACCTTAGCAGCATTAGAGGAGGACCATTCACTAAAAGTCTACTCGTCGGAATCGTATTCGTTCTATCACTGAGGTTGGGGCACGTTTCGTTTTGGCCTAAGTTAGTAGCTTTGGACGAAGCATACGTATAGAGTGTATTAGTGTCGTGCCGGTGTGGTGTCGCCGTGAGTGAAATGCTTTTTATTAGTACCTCATAGACCCATGGATGAATATATCAACGCGCGATAAACTGCTGCGGTAGATTGGATCTTTTCGCGCAGTCAACTGAATAATCAGTATTTAAAGATAGGAGAAGACTGAAGACTAGCCAATATACTTTGCAGTTTATCCCATTTGCTTTTGGAATAAAACTTCTCTTCTTTTTTTTTTGTTTTTGTTTTTAATCGTAGGATGCGATTCGTTGGATGTTTTGCGGTTGTTCTCCTGATTTATTTTTATTATAATATTATTTACTTAATTATAGATTTTCTTAAATTAAACTTTATTCAGAGTTCGTTTGCTTGTTGTTGTCATTTTGTTCATTGTTTGAGTACAATCTATAAAATCAGATGGAAGAAAATTTTTTCGCAAATAATACATATAAACGGACGATGTGAACACAAATTAAAAAGTGGCTGATAACATATGCATTTCCTGTTTGCTGTTGTTTTATGTAAATTTTTATTTTTTGTGCCGCGGTTGCCAAGACCGTTTTTGCAGCAAGACCGTTTTTTGATAGGAAAAGGTGTGTGGACCGCATTTTTGGATGAAGATTCTTATAAATTCTAACAAAATGCAACGCGCAGTTGTTGAATTCGTCAATTTTAATTCACGAACTTAAGACTTTTGAACATTGAGTTAAGGGCTAAGATGAAGAAAAGATGCCTTGATCTTCTTGTTACATTTGCAAAATAGTACTACAAAGACGTTTTTTTTACATTGCTGCAATAATAAATACGTCGAATTAAGAACATCTCTTTTTAAAAATAATCGAAACTTTAAAAATTTCGTAAAACAAGAAACTTAAAACAACTGTCTTTTTTACTCGACGTATTGTGAACAGAATTATTCTGCTCCTAACTCTTTCACTTAACTGCATCTGCACTAAGTTTTACCTAAAACAATATCTACTATATATGTCTAATCTTGGAGTTTTTAGGGTTACCCATCTTTCGCTTTTGATCGTCATTCTATTTTAAACAAGGTTCGTTGAGTCCCTCTTATGAACATGTCAATACCAAATAGAGACGGTGTTCCACTTTTTTGGAATAAATTGTTTTATGTGTATGCTATATTCGAACTTTTTATTCCATCTTCGCGGATAATATCTATCATAAACCCTTTGTCTCCGTTGATACTATATTACGAATTTCTGCTTGTGAAGTTTGTTCCGTCTTGAATGAGGTACTATTTTTCAGCCCAGACACCTTTTCTGACACTTAATACAAATTTTGTTGAGGTAACGCTGCCTGCATCATGTTGATATTTATTTTAAATAAGGCGCTGTTTTGTTATACTCGTTTCTTAGCAAAAGACGACATTGCATGTACTAATTTCAACAGAATTAAGTAGCGTTCACTTGTAAAAAATAATTTGCTTGGTATTAAAAGACAACTTTTGTAAGCCAATGCTAGGAATTGTTATTTCTATAAAAAAAACATCTTGGGTGCCGTTTTTGACAAGTTATTATATATATATTATTTTTTTATTTTTTTTTTTTTTTCAAAACATACGGAGAAGGTTTTAATGAATGCATTTTTTTATGTAATCGATCAAATGTTACAATTTAGAACAAACTCATGTTCCTTTTCATATTTTCAAAATCGTGAACTCATTTTATCCTTAAAAATTACTGCAGACCATGTTTAAAATGAGCATGGAAAATCCGATGTTGTGTAAGTTCATAGATAACAATAAATAACAAACGAATATAGGTCAAACAGGTTGCTATATCAACGGCACACTTCCAAAGTCCTTAACATGCATGACATGAAGCAATAGAAAAAATTACCCTACCCTCTTTTATGCAAATGTTATGCTTTTTTCCCATTTAGGGAAACTAAGTAAGGTAATTTGAGCGCAATCAAGTTTTCGTTGACCATTTACCTAGGTAATTCACACTGCTAGAGTAGTTAACATAAAATACGCGCAGCCATCCATTCAAGTCCTGGCAACCCTACAAATCTATGTGCATAATGGGAAATCGTACATTATGTTCGCGATGTACTAGCAATATACTTACAATTCAAACTGCAATAGATAGCTAGTACTCGTACCTGTCTATCTGTGCAGTATTTTGCCCCCTCGCTTCAACTTCAATCTGTATCGAAAGGTACTAATTTTTAATGTCAAGAGTGTTTTATATTTAGATAAACTCAATTGAACGATATTATGTACTTATCGAATGTTGTACTGTCTCAAATAGGTATGTACTAATTCACGCTGAAAAAAGACTTTGACCGCGACAAAATGTTGTAGGACACTTGCAATATGTTAAGTGTTTCGTAGTGAAAAAACAAAAACAATTAATTTACCGCCAGAATAGACTCACGAAAACATTTTTTATATTTTTCTTAGGACAGTCAAAAACAAAAGTTAAAAACAACACGCAACTGGGAAATGTTTTTTTTTTTGTCTTCAAAATAAATTGCTCATTTTCCTTTATATTAACGGCAGAAAGCAAAATACCTTTTCTAGTAAGTATGTCACGAGAACTTAGTCAGGTCTTTTTCTATCATGTCATGTCAAGTGATAAGTATAGCCTATTGTTAATAGTATTGATTTTTGTGATAGGGAAAAAAACAGAAGTATAAAAGATCTGAACATTTCAACATTTAATTCAAAGACTTTATTTCATTAAACGCCTAACGCATGTACGAGTACATAATATGTACATATATGCATGGTACATGGTTGATTGATTAACTTCATTAATCATGTTAAATATACTTTGAAATAACTTTTACTGCTAAAAACTTACTTGTTACTCGACGAATTTTCACCGATAAATAAGAAAATAATTCACCAAACATTTTCACAAAACGCACTTGATTTACTTATGAGTCTATCTAACAAGGAGTAGGTACCTTTTAAATTGTGTACCATATTCCGGTTAATCGAAATAATTGACACCCACACGCAGGAGGAAGGAAAAAATGCATCTCTTTAGGATGACACCAACACTCCACGTCACTAAAAGTGAATATAAACAGTTAAAAATCGAGGGTGCTTAGGGGAAATACATTGAATGCCGTGCCGTGCCGTGCGTAGGTTGTGCTTTTCATAAATTTACAGGCATGCGCCTATGAGCATCCTCGAGGAAAATTATTTTCTTTCAAAAGGCCAATCCAAGTCAGCTTTGCACAGCGACGAAGTTTATTTGATAATTGACGTGATTTTCTAAACATATTACTGTTCAAAAATGAAATATTTATATTTAAATCTCGTTCTGGAAGTACATTATGTTAAATTGTCCATCTGCAATTTAAAATCAAGTCATTAACGGATATTGAAATACTCCTCTTCTTCCGTTTAACAACCCTGAAATCCGGCACTTATTATGGGCACATAAAAAATCTATTACAATTCCATTTGACATTTATTGATAGCAATGATTAGATAATTTTGATTTCGAATCTGCGGTGTTGATTATACATATTTTTAATTTTGCATTTAAGTTTAAGTATATTTAAGAAGAACTTGTAATAAAAAAATAATGGCAGCACGTCTTAGTTCCAATATTCTTGGGAAATTAGTTTCTAAAAATGGACAGCCAGGAGTAGTGGCAAAAAGATCCCTTTCTTATTATCCCGTCAACGATCAAGTCTATGGACTGGACGAGGAAAAGCAAAAGGTGAATATAATACTTTAATTAAATATAAGCGTAATTTAGATCGGTGAAAAGGTGGCTTTGGACATGCACGCTAATATACATATATTTTTAACTATGTACCAGCAATGTGGCATCCTAATTATGTCCGTGGACTTTGTTTTTTTTCTGCAGTTGGTGTGGTGTCGACTGTTTATCTTCGATAAACGATAACATCTTTTGTTAAAGTAGAACAATTGTTGCCTATTCTCACAATGGTACTTCACTTATGCGTCGCCATTGGCTCAGACACCCCAAAACCCATATTTGATGATTCTGTCTTTATACTTATATAGTACGCCACTGGGTATCGATTTAACCTATGCAGTTGACGGGCGAGTTGCGTGTAATTCTTTAAGGTACGATCCTTACAATATTGTCAAAGACATGTCAGTAGCTTCAGCATTTTTGCAACTATGAAACTTATCTATTCGAAACGCTGTCATTGATGGTTATCGATTTGGAAATCTTTATTTCCCCATTATTTGAACTCTTCTCTGATCTATACTCCATGCAGCAACACAGTAATTGTCTCCCACTCTCCCTACTCTTTCTCATAACTAGAGGGGGTCTATTATATCTTGTTAGTGCCAAAGATGCGTACATAAGACGGTGTTTATTGCTTGTTATCTTGGATCTGGTTAACATCAGAATGTCCAGAATATATCTATGAAGTCCGGTCAAAACAAAATATGTATGTATGCCCAAAATCTAAATTTTAAAATTATGTAGAATAGTATAATTTATACAATGAACAACAACCCAATAATACAATTTTAAAAATCGTAATTTTACAAAAAATGGACTTGAGTCGTTTTGATAGGCACAATATATATATATCCCTTTTAGAGGTATTAACGCGGGTACGAAGATATGCAACTGATGTTAGATAGCGATGAGCGTCTACTCGGCCAACCCCAACAAAAAAAATATGAACTTATTTCTTTATAAATAAATTGCAAATTTATCGCTATAATCACATTCCATATTTCATTGGCAGCTCAGGGAGGTGGCTTTCAATTTTTTTCAAAAGGAACTTGCGCCCTTTGCACAGGAAATTGACAAAACAGATAATTTCAAGTAGGTTCATCGAATAATTCAACCTCAATCGTAAACATGCGATAATTTATTATTGATTTTCAGAGATCTACGCTCATTTTGGCAGAAAATGGGAGCTCTAGGCTTCCACGGTATCACCGCTGAGCCAGAATTCGGAGGCACTGGTGGATCATATCTCGATCATTGCATAATTATGGAAGAAATCTCCAGGTAATTTGCATTGATATTCGTTCTTATATTAAATTCTAACATACTTTACCCATTTGCTTCGGCGCTAATCGGATTAACTGTAAGCTATCTTTCCCCTCAAATAACTAGAATAGTAACTAAATTGACTATAATTTTTTTTCGCTAGAGCTGCTGGCGGAGTTGCTCTATCATATGGCGCACATTCCAACCTTTGTATTAATCAGCTAACAAAGAATGGAACCCTTGAACAAAAGCAGAAATATTTGCCAAAGCTCTGCAGTGGCGAGCACATTGGTGGACTGGCGATGTCTGAGCCGGGCTCTGGCAGTGATGTGGTTTCAATGAAGTTACGCGCCGAAAAGAAGGGGGATTATTTCGTGTTAAATGGCACAAAGTTCTGGATCACAAACGGTTCCGATGCTGATGTTCTGATTGTTTATGCCAAAACTGGAACAGGTAACTAAATAAATCATCGCGATTCGCATTAGTTACCACTATTTGTGTACTTTCGTCTGCAGGTAGTGCTGACAAACATTCTATAACCGCATTTATAGTGGATACAACTTCGGAAGGCTTTAGTGTCGCTCAGAAGCTGGACAAATTGGGTATGCGCGGCAGCAGTACGTGTGAATTGGTATTCCAGGATCTCAAAGTGCCCGCAAAGAATGTCCTGGGAACAGTCAACAAAGGTGTATATGTGCTGATGTCAGGTTTGGATTATGAACGTCTTGTTTTGGCGGCTGGACCAGTTGGTCTTATGCAGGCAGCGTGCGATATTTCATTCGACTATGCCCATCAACGCAAGCAAAAAAATCAACTTATTGGCGAATTCCAATTGATGCAGGGAAAGATGGCCGATATGTACACGACTCTTAGTGCCTGTCGTTCATATTTGTATAGTGTGGCGAAGGCCACTGATTTGGGGCATAAGAGCCCAAAGGATTGTGCTGGAGTGATTCTTTATTGCGCCGAAAAGGCGACCCAAGTCGCATTGGATTCTATTCAAATACTTGGTGGTAACGGCTACATTAATGATTATCCAACGGGACGGATCATGAGAGACGCAAAACTCTACGAGATTGGTGCTGGAACTTCTGAAATTAGACGTTGGTTGATTGGGCGCGAATTGAACAAGGAATATGCTTAATGATAACGGTTCTAACTATTTAAGTTTTTTTATGTTTATTTCTTTTACAACTCTGTATAGACTATAAAAGTGCATTTATCTACATTTTATTGTTAAGCTGTAAACACAATTTTGAAACAAAATATTTTTTTATTAATATACATTCGTTGAACATTGCAAGTGACTTGGCTTTTGTGGTTTTGATTTTAAGGTAATGTTGAATGACTTCTGATTAATAAGAAAGGAGTATCCCCATTACGTTCTCATATTGTGATAGCTAGCGAACGATTTTAGTAACGGCTAACATCTTGTAAATTATTTTTTTTGATTCGAATAAAGAACGTAATAATCGGACAGGCATTCGTAGGAATTTTAGAAAATGTAAATAAAAAGAACAAAAAAACCTGCTTCTACGAAGCTAGAATTTGGATATGTTTTAGTTTACGGTTCTTAAAATGTTAAATTAAATCGTCTCCCATTATTCTGAAGTGCGCAAGTGTTCGCATATTGACTATATTTTTACCGCTATTCTCAAAGCTCGAAAGCATGTTTTAAGAAGACATACAAAAACAGCATCTAATGCCTTCACCATTTCACAACATAAAAAAGTAAATAAGAGTAGTTCCATAAGTCTTTCGAATATAGTTCACTGTATCAAAAACACCTGCAGAAAAATGCAGTCTCCGAAAAGAAAATGCTAAAGATCTGCACTGGGCACTACTATGACTACGCAATCCAAAGATGGCATGTAAGAATTTACTATCTATACGAAGAAGTCAAAGTGCCATTGAACAAAAATGTATTTGAATTTTTTTAAAAATTGATGCGGAACATAAGTGAATATTTACTTCTATCATTACTAACATTACTTCACTGTTTAGACAAATTTCAAGTTTAAACCATTATATGCTTTAATTAATCTTAATTAACTATCTCAGCTGCTGCTTATCATATATCGTTTTTAAAGTATTAACGACAATAGGACGGTAGGTAATTGTTACAAAAATAATTTATTGGGTTGTTGCTGTGTGTCTTCGTTGAATTGAATTAAACTTAATTTATTGAGACTTAATAAAAAAAGGATTTTATTGTTGTGTATATATCGGAAACTTAAATAAAACTACAGATGAGTAGTGAATCAGATAGTTCAACACTGCACACCGCTTTTATATCTGTGAATAGAAACCGCATAATTCCTTAAAGTATGCCTTTTGCTTTGCACGTTAACTCCTATAAAAGTGCAAATTATAGAGGTAAAAACAGTTGAGTTTTTCACATAGGGGTGAATTGCGACTCTCAGAGTTACCTATCTGGTTTATAACTCATCTGTGTTAAAATTGCGACTGTAAAGTTTTGCCTGCATTTTATCAATTGCAGAAAAGTATTTGTTTCTGTCACATGGCTTTTGTTTGACTGCTCTTGCTCATGAACGATATACCAGTTCGGACGTTTCTTCATTGACTATCATGAAGCTGCCAGCTTAATGCATAAGATTAAAACATAATTTAGTACATTCGTTGTATGATGTAAAAGAAGTCTTAAAACTGTCTATTCGTGAATGTTACGGAGTGCCAATTGAAAAACGACATGATACAGAAAACGCCAAAAAGTGAAAATTTAAATTTTCAGATTAAGTTTGGAAATAAACCCCAAACGGAACACTACCGTCATTCCCAATATAATCGTTGGCTTACCCGACACAAGTCGTCAAACACAGTACCTAAAAATCAAGGTTTATTAATGGAATACAAATTACAGCTCGTCCTTTCAAAACCACTGTGATATTCTCTTTCATTACTGTCGATACTGACATATTCAACATCAACTACTCTTTATTGTCTGCGGCACATATACCTAAAGGCCTTAAAAAAATACGCCTAGTTTTGGTTAGATAAACTTTTTTTTATTTATTTTTCAAATAAAAATAAAAATATATATGTGTAAATATATAAATTATATATGTACATACAATTAAAAAATAAAATGATATGTTAATTCTGCTTTATTGCAAATAATATATCATAATTGTATAAAAAAAACACTAAAAGCTTTTTTTTGGTTAATTCCCCTAGTTAAAGTGAAATCAATCATTCAGGGAACAAGCACACCGCTTTTATATCTGTGAATAGAAACCGCATAATTCCTTAAAGTATGCAAGGTTCCCTTTTGCTTTGCACGAAAAAGTGCAAATTATAGAGGTAAAAAAAGTTGAGTTTTTCACATAGGGGTGAATTGCGACTCTCAGAGTTACCTATCTGGTTTATAACTCATCTGTGTTAAAATTGCGACTGTAAAGTATTGCCTGCATTTTATCAATTGCAGAAATGTATTTGTTTCTGTCACATGGCTTTTGTTTGACTGCTCTTGCTCATGAACGATATACCAGTTCGGACGTTTCTTCATTGACTATCATGAAGCTGCCAGCTTAATGCATAAGATTCAAACATAACTTAGTACATTCGTTGTATGATGTAAAAGAAGTCTTAAAACCGTCTATTCCTGAATGTTACGGAGTGCCAATTGACATGATACAGAAAACGCCAAAAAGTGAAAATTTAAATTTTCAGATTAAGTTTGGAAATAAACCCCAAACGGAACACTACCGTCATTCCCAATATAATCGTTGGCTTACCCGACACAAGTCGTCAAACACAGTACCTAAAAATCAAGGTTTATTAATGGAATACAAATTACAGCTCGTCCTTTCAAAACCACTGTGATATTCTCTTTCATTACTGTCGATACTGACATATTCAACATCAACTACTCTTTATTGTCTGCGGCACATATACCTAAAGGCCTTAAAAAAATACGCCTAGTTTTGGTTAGATAAACTTTTTTTTATTTATTTTTCAAATAAAAATAAAAATATATATGTATAAATATATAAATTATATATGTACATACAATTAAAAAATAAAATTATATGTTAATTCTGCTTTATTGCAAATAATATATCATAATTGTATAAAAAAACACTAAAAGCTTTTTTTTGGTTAATTCCCCTAGTTAAAGTGAAATCAATCATTCAGGGAACAAGCACACCGCTTTTATATCTGTGAATAGAAACCGCATAATTCCTTAAAGTATGCAAGGTTCCCTTTTGCTTTGCACGAAAAAGTGCAAATTATAGAGGTAAAAAAAGTTGAGTTTTTCACATAGGGGTGAATTGCGACTCTCAGAGTTACCTATCTGGTTTATAGAATTAAAATTACAGCTCGTCCTTTCAAAACCACTGCAATATTCTCTTTCATTACTGTCGATACTGACATGTTCAACATCAACTACCCTTTATTGTCAGCGGCACAATGCCTTAAAAAAATACGCCTAGTTTTGGTTAGATAAACTTTTTTTTATTTATTTTTCAAATAAAAATAAAAATATATATGTGTCAATATATAAATTATATATGTACATACAATTAAAAAATAAAAATATATGTTAATTCTGCTTTATTGCAAATAATATATCATAATTGTATAAAAAAACACTAAAAGCTTTTTTTTGGTTAATTCCCCTAGTTAAAGTGAAATCAATCATTCAGGGAACAATTATTAAAAAAATTATACGTCAATGCTTGGCAACTTGTTGGCAAATAAATTTTATACGTCCAATTACATCCTATTAGGTAAACACAGAAAAAAAAGGGTTAAAATCGAAAAAAATTTGGTAATCTCTTTTGTTTTTTTTTTTTTTTTTTTGTTACATCTAATTTTCTTTCTTTTTTGTTATTCAAAGCACTTGTGGTGGTTTATTTGTTTGGAAAAGTTAAATGAATTGGATTTAGTCTAAAAATGTAGTAGTAAAGTACTGTCATCGTTATTAAAAAGGGGAAAAGAGGGGGCTAGTTGTCTGGCACTTGGTGATCTTTTTTGTTTTTTCATTTCAATATTAGTTATGGCTAAAAGCTAAATGGTTTATATATTATTTTTGTCTGTATACTTTTTTCTTTTAATTATAAAACAGCTTCGTCAAACAGGTTATGTAAAAATAACAATACTTTGTCCTATTCTAATCTAAAACTGTGTTGCTCGGTTTTCTTTTCGGAGCGGGATTCTGTGGTGGTTGTAAAGGTTTTTCTTTCCATAACACGCTGTGTCATTGACGAGAGACGCTGTGATCCTTCATCAACAAGGGAGATATTGCCACCGTCGGAATTCAATGTGATTTGGGAAAGACCTGCTTCGAGGGGTTTGACATCGCTGCTTTCCTCGTACTTTCGTGTCTCGTACCTAGAGAAAAGTCCAAATTAGCTAGTAGAATGAGTTTGAGTGGATTTTTCGCACTTACCTGGAGGTATAACCTTCATAGTTCTGACCAGGATTATATGCACCAGTTATCTGTACAATACCACCTTGTCCGAAGGTCTTATCGTGCAGGTCCTTTACACAGGCTTCCAAATTATTCGAGGTCTTCTTTGGCGAAGGTGGTGGTGGTAATTTATCGGCATAAGCATTTTTCAATGTTGACGCAGACGTTAGGGTTTCAAAAGATTGACTATTAATGGGCAATGGACTGACTGGTGAGGCGATTCTCGCACCCGGATAAGGGCGTGGAATTGCATTAGCTGTTAGCTTGGGGTTAGGCCTGTATGTGTTGCTAGGTGTTGATGTGGCTGATTGGAGAGGAGGTGGTGGAGGTGGAAAGTTTTCACTTTGGTTAAATGTGGGTGATACCGCTTCCGGATGGTGGAAGTGCTGGGGAGTTTGTTGGAAAGTATAGTGTGACTTGGCGGATTGGTAGTAGCTTGGAGATGTTGGTGTATCAGTATACCCTGACCGGTTAAGTGTCTGTTAGGGTTAATTAAATAATAAAATTAGGTATTAGGTTTTAGTCTACTTGATTAGATAGGTAATTCTTACATTGTTTTGACTCTGCACACTACCGTATGTGGCCGTTTGATATTCCGAGTCACTTTCGTCTGTGGTGAAGCCTTGATTGTTTTTCCTGGACCTCGCTTGTCGGATGCGAATCAATTTGGTGCGTGCTTCTTCTAGTTGTTTCTCCATTCGAAGAACGTCCGATCGAGCGTTAATTTCCTGTGCCATTCCATCGACCATGCTTGTGTTGATCTTTAATGTGTGCTCTTCTTCTGCATCAAGACCTTGTTGCGCTGCACGAACCAAATTGTCGGTTGACTTTATGACAGCATTGCCGGCGGCCTGTAATCTCCTTCCAGCTTCTGAGTTTGGATTTGATTTGACCTTGCAGGCAATCAACAACTGGGCGGTTGAGGCCGCCACCTGTTTCGCTGTTGATATAAGCATAACTTCGGTGCCCACACCACGAACCAAGTTTTGGGCGGCCTCCACAAGACTGTGAGTAGCAGCAGCTACTAACCTTGCCGCCGAAATTAATCCCTCTGACCATTGTCCGTCGTCAGACGATGTCAGCGGGGTACGTGCCACTTTACCCTGATCGATGAGCTCGCGCTGTGCTGCATTGGCAGCTCGTACTAAGGCAGATGACGCCGCCATGATACCCTTGGCAGCTTCCAAAATCATTTCATCGAACTTCATGTTCTCGTCTAGTTCCAGCTGCAATAAATACATAAACGGAATCCAATTAGATTGTGCTAAATATAATTTTATTTTCATTGACAAGCGCCTTGACTAAGGAGACAATAAGTAGTTTAAAAGTATCATACAAGCAATTTTAGTTAGAAAAGCAGTAGTAGTAGTAGTAGTTAATAATCACAGTAATAATATGTTTGATTCCTGGGTGAATATTAAATTACAACCAAGAATATCAAACATATCTGACTGGAACTATCTTTGTTAGAGCATTCCATAAGAGCGCTGTTAATTGTTTTGTTATAGCACCCATCACCACATAAATTTGATTAGTTTGTTAAAATATTCATTCACCACAATTAAATGTTTGTTATAACTAAATTAGTAGTATCGTTAAAACTAGTATCGTTTACCTTAACATCAGGCTGTCGTCGTGGTCTTAAACTGGCCAGTTTCTTTGCAGCAGCGTCGATGGAGGCGGCCGCACCCAGTAACTCATTCTCAGCAATAACAGTTGGATCCTCGGGATCAATCCAATCGGAGCCCTTCAATAGTCTAGCCATTGCTACAAGATCCGTTACACACTTGGCCACTCGCCTGGACAAATGCATCCTCTCATCTGCGGAGCAATTGCGAAGAATTCCATTTAGCAGTTCCCGGTAAGATTCGCCCACTGCCGCACCAGCTTCCAATGTTCTTTGACGAAGCTCTGTAGTTTCAGCACAATTCCAGGCGACGGTACGACAAACCAAAAGCATTTCGGATATCGCGCGTCGACCCAAATTTGCAGCTGCCACTATATCAACTTGCAAATTGGAAGCTCCAGCAGCAACTGCCTTAGCTGTTGCCAGAGTAACATTTTTCGTGACACGAATTAGATCTTCTGGGGAGCATGGTGGTGTTCCAGGTGGTGGTGGCGCTTGCATTGCCTACAAAAAAGAGATAAATATTTAAAATTAGTTAGTCTGTCTGAAGTATCGTCTACTAAAACTTACCCGAATTTCTTGGGAAATGGCTTCAGTGGTGGCCTCCATTGCTCGTGTTCCCCGTGTGTGTTCGTCCTCAACAGCTTTAACTGTTTTCAACAGTGAGGATACATTTAAAACCATAACCTAAGGAGATTGCATGGAAATAGAATGGGTAAAACGATGGAATAAAGACTTTAAAATCAATTCAAGAGGACTGTGCAATCATTTTAAGTGAGCGTTGATGTTGTGGTATATAGAAATGAGGCAATGAAGAGATTTATTGTTTTTTTTTTATAACTAATGAATATTTTTTTTTACATTTTATTTTTTTATACTTGAAGTGAAATTACAATTTCTCGTTAATTTATTTATATTTTTTTTAAAGAAATGAAAAAATATTGGTTATGGCACTTGCAAGTAAAATAGAAAATACTGAAGAATTTACGTATGTATTTATATATGAGTGGAAATAAGTAATTTGTTATAAAATAATTGCTTAATACTTTGAGAAGTAGGTGCACTTGAGGGTGGACATTTTTTAATTGTAAAACATTTCCCACACTACGATGAATAAGACTTACCAATATTGCACCAATTAAATATGGGTTTTTGCACGAGGATACATATTTTGAAACCAGCTTTTAAGAATGCTGATACTTGTAAGAATATGAAATAAATGCAGTGCAAGCCAAATGCATTGAAGAATTTGATTTGTGTGTACTTATTGCAGCTAATGTGTTTTGATTTATCCATGGAATCAATTGTAAGTATAATTCCAAGCCATATACATGAAAACGACCCGTTAAATTTCTTCATCTTCTACTCTTTTATTTAAATCTAAAAGGGTAAAGAGTATGAACAGCCAAACAGAACGGAACTATTCACATCTATTCTATGGTCCGCCTGTGGGGTTTGCTTCATAGTTTTTGTCCATTATTTCACAGAATTTTAATTTATTTGCCAAACTATCGACATTTTAGGAAGTCGTCATCTAATATTCCCTTCCATCTACTCACAGAAGCGAGGAAATGAATTGGAGTTTCGGTGCATACACATATTTGTACTCTACTTTTAAAGCGCTAAATCAAAATGTCCCGAAAAGCCGACACTAATCAAAAGTATGGCTCAGATTTGTAGTAGATCTGCACATGACTAAAATTTATTGTAAAATCGCTCAAAAGGACTGGGATCACTAGACTTCGTGTGTTTAAAAAACAAAAAATAATTGGGGAAGGGTCAAAGAAGGAACTGTTTTGATAAGGCAACATGTATACAGCCAAGTTGAATAAAACATTTGAATTAAAATGATGATTCGTTTTTGCTGAAATTTAGTTGTTTGTATGTCTTTAGTAACAAGCGTAAACTGTAATCGACATGACTGTGATCTAAACATTAAGCCGCATGTCGACATCGCAATGATATCCGAAGATTGTTGCCCTGTTGCCCACGATGACAAATTTATGAATACATTTTGTCACACAAATGTCACTAATCAAAATGCAACGTTCAACAACGGGTTATAGCACTTCGGAATTTTAAGAAGGATTTAAGCAAGCCCCCAGTAATGGGACTTATTATACTGAATTCCGTTTTGCTTTTAGCTGAGGTGCAGTGGAGGAAAGGGTAAAAGCATTTGTAGCAGTGCTTATGCACTTTAACAATTACGACGCACATGACCTAAACGATTTTAAGCGGTAATACCTAAAGTTTAACTAAAGCTTCTTCACGAACTTCTGCAAAGCTTGTACAGATAATATAAATAAGATTTATACTACGAGGCTACTCAGGTCGGTAACGTCGATTGATTCTGAAAATTTCAGTTTAACTAAATGTTAAGAAATACCAAGTGAAATCGGTAGTGGTATACTTCTCACACCGGAGCGAAAGGTGCCCTGATATATACTAAAGGTTCTTCTTCAGAACACACATGTTCATTGTGGACAACGAAAGGTGGGAAATGATGTTTTGTTTTCTGTTTCTAACCAAATATCACCTACTTCCCTTACAAATGCAAAGAGTTACAAGCTAATCACAACTTAATACTATTATTATGTATGTAAATTATTAAAATTTGATTTATGTAATAAAAAAATACACGAGCATTATTTAATTTGCATACGAAAAAAATGATAAGCCAATTTTTTTTTTGTTCATTATTAGAGAATGATCTTTTAATCCATTGATGCACGCTTGCTACTGTTAGTGCCAGAGAGGCACACATCCCTAAGCATCTGTTTGGAAAGGAAAACAAGAGAACAATATACAAATTTTGTTTTTTTTTTTTACTTTAGTACAGAGATTCTGGATATCTTTGGAGTTCGGTTCAATAGACAGAGAGAGAGAGAGAATAAGAGATATACAGTAAGATTTAGATATATAGAGGACAGCCAGCGACACCAGGGATGCGATAATAATGTGCAATCTTTAGTTATTAATACAAAACAACATGTGGTCCTGTCGTTATTTTGCTGGTTAAAGGATTTTTGTTTTTGTTTATGCAGTTTTTGCAAGTTTTACAAATTAAATTACATAAATCTAGTTTATTTTTATTTTTGTGTAATCTACTCTAGCAGAGATGGATAGAATAAATAGTTTACAACATCGATAGCGAGCAAAATTCATGGGATGCATCTTAATAACAATAATAGGCAAGCAAACTTAATATTTTTGCTTTGATAAATCAATGGTATGCCTAAGGATAGACAGAATGTGTGTTTGTTTTTTAGTAGTTTGTGTGGGTAGATTTAGCTGTTATTTAGTGTGGAATGTAGTTCGTTAGAGATGGATGATGATGTTCATCCATTTTCAGCTTGTCTAAGTAGCGCATTTGTGATGATTAAGTGCCATATCCATTACAAGTTATATAAAATAGGTTATAAAAGTGTGTGGTGAGAAAAATAAAAACGGGTAAACATTGGCCCATATATTCACGGAATGATTTGTCAGTTTCCCCTCCATTTCAGAGGGATTGTGTTAAAGAAGCAATTTTACATATTATTACATGATTTACAAACGCACAGCAAATGTACTCAAATTGAAAATGTATACACTTGTTGCAGCCAAGTAAATTATACTGTTTATCAATAAAAAAAAGTAACCAATTACCAATTGAAAAAAAATTAATAATATCATTTGTTATATGATTTTCAACAATTTTGTTATATGACTTTCTTCGTTAAACAACATCTATATATGAATTTTTGGTAAGAAGAAGCAATTTTTAACTGATACTCCAATGATTGAATGGAATGAATTGATTAAAACTTATAATATTTGGTAGCTTCGAAACTAGAAACACTTACCTTGGCGCTTTCTTTAAGACCCTCCATTGTTGGATCATGTATCGGTTTGCCCGATGCCAATTTTGTTGCATTAATCAAGTCACCCAGAGCAGATGCGACATCCTTTACAGCATTTATTACCATTACCTGTGAATCGGGTTGAGCTGCTCCCAGTGAGCATGCTCCACGTTTAACTGCTTCCGCCAGTTGTACTGCAAAATTAAAATGAATATAACAATCGGTAGAAAAAATAACTGCATATAATGCTTACAAATAGTGGTAACAGCATTTTGGGCGGCGGAAGCTAGTTGATCTTGACTGCCAGCGGCTCCAGCCACCAGCACCTTTGTATCTTCAACTAGAGCCTTGGCAGTTTGTAGAATATGTTCACGATGATCGGCGAATGCACCGTCGCCATCCGACTGAAGAGTACCCGCAGTGGCGAACATAATTGTAGTGTCCAAGTCTCCAATTATTCCGGACACTGTGTGAGCGGCATTAATACATGCCTGTGTACCCCGTGATCCAGCTTGAAGCGCTGCTAAAACTTGAGCTACTTTCTCGGAAACATCTCGTGCATTGCGAGCAATATCGTTTTGTCCAGATGGGTCATTTGGACGTACCCCGGCAGTAGATTGAATGATTTGACTGACTGATCGACCTAAATCGATTACAGTCGATCGAATACGCATTGCTACTTCGGGAGATGACGTTGTAGTGGAAGCACCCACAGAATCCTGGGTTATTTGGGTGTAATGCTGAGCCATGTCGACGCCAAGTGGAGGCAATTTGCTTTGATCGAAGCCTGCTTTTGCGTTCATTTCATTGGCTAGACGGGCGATTTCCTTTGCGCTCTGTACCATTCTTGTTTGATAGTCAACAAACGAGTCACTGAATGAGGCATTCAACAAGCTTTGCCTTTTGTCTGTTAAACGAGTAATAGCGCGGTTGACTTGCTCCATCAAGCCGGTGACCACACCACTTTCAGCGGAAATCTTCTCCACCGTCTGGGTAAGTTCCTGAATAGCGTCCTGGGTGTTTTCAATCGATTCATCCAAACGAGGATGAGCGTGTGTAGCTCGAGGATTTCCAGCAGACTCCTTCGCCGCTTGTACCAACTGTGTTGCGCTCTCCACCACGGACTTGGTTTGGTTGATTAAACTCATTTGTTGGCTTGAGTGTACAATGTGAGTGCAAGCACCGATTGAGCCATTCACCATTGGCACAACGTATCGGGAGATTTCACCTACAGCATGACCCAACTTTTCAGCGTTATTTTTGCCAGCCATTCGAATTGGTTCCAGTTTGTCACGTAATTCGGCAGCAGCGTTCAGAGTTTGACTACTAAAGCCCTGTAAGTTGTTGTCTCTTCGCTGGGCCAGTCCCTGGGCATTGACCGCCAGTCCACAACTGTCTAATTCACGTGTGCAAGTTCCCAGAGTGTGTAGAACTTGATCACACTGAGCTTGACCAGGTGCCTTATCGCGAATATTATCCACAAGACGCTTAACACTTTCTGAAACTTTAGTGCTGTGCATTGAGAGCTGTTGCCAGACTGGTGGATCATCTGGAGACAATGCCAACGACTTGGCCGCCTTGACCATTTCGATAACTCCATCTATTACTCCGCGACCGGCGTTCAAAACTGGCTCCTGAGCCTTGCGCCCCTCGGCAGAAATTTTAGCTGGCACTGGAACAAATTCCGGGCTCGAGGCGTACTGACGAACGGCCTTTACTGCATCCAACAACGGTTCGACAAAACGTTGACGTGACGGAACGGAATGATCGTCCTCGATTCCCTTGACTTCTTCGACCAAATTGGAAGTGGCTCCTGCTACATGCTTAGCTCCCACAATGAATTCGTTCTTTGCAACGGGGTTGTTGGTGTTCATGCTAGCCTGGCGGCATATTGAGCACAAGTAGCTGGTGTGTTTAGCTACTCCGGTGAGTGCTGAAATTTTTTGTTGTTTCGTCGACTTTGGACTGCTAACAATATCACAAAACTGAACGATTCCCTGATAGGCCCAGTTCAACTGAGCTTGGTCAATTATTCCTGGACGTCCAGCGACACTGCTTGGGTGCGAAACACCAATCAGGTATGCGGCTTGCGCAGACGACTCAATCAAGCCATTGATAGACTCCGAGACGTTATTGACTGACTGTCCGAAATCCACATGATTTGACTGCTTTGCATTGTTGATCATCTCCGAAATGGCGTATCCCAGATTTCTGGATTTTCCTGTGGCTGTTTCTACACACTCAAAGTATCCTTGATCGGTGATAGCTTCATGTGGATACTCCAGCAGCACCCTTAAAGATTCTATGTTTCGTATAGCGTTGTCGCACTCCTTTTGCCCTGGAGCAGACGACGTACTGACATCTACCAACTGATTAATGCTCTCCATCACACTCCTGGCAGCGGCATTCAACAGATTCTTTGAGTTGGGTTGCCCTGGATCTCCAGCAGTTGTCTTGGCAGTCGAGAGCAGTGAACACGATTGGGTGGAAACATGGCGAAGGCAATCCATCATTTGTGACCGAACAGCATCATCTTTGGTCTGTCCAGCCATTTCCATTGCGACCGACAACAGGTCCTTGTAGTTGTTTGCAAATACCTGGCTGGTGCTGGCCAATTGAGCTGGACTGGCATACGAATGCACAATTTGTCCACCCGATGAGCTAAGACTTTCGGCGACGTGCTTAAGCTCAGTCTGAAGCTGATTGTAATTGCGATTTGATGGAGGAAATTCATTCAGCGACAAAATCTCACTTAGTTCACTAACATTTTTAAGAGCATTGTCTACATCTCTCTGTCCAGGAATGCAGTCCAGTGTTCTGGACAGCGCCCCAGTAACATCTCGTCCGGTTTGAGTGAGAGCACCAGGCTCGCCGATGTTTTGCAACGTCTTTTGAGCTTCTTCAATGAGACGTACTGAACTAAGAACGACATCATCTGCTGAATCGATAACGGTTGGGTTGTTTGTGGTAGCTGCAACGCCATGAACACTCTTAGTAAAGTCGCCTAGAGCTAAAGCAGTATCGCGGCCAGCAACACCGGCATACAACCTTTGTCCGCGTGAAACAGCTGCGAGGAGCTGACTTAAGGCGATTCCAACATTTTTAGCTGATTTGCTTAGTTCGTGTGCCGTGTTTTCTATGGTCTCACCAGGTAGTGGACGTAGTGATCCTGTTTGTGCGGCATTCCTTGTGTCGTTCAAAACATTCCTTAAATTCTTAACTGCCTCCAGAGCCGACTCCAGTTCTTGACCACCACATGCCTCTCGTGCCCTCTGTGCAGCTGAATTTAACTCGTGCACCGTCTGTCCCAAATGCAAGGCGCTCTTGGAAAGCTGCTGCGCCGATGGAATATCATTAACTGTTGGCTGCAAAGCACGCGCCGAGCTTGATAATTGAATAGCTGGTTCAATAAACTGTTCCGCAGCTTCAATCAAGTTCAGTTGAGCATTTGCGTCATCTGGACTAGTCCGAGTTGTCTTTACCGAAGTAACTAACCGTGGAATGGTATCTGCGGCTCGCTTACAATCCAACAACAATGACTGTTTGGTCTGCTGATCATCACTGTGTTGCACTGCATTTTGTGCAGCGGAAATACACTGAGTTGCAGCTGTAGCAGCTTGCTTCGAGCAATAGTCCAATCGGTTAATCAGACCACGCTTCATGGCTGGAGTGTTGGCCTTTGTTGTGGTTATTTCGCGCAGTTCTTCGGCTGCTCTCCTAAGATTCTCTTGATTGTCAGAGTCATGCGGATTACCAGCACATAAACGTGCAGCTTCAACCAATTTGGCTGTAGCGTCAGCCAATTGCTTCGCCGCTGACAGTAAACGTCTTTGCAACTCAGAGTCCTGCTGTTGCTCCGCTTCACCTTTAATGCTTTGGATCAACTGAGCTGTCGCCTGACCCAATACCTTTGCATGACGAACCATTTCCTGGGGATCTGTGGAGGACACTAGAATATCTGTTCCAATAATAACACTCTCTACGGGGGTCATCTCCTGAGACAAACGATTAGCGTGCTCCCGGGCACTCAACTTTACATGGTCCAACAAATCGGCCAAGCTTCGAGACACATCTCTGGCAGCATTGAGCAGATCTCCCTTTAGTTTTTGATCATCTGTCGCTTCATTGCACACCTCACACAAGTTGTTTACCGCCTTGGCCACATTCCTCGCCGCCAACTCAAGCTGTTCTCTGCAGTCGGCATTGTGCAAGGTCGGGGCAATAACCTTTGTGCAGGCGACTAACTGACTGGTAGCCAAGGCACACTGACTTGCTGCTCCAATAACCTTATTACGAGTCTCCTCGTCCTCACAATTGGAAGCTATCGACTTTGCACGCATCACAAGTGCCGCGGTTGTATTGGCTACCGCCTTGGCCAATGCCAAGAGCATATCTTGCAGATCAGTATCTTCAGGAGGCTCTTCCTCGATCGTACTCAATACATGGGTAGTGGCCTCACCAACACGACTAGCAGCATTTATTAAACTTTGTGAGGGCTCCTTGTTCTCTGGCTCAGCCGCCTTCAATAAATCACTGAATGCACTGCACAAGTTGCGAGCAGCCTCCAACAAACGATCACCACCGCTGTCGTCTTCCATGAGTGCTGCAATTAAACGAACCTCCTTTGTCACCTCGGGGATGGTCTGAGCAATCTGCGACACAGATGCCGATATCGCTTCAGTATCAACTTCATCCGGTTGCGTTGCTGTAATTATTTGCGCTGTGGCAGCACTCATCGTAGACATATGACTGGTTACGGCTTGCTTTGACGTATCCAATGTGTTCTCACGCCATTCGATTGATCGTTTATCAGTACCCAATTCTTGGATTGAAGCCTAAAGTAAATGGAAAATAATAAAATATTTAATATTTAAAAAATATTGCTGCAGTCTTACCTTTGTCCTGAGGTCTTCATCGGCTCGAGAAAGAATATCTTGACCAGTAGTTATATAAGTCAACAAAGCTCGTTGCGGTTCTGTTAAATTCACCGAACTGATGCGAATTTCTTTTGTCTGTAAAAATTCCAATAAAAATGAATTAGAATCGGAAGACGTGTTTGACTTTTGTTGGGTAACCCTCAAAAGACCAAGAAACGGAAACAAACTAAAAATTAACCCAACCAATGCAAATTAAAAATTAAACATTTCAACAAATAAATCAATATGGTCGTTAAAGGGTTTATAAAAAAGATACCGTATACCGTGAACGTACTTTAGAATTAATTGATTGCACCGACAAGGCCAGCAGCAGTGAATGAATTAAGAGATAAACAATTAATTTATTTGAACTGCTGAATTGAATTATTATTTTCTTAATTTATATTCAAAAAATGTGTGCGGAAACTATGTGCTCGTATTTATTGCAAACAAAATTTCTAAAGAATACAAATACATAACTACTTTTAAGGTGGCGAGAAATATTATGTGCTTTTGTGTATTGTTGTTTTCGGTGTGCGGTGGAAATTATTTTTAGTTTTAGGTGTTGGTGACTATGTTTTGGTATGCAGGACTTCTTCTGTCAATTTTAAAGCTTAACATTTATAATGCTATGTTTGTATGTGTGGCAAAATTCGTTTAGCGGAAGATTCAATGTGTAACAGTAAAGGCAAGTGATTTTCAACTACCAAACAGTAATTAATGCATTAACTTCTACAGCTTTTGAAGAGAATTGATTTTGTTTTTGAAAATGGTTTCGACTGTCGTAATCGAGAATCTTTTTAACTAGCTTTGAACTTGAAGAATAATAAAGCTATTGTTCATATACGCACTGGAAAAGGGATCAAATTAAGAGTAAACTGGTCAAAACCAATCTCGAATATACGCCTCCATACGACAAATGAAGTGCTATCGATTGCGCCTTTCTTTGCCAATTATGCCACACAAAAGAATCCGCTCAACCAATCAGGCAGAAAGAGGTAGGATAAGAGTTGCTGCGGCTTTCTGAAATGCGTTGCCGAATTCAGAGCCATGTTGTATGCTTTTTCTTTGGAAAGTTTGCATACCTATTCATCGGAATAAATTGAATACGTTTTAGAGTCTGAATGTAACAATCCCTAAAGCGTGTTACCAAATGTTTAGTAAAATTATTATGCAATTCTGCAAAAGCAATGATACAGAAGATCTTAACGTAGTTTGTCACTGCTTTAACTATAAATAATGCTAACCATGCATGTATGTGATAAAAAAAACTAAATTTCAGTGATCCAGTGATACAAGGCAACTGCAAATAAGCTTGAGAGCGAAACATTTTCTCGGGGAAAGCATTCATTTCTTGTTTGTGTGTGTCAATTCCGTTATATACAGTGTACCTATGCAATATTCAATATTTTAAAAGTCCTTTCCACCGACACTGTTTTATAAAAACAAAAATACAAAATATATATGTATTTATTTATAGAAAAAAAAATAGAGTCAAACTCACCGTTGGCGGCTGATGAGCAAGATTAACCTGCCCAACAAATGCACCATATTGCATGGATTGCATTTCACCTTGCGTATATGGCTTTTCGCCTGCGGTATTTCGGTGAAGAAAATTTATTTTCAATCAAAACATACATAAATAGAGTGAAAGAAAAGTAAAAAAGATAAAAAGAAAAATCAAAATTATATATTAAAATAAAATAAAAGCAAAATAAATATGTCAACAAAAAGCTCAATATTTACAAACAAATTACATTTATACAGCATATAAGAACGAATACATACCATCATAAGCCCGCATGACACCTGGTTGAGCCAATGATTCCGTATTGACTTTACCCACTCTACTGGTTTCGTGTTGTAGGAATGTTGCTCTGCAAAAAATAAACGCTCATGAAATATTCCACCCACTTCGCACTTATAAGAATTTCTTTGGAAACTTACTTTGAAGGAGCGACAGATTCTTCAACCATAGTGGACCCCTCATCGCCTTCAATACCGAAATGATCTTTCGTTTGCTTTTTCTTTAGTATGATGTCAATATAACCCGCAATGAGCTGTACTATCTGTTCGGCCTCAGTTGTTTGCACGGAGTAATACTGATTGGAGTAGTCACCGAAATCTAGGGTGAATGTATTGGGGGAAGCACCCCACCTGCGTACCGTTGTTAGTGGCCAGGTTACCAAAATTTCTTTTGTTCTCTCATCCAAACGTAGGACGGAGTCCTTGGTAACGCCAAGTAAACGTGGCACCAGTTTATTCTTGCCAATCATCTTTTCTTTCACTAAGAAAAATGTGACACCATATGTAGGCAGTTCACGAGCTGTTTTCGTGTACAGAACTTTAGCATCGATTTCGGACAGCTCCACATGATTGCGATGCTCGGCAAAGACTTTTTTTTCGATACCCTTCACCCGAACATATGACTGTGGAAGGAAGTCTTTTAAACTAAAAGAGAGGAAGACACTTTAGCATCCTGCAATGTATAACTAAAAAAAAAATTACTTACTCCAAGAATCCTGGTTTATGCTTTGACTCATTGTGCGGCCCAAACTGAATATGAACTTGAATACCAGCAAATTCACAAGCTAAGAAAAAAATAAAAAAATTCTAGTTGAATTACATATATTGGGGACCACTGGGGACTATTCTTCTTTACCTTTGTCTTGTGTAACTGGATGTGTACCATCTAAAATGGCATCTCTTGCCTGGACGTACAACAAATTCAACTGCACTGGATCTCTCGAGTCAATGTTCTGATCGGAGAAGAAGAACTTTCGCCTCAATAAAACTGTCTCTGACTCATCGATACCTTGTTCGCGAAGAGTTTTACCAACATCGACCCAATTTACTAAGAAAAATGGAAAAATTGACATTTTGATCAATACTTTTAAGCGATCAATTTATTTGCAAACTTACTTTCATCGTCGGTCTTTAGTTTCTTGCGTAGACTCTCCATCTTGGCATCGCGATCCTTTTCGGTGAATTTCCTCTTCAAAGTCAGCGTTCCGAATTTATTGTCGGGTAGATTTTCGTTTTGTGATTCCGACTCTTCGCGCACTAGGCCGTATTCTTCGTGATTTGTTATTCCAATTTTAGTGCAAATGACAACCATCAGTTGTGACACCGGTTGCGAGTCATCTACAAGAATTGTCTTAACAGCACCGTCCAACATTCTGACACGAAGAGTTCGCAATTTACGGCGATATTCCAGTACATCTAGATTGTGCAAGATGTAGTAGCCTAGGGTGCGTCCAGCTTCCAACCACACACCCTGCTGATTTTGTTCGTCAGACAGAAATAATCCATATTCACTTGCTGCAAAGAGCATTAATTATTAATACATGTTGAGATATTGGGTAAAATCAAGAAAATATATTTTTGTAAACAGACATATGGTTAAAAATTTCTTGCAATAAATCATTCATAACATATCACTATTGCCACATGTCAGTTTCTCAACTGAGTTAAGGTCAATGAGGTAAGCATCCATCATTAATGGATTGACTGACAAAATATCATCTCCTGACGATATTTTTTAATGGCAAGGAGATTGCTTGTTGTCGGTAAAAATATCAATAAGATGTAACTACATTTAAATTTTGTATTGTCTGGGAGCTTTTCACAATGCATCGTATGTTACGTAACATTAAAACAACCAATAACAAATGTTTTTATCAGTCACGTGCAGACTTAAGATTCGAACATATGGAATAATCGAAACAGATGCTGAAAGGTGGAGGTTATTTTGAGTGTTTAATATTGCGTTGGTGGTCAAAGAAATATGTAAATGTGTGTATTTATTCGTTTGTAATAATTGAACAAATTGTTATTTTTAACAAAAGAAAATTGGTTTAACTCTGAATAAAAACCTTTATAGCTAACATTTTAACAAAACGACAACAATAGAATCTAAGAAGCAATATAAGGAATTACATAAGTAGATTGATTGAAGACATTATTCCTTCCTAACAAATCGATTTCTAATGTTTACAACAACCTTAGTTTGAATTCGTGGATGCTTTGTTATTCAGGCTGTTTTAGTTTTAGTCCACAACGTAAACAACAATAAAAAGAGACATCTAGTTTCTCAAACCATTAACTATGAACAGGGTTTCCACCTGGAAGAACAATGAACCATTATCGGGAATGAGTATTCAAGGATTTGAATTTTTTTTTCGAAACTAGGAAAAATGAGTTTAAAATTGAAGCTAAATCTCAGTCAATAAATTGCACTACAAATTTTAGTGTTTGATTCTATAGTTATTTCCTTAGTTAAAAGTCAATGTTGAGACTCCTCTTAGTTTTAAATTCATAGAAAAGTGTTGCGCCTTGTTAAAAATTTGTTGAGTTGTCCCAAGTAAAACTTAGATAATACGTATTATTTACCAATAATCCGATTCAATGACGAACTGTTTTTAAATATATATGACATAAAAACTTGGAAAATGTTGACTCTAAAAATGTGAAACCAATGGCAGCCGGCTAAAGGAGTGCCTACTTATTAAATAAGAAAATGTAGAAATAAAAATAATAAATGTAATCTATTTTATTAAAATTCAAATTCTTAATACGTTTACATTGGAGTAATAGAAACAACACATTTAAACCTTCCTATTCGTTGCATAGTTACAGGGCTACAGTAACAATTTAAAGAATTTTAATTCCTATAAGCTATTTTAAAGACGATCTTCAAGTGTCCTACAAATCAATTGTTCTCATTAAATCCGTACCAGTAGCGTGCTGTGGCATTTCTTTGCTCTCTTCATATGTAATCAGTTCTTATTTAATGGAAACCAAAGGCAATTTTAAAAATATAACCTTCCAAGTCTTATTCGCCCATCTACACAAATTTATTCACTTAAATCAAGCAGTTCTTTTCACAGAAACACTTTAATTTATTTTGTATAGTTCAATGGTTAGAGAAAAACTTACTCAAAAAAAGCCATTTCTTTTAGTTCGAATCAGAAAAGGACATAACGAAAACTCACACATAAATAACAAAATTCGGACTTTACAAACAACATTATGTACTTACGCTGTCCTTGTACAGCATCGGCAAATTTATCACGAATTATTTTGCATGCATCAAACACTGTCGTATTCGGCTGGAATTGTATGGTCTTTGTTACGCGGCCACCTTCGAGACTTATGCGTAAAGAAAGCGTCGACATTGTTTATATATCTGAAAGGCACTGAAAATATAGAAAACAAAATTATTTTATTTTATATGAAATATTTTGATAAATCTGCACACATACACAAAGCGAAAAAAAACCCACCCTTTATTCATATAAAATTTTGTTTTTTTTATGTTATAATACTCTCTGTCAATAGAATAAGACAGATTCAAACCCAACGCCACCCTTACGAGACGGTTAGGTACACACTCTATCGTTGTTCAGTAGGTAAGTGGTTTGGGTATCACTCATCTTATAAAATCAGACACAAATGCACATACAATAGGCTGATGTTACTCCCTAATTGATTTTTTTTGCTGCTACTGCTTTTCCATCTTCAATTACAACAACAAGAGAACAAGAGAACAAAAAAAATATAGTCAAAGCCAATCGATATAGCATGAGTAAATTTGAGATTTTAAAAGCTGTTTCAATGAAGATAGACGACGAACAAAAAACCTTTTTGTAAACAAACAATGACGAACTACAATAAGACATCGTATGAATTAGGGTGCGGGCCATATCGAATATCAAAAATATTATTTATTTTCCAAAAGGCGGATACAATACTCTTTAGCCCCAAATACTTGCGATAGACACTCACTTTTTCACACACTTGAACAATTTTTTTTTGTTTTTCACTTTAGGTTTTTATTTTCAGGAGACAACCACGCTTGACGAAACTCGAAGATGAACTGAATGTATAGTTGCTGAAATCTACTGTCGAAAAGGTACAATCCGGATGCTGCGCAAAGCGGATGATATCCTTCTTTGAGCAAGGGGTGGTTGTCCTCTGTGAGTCTGCAATTGTAAAAAGGGCGAGCTATGTGATTGGTATAAAAATCAGGGGTAGTTTTTGACAAATCAACTGAGCATGCGCCAAATTGGAAAAAGTCCTATAGGACATTCGAAGGGGAAGGGATTGCAGAAAGTAGAAATAAGTCTGCAAAGGAAAAATGTTCCCCAACAAAAACTGGGGAAATTATGTTCTTTAAACTTGAAACGATCAAACCAAGCAAATGTTTACAGTGATAAATTCAAAAAACGAAAGCTTTACTCACACTAGTCGAATTGAAAGGATGCTGCGATATCAAGGACACCCACACAGAACTTCGCTCAGTCGATGTGACATTCTTTTGGCGCCACATAAAAGATTATGTATTAACATTCGCAAGGCGCCCGACAATGTGGTGCCATGGATTTTTCGTCTTTTGGAATTCAATGGGTAGCTGTTGTTCATCATGAATCTTTGCCGCCCACTGACTGTGCAAATAGGAAAATGGTTCATTTGCTTTATTTTGTTTGTTTGTAGGTCACTCTAAATAGGGATTTAACAAGTTGATGGGGTAGTAATGGGTGGTGGGTGTAGCGGTAGGAGTTACACTAGTGATTAGACTTTTTACGGAAATTTGGTTATTAAGAGGTTATTATTATTATTTTTTTGTTATCCAAGAAGATATGAAAATTTGGTGGAGATGTATATGATTGATTGCTTCAGTTTTTTTAGAAAGCTTTGTTTAATCAATTATTTAAATCTTATTTACATTGATGGCAAGTTTGCAATTTTCATTGAAATTTATTACAAATTCCTCCTGTACAAGGCACGATCTGAATATGTTTTATGAGTCAACGCCCCCATAACATTTCGAACTGGCGTCAAGCGTTAATAAGAAAAATTCTTACAACTATTAATGCCATGCAAATTGATGACCCCTCACAATCCATCTGCATCAATCCACTCATCAAAAACAATCTAAACAGTTAATTGGGAAATGACTCGCTTATTTGATTACTAGGTTAAAACAAATCTTCTAATAATAATAAAACTAAGCGACGCCAAGTCAACCCCCTGGTGATTGATTAATGTCATCTCTTGCTGACAAAGTATATTAACTTAAAATGACTTTACTAATTTTCTGCTGCATTAAAAAGTAAATAAACAACACTGAATAAAAGCCATCATCATTTCGAAGTTTATGTATTAAAAAGGAAATTAATCGACTTAATAAGAGAGCGCTGATAATAATAAGACAGATTCACCCATACCATTTCATTTTAGTGAGTACTGGCCCCCCTATCACTCTCAGCGTATAGCCAGCAACTGAGCGAAACCATAATACCACACACTGTGCGGCTAATGGAGTTTTCATTTATTAGCTAGCTTGTTAGTCGAACGAAATCATGTTTCACAAAGGAGAAACTATATAGTCCTTTTTATTGGGGTAGCGGCTAAAAAATTAGTGGCGAGCTCTAGACATCGTGATGGGAGTCATTTTATTACATTTGTATTTGGGTATGGGGCATGCGAGATCTTAAAAAATTAGTGTTGGTTTTGCGTGCCAGCGAAATGGAATATCAAAGTTGAGAACGCTAAGGCTAACTTTTTGGAATTATTTGCGAAGCACTTACTTAAGGGTGGAATTAAGATGTTATTCACGCTACTTTTCAGAGTCTTCTAAGATATGCTTAAAAAGCCTTTAACGTATTTTCAAAAAAGAAACCATGTATTTAATTTGTTTTGTGTAAGGAATTTGATATAAATTTGCAAAATTGTGCGTTTTTCTTTTTTTGTAACTTTCTGTTAGCGCCCATCAATTATAAACTGAACGTTCAAAGCATAACTTTCAAACTTTATTTTCCTTGATTAAATATAATATTTTAGAAAATTAGTATAAATTTGTTAAAAGTACAAAAAGAGAAGAGAGACACCTCATTAGTTTTTGATTTTTTTATCATTTGGGCTCTACTTTAATATTTAACCCACTGGTTGTGTTTTCACCAACATTGCTAAAACGATATCACCAACGTTTTAAATCATAACCCATTTAAGATAAACACAGTGAATGAGTTTTCGACGTCTTCGAAGTGTGACAAACAAATGAGTTGTCTTTGAAATTCGAAAAACAAATGAGAATGCAGATCATGTTTTTATTTTAATTTACTTTTTCGGCATTGATTACATAAGTAGGTTATTTCGAATATGACTACATTAACGTTTACTTGTCAGTTAATTGTACTGAGATCACATAATTCTTAAAAATATTAAACTTACTTTTGGGTAAACAATTTCCTATTGCGAATGCATCTTTCGATAGGAATAACAAATAAGGCACTTTTCAACGAATAAAATAATAATTCTACTTGCTAACAGTTTGTATATAAATATATATAAACATTTAACATAAAAAAAATATTTAGGCACTGCGTGACGTCGACACGTAATTATTATTAATAAAAACGAAACAACTTCAAACAAAAACTTAACGACTTTCTGAGGCACAATTGTGAATTAAACCATTTTTGCTTTAAACAAAAAAAGTTTTATTTTTAAAACGTTCTGAGAGTCGTTTTTACTAAGGCACTTGTAAATTTAAATTTATTTTTTTTTTTTTCAAATAATTCACTAAGGCACTTTATTTGACAAACCAATAACAAGAAATAAACAAAAAAACTTGTAACTCAACTAAAACTATTTACAAATATCACAAAATTTAAAGAAAATAAAACTATATTTTGTGTGTTCTAGGCAAGGAAGGATCCAGGAGAAGATGTCCTTCCTGATCTGTGGTTAGGCCTAGAATGATTCACTAAATGTATGACATCGAAGTTGTTTGATTTCATTTTCATCCCGGTCACAGTTCGACCATGCTTCGAACACAAAAATGTATATGGCCATTTCTTTCTATTCTACACGCATAATCCTGCTTCTAAAATTGCGCTGCTTAAACGCGCGTTGTGTGACAAAATTTTGTGCAGATTTCAGGGTCGAAAATCAAGACAATTCCCCCCCGTATAGTGGCTGTGATGGACGGAAAGCTAAAAACTCTTCTATCTGAGCGAGAAAGAAGCGAACAGAAAGGGGAATTAGTACAAAGCTACTTGGTGACTGCAAATATCACCACCCACCCTTCTGGCCAGCCAGCGGACAATTCCCTGTATATACTGCAGAGCAGCGGGAATATTATGGAGTGGAAGTATGGTAATAGCAGCAGCTGATATCAGCGCAGATTTTACTTTTTTTATTCATAACTTCTTAGAAAACGAAAGAAATGATGTGCTTCACCCCTACATGCTGTGATGTCGTACTTTCTTTTTTATCATTTACAATGATCGCTTTGATTGAACAAATCCCATGCTGTGAGCAGTAGTATGTGTTTAATGTACATACATACATGGTAAATTTTTTCGTAAAACTTATGTACTTAAGTCAAAGTCAAAAGGGCTACAAAGTTAAGTTCAAAATTCTACTTTTTTATAAAAAAAAAAAGGTTCCTTAGCTTAGAATCACATAGACTCGTGTATATGTACGAAGAAAAATGATGTCGACTTTAACTCCGACTCCTACTATCCAATGATGTATGGAAGGATGTTGCAGCGCAAAAACCACGAAACATCACAGAAAGGCGAAAGTATGTGTGCGTGAAGCTCAATAAAAGGAAAATACATTTTTACATTGGTTATAGGGGTTTTTGTTAGCTGATTTTCATCTCTAGGATGTAGGATGCTAGCAAAAACACATCAAGGCGCGCCATAGCATCTTAATTGTCGCGACATCCTGGCGCCACTTGTTTCTGTGCATGAATACTATTGTTATTGCCAAAGATACAGGCATATACTCACTCACAGGGAGGATGGGGAAAGCTTTTCTAAGATAGCAGCATATCAATTTGCTGGGCGCACAAAATGTTATATGTATATAGAGTTCAAAAAGAATCGGTTCATAAACAACAAAAAATGCTTAAATTAATTTTATAATTAATGCATGGAGAGAGACCGTATACCGTATACATACCTTTGAGTAGGGACAGTTCAGGACCTCAACGTTCGTATATGTATGTTTCGTTCGTTTCAATATCCAAATCTGTAATGAAAGAGAAGGTGGTATCTTAAATGCGTTGTTTAAGCAAAGATTAATTATATTAAATAAAAGTCATTATTTATCTTTGTCCATAAGTTGGTTGATTAATTTAAGAACAACTATCAAGTGCAAGACTTGCTAAGCTGATGTATTATTTAAACTGGTTAAATTTTAAAGGCATACAATTTCTTTAGTTAAGTATGATAGTCCTCTAAAAGTATTGTGTGTTGGTTGGCATAATCCAATATTTTAATACGATATAATAGGTTATTCATTTCGTGGTAGGATGCGTGGTGGATGCGATGCTGTCAAACTTAAATGCAATCCAACTTGCATTGAATTCCGAAGATATAAATAAACTGTTCCTGGATAATGGACATGTATATTAGTGCTCTTTGTTTTAAGTTACCATCACCTTATACCAAACAATTAAACAAACCATGTCCAAATAACCTTAACAATTTATGAAATTATGGCAGAAGAACTACGTAAATCATAGGCAAACGACCTACTTTTTTCTGCAGAATTGAAAATAAACTCACTATTGAAGTCACACAGATAGGCTTCAGCTATCGTGTGTTTCAGAAACAGTTATCAAGAGCAACTAGAACAAACCCACGCATATCTATCTAAAAAATAACAATTCACCATGATATGTATTGGTCGTTTCACTGTCAATTAAATCAAGAAAATTTGCGGAAAGATTCTCTGCCTTATCGAATTTATGGAATTATTCGTAACCACATCTATCCTTAAAAAACTTGAAATGCCTGCACCAAAGTCAATCTAATAACTTTTAATAATTGTTGAAGAACAACCTCCAGTAAGATTCTCTAGGTCGAAAAAATCGTATATTCATAAAGTCGTAATAAATAACCAATTTATAATTATTACTTTTTTTGTGTATATACTCACACTCGAGGCCAATATTTGATGATGCTGACTATCTGAATATAGAAAGCCAAGCACTCTATTATCCTATAAGAGCCATCCGAATACCACTTTGTAATGGAAAAACATTTTTCGAAGCATAAAGTTTTTGGAGGCGGACCGTGGCGATCATTTCAATTTCAGAGAGCAGGATCCATAGTTCCGGGTTATTAATAAGACTTATCTCGTTGTTGGTTTGTATATACAAAATTACTTGGGTGTTGATATAACTATTGCTTCTATAACAGCTGTGGAACTCCATTTGCTTATGAAATTCTGGCTGAGTATAGATCACTTAATAAATCCTTTTTACCCATTCCTAATGAAGTAGTAACCCTCTGACTATTAAGCATCGCTTTGACCCATTTTTGGAAATGGTCCATTCGCCCAGTCAGCAAATGAATGCCAATCATGATTCAAAGCAAGTTTCTTCAGTTTTATTTTTGCGTTTCATATAAATTTATCTTAGTTATATAAAATTAAAAATAACGAAAAACATAGAAATTTTACACTTATGAATCATTTCAAACTGCCGTATATTTTTTGCATAAATGTATCTTCGTTCTTATTACACGCATGGTACCTAGATAATACACCAGTCAGCCAAAATTATAAAGTTTGGTTTTCAGTTTCTCCTGACTAACGATAGATAAGAGTTTAGACTTTTAGAGTGCTCATTTACTTTATATTAATCACCGATCCAAAAGTTTACCAGAGAGAATTGAATGCGTGACTATTACCGATAAGATATTTTATTTTTGGCAAATAATGTGTTGTAACATGTTTTATTACAGACACACATAAAAAACAATTCGATCGTGATTAATAATTTCGCAGACGAATGAAAATATGAAATATGTTGTCGTGGTTCATTGATGTATACTGCTCCCATAAAACTCTCACATAGTCGCTGATATTAATTAACCAGTGCTTATCAGACCTGCCTGCTAAACTGTTAATTTAATAAACCTTATTAAACAAACTTTTTTAGAATCAAAAATATGAAAAAACCAAAAAAAATCGCCAACTAAACTTGTGGCAACAACTTACTACCTACTCAGGGCTGAAACCTCAATCCCAACTGCATGTGTTTGGTTTATTTATTTTATTTGCATTTTAATTTCGAGCTCATGGCTACGCAATTTTACGCAAAAGATATCAGCATAGAAAATCAATATTGCTGTTTTATTTACCCAAGAAAAGCAAACATTTGAAACACGCACAGGGGTTGCTGCCCATTCTTTGTCACGTGATTATTCGAATAACCACACAAACAACGCACAATACCTTCGTTAAGATGGTAATCTTCAAAGTAAAGCCAATTATTGTAAATCTCATAACAACCTCTATTGAAAAATGTGAGCGTAACAAGTGTAAGCAGTAACCACTATTTCATTAACATGTATCTCATCTCAGAGATAACACACTTTTTAGTTGCTTCTTTATTAATTTGCATTCCTTTTATTGTTATTTATCGAGTGTAAAATGCAAACAATTTGACTTGGTACTTAACTTTGCAGTACTCGAATGTGGGTTGTGTTTCAACTTCAAATGCACATATCAATTACATTTATGTGAATTATTTGTACCAAGGCTTTTTTTCTACTTCAGAAAATTGTGTGTGTGTCGCAGAGAAGCTTCGAAGGAGCAAAGCATTTAGTTAAAGTAATGCAAAGTGAAGAAGGAATTGGCACCGATTTCTTTTTGATCAAAATCGACCAAGTTTTTTTTCATTTAATGTATTGAAATACTTTCCGTAAATTCTGTCTATGAATATAATGGAACCCGTCTGTCTGGCGCCAATGTACTCGTATTATTAGGAGGGGATATGAGGTTGAGCCTATTTTCCAATGTTTATACTCCTTGGAATGTACATACGGAGAAGGTTCACGCATTGTACTAGATCGTTGTTAGTCTCTTGACATGGTTATATTATTATTTGCTATTTCATTGTATCGGATTTTCCCGCAAGAGAATTGAGTAGAATTTTAAGAAAAAGATATACGTACACATATAGCAAAGAAATATATTAGAAGGAATTAAAATCAGCCTATTAAACTAACTTGGGATCTTTTTAATTTATTGGGATCTCCAGAGTTCAAGAAACATAAATAAGAAAGAAACAGAGAAAAAATAACGGTCAGTGTGTTTTTGTACAAATTGCAATATTCTGAATATATGAATAAGATATATCTAAAATGCGCTATTTTACTACAATTGCATAAAGGAGTCTCCATAGTTATAGTTCACAATGTGGTTTTGACTAATGTATATTTTGGAAAGTTTTCTTTAATGAAAACCTGTCAGCATTTAAGACAGATTAATCTATATATTATCTATAAGATTAAACAATTCAACAGACATCGATGGCAACCAAGCCGTAAACAAATCTCTAGCAAAGTTTAGAGAAATTGCATACGTCGCTAACACATCTATTAAGTGTTCCTTTAAACAAAATTCGGAAATGAAATTAGATTTTTATTCGATTTGAAACAATAGAAAACGGTTTGCCATTATAAAAAAAAGTGCCCCTGTTGCACATCACGTCTCGTTTTTGTTAAGTTTTAAATCACATCTGCTTCATTTGCCTGGAGAGCAATAGCATAAGCCTTTTTCTTTTACATGGCCCTAACAAAATATTTTGCACTCTCTCTGCGTTCAATTGAAAAATATGATTTCGATAAATCGCTCACGTTAGGATATTTTATCTCAAAGATGCATTGGCTTTGCCACTTGTGTTGAAAGTATCGGCTTCTTGTTAAAAAATACCAACATCGGTACAATAAAGTTCCAGTCCTAAAAATGCATAAATCAAAAACCGCATCAAGAATTAGCATGTTGTCGATAGAAGACTTTTTACTAATAATTTTTGTATTTTCTAAGCCTGAAATTCGATAATTCTGCCTTGCATTATATGTTTTTCCAACAACTATTTGCAGTAAATTTAAGCATTTTTAATGCGTTATTGAAGCGTGTATTTTTCCATATCCAAGAATGTCGTTACGGCAAAAAAGTGGGCTTTTAAAAGTGAAAACTCTCTCTCTTTTTCGCCTACCTGGCTAAAAACACATACCCCCAGCGAAGCAAAGAAGTTGCGTGAGCGGAACCTGCCTCCTACCAAAAAGAGAGTTGAAATACTGTAATCTACCGAGGAAATGTACATAACATCAAAACAAATAAGTATGAATGTTGTATCTACATTAACTAAGTTAATGCTCGCAGAGGATGACGTATATCAGGCAGAGACGCCTCACATATGGGGAGTTTAATATGAAGTATTGTAACATCTTCCGCAGTCAGGATTGTTTGTAGGGATGGGCTAGATATTTAACGTTAATTAATTTTTTTCTGACTTGATGATCAGTTTTTAAAAATAGAAGCGTGATCTATTGTTTATGATAGTCCTCGATTTTTATCTATGCGGGGAAAAATGTTGTCATATCCATTAAGCTTAGACCAATAAATTCGCTAGTAAGAAAAAGAGTATGTCCTTCACATGCTGACACTTAGCTGGTTTCTGGTTGCAACTTTTCTGTGGCCATTTTAGTTTCCAAATAACACAATGTTTCTTTTTCAAAAATTATACCAAAAGAAGTGATTTGCAAATTTCACGTTATGCCGCGGTTGAATTAGTGTGCGAAATCCCTTCAAATAGACATTTAAATTCTTTTCCTCATATACAGTGGCTCACAGCTTATTTGACCCACCACATATTAAACATTTTAAATACGTAAAACTTTTAAACGGAAAAAAATATAAACAAAATTTAGACGCAGAATTCTTAATTTATGTTTATACTTAAAGAAAACAACATCAAGTAAATAATAATTGGCATATGATTTCATTATTAGCAAAAAAAAGCAAAAAATAATCAAAAATTAAGCGCCACAGCTTATTTGACCCACGACGTTTATTGAACAGCTGCCATCGCTCGATCTGCAGGATAACGGTACTTGTTTTGCCTATGCTTTGGTCATAATATTCGCAATTAGAGTTAACATTTTTAGTTTGATTTCGTTAGTGGAACACGTGTTACAAAAATGGAAAAACGCGTAACCATCGAACAGCGGGATTATGTACTAAACTACCACAAAAATGGTCTTTCTCCCCGGAAAATAGCGCAATTTGTGATTTTACCGGAGTTCGCTATGAAGGCAATAATTCATCTTTTCATTTTCGAAAACCAAGTGGAAGATAAAGGGGAAATCGCTCCAAACAAAATAGTTAATACCACAGATGAGCGATATATCGTTCGAATATTTGACGAAAACCCAAAGATTTCGGCACCAAAACTAGCTAGTGAGATGGGGAAAATGTTGGGAAAGTCATGTTGTGCAGAAACCTTAAGTCGAGTGCTCCGCAAATATGATTAACATGGAAGAATTGCCCGCAAGAAGCCATTTATTAGTAAGACCAATCAAAAACGTCGTCTTCAATTCGCAAAAGACCACATCAATAAAGATTCCAGCTTCTGGGAGCACGTAATATTTGCTGATGAGTCGAATTTTAATATTTTCGGTTACTTTGGGCGACCCTTCGTCTGGCGTAAAGCTAATACAGAGCTACAAAAAAAAACACTTAAAAGCAATCGTAAAACATGGGATTGGTAGCGTCATGGTTTGGGCCTGTACGTCAGCAGCGGGGGTATCGATGCGGGGGCATCGATTCCTAATAAGACCCAATCAGTTATTTATAACAAGAGGGGCCATACTAAGTATCAAGTATGATCAAAATTTACCTTAATTTCATGTAAATCATTATTTTTTAAGCTGGGTCAAATAAGCTGTGGCACTCAATTGTTGAATATTTTTTGTTTTGTTTTGTTAATTATGAAATCATATACCGATATAAATAAATGAAGTTATTTTGCTTAAATCTAAACATTAATTAAGAATTCTGCGTCTAAATTTTGTCGATATCTTATTCCGTTGAAAAGTTCTGCGTATTTCAAATTTGTAATACGTGGTGGGTCAAATAAGCTGTGAGCCACTGTACATTAGTAGTAAAATCAAACCGCAGTATTCTCTTAAAAAAGAAAGAAGGAAAACACGCATGCAGATAGCTCAGTGGTAGTACGTGAATGACTCGCTCACTCAACCCAAACAAACCCTTTTCGAAGAACATAAAATCAGTCATAAAATTTAAATAAATGAAAGTTCTCGCCAATGATTTCAATTGGAAATAGGTTTTTGTTCATTGGAAGAAGTAAAATTTATTTAATGACAAACAACTTTTGGTAAAAATCAAATGAATAAGCATTGCAGTACATACACACCATTAAAAAATATACTAAATGATCATCTTACATTTTTTGCCAAAAATTACACAATAGACCAATAGAGTCATGGACGTGGTCAACACGTTTATACCAATTTCACCTAGCACCCAGCTGTGTATTTGTAAATTTTACTAATGATGACGCATTGTTCACAGCGGATGTGCGATGCCCAATGTACCATAACTCCAAAAATACATTATTGTATGATTAAATCAGCTTGATGCTTAAACTAATTCTCAATGCGTCAACAATAGAAATTTGACGTCATTAAGAGATGACGTCAAATGTAATTATTAATATGATAATATAATTATGAATATGCACCAACATTCATAAAAGATTACTAGTAATTTATTATTATTTTTACAAGGCGTAAATATAGATTATAACTAACAGCTCTAGCTACCAGAGCTTCCGGCAGTACTAGCTCGTAATAGTTTTCATTTTAAGTTCATTCATTAGATTGTTTTATGAGGACAAAAAAGATATATTGCGGTGCTCAAATAATTTACTAAAAAACGTCAATCGAATCCCTTGAACTACAAACAGAAGCGTTTGAATTGTGTCAGAATTGTTTGGCAAAATCAAGTAACAAATCGAAAGTTTACCAACATCATCTTAGACGGTGACTAGCTATATACATCAACCAATTAGCTATTTTTATAAGTTTCTTGGCATGAAATCATTGCACGTGACATTTACCGTGCACCTTCAAAAAAAAAAAAATAGCAACGTATTGTACATGGAAAATATTAATTAACAGATCTAATGACAAATTCACAACTGCTCCACGGAAATCACTTTGATAAGGCGCCAAATGTACCACATCAAAGAAAAATTTCTACCTTGTCTGCTCTATAATAAATCTATTATTCGTGCTACCTATTTCCATATGATTGGCTGCCAAATTCTACCCAAATGAATGAATCACTCACTCGTTCAATCAGTCGTCGCGTTTAGACACACTCTGTTGTCGTACATCCATTTGTTTACCTTGGATGTCTATTTTTATCGGTGTGGTGTATGGTGGCTATATGGAGATTTTTAATGTTTTGATACTATTTCTTGTTTTTTTGACTATTAAAAAAAAAGAACCTCATCCATCTCCCAACAGAGAGGTACGTAATCCAAAAGAAATATATTTACTCCACCAGATTATCTGGCCAGGACATAAATACCAACACTGGGGTATTAGTCAGAAGTCGTCGAGATTAAGACAGGCGTGTGTTTGATACATAAAATAAATATTCAGCAGAAAAATTAAAATTCAAAAGACGCGCTGATCTCAACTCAACACTGGTGCTGCTCTTCTCTGACGTAATTGAATTGAATTAAAGATATTGTGATATAGATATGAAAGCACAACGACAATGAAAACGACAATGGCGACGACGATGTAAAGAAAAGATGACCGAGACCCAAGTTAAGTATTTCCCTTTAACAATGGCTTTTTGAGAGAAGAAAGAGAGAAGAGCCCTGCTCTGAGTACAACGGAGTGCAGTGACTAATATCAATTTTCAAGCACAACGATAAATTCCGAGGAATTTTACTTAATCATCAAAATTTACATGTGCATGGAATGGAGATTTCCAAATCTGACTGCGAATGTTATAATTTTTATGCGACACACCGCCTCAGTCTGATTTGAATTACATTTATACATGAACAGGTTGCTGTTAATTTTAGCTTCAACTAAATACCAGTTAAACAACGGATGCACTGCCCACGTTCAGAAAAAGTTATTGAAACGAGAAAAACTACACAAACTTGGTTTTCGAAAATGACCCACCCACTTGTGTTCCACAAAATAAACTAATAACATATATAGACACATTAAATACATAAATCAAATGGACCCAAAAGCAATATGTAATTGCTTCGTTTCGGTGTCATTCAATAGTTCAGCAGACAATTAATGCAAATGCCAATTGAATAAAAGACTCAGATGTATGCACATACCACAATCAGTATGTTCCAATGATAAAGTTTAACATGCACACATTCCACAATCGCCGTCCACGAACCAATTAAGGAATTTCAAAATAAAATAAAAAGACCAAAAAGATTGGTTGCTTTGAAAAACAAAATCAATAAATTAATTTTTTTTCTTGACACTATCACAGTTAGAGCGGAGAATTGTTCTCACAGAAGATTGATTTTTTTCTCTTTTCGGATTCTTTTCCACAATTTGAAATCAGCACACCCTCCTTTAGTTAGAGTGGAATTCTTTTTCACGCCTGCGTCAGAAAATCTGGTATAATTGCGTTCACTGTTGTTCAATATTGTTTACTATCGATACACTGAAATGGATTTGCGTTTTGTAAACAATTAGAGGTATATGATCTTTTTACTTTTTTTTTTGTTTGTTTTAGAATGACTGCAACCGATCTAAATGAAGTCCTGTATATGCATTTAAATTAAACGTTTGTTTGTTATAACAATTTACACTACACGCACACACGTCGAGGGGTGGAAGTCTTCGGGTCGACTAAACGAATAAAATTCTCTCACTTTTCGAAAAACCCGAGCGCAAATTTTTATGTGCTGTTGGCAGGCTAGCGGTGAGTAGGTTCTTGCTTTGCTTTGCTTTGATGACGAAAAACAAAAATAAAAACATATGAAAAATAATAAAAAAATAATGTTGCTTTGCTACGGTTTGCTGTTTTTGTTATGAGAAACTTTCATCATCATTATATCGAGTTGGAGTGTGTGGAGCGTAATGATTAGCGAATAGCGACGAGTGTTGAACTGGACAGAGTGATGGAGCGACCCACAGAAGTGGTCGAAGCAACATTTTTTTCGTTTTGTTTTGTATTTTTCCTGATTTGTCATTTGTTAGGAGCATTTTTATTTTCGCAAATTAAAAAATAAAAAAAATAAAACAATTGTATAGTGCTGCTTTATGGAAAATTGTCACGATAAGCATATATTTAAATTTCAATTACGTTGATGGTTTTTGAAGAGTCAAGAGCGAACGCTGTACAGTGAGCGAAGCAGCCATTAACACAGGCATAATTTAACTCAGTGGTTCCACTAATAATCCGAAAACAATTGCAAATGTATTTTATTTAAACCAATCAAATAGGAGATGAAGATTTCATTGTTCTTTTGAGAGAAAAACAATCACCTGTTAGTAACCTTCAGCTAATACACGTTAATGATAAAATGAAATGAAAAGGCCTGCTCGCAGCCTACACCAAGTATAGCGGAGTTTATTTCGATTTGCATAATTTTTTGTGGGCTATAAGTTTATGATCATGCCTGCATACACCGGAATATGAAAACAAAAAAGGCCTCGGAGTTAACAAGTGCAAAATAGGTAAAGTGTCATCCAAAAATAAGATGGATTTAGGTTCAAATTTGATATTTGTGGTGATATTTTTACAAACTTTCGAGGTTATTAATTAGCTCTGGCTACAATTTGTCATTCTTTAGGTGAAAGGGTTTTATCATGTTTTCGCATATTGGCAATTGCATTTCATGAATAACAGCTCGTGAGAGCATTCGTGGAGACTTTACTTGAAGCATAGGCCCAAATAAAAGCACTAATGGTGGCAATTAAAGACTCAAAAAATCTCACGTTAATTTTTCGTACAGTAAAGCCATTGCTTCGTTCGGATATTTCAATTAATTGACTTTATTTTGTTTGTATGACCGGACTTATGTAGGCGCCACTCTTTTTTTTTTCCTCCAGCTTAAGCCTTATGTTTTTGCTTTAGATTATTTTTAACTGTCTCGTACACATTAGTATACTAAAGAGAAAGTTATTGCGATCGTGCGGAAATTTCGAACTCTAACTGAGTATGAGGGATAATATTAAGACTTTGTATAGAGAAGTTAAAAAAAAGTAGGTTCGCCAATGCCGTCCGTCGGTCTGTCTGTCTGTCTGTCCGGAAGCCGTACGGTGAAACGGTTATACGGATTTGCTTTTAGGTTCATGTATAAAGTTTTTAGGATAACATCTCTTGGCGCTTTCTTATTTTTTGATTTATCGTTTGAAATAGCATTACCTGTCGTAGATTTTTTTTTTTGTAAATATCACATCACCAATTTTCTCAAAAACGGTTCCAAGGATTTTGGTTTTTTTTACTTTGGATACTCTAGAGAGGGCCAGAAATAGGGCATACTCAGTTTTTTGAAAAAAAAAAATCGAATAACTGTGATTATAAATCCAATATTTCAAAAACTAATAAAGGGTATCCCTACAAACTTAATTCGCTGCAGCACATAACAAAGCGTTAAAAGACATAATTGATTTACATCAAACGAAAGAATATATTTTACTACTAGATTTTTTCAGTCAGGACCGTTTTATAGATCTAAAACTGATGGGCAATCCTGGTTGAAACAAATATTGAAAGAAAGAATAAGATAACACTTTATTTGTCCATTCCACTTTCTACCTTTAAAAGGAGGCACTCTCTACTCCATCGTAGTTAGAACCAATAAGATCAGAACCCACACCGCACTTAAGAAAATAGACCGCGATAATGACAAAATTTCATCGTTTATGTACATAGCCGGTGATATTATATGCAATATTATTGGCAAAACACAGCGAGCGGTCACTGGTGCGTATGCAAATATAGAAACAGAAGCGTCAATGAAGGGCAAAACAAAGCCTATGTTATCAGCAAAATGTGATATCTTATTTCGACGAATCGCCACGAACGTTACAATCGGCAGCTATAACTTTGAAGTAGTATGAGACTTTGTACACCATGGCTCTGCTATCACACCTGAAAATCGAATGAAGAATCAGAAGGCTATGTAATAAAGCCGGAACTATAATGCCGCCAGGTTAACAGCTCAATGATCCGAGGAAGCCTGTACGTCAAAAAACACGTCCGGTTCACTTGCTATTGCCAGGTACAAGGGAATGATATTTAAAAGGACATTTCAATCAACCTACAAGCTCGAAAGGGAGCAAGACCAAAGAACGGATCACATAACAACGTCGACTCCAGTAAGAGCAGCACTGACAGCAGTTGAAGTAAGATCTGACAGTTGAGGTTGGGTGAATGAAAATCGACAAATTATTAACAACTTTCAACAATAACGATTGACAGATGTTTTGAATAAGTCACTTACACACATATATGTGAAAGGGTAATCTATGTTTTGTACGTGTTAGGAAAATAAAGTTATATGTGATTTTATGATTGACGAGGAAAACCATGGCTCTTTAAAATCAAAAGAAGAATCACAAGTTGCCTCAAAACTTTAGTTAAACATGTTAACAAATTTTGTATTTACGAACTAAAACTTTTATCACAGACAAATGATAAAAACTTGTTAAACTTTGGAGATGTGACTTGACTGAAATGAATTCAACTCAAACATAGAGCAAATTAATGAACCAGTTCAAAGCAATTTAAGGTAACACAAAGTGTGGTATAAAAGCAAATTGAGAAACGTACTCTAACCATTACATAATTTCCGTGTTTTTCATGTGTTTCATGTTTGTTCATGTTTTTCATTATTTTTCATGATGAGCATGGACATGTGTGATATTACAAAATATGGGATCTGTATTATGGATTAGTTCTTAAATATTTCCTTAAGAAGCCTCGGATGAATGATTATCTTAAGATTGTTAAGATAGTAAAGTGCTAGTATGTATGCAATTTTTTTTAATTCAAACTGAGTATGAGTCTCGGTCGGTCTGTCTGTCCAGGAGCCGTATGGCGAAACGATTCGACGGATTTAGTTAAAAGTTCGTATATAAAAGTTTGGGGTAACATCTCTCGACATTTTTTGTTTTGCTTTATCGTTTTAAATAAAGGTAATTTATAAAAGCGCCAACATCTCAAAAACTAATAAAGAAAATTCCAAAAAATTATATAACGATTTTCTTGAACTCAAATTAAATTCGTTTTCTAAGAATATAAGTGTCCAATATGCAGAATTACATCAAAATCATTGGAACCGTATTAGAGAATACCTAATTTTTAAAAAACATAAAAAGTGATTCAATAAAATTTGATAGGTGCTCAAATGACATCATTCTTTTTGAACTCCACTGTTTGACGTTTTCTCTTTTGTGAATTAAATATTTAAATGCGTCTTCTGCGCTGAAGAATTTTATTATGTTTTGACTTTTTATTTTTTTGTTAATGTTTACCAACAGGCTTCTGCTTCGATAGTTTTGATTTATTTAACTACATTGATGAAATAAAAATATAATATAATAACATGATTGTCACCATACACAGAAAAATAATGAATAAGGTGACTATCACTTTCATACACCTAAAAGGTGTAAGCCGGCAATCCGGTGTTGGAATGGAAGAGGTTTCCACAATTTTGTTTGTCGTTTGGGAAAATTGTTTGAAAGCGGTCAGCAGTCGGATTTTGGCCGACTTAAACTTTGTATGTCCTCTTTTTCTGCTTCTGCGCAAATAACGACCCATAGTTGGTTGTAAGTTGCTTTAAATAGTTACAAATTCAAGTCCTTCTGAAAGATATCTCTCTGAAATATTCCACAGTTCGACTACATACATTTGCATTTGAAATTTATTTTTGTGACCGGCAATGTTTAATAAATTAAGTCACAATAAGAGCAAGTCCAATAAACCGCCCATATAGCTTATTGACTTTATTGCACGTTTAAAAAGCTTCCCTGGAGCAAACATCAATTATCAGAAAAGCAAACAAAATTACCATGAACCAATAAAAATTTCGCTCAGTGTAGTAACCTTGCCAGAGTAGCAAACAAAAGTATATTTGAATGAACGATGAGTGTCTGCGTGCTATCAAAACCAGCCAAACCAAAAGAAAACATACTTTATCTTTTGGGAAATATTTAAAAATTCGACGCAACATAGATAGAGCCTTCTCTGAATTCGTATAAAGAGGTTTCTACATTCAATATATTCAAATAGAGTACTTCAGATTATCTGTAGCCACTTTGATACGAGTTCAACGGGAGGGAGCAATCAAACATAAAACCCGCTTGCGTTGCTCCCATCACGGCGTTATACACATAATGTGTAGATCCGCCCGCTCCCTAAAAATAAAATTATGAGGTAATATTCGTTCACTACAAAACGCAATGCAAAATATGGCACATCGTATGGGTAAACTCTCAGTTTTTAGCAATCGGAAAAATTAGCACATATTTGAAAAATCGACATTCCAGTTCTTAGATCGGAGATCGACCTTAAGCATAAACTTCGCCACCACGACGAGGAGGAGCACTCATATCAGTTCGTTGTCTTCTTTGTCGCAAACTCGTTTAGATTAGATATATTCCAAATATTGCACAGCTCATTTATTGAGTGGCAAAAGATAAAGATTTCTTGTTTACTTTATAAATACTCCGTCCACATACGGAGGAAGAAAATATCGTCCCTTATATGGAATAAATTTCCGGTTCGACTGGAATGTATGTCATCCAAGTGGTATCAAAGTGTTCGTTAAATTTTGCACAATTACTGATCAAATGTTTAACACATTAAATTGAATGTTATTTAGTTTGGTAATGATCGTAAATACACTTTAATTTGCACGGAAAATGATTTTTCAATATCAGCTCAAAGATGGCGGAAGAGTGTGGGTAGAATTCAGAGCAAACAGATGATGGATTTGAAGTCAAATATATCACTTGAACCATGGTTTTTTGGGATATTCACAAGTATAACTGATTTTTAACACTGTTAATTGTTATTACTTACGGATATTTTTTTTTTATATTGTAAGTAAAACTTGAAAAATAAACTAAAAAGATAAACACTTATTTGACGCAATCGTCATTTGATGGAAAAAAATACATACGCCCTGAGATATGTCATCGATTGGAGCGATTTGGTTGACATCTGAAGGCAGAGCTGAAAACTACTACAAAAGGTGTTCGGAAATTATAGGGTGCTGTAGATGTAGAAAAATAATTTAGTTGTTTTTATAATTTTTTATAAATTCTCTATTTTATTATACAATTGTCAGCCGTGTAAGAATAAGACATTTGTCGAAATCAAAACAAGCATTATATTAAAGTTCCAAAGTTAAAGCTATGGGGAACAATTATTAGTCATTATTGTATAAGAGTTTTTAAAAATAATTAATAACAAAACCACTACCTCATAAATTTGTTGAGCAAAAAAAAGGTTTATTTATTTCCAATTTATTTAATGCATATGTCGTATGACATTTATCGATTTTGACAAGTTTATTTCAAGACTTATTAAATGCGTAACGACAAATATGACATTTGTCGATTTTGACGTTTATGGTGTTTGAATGTGTTATTGCTTCTGGTTTTGATTCTGAATTCAAAGTCAGAAGCTAATTTCTATTCTTTCCAGGAGAAGAACTGTCATTTTAGTACAAACGAACAGTTTCAGAAGAGTCCGGAAATCTTCTGGATTACCAAACGAAAACTACATAACATTTTATATGTTTTGTTGACTGCACACTCACACCTAATAGAAGTTTGTTACGCTTCTATAAATGCATTTCAAATAAGAGACAAGTCATAAAAGTATTACTTTGATTGAATTCCCAATTCCGTTTCTCTCGTGGAGGACATATTCCCAGACAGGAAAAGATCTGCCCTGATGCTATTTCTATTGTTCGAGACAAGATGGATTAGAAGAATAATTAATTTATTCATAGTTATATATATCGGGTTTTCACTTATTTGAAAGTTTTCTTGTTTTTCTTATTTTGTTGTGTTATGTAGCTCTCGAAGTGTGTAACAATTAGGTAGAAAACAATTTAGGTAGAAATAAATACGTTCGATTTCGTGAATTGTCGGATTTCGTATGGAGAATAGTTTACGTGGGCTTCGGTAACCAACTGCGAAAAGACACTTACATTCACATAGGTCAGACTTTGTTATGAAATATACAGTCTTGTGAGTTGGTGAAAGTACAAGTATGGAGTAATTAGTTGTTCTTAATAATTTTGAAAAGATATTGAACAGAATAGTTTCGACTTTACAGTCTATTTACACAATGGCATTTCCAAGTAAACAGCACGGCAGAAATTTATACATTTACTAGGTGCATTTTTATTATATTAAGTGTTGTGAAAGTAGGCGGTAACATTAATGTAGGTTTCTATTGGTAAACAAATTGGTTAGATTTTATTTTACTATGCTGCCTTTAAATTCAATTATTGCGTGTACTAGGTTCACTTTCATGCGCGTAATTGAAATCTGGCGAAATAGGGTCTAACCAACTCGAAAAAAATCCTGAAAAAAACACCCCTATCATTTAATCCCGCGGATCGAAGATTCACCTCACTCATTCGATTCGCATTCACTTACTGTCGGCATCATTAAATCCGGCGGATACACTGTACTACCGACAACAATTTATGTTTTTTTCGAAATCTACTGTATTGCAATTTTTTGTCAAAAGCTTGTCATGTTTTTACCAGTTTCTGAAAGTTAGATCATTATGTCAAAAAAAAGTACTACAAATTTTTTCCAAAATTTTACATGCCAATGATGAAAAGTCCTCCTGGATATAATTATTTTCTGATTTTGCCTTTTCATTTTGAACAGCAAAAAGTTTCAAAGAAATTTTGAATAAAATATATAAATAAAAGTGAAACATATCTAGGCTACGATGAAAACGCAATATGTAATTTAAGCTTACAACTTTTTAAATTAAGTTCAATCAACAAATAATTGATAGGCAATATGAAGATAACACAAAACGTTAAGTAGACAGTGAAATTTCCTGGTCACAGTTTAAAAAATTTAAAATAAAACTTAGCTTCTTCAACTATGTTTTTTCGTTTGGAAATTTTAGATTTTGATCTAAAATTTGATTCTTCTTATGTCCAAAAAACGCTATTTACAATTATTTATTTGCTTTGTAGTGATGAAAATTCGTGTCCGTGTAGCTAGAATTTGAAATGCGAGCAGTGAGGAATTATTGATGCTTCTTTTAAGACCGGCAGTGTTGGTAAGTTATGCGAGTTTTACAGATTTTAATTTGTTACGCGTAACTAAAGTACTTAATGTAACTAATTGTAACCTAACTAATGTAACTAACGTTACAAACGTAACTAATCCATGATTTTGGCAGTTCTTCACAAAATTAGTAACCTAACTAATATAGCTAACGTAACAAACGTAACTAATCCATAATTTTGACAGTTCTTCACAAAAAAAATTGAATAAGAATATGATTATAAGCAATGACTCACAACTTGTATGTTCTTAATTTAAGCGTTTGAGGAATCCCTATAAGAACACCACGATGTGAACACTCCCGCGTTTCAAATCGCAACTTTATTTTGGTTCAAACAAAACTTCCATAAACTACAAACAATATCTTCAAGCCTTGTATATCTACATGTATATCTACATAGCTTGAAGATAAAGTTTGTTTTCGATGTATCAATCAAAGTTTTTCTGTGTGTCCTATATCTCAATCGCATGACCCCTTTAAAGAATTGTCTGTATTCCAAACGACCAAAAAAGTTGATGTTTTTTACCGCACTGTAATGCAACATGAACATTTTCGAAGTATTAGTACATAAGTTACATACATTTTCTTAACACTTCATGTTCTATCTTATCTTTCTATCTATATCGCATATTTATGCTATACTTATTTTGTTTAGCATGTTTAACAGGTGCAGTCAATATTACGATGCATAAATTACTAATGTACATAAGTTACGTGAAATATGAGACGTAACTCATTAGAATTACTATGCGTTACTATATAATTAACTTACACGAACTAACGTTGCTTATACTAAACTATACAGTAATTGTAGATATGTGTGTCACAATTAAACGTAAAGTGACGAACTATGTCCAAAAAAAAGGAACAACCCATTCTATTCTTCCATCAGAGGCTTGCAAACCCATTGGATGAATTGCAAACATCAATCAATTGGAATCATCAAATGCATTGCTTTTTTAGCTTTTTTAAACGCTAGATGTAAACGGCCCATACAGGATTTTTAAGCTTTTCCAACCATTATGTGTGCGAAAATTTGTTTTTTTGAAACCAAAGGATGGGTCCTACAGTTTAATGCTGATTCCGAATGGCTATTTTTTTTTTTTTTTGAGAAGCTCTTACTTTTGCATGTTTGTCAGACTTTCGCAAGAGATGTCTAGCGAATAAAAACTTTAATTGATACGGATCGGATTTGAGCCGTTGATATGCGTTGCGATATCTTATTCCCTTACATTTTTATAAAACAAAATTGTTGTTTGCAAGTTCTATACAACCCCATTATAATAACTCTTTAACGATTTTTCTCCAATACTCATCTTTTAATAAAATGCTAGCTAGGAACGCCTGCAAAAGTTTATTTATGTCTCGCAGTAGCAATACATTATTCGTACAGAAATAAAAATAAATGTTCCTAGGGTTCATTTCTACAAAAATTTGCCTTTTCCTGAAGAAATAAAAAAAAACATCATCATCATTTCCTGCCAACTGTTCCAACGCCATTCAAAAGTTAGTCAATGTCCTAAGAAAAACATGCATTAAGCAGAGCAGCAAGGAAAAAAGAAGCAATCCCTTATAATAAATCATCAAATGATAGTCATTGGTCCATATCAACCATACAATGTTACTTGTTTTTAAATCTCCCCGAAATTCATTTCGGAAAAACTGTAACTCATACATACATGTGGCAGGAAGTAATGGTTACATCCATGCATCGGAAGTCGAAATATCTTTACAAAGTGAATTGAATTAATATCAATAGATCGCCCGTCGTCATCCGCATCCGCACTATCAAAATCGAAACCAATATGTAAGAGCACTCTATTCACCCTTCACTGCTGACTACGGAGTGAAACATAATTTCGATAAAATTCCAAATCAGCCACTATCCCTTGCACATCTTTCAACTATTGACAGTTGACTCTTTGCCGATCAACTACATTTCTCCCATTGTTCTGCATGTGCGGAATGGTAGCATGGAGGATTGCGTTAGTTCCGGTTTTTGCACGCTTCTATCCTATTACTGGTCCGGTTCGAAAAGATTTATTGCGTGCTCCGTCTTCCCAGGATCTCTCAAATTTTCAACTTAAGACACTTTGGTTTTGAAGTGACCATCGATTCTAATGATGACACGGGATAATTTATGGACTGCTGTAGCTGTTCGCATTCAACTTTTCTAAACAGGTTTAAGTTGAAATCTACTCTGTAACAATGAATACTAAGCTGTAAATTATTATAATTAATGTTCTTTCCGGTTCAGTGTTAATTTATTGTTTTCAGTTATAAAATTTCGTCAAAGCATAACTGCAACGCCATATCTTCCGCATGCCTAGTTAAGTCAACCCCAGAGACTCGATTTGACAAAAAAAGAAAAACACTTGACAATGTAATATCAGTCGCCATAAAAACGAACATTAAATAGTGGCTCGTCACCGAAATAATCCGCATCTTGAATTTCTGGGGTTGAAACCACAATTATTTTGATATCTTACTTTGGATTAAAACTGTTTTTTTTTTTTTTTGTTTATCGAATTTCAAGAATGGTTCATAAAATGATATAAAATGGTTATGAGGATGCACATGGAACTGTTGAAAACTGAAATTATTATGCAGCGTCACTCAACATCCTCGGACCATTAACCATAAAACTGTTAAGGGTAGAACTTTAACGACATCGAGTATTCGAAAAACCGTATCGTTAATGGTCACAAAATTTCAACACAACACTTGTTTTGGGATTTTTAATTGAAGACAATTTCATTATTAAACTATAAAAACGAGAGAAGATTCGAATGATAAATGAAGAGGGTTGCAAAATGCTACGGCGGGCGTAACAAGAGAACTTAATCGTCAGGGCGAAAATTCATTCTGTAAACATTTTAAAATCGTCTCTCTCCTTAGTCGTGGAGTGAGTAAACACTTTATGCAATTGGGGGTTTTGTAAATTATTATTATTATCGGCTAAGTTAGGGTCGGAAGCAATATTCAAAACATGTTATAAAAAATACCCAAAAAAATCTCGTCTGGCAATCTGTTCAACAAGGTCGATGACAGTGTTGACTTGATGAACTTGAATTAAAAGTGTCATCTGTTCGGATTTTTACGGTATTTTACCAAAACTACTGTTCCATCAAATGTGTGATAGAAATATGCATAATCTGGTTATTGGAAAATGGAGATTATGTGCTTGGTTATGTATATACTTATATCATGTACAAACAAATATGTTTCTTGACTTTGAATCGTTTAGAAAATAACAAAATTCCTGTGTTTCAAAATATTTTAAAACTAAAAGCTTCCCGTTGTACTTCTGGACATCTAATATCACAAAGAACTGAATTCATTTGGTTGAGTGGTTTGTGCAATAAAACGCGATTATCTCAAAATGACAAATATTTTGATACGTCGCGCGTGGTTTTAAGTTAGGTACATATTTACAAACACAAATTAGCTGTTTGCAAAGAATTAAATTTGATTTATTTTGTTGAGATTCGGAAATAGCTTTATATGCAAACAATATAAAATTTGTTTAATGACATACATAATAAGCGAGTGGTTTTCCCCTTTTCTTCCAGGTTCTAAAAAAGAAGCTTATATAATTCGTGTGGGTGAAGTGGCTTAGTGGTTAAGTGTTTTACACCACTAAGCAAGCGGTCGCCGGTTCAAATCCCGACCTGTACCACCTGAATGTTTTTATTCGCTGCCCCACCTCTTGCGAACGTCTGACATATATCCAAGAGTAAGAAATGCCATGAAAAGCTTCTCAAAATTAAATTGCCGTTCGAAATCGGCATTCAATTTTAGGTCCCGCCATTCGTGTCGAAAATATAACTTCGCACACACAATAATGGTTGGAGAAGTTAGGCTTTAGGTCCTGTATGGGCCGTTTACGCCTAATATTTATTTATTTATTTTACATAATTCCATCAACAAATCCAGAGGAAGACAACTTTGACCACAAACAGCACACGAATGCCTACACTGTCGTAACTCTGCCTAATATAGAAGAATTATTTGTATCATCTGTTGAACTTAAGCCCCCTCATTATTTGAATGAATATTGGCATACTGATATAGTTTAAAAATTCCATAACTTTCAAATCTACGCGATTAAGTTATAGGTTACTAGGTCACTAATACATATCAAGTTGATTTTTAACTCGACTTAACCGCCTCAAAGTTTCTGATATTATGGGTTAAGTTTTGTGATAGGTAGTTGATTGCTATTTATTTACAAAAAGGCTGTACCTACTTGATTTCTATATAGCTACATTCTACATAGCTTAGCTATGGTTCATACTTCTTATTTTAATTGTGCCCATTTATTTATAATCAAATGTTTGATTTATCTAGACTCGAACTATGAATTTGACTAATATTAAATTGAAGTAAATATTAAATAGATGCATGACATTGTAGCCGCACACCATAAGCATCGGCAAGAGGCAACCCCTGATATGTGTTGAATATATTTAGTAGAAAAACACGGCCGTCTAGAAATACGTACACAGAACCATACATAAAAGTTATGAGGCTGTCAAAAGGGCAAAGCCCTCCCCAAGATGAACACATCTCATCAATATCCCACCACTCCACGCGAACTGGCTCTACTGCAATCTAACGCAAAGTGAACAATCAAAAAAAATTGTCATTTCTCTTACGGACAGATCTTTTAGCACAGCAAACATACAAACACATTAAAAATACGCATCCTGCAGTATGTCTCACCCCTGCTGAAAATCTTTTCCAACTTTTTTTTACAGAACCATAACCAAAGTTGTTTTTGTTTGGGGTTTCTGGTCTATCTCCTAGCCATGGCGAATACTCGGTGGTAGTTGCTGTTCTTCTCGGCCTGTTTTGTCGTTAAAGTTCAATCAACCATGTTCCAATTCAATCATAGATTTTTTTTCAACACCCATGTATGAGCATTAGTTGGGATGATGTTGCTAAACTACGCATTACCCTAAAGACGCCCTCGATGGGATAATTTATTACCACTTTAACTATTTAGGCGACGAATTGTGTTTTGTGTATCTACTGTCATCCTTGGTTAATGTGCACAGTTCTTTGCACTCGCTGTTCACTGCTCTCACCCCAAAAACGTTCAACATCAACTTCATTAATTCAGGCGGAACAGCTAAATGTAAGTGTACATATATGGGTATGTATATCTATCCGAGTCCTTAACAATAGATACGAAGATGTATTTGCAACGATAAGTATGGGTGCAATGAGAAAAAAATTAAAAATAAATAAATATTCTGTCCTTCGAATGTGTCAGCATCGTATCAAGATTATGAAGATCTTGATAAAAAGGACAATTTGAAACTCAATTGAGTCTGAAGAAAAAGGATAAATAATGTTTTGACATTTTATATCGTCGGCACATATATACGACGATATTCCCCCATGCATAATTGTGTTAAATACGAAGATTGTATCGAAATTGGAAAGAATGCTATTGCTTAAGATTAAATCTTAGTTCAAATCACAGATGCACACTAGTAAATTATGGGTTTGCGTTTGCGAAACCCTGGGACTTTCAGTACCGGAGAATAAAAGAGCTAAATTGTTTCTGTTTTCATTTCATTCAGAACATTAAATTAGCGAAAATAGTCTTTGTAAGGGCAAATGTTGAAGCTTTTGGTTTCTTCGTCCCGACACAAATGAAGACTGGTGGTTCGAACGGCGTAACAACCCAACTATTTAAGGCAGCAGTATTACTCGTTAGAGAGCATAAACTGACTCATTTCCATGATTTCATCGGAAGAAATTATGCCGGATGCATTGAACCTCAGGATCATTTGCCCGTTTCAGAGGAAAGAAGACTCCCTAACCCTGCTCCAACTTTAAACGGATCGTGTGTTAGACAACGCGTTTAAGAGCCTGTATGGCTTAAAGTGCGAGCGCCTGAAACCATGGTCGAGTTTATAAATGTAAGAATGTTGCATACCTGCCATTGCCGCGTTCATCATTATAAAAGTACTGTATTATGATTGCAGGAGCAACATTTGTGTTCATAAAAGAAAATTGAAACTCAGCATTCTGTTAAATCGGCATGTGTTTTTGTTTTGTTGCCGAGCTGTATGAGAATGGCAGGAGAGAAAACAACAATTTTTGAAACTTGTATTATTTTTTACTAAAAAAGTATTTTAAATGTTAAATTAATTTATTATGTTATATAGGACTGAACAAGAACCAAAATCTTAGTAGATTTAGTTTTTCCAGACATTGTTAAGGATTGATGACTATTCTAAAAGATATTCAAAATACAGAGTGTTTTTTTTAGAGGTATAGAACTTCGAATTGAAATAAAACACAAAAAAATCGTTTTAATGTCCATCAATTTAGCTTTATTGGAAGGATAATTTGATGCCAATAATGTTTTAATATGATTTCTGGCATTTGGCCGCCGCGGCTAGTTCGAATAAAGACAACCACTTTTTCAAGCATTTGGGACTGTATGTCGGCAATAACGCCACGAATGTTGGCTTCCAAGTCCCCTAACGTTTCTGGTTTGTTGGCGTAGGCGAGCGACTTCACATATTCCCAAAGAAAATAAACCAATGGTGTCAAATCACACGATCTTGGTGGCCAATTCACAGGTCGAATGTTTCCTTAAATAAATCGATTGTGACGTGCGCTGTGTGGCATGTAGCGCCGTCTTGTTGGAACCACATCTCATCCACATTCATGCCATCCAATTCGGGAACAAAATAATCGGTTATCATGGCTCTATACCGGTCTTCATTAACGGTAACTGACTCTCCAGCATCATTTCAGAAGATGTATGGCCCAATGACTACCAAGCCATAGAGCACACCAAACAGTCAGTTTTTGTGGGTGAAATGGGGTTTCAAGGGTCTCATGTGGATTCTCTTCACTCCAAATGTGGCAACTTTGCTTGTTGACGTAGCCATTCAACCCAAAATGAGCCTCATCACTGAACAAAATTTTGCGATGAAAATCAGCATCGATATCAATCTCATCTTCGGCCCATACACCATTGTTGTTCATTTGTCAACATGTTCATGATAAAATGGCAAACCAAACTGAACATAAATGACATTAGAGTTGCCAGATTTGACCACAAAATGTCAGTTTTATCTCTATTCGAATTTTAAACTTAATTTTGTCAATGCATGCAGCTTCGTTTGCGTTCATAAATGTATTCAATGAATATTTATGGCAGGGCGTGGGCAACATTATTTACAATTATGAACTCACACCATTTGTAAACAATCAGTACGGTTTCAGAGCGATAAGTCCACAACTGACCAAATATTCACATTACGGCAGAACCTGGAGAAACCCCAAGAAGTGAAGATAGATACACACCACCTTTTTATTAATTTATAAGCCGCTTAAGCCAATATCTTTAGACACGAGCTATACGGAACCATGCCTATTTTTGGTATCCCTGCCAAAGTCGTCCCATTGTGAAGGATGACGACGGGAAAGCTCGCTGCTCCATCAAGGTCGGTAACGGCCTAACAAAGACATTTAATGTCAAAAAAGGATTAAGGCAAGGCGATGCGCCGTCTGTGACTTCATTGACAAAATACGTAAAAGAATTGATTAAAACCCATAAGCCAAAACACGAGGTATGATCTTGCAAAAATCTGTAGATCGCAGCGAGCTGTCACTGCGAACTGGGAGTAAAGGAACAGAAGCGACAAAAATGGGTTTAGTAAACGAAGGAAAAACATGAGTATGCTGTCAACGAGAAGGTGCACCCAACAATTACGGATCGGCCAGAATGTCACGACAGTTATAACTTTGAAGCAGTAAGCGACTTTATCTACCTCAGCACTGATATCAAATCTGAAAACGACATCTCCTCAGAAATCAAACGAAAAAAAACTCTTCGCAATCACTGTTTTTTTAGGCTAAGAAAACGACTTTGAGGCCCACTTGCGAGCAAATAGGGAAACTCTATGTAAGACCTTAATTATTCGATTCCTGCTCTATGGGTCGGATGCGCGAACTCTTTCTAAAGCGGATGAAGTTATCCCGTGTGCGTTGACTAGTTCTACGTGCTGAACAGCGATATCGGCCTAGCAACAGTGCATTGGGTTTTTGAGATGGCTGGGATATGTAGAGCGAATGAACACCAACTCTCTAACTCGCAGAATATTCGCCTGAAAACGCAGTAAAGGAAGGTCGTAACCAATAAGTAACTGAATGGGGTTAAACCGGTATCAAAACTATCTATCACAAACCAAACCAAATTGGCTGCCACCAATCACAACTATCCAATTACGAAGTCTCGACGGCTAGGTAATTACTAAAAATCGTTTTCGTTTAAATGTAGTACATATAAAATATAAACATTTTAAGTTGTCTGTTTAAGAAAAAAAAAATAGCTGAAATATTTAGGTAACACCACAACTACGCCAGTTTATTAAAGTGAATTGAGTGTCTATGCATGTTGTGATGCTCTTGTTAGCTAATATTTCAACAGTTAACAAAGGCATACTCTGAGAACATGTTTCTTTTTTTAAAAAAGATACAAAGTCTTTAACACTTTGTAAGGCCGTTTTAAAGAAAATTTCTATGTAGTAAACAAATTCAAATGAGTACTCTGAAGCGTGGCAGCATATAGTTGCCATCAGCTTAAGGAAGGCCCTTCCTGAAGGACTGAGAAGAACACTTAGCGACAAACTTTACTGACCTTACAGCGTCAATTCCCAGGAATGAAAAGTTAAGACCTTCGTTGAATCTCTGATCATGTGAGTAACCACATTTTTTTAAAACCACATTTTTTACTCGTGAAGTCCATTCGACAATCACACATGAACAGAGCATTTTACCAACTTTGTGTGCAAAACTAGAACTTTTTTTGATTAAGTCCTTTTATTAGGTATATACCTACTTACATATAACAGGAAGTTATCAATTTCCAAATACAATTTGAAAAATTAAACTTCTTAGCTTTCAACTACACATCACACAAAAAGAAGCTGAATACACAACTTTGGATACTTGGATAAAATAAAAGGGAAAATCATGTTGAATATATTTCAAAATTCAGACATACCATTAATCATGGAAATAAAAACGTTTATGAATTATTGTCTTAACATACTTGTATATAAACGCGTAAACAGGATAAGGATAAATAATCTCAGCAGATTTGAGGGTGAATATTCAGACTGTCGGTAGAAAACTAAACCCCTGTTTTCTGCTTCCCCCAATGTATGTTGAATCCGAACCGCAATAACATAAATACTGTTTGGTAATATGATATGTTTTAGAATGGGTGTAGCGACGACTTAAGTTAGTCAAGTGAAAGATTAAGTTTGCAAAAACACTTTCATCGAATATAACATGCATGTCTTGTCTATACTTAAATATTGGTATAGGAATTATTTTAATAGGGTCAAATCTGTATACCGAACGTAATAAAACGGGGAAAATATGCACATATTCGAACATTTGCAAATGTTACCATTCTGCAAAAATATAATGCAAATTGGAATTTATGATGCAATTTGAAATATTAAATATACCACCCTTCTTTGGGTGCTGGAAGGTGTTAAGTTAAGTGTGCAAGGGTACAAATTACTACCACCATTTATTAATTTAATCAGTTAATGCACTTTACCCGCTTTCACACAATGTCAACATGTCATCAGATATGCAATTTGGTTTTGCAAATACTCCCGATGTTCGCAATTTACAGAATAGTTTCAGCTAATGGACTTGGCGTAGATAAATGCCAAAAATGAAATATTAATATGTGCATTGTTATCTTAAATACTTTAGGGATGAATGTAATGATGATTGATAGAAATGTATCCTTTTCAAGCGGCAATTAGAATATCGCAAGTGTATCTTGCAATATTGGCGTGACATTTGACTTTGACACACATATCACAATGACAAAAGCAGAATTGGCTTAAAAATGTAATATCTCAAGACTGAAAAAATAAATAAATTTGTTTAGAAGTAGTTTCAGAGCACATTATTTATCTACAGTTTCTGCTGCAACTACTGATCAAGTTTTTTTTATATTAACGTGGTTCAGAGTCTTTCAAAAAATTATGTTAAAAGTCTACCATTACAATTTAAAATTGGATCTTTTAACTTTCTGGCTTCTAAATGATGGCTTATGGTTCTAACTGAATTACAAGGTATCATTATTATGTTTAAAACATCGCACAATTTTACCATAGTTTAATATGATATTAATGTGCGTTTTATTTCCGTTTGTTGTACTATTTGGGACTTCTGTTCCATTTTCGACGACAAAAGTTAATGTATTTGATTTCATTGTGAAATGTGAACAAAAAAAACCGAACTCTACTAAATTTTGTTCATGGTATATCAAAATGGAGTTTTTTTTTTAGCTCAGCATCCAAAAGACGTATACAATTATGATATTTAACAAAGGGATTGTTTATTTAAGAACGAATACGAAAAAAACTAATAAAAATAAAATATTTTTTATTTTCCATTTTAGAGGACCCAAACTCAGCAGGACTCAGCACCCAAAAAGTTTGAAACACAAACACCGAAACAAAAAAAATGTTTTATTCCAAAAAAAAATACGTGGCAACCGCCCATGCATCTTCCTTCGGTCTTAAATCATACAATTTTGTTCTTATTTCAAACAAATTGCATTTTCCTCGAAAAAGGGCGCATATTTAGAACCCAAAAGCCTTATCATTTTACAATTTTACACAATTTCCTGCATAAAAACTCTTTGCGACAAATATTGAAATCACAGCTTCGCACGGACAAAGTAAGAGGCCAGGTTTTCAACAACAACGCAATAGTAATATATGTATAGATACTAGCTGCCATTTTTGGCACTTTTAGATTCCTACCCCATTGATACAGAGGTAGAAAAAGTGTGTGAATTGGTGTACAATAAGCATGGACATTTATAGCCGGTCACTATTTTGTCACTTGGCCACAGAGACGAAATTTAGAAAATTCGCTCATTTATTAACTAAACATTAATGTGGACGTAATATATATGTAGAATATTATCCCTTATGGGAATGCTAGATTGAACAATTTCGATAATGTAAGTGTACCTTTTTTGGAAACAAAAAAAAGGTATTTTAATAGACAGATGATGGGTATTATTACTTAGATGTTAAACATATAAAACCTATAAGGCTAACAACCTTATATACCATATATGTATTAATAAAATTCGATAGAAGAATAGACGAATTTTGTGCGACCAACTTTCTTGGACTAGTGCATCTTAGAAATAGGAATGAGGTATGAATTTATAGTTTGATTAAATGTTTAACACGATTATTTAAGCGGAAGACATTATTTTTGGTTTTCTGAAGGGTCCGCATCCAATTTTAAACCAAAATAATTCTATGTCTATGATCATTATAATCCTAGCAACCATAGGGGACAGTAAGTTTAAGGAAAATGTTTAAGAACTTAAATATAATTCTTAAAATGTCCTTTAATGATTTTTAGAAAAGATTAATAAACTCCTACAAAAGCATTACAAACTTGAATTCACTGTTGCCTGTGGACCCTGAAGAGAAACAAAAAAATGTATAGGTATAGTTAACTGTTGACGTACAAAAACTTTCAGCCAAAAAAATATGAACTTGGAACTTTATATAGTTTTTTATTTCATCTCTAGGCGACCACTTTAAACAAATATACGACTCGTAACACACCCTAACAAAACAAGAAAAATTGGATTACACTTTAATTGTTTTGAGTAATAGGTATATGAAACTAAATGTACCTACATTCCTAAGCGATAAATTTAACATCGCATCCTCTGATCGAACCTCTGATGCGTTGACAAATTAAACTTTCCACGAATCTTCTCTATACTATACATGGACTAATATTTATTTTAATTATTTTTGTCAACACACAACCTCAGCTATAAATTCTATAAATACAAAATCATGAGAATACCCTTAATTTGACCTTTCTAAATCAATAAGAAAAAACGTACAAGCATCTCCAATCAGCCTCCAAGCACCACCCTATAATATCAAGCAAATTATTCTTTATATTTTTCTCTATGGCGACATTTCCTAGCCATATATCTATTCCTCCCACGCTATAATTGGAGCCATTTTGAATACGTAACATCCCCGGATTGGTTGATTCCTCTCTACACAGCAGCCATCGGTCTGGCAATAAAAATATCCTCTTTGAGGAAAACCCTCGTGCAATCGTACATAAGAAGGGCAGATATGTATAAATTTATATATTATATCAGTAAATCCACTGTACATAACAAGCCACAGAGATTGGACGATGGGACATAGGAGAACGACAACGACGACGACGAATCATATATTTGGCAAGCTTGTGCGACAAGTCGGCGCCATACTTCCCATATTCGGTTTGTTGTCTTTTACACTATTCGGTAGTCATGATCTAGATAAAGTGGTTATAAAAATGCAGATATATAGCTCTGCAGATAAATTTTATGGGGAAGAAACTCTGAATAGATGCTCCATAGCTGAGTAATGGCACTTTGAAACTTTCTTTTTATTATTTTATTTACTCTCTTATCCTGTTATTTTTGCTGGCTTCATTCTTTTCTTGCTTGGTATACATTGAAAGTGGCTGAAAACAAAATAAAAATAAAATAACTAAAACTGCTCAACCATGGAAAAATCTGGTCCCTGGGATTCTGTAAATATACATACATAAAACTTCGCATAAACAAGACTTTAGCTTGCATTAAGGAAAAAATTAATGTTAAACAATTCTACGTTGAAAGCTCACAGGATTTAATTGTATATTTTTTTTTAAATGGAGGGAAGACAGAAAAATGAAGTAGATAATTCTCTGAATTCCTCTTTTTAATTTGTAGGTATGTACTATATCTTATTCGAATATAATAAGTTTCATGGGATGTACAGTTTGAGTATTACTCAAAGCTAATGTAATCTACAAAAAAGCCCCGCACTGGGCGCCAGTTGCAAATTTATCTTCGCTCTAGAATCTAATTTGAATTAAAGTCTAAAGAAGTATAATAATAAAGATCATAATAATATATAGGGTGTAGTACACTGCGACCTTTTGGTCTATTGTGCCCCCATCTTTTACCTCAGAGAGGTTTTGCTCCCTCTTCCAGAGCCCCCTCACAGCTCAATTTTACGCAGAGCACATCATCCAGTCCAGTTTCCTTTAAGAATCTGAGAATGAGCAGTGGATCTGTGGTTGGTAAATCCTGTCCTTGAATTATTGGTGTTTTCCCAAATATTTAAACCAGTTTTTGGTCAGTGGCCCACAGGATTCCAGTATATCTTCTGGAGTTTCTGTGGACTCATTGCAGAATCTGCAGAGACCTTCATCTGATATCACTATCTTCCTTAGGTGATCCCTGAGTTTACAATGCCCCGTTAGGAAACCAGTTAGGATACGTAGGTTATTTTTGCTAAGACTGACACATGCTTTAAATCTTTTGAGATTATAATCTCCTAAGAGTTTTTTGGCTAGTCTCAGACCTTTGAGATCTCGAAAGGTTCTAGCCCTTTTCTCGTTTTCCGATTTACTGAATTCTTCGTGTAGGGTGTGTTCCCCTATCCCGCAGAATTTTTCAGGTCCTATGAAGGGTTACCCACAGACCTCGTTGTATGTCGCAGAGAGTTTCTTCAAATTTTCCTCTGGCAATTAAAACTATGTCATCAGCGTACGCCTGACAGCTGATGCCAAGGGTAGTTAATTTTTCCAACAGTTCGTCCACAACTAGGCTCCACATTAAAAGTGATAATACCCCTCTTTGTGGACATCCACTTGTAGTATCTACTTTAATAGTTCCAGTCGCTTTGCTCAGCAGTTCGCACATCCATCTGGATACTGTGTGTTTAACTCTTTTTCGTTGAAGAGCTCGTTTGATGGCCTCATGCGAGGTGTTGTCGAACGGTCCCTCAATATCTCTTTTGAATTCAGAGCACTTAAGATAATTTCTGTTAGCTGATAGAAGGCAGTTTCTGTCGATCTGCCCGCCCTGTATGCATGTTGTCGATGATGCAGAGGGAACAGTCCTTATGTTTCCTCCCTTAGATAATTATCCACAACCTTCTCTATTCTTTTCAACAGAAACGAAGTAAGGCTGATCGGTATGTACGATTTTGGCTCTGTCGGGTCTTTTTTCACTACCTATGGTATGAACACAACCTTTGCTCGTCCCCATTGTAGTGGTATGTACCCTAAGGCAATACTACTCTTCGCTAATTTTGCCAGGTATGGTAGTACTACATGCTGCTTTTTCTGTAGTATAACTGGCGTAATACCATCTACATCTGGAGTCTTGAAGGGGGGAAAGGAACCTATTGCCCATTTCAGCCATCCCCTAGAGCAGATAACTGATGAAATTTCCCAGTCATCCTTTCGAGGTCTAGGTGGAATGGTTCTGTTCTCCAATCTAGTGCTAGGCGAGCTTCCTGGAAAGTGAGTTCGTAGAATTAATAATGCCCGCTCGTCATCACTTTTTTAAGCGAGGTTGGTATTCCTCCTAACTTGGAAAGGGCCTTATGCAATCTTGCCGCTGTAGGGTGCTTAAGATTGTCTTACAGAAATTCCTAAATTCATATTTTCCTTATTATAGGTGGTAAGAGCCGTTTGATACCTTTGACAGTCTCCATTCCTTTTTGCTGCATTGAACAGCTTGCGCACTTCGGATCTAATTTTTGACAAAGCATTGTTCCAACAAGGCATGTCATTCCTTCTCTTTTCCCCTGACTGTGGGCAGCTTGCTTCAAACTCATTTGGGATGGCGTGGGTAACGTCTTCTACTGCGTTTTCCAGCTCCAGAAAGTGTCCTGGAGGTTTCCTCATTTCGAGATTTCATAGATTGTCTTCTAGGACATTTTGGAAGGTATCTGAGTTAGTTTTCCTGGGGTTCCTCAAAGGATTATATCCAGGTCATACACTATGATTCTATGATCGGACAATGACGGCTCATTAGATACTCTCCAGTTTCAGATTATTTTGCTTACAGTTGGACTACTTAGCGTGAGGTCAAGAACTTCTTCCCTAATTCTATTCACAAAAATGGGGGTGTTTTCTACGTTGCAAATGTCAACCTCTAGGTTAATGTCAGTGCTACTTGAGAATGGGAATTTGCATTACACCCTATGAGCATCGGCATGTGGATCTTATTTGCGTGCTTCAGAATTCGTTGCAAATCCGATGATATCATTTGCTCATCTCATTGACAGTACGCTGATACGATGATGATGGTGTAGTGAACTCCTTCGATCTTTAGAGTCACCTGTATTGGCACCAAGTATTCTGAAAGTAGAATCAATTTTAATTAATTTCTTATTAGGATGCATACCCTCGGTTTTTCAGCCCGAATGTCCCAAACTAGCTATTACAGCAGAAGCCTCTATAGCTTGGCGTGGGGCTGGTGCCCCATCCTCTGTCAGCAGCGTGCCCTTTTCTTCCGGTGTTATATCCCGAAGAGGTCGTGGACCGCTGTGTTCAGATCCCCCTCTGAGAGCGAGCTCCCTGAGATGGACATGGATTCTTCGGTCGTTTCTTGAACCACAATTTCGCCTGATAGTGTTGGTGTTGCTGTTTGCGATCCAGATCCTGGCTCTGTCCGTAACTCTGTACTCTGCGAGGCCAGAGCAGAATCTTTCGGTGCCTGCCTGGTGTTTTACTCAGGCTTCTTGAGTCCATACACCGCTACCCTGCCGAATCGGTAGCTCAAACGGTAGAGAACGGCAACCTTCTCAGCCACCGCACCGGTGGTTTGTCGTACCCGCGAAGACGTCCATGACCGCTATGTCCAGATCCCCCTCTGAGAGTGAGCTCTCTGAGATGGACATGGATTCTTCGGTCGTTTCTTGAACCGTAATTTCGCCTGATAGTGTTGGTGTTGCTGTTTGCGATCCAGATCCTGGCTCTGTCCGTAACTTTGTGCTCTGCGAGGCCAGAGCAGAATCTTTCGGTGCCTGCCCGGTGTTTCACTCAGACTTCTTGAGTCCACACACCACTACCCTACCGAATCAATAGCTCAAACGGTAGAGAACGGCAACTTTCTCAGCCACCGCACCAGTGGTTTGTCGTACCCGCGTTGCGGCAGCTTTGGCGGCTTTCTGGCTAGTGCTAGGACGCACTTTACTGAATTCTCCCGCCCGACAAGTTCCGGGCATATCTTGCACCAGGCGGTCGTTGTGGATGATATGATATGCTCCACGCGACCTACAACTTCTGATACGGTTTGTCCCCGGAATTTGTTTAAGAAATATTTCTGATTTTTTTTTGTTTTGGCTTCATATCCCACGAGTAGCGCGGAAAGACAGTCAGCCACGCCAGAGCCCCGCATTAGCGTGGTAAGGCCATGGTTACTCCCCCAGACGGCCCTGTTTCAAAAAGGCTCCGTTAGAATACAGCCGGTTACCTTGACCGCAAACCGTCCAATAACCACGGGTCGCTTAACACTCCGGATTAGGGTTGGGTAGTTCTTATAGGTAATTGCTCGTCAACTGCCATGGGTGGCCCTTCTGACGACTAACGTCGTCGACAGAATAGCCCATTGAGCCATTGCGATGTTAAGCCTCCGCACCAGGCGCCTTTATAAAGGCCCGTACGACAAGGGTCCTAGGTAGCATGCATGCAAAGTTTCGCATATTAAATGTGATTTAACAGCACTGAACAACGGTTTTTTGTAAGCAAAGTTAGTTTCTGTTGCATACATTTAAGATATCGACTTTCGTAACAATGAGAATAAGTCAATAAGTCAATTGTTCAATAGGAGTATAACTTCAAAAATAACTAAAGTTTGTTTACTATGAAATCTGTTAAAGATGTTATTTCAATATATTAGTAAGAAACGTGTGAAGAGAAGAATCTTGCTCTACTCGAAAAAATCAAGTGCATGTAAGTTGCTATAATCTAGGCATGCAGCGTTAAATTTCCTCGCGGGACACTGATGAGATATACCTATTATTTTTTCAATATCTCCACAACTTCATACTCTTGATGCAAACCTACAAACTTAGCCTTTACCGGATGCATATTTTATAGCAATACCTAACTTTAACTAGAAAAACTTAATAAATAGTGTAATCCTTAATAAATTCTTAAAATGGAGGTAATGTGATGCAAAACAAAATTGTCAAGAGCATATAAAGATAAGATTAGATTATTTGACAAAAGGTCAAACGTTTGAAAAGTTTCATTAACATACGCCAAAATTCTTAGACCGTCAAATTGTTAATGTCAAACCTCAATAATCAGTCTGGCAGAGCCTCTATTAAACGAAAATTAAGATAACATACAAATTATTGGAATTTTGCCAAACAATCTAATTGAAGTAGCTTCGATATACATATGGCGGACGTTTGTCATAACAAAATTTGGCGATTACACTGTTTGGTGTAGTTGATAGGTTAAACTTGTCATAAAAACCAATCTAATCGCGGATTTCTTCTTAATTCCTCTTTTTTCGACGAGATTATGAGCAAAAAGATTTAGTTTTTTAACTTGAAGTAAAAATTAAAATCACGATTTGTGACACATAAGTGCTTTCATAACATTGCGTTATTAATTTTTTTAAATATTCCTAAAGTTCAAAAGTTTTTGCAAAATGATTCATATTTGTTTTTTTGTCTATAGTTATTTATAAACCATTTTTTTTATCAAATTTCGTTTTTTCAATTTAATTTTCGTATTATTTGAGAAATAAAATGTTCGTTAAGTATTAAATATTTTTGTTTCAGTTAAATCGGTATACCTCCTCACCTCAGAATATTATGCACCAACAAATAAACTTTTTTGATAGATGCGGTAAATATATGTAGATAGATATAGAGATATAGAGTCTTTATTTCGAAACTGTGTCATCTGCTTATTAGTTTTTTGGTCGCGAGGATGGTGAATACACCTTAAAAAACTTTGAATCCGAATCGCTTTCTCTGGAAAACATGAGACTTCTAACACTCTAAAACGAAGGTTTTGTGATATTCCCAAATGCTTAAGTTAAGTTATACTTAAAAAAGCAAATCTATTGAAAGAAACTTGATTAGAGAATTGATGATCCTCAACAGCGTTTCCGTGTAACTATTTTCAATCCCATAAGTGACACTATATTATCACGGATTAAAAAATGTTAATCCACGCATGCATTTTTGCACGAGATTAGAGAGAGATCTCTGCCGTCAATTCGCATGAAAGTCGTGGCTACACACACAAAAAAGTCTCATAAGAATGAAAGCAATTTGAATGGCGGAGAACGCTGAAATCTGAAACAAAACAAAATTTCTCTTGGAAAATTGAATACTTTTATGCTCTCTAGTACCTGCATTCCGTCTTCACTCTTCCAAAACAAATCTCAAATGAGGATTTCTGTCAAAAGTGATACGGGTTGGAACCGAAACGTTCATGCCCACACCGAGAATTCAAATCGAAAGAGGATTTTCGGTGGATTCTTGGTGCACCCTTTTCTTTCTGACTCACATAAAATCTACCTATCTCGTGCGACATGACGATCATTCCCATGAACGTGTAGACTTTTTTGTGTGTGTAGCCACGACGTTCATGGGAATGACTTTCATTCAAGGACAACATTTTTGGTCGTGTTGTCCCTTCCTTGCAGTAGACTTTTTAGTATTGTGCAACCAGCCATAAGTTTTCTGAAAAATGTTCGGGTGTTGTATTATGGGATTTTTCGCTCAGTTGCTCTCCAGACGTATGCAACACTCATATAATGTTTTTGACTGTTTCTGTTAACACAGCAAAAGCTGAAAGATATTTTTCCAAGCTGAAATTAATCAAAAAGTACTTGCGAAGCGCAATAGAACAAGAAAAGCTAAGCAATTTATAGAAAAACACGGCGTGTAGATGCGTTTTCATATAACTAACAAAAACGACTCCGCTTATGTACTTTAGTTCTGATCAAAGGATATTCAGCCTTTTCGAAATTGAAAGCCGGAAGAAATAATATATCAGTAAGAACTCAAAAGTACTAGAACTTGGAATAGAACTTGGGGCGCCTGAAAAGCTGCTGTTGATTTTTAAACAATGATACATAAGTAAACAGTTGAAGATTTGAATTGTGAAATAGTGGTGATATGAGTTTGTAATAAATAAGAGAGTTTGTGTACTTGTGAATTGCTTTGAATAATAACAATAATTGAGACAATGTGATTTGTGTTGTGAAATAAATAAAGAAGGAACTAAAAAATCGAGAACGAAATTACATAAAGCAAACAAATAAAGATGAATAAGTTTTTATCATTGCGAGTCCGAGAATGTTATAGCACTTTGTTAGTAAAAGCCATTAAAAGCCCGTAAAAATGGCTTAATGCACCCGCCCTCAAAAAAATTCTTATTGCGTTTTCGATTGATAATATTAAAAATGTTTATTTTTAGATATAATCTTCTTATAAGATTACAACTCTATAAGGTTTGAATGAGCTAACACTTACATCAAATATACTCTTATAGCAGGAGTAAAGGGACCACCATACATAATAGAATTGGATGAGCTGTTAATTAAATATCCAATTACAACTAAATATTATAGCATGACCATAATTGTTTTATACTCGTCAAATCAGTACGGAAATTTGACAGCTTACACAAACAGAATATGTAGGAAGAAGGTAAAAAAAAACCAGTGCAACTACCGCCGCAGTCAATGCCCCAGATTCAATGATTGGGGTGATTAAAATTGCTAACTATGCGTACATACATACATGTGACAATTTGCAGTTTTAAAAAATCCGTATACTGAACAATGATGAGCTCCCAAAAAATGTTTATTACTGTCCAGTGTGACTTGAGAAGTACTTTCAATTGTTTTTATTCTCGAATGGATACTCTCAGCATACGGCACAAACCTCAGCAATTAATTTACATACATTATTTACATATATCAACATATTTCAGCTTTAAACAGCAAACAGTGATTAAATTGATGGACGAATTGTTGACCTTTCATAAAAGCTTTACGTCAGCAAATAGCAACTGAAAAAATGATCTCTTACACATCGTAAATTTCCCTTTCCAGTTCCTTATCAGTATTTTGTTTTAATTATCTGAATAGAACAAAAAACAGCCTTCTACAAATAACGGAGAAAGTTAATTTAATCTAGTTATTTGGAACATGTAAATTTAATTATTTTTTCGCAATACGTACAATTTTACAATGCACGCCACGATACCGTATTTAGCAGTTACGTGTAAATGATCCGTCACCCAATTAGCATATCTCATGCCAACCAAACAATTGAAACAAATTGCCATTATTTTTTGTAAAAAAAAATGTTTTTTTTTTTATATCGAATAACAAAAGAAATTATAAATTAGGAGGTATAAAAAAAGGAGAATTGATCATTTTTAGCCTTCAAATTAACAATAGTATTTCTTTCTAGTAGAAAACAAAAGAAAAAACAATTTTCTAGTTTTTTCTAATACAATTTCCAAAAAAAATTAAATCACATTTAACTTTTGTGTGTCTATCCGCTAAGATTACTATTTTCTTTCTAAAACAGCTAATTACAATTGTTTTACACAACAAGAAGAGAACTAAGGAGAAAAATTAAGTAGAACTAGAAGGAGAACTAACGAACGGTGTATGTTGTTAGTTTTACAACGATGCTTTTGCTTTTATATTATGGAATGACGACTTGCTTTGCAGATCCTTTGACCTACTTTCTGCCTGCTGCGTTTCTGTGTTCCAACTTGGCTTATAACTAAATGATTTTGGATATTAAATCCTAATGCTCGCGCTAATCTGGTTCGTTTCTAATTTTGTAATTTCGGTTGGTTGCTTGCATTGAGAAAAGTATAAAAACTAGAAGAGTTTAATCCATTTAAATTGTTTGGCCTAGTAGAACTTTTTCGCCTGAGCTTCACTTCGACTTCTGAAAATAGAGTTTATATAATAATTAATTCTGTCAACAAAGTTTTTAGTAGGATATTACTTGAAAATGTTGTACAAGAATACCAACAGTAGTTGGACAACTGTAACGCTAAGGAATAGTGTCACGCCAACACAATTTCCAGTTTGACAAGCTACTTGTGGTGATCCATTTGGAGAGGTGAGTCTAAAATATAAACGATTATTTGTGTTGATCAGACTTTCGAAAACGAGTAACTAACTTTTGGCCAACGAGTGTCATTCCCTGTTTGACTTGGTTGAGGCCGTCACGCATCTCAGCAACAACAGATTGGATATCGTAGCCAGAAGCACTCTGAATTGATGCTGTGGGCGCCTTAGCTTGGTTCGTGATGATGGTATCGGCGCGCGAGTTGATATCGCCGACAACAGTTCTGATCTCTCTGACGGTGTTTATAAGGATATTCTGGTTGTTCAAAAGCATATCGACTTCTGTGCGAGTGATAGTCCCAACTGAGGGAACACCTTGTTGCACGACAGGGGGCTGTTGTCCTGTTGGGAACTGTTGTTGGGCAGCAGCAGGCACTTGCACTTGTTGTCCACCAGATAGGCCGCGTGACACTAACGACAGAGTGTTTTCCTGCCTGCCAATCACTTCGTCCATTTTGCGGGATAGCTCGCGGAGTGTCTCGCCAATTTGACTCTGTCCCTGCCAGATCTGGCGCAATTCGCGCTGATTCTCCGACTCGTAGAACTCCTCCCATTCTTCCTCGTGTTTTGCCTGGCGTAAAAAAAAGAGAAAGTTTTACCGAGAAATAATCAAAATTGCATATATTTGTTACCTCATCGGGATGATCCTTACGGTACTCTTGTTTCTGTTTCTCGAGCTTGTCCTGATACTCTTTGAACTCCTGGGTAAGTTTCTCGGAACCATCGGGAATGCCTGATGGTTGAACAAATTGTCCAGGTGGATGCAGAGATGATGTGAGGAAGTGGAAGACATCATGATCGTCAGCAAGACCGCCAGTTGCTGCAGACACGCCAAAATAACCATTCTTGGGCAGTTGTACCCCATCAGCACGCAAACACATTTCGTAATCATCATTGTTGTTAGTCATGCCATTGTGGAAGAGAACAGTCAACACGTTGTTGTAGTACTCAATGCGCGCTCGAGTGGGAAAAGGTTTATTTCTAAAGTCACGTAGGCAACCAGAGAGCAACTGAGTTGTTCCATCGTTCTGATGATCAAACTGTTTAGTTCCATCATTCACCACAGCCATGATATAGGGATTGTTATGTTTGTTGTCGTTATCGAATGAATCGAAGAACAACCCGAGACCATTCCATCTATCAGAGGAGCCAAAGACTTGACCATTGTAGTCGCCTTTTTCTTGGGAATACCAGAAAGCCAATCCGTCGGCACCGATGCGGCCACGACCTGTTACCCGGAAGACAATTTCCACATCCCACCAGTCAAAATTTGTCTTCGATTTTGTCCAAATCGCACCCTTTTGCGAACGCAACGACGGCGCTACTCGCACGCTTTCAGCACTGGCTATTGCATCTGAAATTGCATAATTAAGTGATTTGATAAGATTGGGATTTCCTTAATGTGACTTGATACCAATCAAGTTTTTTTGGACGACAGATGAAAAAATCGTACGCGTGTCAATATTTTGAGAAAGATACGAAACATCATTTCAGTCCTTTCACTCTCATTAAAATTAGCACTGGTTGGAGAGGGATGTAAAATCTTCTGACGTGTTACTTACTTCCACCGTACTCCCAGAAGGGAACAGTTCCATCTCTTTGTGCTAAATACGGCGGTTTAAATGAATACTTGTATTCAAAACGACGATGCACTCCTGTAGGTAAATTATTTACATTTCCCGATACTTTATTTTGTGAGAAAATTAATATAATTAATGAAAATAATAAAAAACTAGAGGAACGTAACGTCAAACCGGTGACAGCCATTTTTTGACAGCGTATTAATGTAATTGAGCCGAAGTTGGTTGCGGTTGTAGGTTTAATTTATTTCAGTCAGGACATAAACCAAGAAATTGTTAGTGGCATTTTTTGCGGCTGCCAGCTGTTTTCCGGAATAGTTCATTTAAAGTCCGCATGTGAAGAATTGGTGTTGTGGTGAACAGACAGATTATTTTTCAATTCAGAAGCGAGTTAAGGGCCCTACACACGAACGATGTTAATTGACAAATATTATACGTTTTTTTCACAATGTTTTCCCTTCAATCAGTTTTAGCTTTAAAAGTGTCAACGAAGGCGGGCAATAATCTGACTTTGTGTTAATACTAAATGATAGTAAACGTAAGGAGTGGATAAAAAAGTACTTGCTGAAACGAAAAGTTCATGGAGATTGTTCATTTTAACTTGATTTTGATGAAAATAACATAAATTTTCTTCGAATTAATAAACATGTTTTCGTTGAAATGCTGGGACTGATTTCACCCCTAAAATATATTACCCCATCTCTTCGATTGTCATAATCCCCCGGTTCTGGCTTTTTTATTCTTTTTAACTCCGCTCGGGAATTCTGTCTTAAGCTATTATTTTAATATTTAGCGGTTATTACCATGACATTTTTATCTTTTCCCAATAGTTTTTTCCTAAATTAAATTTTTATGATTTCATTTTTAAATCTTTATTTTAATATTCGTCGGATTTTACTTTCCACAAACATTCATTTTTGCGATAAATTTAAATAAATTTACTAAAAATGTTTCGTGGACATTTTGCCACTATGATGAACTTTTACATATGATCAATTATTTATCAATGTGACAATATTACTTGACAACGAGCATACAATCGATCAATGTTACTAACATGATGACTCATTCAAGTAAAATTGACAAATAAACATTAGTCGTTAGTAGGACCCTTTACGCCACACGAGCTCTCTCATTCGTTTTATAAAATTCCAACTTACACGGTCCTTTATAATAGTCGTTTTTTTTAAGAAAATTATCTGTATTGATCAGCCGATATAATAGGCGTTTTTATTCAGAGCGCACCAGGCGTAAGTAAAGCGCTCTGAAATATTTATAAAACACACTTAAACACATAACATTAAAATACAGTTTATACACAAAACATAATTATGTAAACATTAATTTAATTGTTTGTATTATATTCTGCACAAGAAACACAATCATCGACCTACATTTCGATAGTAACCGTTTTTTATTTCCATATCAGAAAGGATATATATATATGGATCTAGAATTTGTATGCACTAGCACTACGAAATTGTTTCCTATTAACGCTGGAGGCACCTGGTGGTAAATAGTAAAACAAATTTCCAGATCACAAATCGTGATCTCGATAAATAGTAAGATCAAATTCAAGATCCATATAGATCATTTCTAATAATAAAAACGGATTATATCGAGATCACGATTTTATATTTGGAAACTTGTTTTGCTATTTACCACCAGGTGCCATAAACAGTTTTTTATTATCGGAAATTATCTATATATATTATATACAAGGTCTACATACTGTCCTAGAATAAACGCTTAGTAGTCCAACGCACTTAATCACTAAGTCTTTGTACAGATAGAAAAGGCAATGTAGTTTAAATTAATTTTAAGACGACGCCTCAGTGGCCCGTTCATTCAAACGTGCTTGCAAAATTCATTGCGGGGAAGTTGGCAGTAAAGTTAAATTTGGGGAGCACACCAAGAAAACCGCAGAGGTATTGAAACAAAAGTACCTTGAAAAACAGCTCACACACAGTCTTCATACAATTCTGGTTCATAGTTAAAATATCATCGAATACCAATCACTACCACTTGTCAAAATAAACCCAGGAGTAAAAAAAAAGACTACAAAAAATACAGATATCAAATTATGTGAAAAGTTTTGATGAAGACCTATTTAACTTGCTATCAATCTTATCGGGTCCACTTATTTCTTCCTTAAGGCATGTAAAATAAACAAAAAAAAAACTGAAAGCGGAATACCCGGAAATGATAAGTTTATTACGCATTACCCCGAACTGTTAATATGTAAATTTTTATTGCTGTCTTTTTTTTATTTTAGCAGCAAATCTGAAACAGTGTTAAATTTTTTTTCTGAAACTCACCACTGTCATAGCCTTGAAAATTTCCTCCAAAATAAAAAAAAATTTTGGCGATATTTATTCGTTTATGGCTGGTATACTTGGCCCCGCATGCATTTTTGGTCTAGATTAGAGAGATCTCTGCCATCAATGATTTTAAGGATGTAAGAGTGAGATCGGAGATCAAAAGGTCTACAATCGGCTGCTACCACGCAAATTAACATTACCGACCAAAATACGTGTCACGTACTTTGCATGTTTGGTAGTGCTGTCCCTTCCTTGCAGTATACTTTTTAGTATTGTGCATCCCACTTATCCTGCGTGGTAGACTTGTGTGGCCATGTAAACCAGCCATTATGGGCTATGATTTTTGCAACCAAAAAGGTCAAAACGGGCCACTGTGCGACGTCCTTGACATATTGCGTATGTATAAACTAAAGTCCATAATTACAGATCAATAACAAAACACGTGTCGAATAGCATGCTGACTGTCAATTTTCTTTTATAAACACAATTGTTGCCGAACTCCTACTATAATTGGCAAACATGCAACATTTTTACATTTCTGCACTCGACCTATGCCTTAGCAAGAAAACAAAGCATTTAAATTAAGTTTCGGAAGTTTTTTTTCTAACATGAACTAAATAGCCGAAGTATGGCTTCGGCCTCTACTTCTTAATAGCGAACGTAAATCGTTGGGAGTAGTACCAGCAAACGGGCATAAGCCCCAATATATTTTATTCAGTAATATCAGTTATTCTGGGCGATTTTGAAAATTTGTTTTCCCTTTTTTTTGGACATTTTGGACATTTTGGACCTTGGTATAGAAAAACAGGCCAGCATTATAAAGAGCCGTTTTCGTAGAGTTCCTATGTCAAATATAAAAGGGTGCTGATTTGTTCAACTTAAAGATAAATATATTATGGTATTTATTATATATTGAGGTATTTATGTGTTCTTAGAATGTAATTCAAAATTGAGGTACTAAGTGTGCATCGTTCTTGTCATTACCAAAACGGCTATGGAGCCGTTTTTATGAAAAATGTTTGTCTTATAAACTATTTGTATGGTAGTACCATTATTTGAATGATAAAAACTCAAAAAACTTACTTTAAACAGACAAAAGATAGATTTAGCCCTTCATATATTCGTAAAGTCATACACACCTCATTCGCTAATTACTATACTAAAACTAAGTCGAAATTAAAAAACGAAATGCGCATTTGCGAAAAAAATTCTACCATAGCAAAACGAACATATTAGAAAAAAAAAATTGAGATAACTTTGACGAGTTATACCGTGCCTTTAACACATTTCATCTTAAAAAAAATATGTAAACTAGAGGTCTGACCATCAATTTAATAATTTCTTTCCAATGTGCGATTAGATTATAAAAGCGCCTCACACTCAGTTTGCAAGATAGTCGGCTAATGGTTTGCCTATAAAGGCAATACTAAGTGAAATTAAAGCTATTAACTGATAAAACGTGCAACGTTTAGTTATAGTCATATATTTAAGACAGATTTATTTATTCGTTTATTATCTTTGATGATCTCGTTTATAAAATGTAAACTTATTTCTAAAAGATAAACACGTGCACAAGTGACAGCATTTATTTTTCGTTTTTTTTTTTCGAAAAAAAAAAAAAACACTTTCAGACAATCACAATTCTAGTAAAAACTTCCTTATTTTCTTAAGATTACTAGATAAACAAAATAAACAAAAAATAGATTGTTATTAATCGTTAGGAAAATACTTGTTCTTTTAAAAAGTACAAACTGTATCTAGTTTTACTAGTGAGGATCTATGTTTTTTTTATTACAAAATATTACATTAAGACTACGAGCAGTGATTTTCAACATGAATTGTATATGTAGAATGATGGATCAGTTAGAAAAGAAAATATAAAGACACAATGCCATATGTTAAACAAAACCTCTTCATATTTTATTTCATTCAACAAAACTTAAAAACTAAATCAATGTTTTTTAAGTGTACGCTTATCGGCTAAACGTCTCTCTTGACTCTTCAAAATAATTGAAAAGAAGAAGCTGCCTTGTTTATGGTAGAAAAAATAAGTTGAAAAAATATTTAAAAAAAAAAATTAAGTTGACATTTTTAACAATTTGTACAGACTAAGTAATGATTCTATCCTATTCGTCATTTTTCAAACACATATGGTATATAGTATACGTAAATAGACATATTAAAAATGCATTTGTGTGAAGAAGCAAATGAATATCAAATAGAGTTTCAGTTATTTGTGTTGTTTTCTGTATTTACAAATTTCGATTGGAAGCTGATCTATACTTTTTATCTACGAATTCCAAGATTTCTGTTATGTAAGCACTTGCAAAATATGATTTGTTTAAGTACATGCCTTTGTTAGAAGTATTCTATGTATTCAAATGCATGTGAAGAAGTTGTTTTAAGAATTAGGAAAGACTGTTTATTGTATGTAGTTTGCACGGCAGGTTGCGTTGTAAATCTTTAATCAAATATAAAATAAGTACATATAAGAGAACGAATGCTTTCTAACAAATTTAATAATGTGAAAATATATGTATATACTTATACTCAATATATGTCTATTTGTGTTCACACTTAATTGATAGTTTTTATCTTATTTTATAGTTAAGTAGACAAAACATATGCGTACATTACTGTTTTCAGGAGGGGGCCTTAATATCTAACCTAATGACTGTGACCGGTTCCTGCCCCGACACCAGGACTGGGCGAGAACATTGTCATTAGACGGTTTTCATTTACTGCTATCAGCAGCATTAGTAGGACGCCGCTGGACATTCCAAATATTTGTAATACAAATTGTTCCAGTGATTTGTGGGCTGCTGACAGTTCAGGCATCTGAAGGGCGGATATATAATAAAATTTGTAAATGGAAGAGTTAGAGAATATTTTTTCATACCATGTCAACCAACGCTATGTATATAAAGAGACCAGCTGCGGCAGCAAACATCCATTGTGCGGCTTCGTGTGACTGACCAAATACTATGCCGAATATCATACCAATGAAACTCAGTACGCCAGTTAGGAGATTATAGTACACAGCCGATTTGACCGACATTCCTGCTTTAATTAGTATAGCAAAATCTCCCAATTCATGGGGCAGTTCATGACAGAATACGGCCAGTGATGTTGAACATCCACCGGCAATGTTTTCAGCAAATGCTGCACCTGTAAAAGAGAAACAAGAAGAGATTAAAAGATGCATTTACGTATTAAATGTTGACTTGCTCATCACCAAAATCGAAATATTAAGTTCACTTAATACTTGAGACTAGCTCAGAATAAAAATATGATCACTCTTAGTCCGAAGTAAGTTTTGGTTGAGTTGAAACTTACTTCGGACTAAGAGTGATCATATGTTTATTCTGAGCTAACAGCTGAAAACCTATATCGAAATTAAACTATTCTCCATTTAAGGAACCTCCAATTTGAGTAATAAGTTAAAATTCAATACAGAAATCATTCACCCCATTAGGTGATTCACAATTTTCACAGCTGCCCAAGGTTATACATCCGTTAAACCGAATTTAAATTATTCCATATGCTTCATGCGGAGCGTGTACGAACCACCGATGCGCAGCCAAAGTACATTATCGTCGTCACTACGATAACATTTCGTTTTAATTATTTTAACGTGAAATATATTGCTTCATTTTCAAATAGTATATATAAAAGCAAGTTTAATGAGAAAAAACTTCAAACATATAAACACGTATTTGTAATTTTAAGCGTTCTACAACTTATCTTTATACATAGTGTTAGCATCAGCAGTACGTAATTACCATAGATTAATGCGAGCAATTATAAAATATATAAGAATGTTAAAAAGGGCGCCACAGTTATTTTGTTGTGCGGCGTGTGTATGTTTATATCTTTCGCTTCCATAAAAAAATGGTGAGTCTGAGATGACTGGATATTGGAAACTTTATACCAGCAAAAAAAATTTTAGTTTATTCTTTGAATGCAGAGAATAATAAAGTACTTAATAAAAACACCCACACTTGAGTGCTAAAATTTGCCAGTTTTAACAGTTTCTAATTGCAGAACACTGCCTAACAAAAAAAACACAATTTTTCTTTTATGGCAGATTTTGAAACTTACCAATTGCCATTCCATCGGTAAAATTGTGCAATCCATCGCCCATAATAATCATCCACGCAACCGCACTTAACGTTTCGGGAGGTGAATGAACGTGTCCATGCTTGTGCGAATGGCCGTGGTGCGATGACTCATGCTCCCTAAGTATCACAGTGACAGTATCATTTCGCACCAATGGTTTATCTTTGCCACAACTGCCACCAGTTGTTCCATCGGCAAGCGATGTATTATCCAAATTCGTTGATATCGTGTTACTATCCGGAATACGGTGGTTCATATCCGATATAGGCGTGTAATTTTGCGACAAAAGACTTTGAGCAGTTTCGTTGGCATCACCAGTCTCACGACTGCTGCTGTTATTCTTGTCAGTTGCAGTATCGTTACCTTCAGGATTGGGCAAGTGGAGCCAAACATCGTTCTTCGTGTCCATGGCAATCTCATCATAACAATACGGATAGGAACTGTACTTTGATTTGCACAACTTATCGCCGGCCACTGAATTATTAATTGACGAGTCCGGATCACGAACCACCTTGGCTCGCGATGTTTGCTTCTCCAGTTTGGCTCTCCTCTTACGCCACTCTGATATCATTGTGAGACCATGCTCTGTGATATAGAAAAATATAATACCACCCATGCATGTCAGGCCTTTGTACACCATATTCGACTCGGTTTGACCTGCAAGAGACTATACGAGAACACAATTAGAAAATGTTACCCTCCAAAATATTTGATGTTTTTTGTCTTACGTGTGGCAACAAATGCAAGAGAGCATCACCTGTCATGGTACCCACAGCCAGAGACACAAGGTATTGTATAATGTGCTTGTAATACCTCGAATCCATAAAAGGTATAATTGCAACCCCGATCAACCCCAAAAGCCCACATGCAAGTACAGAGAAGAAGGCATACGTCCACACTGCAAAACATTAAATATTAAAATATTTGTGTGATAATAGACAATGTTGCGCAACATACCGTAAATCAGCTCATGTTCCTCGATCTCTACTGTGTGGCTTTGGTCGACATTAAACAGAAGCGTGCTATTAAGACATCCTGCTCGCTCTAGCGTCGAGGATGAGGTCAATTGATACAATAGTATCGGACATAGGTTCATTAAGTCATCTGGATTAAGGAAATCTTGTGTGGACTCTTCGCAGGACTTTGAATTTAAACACTTGTTATCTGACTTTTTGTGATTATCTTCTTTATCATGAATCTGATGATGTTGATGAGTTTTTATACTCGTCATAACTTCATGTTCTGTTGCACACTTGGAAAAAATTAAACAACATTAATACAGTCCCAATGTTAATAAGAATTTTAACTCACCGTTTCGTTTGATGATTTCTCCTCTACCATTTTAAAAAGTCCTAACCTCCGCATCATACGTTCAAAATCCTTCACATTGATGGTACCATCACCCTGGCCATATTCGTTGAATATTCGCTGCAGGAAGTCTTCTGTGATTTCGGGTTTTTCGAGAGATTCCAACGGTTTGGACGTATGAGGCTCTGCATGTCGTTTGCTTCTTCTTTCGACTTGAGTCCCAACGCTTTTTCTACGACGCTTTGATTTATCATAGAACGAATTTCCATCGATCAAATTGTTTTCATTTTTCTCAAAATCTGCATTTGAATATTCATCAAAAAAATCTCTTCTTTGGAAGACTTTTGCATTCAGCTGGAGATTCTTTGTGACAGATGATATGGGATCAATGTGTTCCTCGCAAGGTAAGTGTTCCGCACAAAGCAGGCACACAACACACACAGCCATAATGTGACGAGCCATTGTTTTTTATGGCGACACTTAGTTAAAACATAAAATTTCTTAAAGAAACTTTATTCATATGAAATGTTTATTTGTAAATCCTTTTGAAATATCCAACTCCAATTAGATGGTTTCGCTCACACATTCAGTAAGCAATGTAAGCCATGAGATGGAGATCTACAAAAAAAAAGTATATTAATGAAAATTGATAAATCAATCATGAAAATGTATTTATGTACTCCGCAAAAATGATATTGGCTGGTCGCTAATTGATTTGATTTATAAGTGAAAAAAAACTCATTGTCGGAAATAATTTATTTGTTGTTGTTTTGTTTTTATATCTTCGAGTCACGAGTAACAAAAGTGTGGGTCACAATATTGCTGGAAAGAGTACATCTCGAAGCCCGTCACAATGTACAGTGTTTTCAACTGCGTTAAGTGATGAGACATCCCACCCAGACGTAAAGTCAACCCAATTCTAGAAGACAGCGAATATAAAAGTATGACATAGAACAATAATCACGAGACTACCAAATTCCAGACTTTAATTGAGAAAACTGGTTTCTTCCAATGATAAATTCTGCGTCCAATGGATACCTGGACAAGGAAGAAACCTTTTTTGTTCAGTATGCTAAACAGAAAACTAAAAGCAAAATTGGGACAGAATCTAGGAGAGCTCTAGGAAATAAGGCCCCAAGAAATAAAGCCCCAAAATAAAAAATAAAATTAATCCCCAAAAACACAAAACAACATTTTTTTTAAAAAAAACTGTGTTATTTCATTTTTTTGGGGACTTATTTCGTTCTTTTGGGGTCTTATTTCATTTTTATTTTGGGGCTCTTGGGGCCTTATTTCCTAGATCCATCTAGGATAGCGAAAGTGGGCCTTAAGATCGTGAAGAAAATTTCACTTCAAAATATGGCAATATCAGTGGGTATTTTGCTATTTAATCTGGCAAAATGCAAAACATTATTAGAACGAATCGCAATTGCTTGCAGTATTATTTGGTAAAAACATACAAGGATGGAAAACACCACATTTAATATACGAAAAATAATATCTCCACTTTCTCCATATTTACCTTTCAACACTTTAAGGGAGTGATAAATATACTAGTTCATTATTTTTTACAACATGCTATATTAACACAAAAAATGTCTACCTACAATCGGCTAATCAGTGATTTAACGATTGTGACAAAATTATTTAACTTTTTTTAATAGAAGACTATTATTATTATAAATTTGTTAATTAGTAAATTAAATACGAAATTAATCTTATCTTCTAGCACTAGCTACCAGCGTTTTCGACTAATTAATAATAATAGTTATAATTAATAATAATAGTTAACACCAAGCTAACAGGTGTGTGCTATGTGTTATTTCCTAGTTTGAGGATTAAGATAGTTTTTTTCAACATATTTGATATTTTATTCTGATGTTACACTTAATAGTTTTATTACATTGTTTTCATTAGCTATTTTCTTACAAATACTTTGAACTTTGTGGCAGTCGGAAGTAAGGTATGCTATCGTTAGATTGCATAAATGGCAAGCTGATGGTGTATGTTTTGAAATGATGCAGCTGTGTCTGATGTTTAAATGGCCCAGTCGAAGTCTTGTGAAGTTTTTCAGCATGCGGGGGGCTATATTATCCGAGTAGAGAATTATTTTGGCCGACTACGTACACTACTACTCCGAATTAAACCCTCAAGCCGCAAAACCTAGTTAAACACAAAAGTAGGGTGAAATGTGCCTAAAATGTAAGGAAATAAATGTGACAAGAAATTATCGACCTATAGAATAGTAGCCACGGCTATTGCTCATATGTACCTTGTCCGATAATAATCCATGCATTTGATGAAATTAATTAAAACACTTTTGTATATTTGCTAACAAATGATCCATGTTTTGATGTGATTTAGTGTAATAACTTTAAAAATAGTTGTGCGAGATTGTACCACGTATATAATACAGAACTATACTATTGTGGCATAAAGTGCAGCGCCATCTATAGTTCACAACCGGGATTGATGATTTAGTAAATGCGATTGAAAATATTTCACGACATAGTTGAATTTTAAGCAGTGATAAATAAAGTGTCACATATTATAATCGGTTAGACATAAATAATAGATTTTAATTGTGAATAATCAACCCTGAATCAGTTTGTGATAGCCAAAAGATTTAAATGATGTACTTGTGTATTGTTTTGAGTAAATAATGACGAGGATATTTGATTTGCGTTTTAAATAAAGATCTGGAATAATCGAGAAAAAAATAGAAAGATTATTTAAACAGAAAATTTTGAACAGCCTAAATGTAACAATTACTTTTCTTTAGTTGATGTCCATGATTGACCGTTGCCGCCACCTTGTTTTTGAAACTGAATATCTTAATTCATTTTAATAACCTCTGATCTGCTTTAAACTAAGCGACCACCTTATTTTCTTCCGCTGCCTGAAAGTCATCCTTGGAAATAGGGCTCCAAGAAATAAAGTCCCAAAATATAAATGAAAGAAAGTCCCAAAAATATAAAAGCGAAAAAACAACAATTATTTTTTTTTAAATTGCGGTCTTATTCCATTTTTTTTTTTGGCGATCTTTTTTCGTTCTTTGAGTTTATTTCTATGTAATACTGTCAAAAAGTATCTGTCGGTTCAATGACTACTGCGAAATAAGGGCCGCCAGGCTTTATTTAGTTTCCAAAAAAAGCTAGGCTTTATTCTCAGCATAGACTGCTAGCGCTATTATATTTTCTGTATAATTCGATATAAAAATTAGTAAAATATCTAAATGAAAAGAAGGAATTTTAACTGTCCAAATTTATAGCATATTAACTTGTTAAACCTTCAAATTAATTTTTTTACTTAAATTATTGCAACTTGAAAGGAGTTAACTAAGGACCTCCCGATTCTAGGGTTTTTTTACGAATCTAAGAGTTTCTGCCTATTTTCATAAATTTCGGGATCTAACCTACATACTGAAAATTGGATTGCTTCTATTATATCGCCATACGATGTGTCTTTACATTTTTAACGCATGTTTTGCGATCTTGCCAATGCTGCCCGTCGGTCGGTCTGTCTGTCTGTCAGGGAGTAGTATGGCGAAATGATTCGACGGATTTGCTTCAAGATTCGTATATAAAGCTTTCGGGGTAAAATCTTTCGGAGTTTTTTTTTTGTTTTGCTTCATCGTATGGTACATACCATACAATTTTTTTTGTAAAAAAAAACACTTATCACTAATTTTCTCAAATTAATTTTAGTGCCGTTTATGAGAAAATTTAATTTTTCAAAACTAAAAAAGTGATTTAAATAAATTTGGTATGTGATCAAGTGTTTCCGCTTCGTATGACGCTTTCTTGCACTTTATTTTAATTGGATACGATTTAAGATTTCTCGACAGTCGAGGTCATCATTAAGTTAATGTAAACAGCCATTTGAAAAATTGATATTCATAAAACGTCAACAATATTTACAGCGCATGATCACACTTCCGACTCAGTTCCGTATTAGATTTATTCTTGGAACACTGCCAGGCGCAAAGTGCGATGTTTGTTCTAGTTTCTAGTTGATGACAAACTAATAATTTCGATAGTTAAAAAAAACCATTTTAAAATCTAACAACACCGTGTGAATTTGAAAGTAAAGTAATACAAATCCCAGATGTTTTGTTGAGAAATGTTTTCTAACAAATATAACATACAAAACGTACATACAGCTGGGGCAAATGAAAAGTGAAGTAGCAAAATTGTATCATAAACTGTTGCAATAAGACATAACCGTATGTGACTTTTTGTGTTATTTTTCGGCAGCGAAATTTTATGTTTTAGTGTGGTAGCACTTCGCGACATTTTTTTATCCGTTAAAGATATCGCAAAAAATATGAAATGAACATAAGAGATTTTAATGGTACTATTAACGCAAATTCAAGCATTTTATTTTAAGGTTTTGAGGTATGTTGTTGTCACACAGAACTCACACAGAACCAATGAAATGATGCATATTTTATATTTAAAGTTTTTGGGATAACATCACGCGGGGTTTTTTTATTTGTTTTATTTATCGTTTAAAATAACTGTACCTGCCATACATTTTTTTTCTAAAAATAACTTATCACTAATTTTATCAAAAACGGATCCAAGGATTTTGGCCCTTTTTTGTTCTTTGGATACGTGAGATGGAGCCAAAAATACTGCATACTCTGTTTTATGAAAATAAAAAACTGAATAACGGTAATTTATAAAACCGCCAATATCTTCATTTGCATATTGAAAACGATTTTCCTAAACTTAAATTAAATTAGTTTTCTCGAATTTAGTGATACAGTCGTGCATAAATGTATCCACGAAAAGTAGCAATTGGTTTTATTGAAACAACACAATGAAAAACTCACCGATAACTTTTTTAGCACTGAAACTTTTGCTTAATCTGTCAGAAAGTACTTTATCTCGTTTCCTGTCAATTGTTCTCTTTGACGCACTTCAAGCCCACGTTACATATTCAAAACTAATTTGGTAGTCTATTGTTCGATTGATTTATATAATAAAACCAGAAAAAAATAAACAAAGTTCAAGTTCACTTGTAAATATAATGTCACTTCCAGAATAGTCGTGTTACCTAGTGGGCGGTATCTATTCACGTCTCTTTTATTATTGTTTACTTATTCAGAATGCAACCATAAAATTAGTATTCAACAAAAGAACTAAAGGGAGTTTTCAGTTAATACAGCAACAAGTGTCACCGCATTTGGATTTGAAGTCACAATATAAAAATAAATTTACCACTTTACTACTGTTAATCAAATCGAATCAAATTAGTAAGCAATCGGTTCAACTTTTACGAAATAACTGATTTTTATTTCTTCAAGTTCATCGCTTGTAATTCAACGATAGTAATTATGCAATACATACTTGCTAATGTCAGGTACTAACAATGTCAAGCAGTAGCAGACTCAACTCAACACGGAAAAAGGTATCCAATTTTTTTTTGTTCATGGAAAGTGTTGAACCTTTTTTACAAACAGCGTAATACTTTGGTACACAAATTTATTGACAAAACATTTAATGGCGTATGCAATACTAACTGGATTGGAGTATGTACCTACCCTACATCAACCAATACAACATTAGTAGGCTAACCAAGAATGTATTACCGTTCGCCAAGGACGAAAATGTAATAATTAAAAGGATTAGCATGTAGGCACGAACTGATATCGACAAAATATTGCCTACCGACTTCCTCAATCAGTGGCACGCATTGTTAAAATAGTGCTGGCAGTTAGCATAAGAAAATCTATACATAATTCAACTAATAATTCAAAACGCGAAACGGAACGCGGCACAATACCAAAAGGCAATTTGACGAAAATAAATTAATATAAATTGAGCAATATGCTGGATTTATTGAAATATATGTACTACATACTTTGATTTCGAGTAATAATGAACTGAATTACTGTCTCGACGTTGACTTCGAACATCAATTGGCATTCGGACAAATTTGCAACAATTAAAAAGATAGCGTTTGTCTCACAGAACTCCACTGGCCGCGAGTAAAGGGGATTAAAATATATTCTTTATCAAATGAAATTTGAATCCTTTGCACGCGACGAACATTTAGCTTGGCAGACAATTAAATAACAAAAGCATTTCAATGGCTCGTGTTTCATGTATTTTATATTCGCCACTGATACAAAAAGAACAAACCAAATGCGTACATATGTACACATTTTTGGGTAGGTGAACTCTGTGAACATACCATTTATGTCATTGGCAGTGGCAGAGCATCGGAAACATAAGTGTGAGTGGGTCTGTAGAAGAAATAAACAAGCGCGCAAAAATGTAATCCTTATTTGACACTCACATACGATTTGAAGTAACCTACGCTTGTTTAGACTTTTATGGCATATGGACAATGAGGTATTTATTTCCGCGGTTCAAACCGATTAACAAACTCACATTGCAAAATGATTGCACTGCTGCCTCAGCCAAGTAAAAACGATGACTGGAGTATAAGCGAATAGTAAATTTGCCTATATACATCAATCTGGTAACATTTAGGATGTACTCATGTTATATGTTTTTACTGGTTGTACTGTAATATTCTAGACAGATATTTTAAATTAATTTGTATTCTAGACAGTTGGCAGGATCTATAAGTGGCTAACAATTGAATTTGATTGATTGATTTGAAAATAATGGGACATTTTTTTCGATTTTACCGATACCCAGCCAAAATTTAGGTTTTTTTCTTTATATCAAGCAGGCTGATGATTTCGTGAACTCACGACGTGACCTTTGAAAAATATAATATAACAGCACATCTTACAATATTGAGGGCAAAATAGAAGAAAATAAGGTGGACGTCCAGTTTAACGAATTTCGAATATAGCGAATATGATTTTGATTTCCATTAATATTTCTATATTACAAATGAAGTTAAAATTATACGCTCGATTTAACGAATGTTTTGCAAATTTTTGTAAAATGAAACAAACGTAAGCAAACTTAGGTGAGATATTGAACACGCAAGTTAACTTTTGTCAAAATTTGTAATTTTTATGCATATACGAGTATCTTCTGTTATTGTAAAGTTGCTGGTGATCGGATTGCCTTTTGTCGCAGTTTGTAAAAATTTACGACGTTTTATCCCTACCTTGTACATTTGTTTCTTGAATTTTGTCGGTTGTGCTGGCGGTTTTTTAGTTTGTCAATCAAAATGTATGTTAACCGAAAGCGTCTTTCTCTGAGCGACAAAGTTAAAAATTTTAGACCAATATGATTTACCTAAGGCTTCAATTTGTACCAAAAAAAAATTAAAATAAATATTTTAAAGACATTAGAAACTTCAAAATATGTTTCCCAATTCCGACTTTCTATAAAGAAGGTTAAATTTCAAAAAACTGTTTTTTCAAAAAGTGCAAAAACAACATCCACAAAGCAAAGTCGTATCAAAGATTCATTTTCGAAATTGTTGGTAAACATAAAAAAATGTAATTGAATTCTCTTTTCTCATATAGATTTCATTGTAAATCTCACGTTATCACAACTCTCTCTGGTATTATTACGTAGATACAATTGTAGGATCGATTTAACAAAAAAAACGGTGCATTATATAATTCGTTAAATTGGAACATGGTTTAAAACTTAGCATGCTTTAGAACTTAACATTTCTAAATGTATAATTTTTTCAACATATCGTATTACTACTTCAATTTTGCCTATTTATTTTATAAATGATCTTGTCATATTTGACAATAAGTAAAGTTTACTTTTGCATTACGATTATGCCATTGCCAAGTCCAACTCAGCTTTCTTAAACGTAATAGTTAAGACTTTCGATACATAAGTGGCCTTAAAGTTATTTATTGCTTATTTACAATATTAAATCTATTATCTATTATTTGCGATTCGCCATATGCAGTTCACGAACTAAGATTCGAAAAAGTTAAAAAAAAACTTTACGAAGTACGCGGTTCGTAAATTAAATATGTTTGATGAGCTTCCTAATTATGTCAGAAGGTGCAATTTAGTTGGTCTGCAAATGCTAAGTTTCAGACGCGATGCAACTTCCGTCATGTTTATTCGCGATATTCTTAATTATTATGTTAATTTAACAGAATTGATCTTTCTTTTAAATATGCTCCCCAAAGGTCACTGAAGATTAGAAGCTTATTTAATACAGATAGGCCCAGAACCAATTATGGTAATAATGAGCCAATTACTAGGTGCATAAACACATTTAATGAATTTAGCAAATTGATTTTCTTGTCGTCCACTTATTCATTAACTTTAAATTAATTCAATTTATATTTATTTTAAATAGTCTATAAGATGAAGATCGGTAGACAAATTAGTTGCGAAGCAAACAAACGTTTCGTAAAGCTATACTCAGAGCTTACACTCAGAAAACGTACTATTTTGTGTTTTGCTCTGTGATGGTATTAAAAAAAAAAAACAAAAAAAAATTGGACGTCCACTGTATACTAAGGCGTGTTGGAACATGCACAACGGTGCATTGAAATCTGATGTCACCACATTATCTTAGCAATAGTAAATAACGTAGGGATGAATTATATCTCACACACACACATGATGTTCACATAATAAGTAAGCATTTTTTGCTAAAGAGAAGAAACATTTTAGTTTTTATTTCTTTTCAACCGAATGATATTAAATGACAACCAGCTGAAAATGTATATTTAGATGAAAAAGTAATAAATTCTGGCAAAGAATTCCAGCACGAACTTAGGGAATTTATGCACAATTGTTATTTTTAACGATTTCCATATCTTTGGTAGAAATTGATTCTTCTAACGTGTCTTAACGTGTCTTTCAGCCAATTAAACTTTACATATATGATTCGAAGATCAAATAAAGACAACAAAAACATTTCGTGCAGAGGATAATATCTGTTATCTATAAAATATACAGAAGTGATTTGTAAAAAGCGCAAAGTACTTACGAACACAATACCAATAAAATTATTTACTTATGTTACATTTTGACTCAAGGCCAAAATAGCACTCAAGTTGTTAAAACACGGTAAAGTTTTTTTTCAATCGGATTGATTTTAAAAGCTCCGTACGCGGTTGTTATAACTGTGCTAGTAGGCCACAGTCGTTTGTTCTTATTATTGTGTTGTTGCGTAAGACAAAACAGTTAAATTGATTTACAATTTGATGCAGTATGTACTGGATATCAACATTTGGAATATGAATGTGACAAGAACTTAGGAGAACATAACAATAGGGTGATACCGGAGTCCGTCCAAAAATCTGCGCAACTTCGGGACACTGATGAGTTTATTTTTATTTGTTCCAATGGCATTTTAAATAAACTAGTTAAGTGATTTGCAAGCTGTTTTTTTAAGTTAGGTAGCATGTCGAGTATCAGTAAAGAAAAAACTTGAGTATAAAAATACCAATAAATATGTATTTTTAAAGGTGTAGGAAGTGGGCGGCTTTCGCGGTTTAAATTTTAACTTTAATTTGCAAAGTTAAAAAAATATACAGCTGTAACTAACAAAATATTTTTTTAGTGTCGAGTGTCGCATTCACACTCACGGTCTTTATTCATCAACATCAATTAATGCGAAACGAACTTCGAGTTCGAGTTCGAGTTTGTGCTTTCAATTAGAGTGCTGAATAGTTGTTGAACTCTGCTGAAAATAATCGCGTAGTATGTTCATAAAAGAAACAAGGACTTTTGACCTAAATAATATTAAAAATAAGTGTACTTGGTCATGTATCATAGACAACATTAGAATGAAATTGCTAGAATTACACCAGAAGTCTGTAAAATTGTTTTGCAAAATGTGCTTAAAAGAGCTCGGCTTTTCACCACGGGCAGAAGCGCCCGCTTGACCGACATCATATTCCATACATAATTTTAAAGACCATACCTATAATCCATTAATAAAATATAAATTATAAAATTGTACCTATTTCATTTAAATAATATTGAAAAAAAATTTACCTGAAACATAAAACGCACCCTGTACTTAGTGTTATAATTATTATTTAATTATGTAAAATATAGTTCTTGTAAATACCCTTTGGCATGAATGGAAGAAGCCTTATTATATTCAACCTTTTTTCCAAATTTTAGTTATTTACGCTTTATAGTCTTCGAGAAATTTTGGATCTTGCCGAAATGCTGTACGTGGAAAGAAAAATTGACTTGGTGGATTTCTTTTCACTTTTCACGGTTTTGATGCCTTCAAACACTCCGTGAATAGCTCAATTTTGCTTGTCTTCGATCGGAAATGATTCAGTTTATCTGTAGCCTATTTGGGAACTGGACCTTAGCTACGACTTTTGACTTAAGACCTTCAGTTGCGCGCATTTAAGTTGAGGTCTTATTTTATGTGCTACGTAAAAAGCTCTTATGGGTACCATTAAGATGGTTAATGGCTCACCTGAATGTTAAAATTGCCTATATGTAATATCTCCCCTTCAACCGCCTATTTATTAAGGGGTTACTGCACGAAAAAGAAACGAAAAGTCTGAATAAGAAAGAAAATAAATCGAGAATAAAATCAAAGGACCCTTTAATTCAATTTAAGTATGATGCAGAATAAAACCCGAATTTAGGAAAATCTTAACTAATTGAAGTATTATTTCTCGTATCGCTTCGCCCTTTTACTGAGTTTATTAGATAAGCTTTTCCGTTCTCAGTAATTGGAGCGATAACAGGCACTAAGAGCAATACAAAACATCGCCGAAGTCAGAACTTTGCATATCATATAGCAGCTTAACACAGTTCGAAAGTAGTATTAAGATCATTTTTACATTTGAACATTTGTAGATAATAAATATACCTATTTAGTGTAAATAAATAGTTAACAAAGTGGGGATAAAGACATTATCCATTTCTTCCGCAAAAAGTTTAAACCCCACACTCTGATAAGCTAGAGCGAAAACTACGACACAGTCACCTGCTTTGGAGATAGAACTACAAGGTCAAACTACATATTTTATATACAAAATGTTCGAATGAAAGGCATAAATGTGCAATATCACCAAATACAGAATTCAACCACACATTTCTCTTATTATTTACAAATTAATTTTGCAAATTTGTTGGCGCAGAGGAGCACGTTTGCCCACCTACACTATTTTTAGTCATTAATACCATAAAAATATCATAGCAATGCGTTATCTATAAATACATGCCAATGTTGACGTAAAAGAAATAGGTCAGCGAATTATTTAACAAGATATCACAAATCACAACGCAAGCAGTACTAATTTATGTTAATATACGCAATTGAGTCAACGCGCTATTTCTCGCACGCTGAACAATGGAAACACTGAACAAAGCCGGCTTTTAAAAATATTGTCTAGCTAACCTCGTGCTGGAGGGGCAACAATTGTTTACCAAACACAGCGGCTTAAAAATACATATACTTTCCGCCAATTCTAGTTAATTAATTTAAGATAGTATTTCACAACATAAAAACTGTATTTGGTGAATTTAATTACATATTCTACTAGCGGAATGCAGTCTTTCATCCTTTCCATAAACGTCAAAAAAAAGACCCTTTTGTGGAACGTATGTTTGCAGCCGCTTTTTGCACAGCCAAATGGACATATTTTCTTCCATTTATAGTTGCTCAATAAAAGTTGACTTTAAGGACAAACAATTATTTGAGATTAAATTGAAATAAGAGAAATATTTGTGCAAAACTGTTTACCTTTTTTGTTTAGTTAACTTGTGTTGCAGTTCTTCAAATGAATGATCCAAATTTTCAATGTCCAACTATGACCAAAAAAGAACTTGTGACACACGAGTATCCGTTCATAATAGACACGCACTTCACGAATAGAAAAATGCAAGTTTCAACGAGCTGTTGCAATAAAATAACTGCGTCTCGCACAACACATGCCGAAATTGTTTAATTTGCTAAAAAATTCGATATTTATAGTTTTGAAGAGCAAATTAATAATATATTTTTTTTTAGATTTTATCATGTGAACCGAATGGAAAAAAAATGTGCAACCATTCAGCACTTAAAGCACGACTGTCAGAAAAAATGACGGAAGGAGGGTGGCTAAACTGTGTAGCCGATGTTGACAAGTGAGCATTCAGCACGTACGCGAATAGCGATGAGCAAAATAAATTCAAGAAATGACTGTATTCAGTATAAAATAAATTTATTTAAACACCATTCTAAAATATTTCCAATCTTTCATTTGTATTGCATCATTATTTTGCGTATGTAAGCATGTATAGTTCCATTTATGTATGGAATTGACTTTTTTGATTAGATCATCGTTATCCTAAGTGTTGCCATTTGTATTGGAAATTTGTGCAATTTATTATGTAGTTTAAAAAAAAAATCGGCATCGAAAGTTTTTATTCGGCCACAATTTATAAATAAATATTATTTACCAAGTATGTATGTTAACGTTAGAATTTGGTCACAAGAGCATTTACACAGGTTGGAACATGAAAATTATTTACTGTTACATACTTTAACAGTTTGTAACTGTACCGCTGTTTTTTAATAAATAAAACTGAAGATATGTTTCGCACTAAAGTTTTCTAGGTTGAAAACTCAGAATATCGTTGTTCTGTAAAAACAGTTATTCGCGTGCAAAACAAGATACCAAATATTTTAAAAAGATTATATTTTTAAAAGATATTAAATATAAGCAATTTTTTATAGCTGTAAACAATTGCATTTAGCCCTAACATCAATGCGAAATGCAAACTTCAAAGTTACATGCGAAAATTATTAAGTTAAGTGTTTTGTGTAAGTACGTGTGAATTTTGTTTTTTTTTTGAGGGGCGAAAAAGCTTGATCTAAAAAGAACAGTTTGTCCGGGCCAATAAAAAGTGTCACTGCTTTAGATTCTGAATTTAAATCCAAAGGCAAACGCTCTTCTTTCCAGGAAAAGGTCCGTCAACATTTTTCAGAAGAGTTCATAATGCTTCCTCCAGCTACCGGTTTACGAAACGATTTTAACTTTCATAGAAATAATTGAAAAGGATGTCAAATGAACAACGTTGTAAACGAATTACTTTACGAAGACAGAAAATAAAATAATGAAACAATTATCAATATTCACACGTAGGTACTCGCACTTACACAAAAACTTAACAATTTATGCATGTAACTTTGAAGTTTGCATTTCGCAGAGATGTTAGGCTCTGATGAAATTTGCTAAATCAATTGTTTACAATATTCAAGTTTTTTTATTTAATTAACCTTTTTTAAATATTGGGTATCCAGTTTTGCACGCGAATACCACTTTTTACAGAATGCTTTTATAGAAAAAAAAAAAGCAGTTATTTAAAATTTTTTTTATAAATGTTGCAGTATTGAACAAGTCTTTAAAACATATAATAAATACAAGAAAATGTTAAAAAGTATTAACTGCTAGCTGGCCCGTGCTTCACTAGCAAAAAAATATGTTTATATTGAACTCAAAACTTAATTTTGGGCTTTGCTATTTTTAAACACCCGTAGGTAGTAATAGCATTTTTGTATCTCCTTTTTTAAATAATATGAAAGCGCTTACGTTCAAGAAAGACAAAATAGCGTCTTATATATGCCGTACAATTTTGTCGCGAAAATTATAGGAATCCCATGGCTTAATTTCCAAGAAATGTGACGCTCACTGATTACATATTTCTCACACTTTAACACACTTTCGTTAGCTTTTGATCTGGGAGTAGAAGGAAGGTACCCACTTTGCGTGAAACAACAACTGGATAGCAAAACAAAATTTGCTTAATAAGTTTACAGCTTTACTTTATACACATACACTTTTTTACACCGAAATAAATCAAAAACTATGTAATTAAAATGTGTTCAGTTGATTATGCCAAACGAAGTCGTTTCCTTTACTTTAGCAAATCGAATGCCACTTGAAAATAAAAAAAAAATAACAATGTTTCTGTGATTACCAAATTGATTAGTATGCAAAGCAGGTATGCTATGTTTTTAATACTCAAGTTGATTTACGTACAAGTGAACTCATATAAGTGGGTAATATAAAGTGAAAGTTATCACTAAGCTGACACACAAACTTATTGATATGCATTTGCAGCGAAAATAATAGTTCAAGGCCTCCGACATATTCAACACAAATAAACTTATTAAATAAAACATGCGCATCATTTTGTTTATTATTGTAATTAAACCCAACGAAACATTAACGGAAGGGTAACTTAGTTGATGTTCTTCAGTTCAATGGAGCCGTTGTCTTGGCACTTTCATGCCGTATAGCATTTATTAAATCGTAGTTTACCAGAAATACAAAACGGAGGCCAGCGATCTACAAATAAAATTGTTAGTAAGAAAGAAAATACTTTATTGAAGAGGCATACCTCTACAACGCAATTGTTAGCCAATCGTGTCTTGTTACCGCACAGCAGTGGAGCGCCGTCAATAAAAATTGGCCGTTTGCCCTCGTTGGAAATAAAAAAGTCACCGTTGCTGCGTAGTTTAATAGTGCCTTGCTTACGTGATACCTTGCAAGCCGGTCCTTCCAGCGACAAGTCCACATCGACCACAACCTCTTTGGCATCACGTCCGAATGTGATCTCCTTGGAACGCATTAGATAGCGAACCAGACGGCCCCGTAGTACGGCCAGAGTTTGACCATCAAACTCAGGCGTGACACCAGCCCCAGTCAGTGAGTCAACCAAAACATTCCAACGACCAAGTTCATTCTCTAGTTGCCGTATTTCCCGCTTATTGCGACGGTCTGCCAAGGCAAGTTCAATTTCAACAGCATCGTCCTTATTGTCTATCAATTCGGCGTCTAAAATAAGTTCTTCGGCATCAGAGAAACTCAATGGTTGATCTTCATTGAACAGCGGCTTTACTACTTGATCGGGTAGTAGTTGGTACTGTTTCATCAATTGCCAGTGATTTTGCAGTGTTTTGGCAGTTCTTGCAGAGTAGAATATAGAAGCGTGCTTGTCCAGAAGCTCTTGAAAAGTTTCAAGCCTTGGACTATCCGTCTAAAGCCAACAAAACAATACAAAAAGTTTATCAATCGAAAGTAAATAATTTATGCATATCAAACCTACACTTTTGACTGTTCCTAACAGCTCTTCCTCTTGCACCGTGTAAAGTGCGCGACTTTGAACACTTTCAACTAACTCTGGATGCAGATTCCTCATTGCAGCTACAGCTATTCTCGAAATGGGCTCCTCGTACAGAAGAGTATACCATCGTGCCTGCATTTCCTGCAAAGTGAACTTACAGGAGAACTTTGTTCCACGGTGCACCGTACGCAGATCATTAGTTTGCTGTATTCCTATGATCAGTGCTAGATCGTCAATAGGTTTCCACCTACCCAAGTCCTTGGTGGCAATTTGATTAGGTGGACGGCCAGGTTTCTTCGATTTTTTTGCTGCCTTTAGTGACTTTCGTTTTTCCGCACTTTGTTGACTGGTTAAAGACATCAGGGCAGGAGCTGGTATATTCTGTGAATTTACTGAAACTATATGCGGTGGTGTAGCGCTACTTGGAATATGCACTGCGGCCGCAGCAGATGGGGCTTCTAGATTTGCTACAGTTGTCGCGTACGATTGCGATTGCGATTGAGTCCTAGGACGTCCCAAACGACTTTGTTGTGATTGTGGAAATCCGATGCTGTATTCTACTATCTCGTCGTCGAATCGTTTACGTTTAATTGAACGCGATGAACTGCAGAGCAAGCAAATTTAAAATCAAATACAATATAATCCGAATCTCAGTCCCGCAGGCTGGCGTTGAGAAAAAACAAACCTTCGACGCTTCTGATCGTTTTGAATTTCAATAGGTAAATTTTGCATAGAAGACGAAAACACTGTATTTAATTCAGACTTAGTAGGTTGATTCGATGTTTCCATAGTTTAATTTGAATTAGTTAAAATAGTTTTGTTTAATGAACTTTGAAATACTTGGGGATGTACGAAATATAAACTTCAAGTGTCAAAAAGTGGGATGCGTCATTAAGCAGGTAGCTATATGGGCGCTCTTCGTTGTAGTCTTACGTAGCTTATTGGATGTTCGCATCGTGTGATTCATTTGAATATTTTCAACCACAAATATTTACAAATAATGCTATTCAGTAAGTATTTATAATATAATGCATAAATATCAGCTGTGTATAAAGAAGTCAGATAGATAATGTGCGAAAAGGACAAATTACTTAGCCAAACATAGCGCAAAAGCCAATTTGATATTCAAATATGATCGATTTTTATGTTTTTTTAATGCTCTAATTTCTTAACATATTAAACAACAACGCTCCAGTCAATGTGATGTGATCTTCGAATCCCAGCCCCCAGGTTCGAGACGACAAGAAAAACCGAACCTCCGTTTTAAAGACTAAGGGTTACTGAGATCGTAGAGTATGGAAGACTGCCTTGTTTTAGGCAGGGACTCTTCACGGGTCGGGAGCCCGTTAAGTAAGTAAGTTAATATCTTACAGAAATTAAGTAAAAAAAAGAAAGCTTACACAACCTTTTCAAGACAATACTTTTAAAGTGTTAGTACGTCAACCTTTAAATGCATACTGTTGCACATCTACATCATACTGACAAATGATTTCCCGGAAAAACTAATGGGCCTTTCTTGATATATATTTTTTTTGAGTTTAGATTGATTTTTACTTAACATTATTACATTATTTCGTTAAAAAGCAAAAAAAATATGCATTTAAGTGTTAATATTTGGTTGAAGAATATAAGTGTATAAAGGATAAACGTTTTATGTTTGTACTGCATGTTATGTCCCATTTTCACCAAAAAGATAAGCCGAGATAACAGGCAAAAGATTAACAATAAATCTTTACGCGTTTCCTTGTTAAAGGAAATTAACAAGTAGTTTTATCTCAACCCACTCTAGGACTTTCAAATTTGCGCGCAATGTCCCACATCTGATTGTCAAATTGCTTCTTCACTCTTAATTCTCAGCAATCAACGACACTTTTGACATATCCAGGTATGGTATATAGGTATTGAGTGTATTCACAAGCTGATTGTTATCTTAATCTTGCTTTAGTGCTCGGTGGAAATGTAGCATTACCATCATCAGGAATTTTTTTTTCCATAATTTTTCTGTAAAACACAGTTGGAATTTTAATTCTAGTGCATTTGTGATATCCCTATAGCGCACGTTAGAAAATAAATAATGGTGTAGATTCCGACAAAGATTGTTATGGTGTCCTTAATCCGAATGTTTCAATCCTCATTTTTTTTTTCATGATCAAAAAGTGATAGTGTATTTTATAAAATATAAATTTAGTATGTAAAATACATTCCCGATCTTCAATTATAAAAAAATTTAAAAATGAACTTGCGACATTGCAATCGCATTGCCCGTTCTTCAAAACCCCAAAAACTCTCACTATATTCCTTCTTTGTGTATACCGCCTAAACTCACAAAACTAAAACAATGCGCATGTCGTTATATTCTCGATGACAGCAACAGTACCATAGACCACTAGAAATGTCCAAGTGAAAATAATAAAAAAGGAAAAATTTCTGTGCTTCGTGACGAAAAAAATATTAAAGCTCAAATTTAAAAGGCATCAATTCTTCGTTTCTTAACAAGTGACGCTCTAAATATTTGTCACCGAGAATACGACCACCATAAAGCACTTAAGAAACTACAAATGAGGTGAGTCGTCTCTGCTTTTTTCGAACAAAAAAGACTCGAATACATTAAACAACAAAATCGATCGGAAATGTTTGCCTCATTTAGCCAAAATTTTGAGGAGAGTCCAATATCGGACAATAGAATGGACATATCAGATGCCACTACTTCTCAGGAGTCTGCTGGTGTCTCACCGATAAATGATAATGTGACATCTGACAGTTTAATACCGCAAGATCTCAAAGAATCTCAAACTCGGATGAGTATTGTACAACTGCACGAGGAGCAAACAAAATTACCGAAATCACTGCTAACAACAACAGACGAACACCATCAGAACGGTTTCTTAGACAACGACACATCAGTACCAAATGTGTTACGTTTGGGACAACATCCCTACTCTCAGCCGAAAAACAATAGTGCGCTTTGTAGTGAGCTTACACTGGCCAATAGTCATCCACTGATGTCACCAACCGCAACCGACTCTGACTCAGAGAACAGTCACTATCAAAATAGAAAGAAGAATTTCAACTTCCCCGATGTTGTGCCTGAGAGCGAACAGAAAAGCAGTGTCACAACGCCAAACAAAAGAATAACAACGAACAGTGTTTCTCTGATCGAAGCGAAGAACACGTTTAACACAAACCACTCGTTTAGTAAACTTAGTCAAAAAAACAGAATTAAAGTGTCATCGCTGCGCGCACCCAGCCCGGACATAATAAGTAGTGAGTCGGAAGCAGAGATTTCACAGTTTCAAGCAGCTGTAGAGGCAAACTACCAATCAGTGGCATTAATCGCGAATACTCCGAATCGTGCGCTGCCCAAACCGCTTAGTACTCGGAAAGCGATTCATATTTCAACTCCCGAGCACAGACTTTCGGATGACATGTCCTCTTTGGACTCTATTTCGAATCATAGCTTCGACGATGACGATGATATTGAGCACAATCTTGCTTCCTTGAGTCCATCAAGTTCGCTAATTGATGGTTTGAACGATGATAGAGACGATGATTTCGCAGAGTTGGATACGCCTACAAATATACAGCCGATACTTCCGATTCCGATCTATTCTGCAGAGGATGAACGACGTGATTCAAGGAGTTGGCAGAAAATAACGCTGCCAGATGGGCGCACGCGCGAAATTGATATGAAAGTTATTGAGCCTTATAAGCGAGTTCTTTCGCATGGGGGTTATCTAAAAGCAGGTGGACACAATGCAATAGTCATGTTTTGCGCTTGTCATTTGCCGGATAGATCTCGTGCTGATTATCACTATGTAATGGACAATCTGTTTCTATATGTGGTGAAGACCCTGGAGCAGCTAGTGACTGAGGATTATGTGTTGATTTACTTGCATGGCGGATCCAGTCGTCGCAATGTTCCACCTTTTCCGTGGCTTAAGAAGTATGTATGCATTTGCTGTTGTAAATGATTTATGTTATGTCCAGTGCTGCTTTCAGGTGCTATCAACTTCTAGATCGAAGATTACGAAAGAGTTTGAAGAACTTGTATTTAGTGCATCCGACATTTTGGCTGAAGTCTATTGTTTGGATGTCCAGGCCATTTGTTAGGTGAGTGTTTTTTTTTTGTTTTTCTTTTGATTGATTCTTATTGGTTTAATATAATTTAATATGATCAAATATTATTTATTTCTAGCTCAAAATTTTGGCGAAAACTCATATATGTGCAATCCTTGAATGAACTAACCTCACTGGTAGCAGTGGAAAAGGCAGCCATTCCTGACAAAGTGAAGCAATACGATGCCAAGTGCATATAAAAGTTTCAGACGTCATTGCCCAATACATTGGCAGGCTTATGGACCAGGAGTAAGTTTATATAACAGCAATGAGCGATAATCAATACAGCGCGCTCGCTCGTATACTTTATTTCTTGACGGTGAAGTATTTTCATTTGGGTAGTATTATTTCAAAATTATTGCTTAAGCTAAAACAAAATTCCTAAACGAAATTCTTAAGATCTCATTTGTGTGCATTTTAGTTAAAACCTAAGCTTAGGCATCGTTATAATATATTTAATTTTATTAATTTCACAACATTTTGTTATTTATATCTTCCGCCGTGTACTCATTTTTTATACTCTATTTTTATTATTCTTGTGATATTGATGATCTTTATTATTGTAAAACTATGTATGTTATGGTTATGATTGTGCAGTGCGCATCAGATTCAGTTTAAACTGAAATTTTAGTTAATTTACCGCGCAAGAAACAACAAAATTAAATGTTTTTTATTATGCGACGAGAATAATGCTATTGTTTAAGAATTTCAAATGTTTTCTTTCGAATTAAACGGACACTAACAGGCTTGTATTGTAATTGTTTCATTGTGAATTTTATTTTCTGCAACTGCATATAATATTATAGCATTAATTTATATATAAATATATACATATAAATCAAAAAGAGAAAATTAAAAACAAAATAAAACATCGAATATTATGTAGATTTTATAACAACACAACAAACATGCATGTACTATGTGCTAGCCATTCCAAGCCTATTGTAGCAAAATTTGTATTATTTTTATGCTTTCGAAATATTTTCACGGAGTGTTCTAGTATTCTATTTCTATAGAGTAGGGCAGCTATAACCCAAGACTGATGGGATCCTCTGAGGCATTCCATTTATGATAGTTAATTCAATGCATACAGAGTTGTTTTTTGCGTTTTACTTGGAATACACAGTTATTTGCGGGGATGATGTTACACGAAGGTGTTCAACTTTCCATCTGGAAAAAGGTTAAAGTTAATTCTTTATGTACACATTAAATGTGAATTAGAACGTGTGTTAAAAATCTAGATTAGAACATTTCAACACAAGTAGGTCAAAACAGTGCACGTATTTGGATCATGATTCAAAATATTATTTTTTTTGTTCGTTCATAAACGTCAGATTTGGGAGCACAGTTCGCTTGTGTAAAACAGAATTATGTAAAACAGAATTAATGCTTTATTAAACCTTTATTATGAAACTTTTAAGAAGAAAGAATACTGATCACTGCATTGATCCTCACTCTACAAACGTCTGTATCGTAATGATCATATTTATCTTAATATAGCACAGACTACCCCATCTTCAGACGCTATTGTCGTCTCTTTCTCTGTCGCTTCACTTGATCGAATAAAGAGAAGCTTTAAAAACGAGATCTTACGAAATAGACAATATCAATCAACGTTTCTATAAAACAAGCGTAGAAAGGCAGATTTAAGCAGGAGTATTCACAGTAGACTAATAAAACCGATACAATGCAATAATTGAGGCGGAGACAAATTTAATTTGGTTTTGGATTCAATTTAGTCGAGGTTTGCAAATATGAAAACGTATGCACTGCAAATGGTATTCTTCCTTAATACATAAACATTTTTTATTTTTTCGATATTCGCACACTTTGTTCAACGTTTTCTAGGATGGGAAGAAGGCATGAAACCAATGCTACTCGCTTCGTAGCTATATAATAATATCGTCGATGTTGTGGGCTTGTTTTTCCTTTAGTATGTACGAAAGAATACCTACGTATATTATATTTTAAAATCGTCGTGATTATATCATTAAGCAGTCAACGCATTAATTAAAAAGTTACTATTATTTTAGATGGTACTTACAGTCCACGGCGGACTTGTGTCTTTATTTTAACCAAAATATCTTCCGAATGGCTCAAAGTGTCCACGTCACTAAATACATATCGTCCCTTTCATGTCAGAAGCAGGAATGTGCAAATTTTCCATTTTTGAGTTAATTAGTTGGTTTGATTAACATTTGGTAGTACTGCTGTATTTCTTCATTACAATATATATAAAGGTTTTAAATCGCATTGTAAATGCATATTTTGCGCAAAAAAGCGACCTTTGCATCACAAACTGATCAGTTGCGAATACTATTTTGTTGTTTAAATTATTATTTATGTGGTTAAAATTATTTAAAAAATGCACAAATGTATTTCAAAACGTTGAAAATTTCAATGCCTCGCATGCTTCAAAGTAACAATTTATTTAACAATTTTTCAGAAACCTCTATTATTCTACGGTAGGAATTACCATTCAAACGTTGTTTCCGAACATTTTCATTTTTGCACATTTATGTTTCTGGGCTAAGGACGGCGATATGCTTTCATCACTTCAAGCCAATGTACTAGATCATGGCAACTGTCATTGAATAGAGAAATTAATAAGATCTCCTAGGAGCTCAACGAGAAAAAACAGTCATTTTATTGAAAATTTGTAAAAAAGTATTGTTTCAGTTTGGATATGCAATTTCGCAAATGCACTTACATTTCATCGCATGAACTTATTTTTCCCATTTATCACCTACATTTCAACTTTAACCTTTAAGTTTTTTGCTTAAGAAATGCACAGATAGAACACTCTGTACAACAGTTCGCTAAAAAAAACAAAAAAGCAATTAATAATTTTGTGTAAATGTAAGTAAGCAGCTTAATTTGTCCGTCGTTAACGCTAAGTAGCAAATAAAATGCAAAATACATAATAAACAAATGATATAGAAACAATAATACAAAAAAAAATAAAGAAAAGCAAAATCACCACCAATACGTTTGATCTGTGAGTGTGGCAATATATTTATATGAAGACGATATGTACAATGTAATAGGCAAATGTTATTGTAAAAAAGTAATAAAAAATTGATTTCAGACATTGCCCTTTTGTGGTGAACTGGGTCATAATTATTTGTTTTTTATTATTTACGTTAAAAAAAAAGGAGGAAATCAACCAAATACTACATAAATAAACAGAATAATTGGCATAACTGGGTTCTTCATCTTATATATAGGTTATACAAATAGAAAAATTAAATTCTTCGGATACTCGATTTGCTTTTGAATCATCGATTGAATCCACACCCTAATTATGTACCAACCCAATATCCATCAACGGTAGGTACTTTCTTCGCCGAAAGTTTTAAAAGCAAACTTCTTACGTGCCAAAAAAGATGGTGCTATTCAATTGGTCAGCCTGGAGTTGATTTGCAATATTGCACTGCATATGTATTTATAATTATATTCAATGAATCGGATAAGCACCAGACTATTAAATGAGATATATCAATTAGAGATGAACTATTTCTATCGGAACCTCCTTTCTATGAAATATGTAAATAAACCGAAAGAAGGTACCTACAGTTAAATGCTGATTCCAAACGAAAAAAATAAGCATAATGCTGGTTTTAACTGGTGGGCAGCGAATACAGAAAACATTGCAGCTTCGATGATATTGAAGGTGTATTTTGTTTTTGTTTTCTCTATCATATTTGTTCTCTTAAATCCTCTCGCTACGCAATCGATTGTTGAACAAGTGATTTAGTTCGTTCTTGACTTGGTACTTAAAAATAAAAACTCAAATCATCAAATGTTAGTTTTTTTTATTGTACCTAAATTTAAAAAAAAATAATAATAATCACATAACAAAATAATCATAACTTGTACTTTTATTTTAAATTAATCACAGAACTCCCGAGAGCTCAACTCTTATTGAGCATCTCATGGCCGTTTTTTTTTATATTTTTTTGTTGTTTTGTGATGTTTATTTTAGCAAATATTATGAAAATGGTATAAAAGCAGGTAACTCTCCCAATTGCGGACGCCGTCTTTTTGGCACATTACTGTCACAAACTGTATCTTCGTCATCGCATTCACTTTCCTGCTCACTTGGACTTTTATCTAGCTCTGAAACGTTTACTCTCTCACCTAATTCATCGGTCTCCGTTACAAAATACCGAGTTCTCACTGAAGGTTCCTCAATTTGGGGGTCCGGCTCATTGCAGTTGCTAAGCAAAACTTTTGTAGACGAGTCTCCCTTCGAACCAGCTTCCCTTCTCTTATTCAGTTGCATATGTTGTTTCCTACAATACGGACACTTTACCTTTTCACATTTACCCTTGGTTTCCATATCTGGACACACGAATTCGTGTCGTTTGTTACACTTAGCGCACGCGAAACAAGAAAAAATTAATGTAAACACTAAGCAAGACTAAGAGCAGACCAATTTACCTTTTCGGCGAGTTTGCAGAATCCTTTCAGGAAGTCGGTACATATCTGGGCTTTTGCACTGAGCTTTTTATGAAGATATGGACAGTCTTCCCGCACACAACATCCTTGCAGGAAGAATTTACAAACAGGCATCTTTGACAGGGATACTTGGTGCGATAGTAAACAGGACGTATTTATGCACTCCCCACGGAGGAATCTAGTTGTAAACAGAATTGAAAGTACTATGTGCAATAAGAACGTTAAAGATTACCTTGGGCAGATGGCAACATGCATTTTGTCGTGAACCTTCATGCATTTTCCGCTATCGAACGCAGCGCATTTGCCTACTCGTCTGTATATTGGGCAAGCAATGTTTGTTTTCGCAAATCTTCTCGACAGTAAGTATATACTTTTTTGTTTGGCGCTGCTCACGTGATTCCTCGTCAAATGTGTGTCAGTTCGAACCAGCACGTTCTTTGAGTTGGCGACGTAAGTAAGGCCTCCAATGTCTATACGTCGAAGAGATTTTTGATGTGAAGACTGTTTCGTTGCGGCACGAGTAAGGTTGAAACCAGTCTTATCGAGGAGATATTTGGTACCCCGGACGAAAATGGCACGTTCACCTGCAACTTTCTTTGGAACAGGAACGGTTTTTAAGATCGGGATATTCTTCACGTCTTTTCGTTCAAGCTTGTTTCTGGTCGACTTGTAAAGAACTCCGTTGATATTTAGTAACTGCAGCTGTTTATTCTTGGACGAAGTGGATGTTGCTTTGAATGGAATTTTTAGAGATGCATTCGCGTTTCTGAGAGAATCAAATACTCGTTACATGCTTTCAAAAGTACGAATACATACCTTTTGACGAACATCGATACGACTTTCTTTGATTCAGTGCTCCGTCGAAGTGCATAACGACCAGTAAATGAAGTTTTTCTTGATCTGATTGGATTTCTCTCAGTAAATGCCCTTCTGTCTACTTTATATTTTGCTCTAGCTACACTCGGAGTAACATTTTCTACTTTTAGTGCGTCACTAACAGTTGACCGGATAAGCTTGCGTAGACCAACTTTTATCAGCGGACCTGAGGCTGTTGCCGAGATTACTTTTCTTTCTGTTTCTATTGGATTCATTGGAATTCTGACGATTTTGGTCCTCGACTTTGATATGATATTATTGGGTAATAACGTTACATGCATTTTGGGCACAACTGTGCACGCATTTGGTTGAAGCATTTGTTTAGCTGGAGTGGGAGGTGTCACTGGATGGATTTCTTCACGCTGGACACGCTTTGCTTGCAAAAAATTCGGATTCACATGTATAGAGGGGTTTTTTTGAGCTTGCAGAAACTTCGGATTGATGTGCGTTGGAGGATGCTTATTAAAATTTGGGTTTATGAAGATTGTCCGTGAAGACGTATTTTGTTCAACAGGGAACATTTTTTAATCAAATTAATTTTGTCGGAGGTGGTTTGAATGCCAATTAGATTACTTTTATTGAATGCTGCATATAATTTGATGATATGTAATATAAAAGTATAAATAATTCGTGAAAATAAATTAGGAACAAAACAAAAGACACCCACTTAGAAATATATTACAATAATTACTGGAAAATTCGGGCAGATTTGACAGCTAACTTGTTTGCTGTCTTAGCGTAGATCCGAACCGGAAAAACGTTTCTAAAACGTGATTTGTTCGCTAAAGGGTGCGTTCGAAGAGAATGCCAGCAATTCCATTCACGTGATCACTTACATCACAGATGAGTTATTATACAGATAGCCAACTCCAAGAGAGTCTGTTAATTCGCCCGCAAATGTAAACTCAGCTGTTTTTACCCATAAAATTCGCATATTGGGAATTATATGGAACATCTAATTTCAAACTTACACGTATTTACTGATATGAAGGATTGCCAAGGCCCAGAGGTATGCAGAGTTGGATGTCTGTATAATTACTCATCTGTTGCCTAAATTTATGAGAAAGAGAATACTTAATAGGTATATATGTATGTATAAACCGCAAATTGTCCAACATCTGGTTGTCAAACAACTTTCTCGCCCTCTATTAATTTTAATATACATTCAAGTGTTGTAAGTTAAAGTTGAAGGAAAGGTTCACCAGCAGATTTCTATATGCAAATCTAGTTTCTACCTATTTTTTTTTTAATTTTTGGTTAACTTATCTTATAAAACGTTTGATTTGAAATGCTTGCAAATGCTGAATAATGTATTAGCATATAGCATTATATGTTATGTATGTCCGAAATATTAAATTTCAGCTCTATTTAATTGTACGATTTGCATTTCACGAACATATTGAATTTTCCTTTCTGAATGAACTGTCAGCATTTAAAATTAAATTAATTGCTTGGATTAAATGCTTTTTTAACTAAGATCCGTAAATCGTAAATTCATACACCGAGATCTTTCCAGCTATGACAGTACAAACTCGATGGGACCAATTGTCCATTATATTTTTCGACAGCTGTATGAAAAGTCAAACGGTTATGTTCCGTTTGAATGATTTAACGAGGTTTTAAAATCTTTTGTGAAAATCTCTATTTCTGGTTCTGTGTGTGGTCGTAAATGACAGAAACAGAACTCTGCTGAAGTAGGCAATATTCCTAAATCAGAAGAACAAGCATTTATAATCTGCTCAGAGCAAAGGGGTCAACCACAATGTGCATAAACTTGCATATGCATAAATATCACATACAAACAAAAGCGGCTTATGTGCGGTATGCATAGTTAAGCCAAAATAAACGTATATGTAAAATGTCAACTAATATTTGTTGTTGTTATTTAAATAGCTGGGTATTAAAATAATAATATAAAGAAACATTTGAAAAATTTGTCAGAAATCATGTTTCCCACTTCATTTCGAAAGTACGGTTGTACATTGCATAGGCTTAACGAAACGGAAAAAATTAACGAATGCAAGTTAATGATTGCAACTGCAATCCAATGTACATTGTTGGCTATAAAAATGTATCCACTTGTCAATTTCAACCCATTACAATGCAAAAAATAAATAAAATACATAAAATAAATATCATAAAAACATTATGCAATACCTACGGCCTAGCTTCGCCAACAATTGTGTGTGCAAAAATATACGGTACGGTGAGGCTTTGAACCCTAGGCCCCTCACTTAGTATTCCAACTCGCTTCACCGCTAACCCACTGTACCCACCCACTTCAATATACATACATTATTAAGCGAATATTATTCGTTTTAATATATGTACATAAGATGTGAAATGCTTGGACAAATTTTTTACGAGTAAACAATACGAGCTTCATACGAGTTAGTTGGCAGTTGAACTATTTCTAGGCATCATAATCTTTAAATTCCTTGCAGAAAACACAATTTAATAAATTTTTTTGTAAACAAAATTATATATATAATTACCGAAAGGGTGGTAAATGTCCCAAACGGTAAACAACCAACATTTCAATTGCTGAACACATTCGATAGAAGCATTTCCGAACACTTTTCACTTCCTCCACAGTGTCCCACGTTCTAGTAGATTCCACCATTTTGTCTACCATATTAACTGTCACTCACACCACAGCAATTCTTTCTTTCCGGTAAGCCATGGTAAGGAAAAGTTATAATTTTCCCTGTTTCACAAATAACTTCAAATAAAATGGAAAATTCATCTAGAAGGTTAAATAATTAAATAGTTTTTGCTATAAATTTATTATATCAATTAAAATTGTGCGGAAATTCATGCAATTTAACTAAAATATTAAAGAAAATAAACTAACTTTAGCACATGGTGGCGTGCAAGGTTGTCATTTTGTGTATAGAAAGTAGTGTGTTCCACAAAATAAAATAAAAATGTGCTTCTGTATAAATTTTCCATGCAAATATTAAATACATTTTTAATTTTACCTTTCTACTTTGATTGATCCAAACAAATGTTGTAATTTACAGCCGTTCCAAAGATTCGTACAAACAGGCCGAATTGCCAAGTGCTCAGCGGGCCCCTTAAAGGGACGCCTAGTTGCTATCGTCGATGTTATCGACCAAAATAGGGTAAGTTGCCTTAAATGTCGCAATGTTTCGTTATTAAGAAAAAGGTCTCTGTGATGAATACGTTTTCTTGATAGGAATTGCCGACTGATACATACATGAAGCTAACTACTCGTTTATTTCTGATTAATTAATTATTAATTGGAAGTACTTGGGAGGCCAATGTTGCCTATACTGAATAAAACAAAAAATTCTTTATTGTAGGTACTTGTTGATGGACCATTGACTGGCGTACCCCGTCAAGAATACAGGTTGAACAACTTGCACTTGACCAAATTCCGCATCAAGTTCCCGTTCACAGCCCCAACCAGGATTGTGCGCAAAGCTTGGGTTGACAATGACTTAAAGGCCAAGTGGAAGCAGACACCATGGTCCCTTAAAGCACAGAACGTTTGCAAGGTGAGTTAAGTTGAACTTTGTATGAGTTATTAGTCTGGTTTTAGGTTTATCCGTGATGAATACGTTCTTTGATAGGAAATGCCGGCTGATACATAAATGAAGCTAATTGTTTTATTCTGAAAAAAGCATTTATTTTTATACTTATGAGTATCCATCCGTTAGTAGCTATTAATTTGTTTGTATCTTATCTTATTTACAGCGCACCCGTCTTAATGATTTTGACAGGTTCAAGCTGAGGTATGCTAAGCGCCAGAGGAACAAGCTTCTGACAATTGCCTTCAATTCTCTGAAGAAGAGGACAAAGAGCGACGGTACCACCCGTGTTTTAAAGAAGGACAGACGTGAGAGAATCGCAAAGTTGAAGGCTGAAAAGGCTGGAGCCAAGAAGTAAACTTTGACTAAAACTTTTTTAAAGCGCCGTTAAAATAAATTTTTAAAACATAAGAAAACGTAATTTGTTCTTCCCTTTTTTTTACCTTGTGGTACATTCTTTGCATGGTTATAGATTCAATTTGGAAATGCACCAATCTGTATGGTTAATATTCAATCAATTAAGCCCACGTGTTTTTTAACGCAAACATTTTGCATCAATGTGAGGACATTACGTTAACGTAAGTTTGCGAAATGTTAACAAAGAATCATTGAGAAAGTTGCAGCTTAGGAACATTGCATATTTGTAGTTCATAAGTGTACGTGACGTAAGTAGCAAGAAAAATAAACTGGACAAAATTAAAAAAAAAAATAGACCATATGCTGTAGTATTTGAGGGCTAATAACGACGGGTTAAATCCTAACACGCAGAGCCTTGAGTTACTTTGACATTCAATTAGAAATAAATATAAGATTTATTTCATATATATCCATGTGCAGCTTAGTTTTGAGAAAATTACCGATTCTCAGAAGTTACCGGCATTTTTTTAAATGGGCCTTTTTCATAAACTTTTGTTTTTGCATTAAGAGCTATTTTATCGCGTCTAACTGCATTTTAATCATATCTGAGATTAGGAAGCTCAAATAAAGAGGGATCTTTGTAATATAATGACATAATATGAAAACATTAAATTCGAAGTAAAAGCTATAAATTCCTATCAGAACTTGGGAAAGCATACATAAAAACTTAATGTAAAAAGGTTGTACATAATTTTATTTCCTTTTATTGTCACATAAATACGTTTAAAAAAGAAAATTATGTGACAACGCACCTATATACTTTAAAATTTTTTGAAAAAAAAACAAAATGCGCTTTTGTGTAGTTTTTCTCATTTTCCTTCTCGTGTAAAATTGTAAATTATAGAGTTAGCAGGCGATATGTAAACATGTTCATGAGAGAACTCATACACGAAGTTCGATCATTAAAAACGCGTTTATCTATTCAAATTTAACGCTTTTTATACGTAGGCAAGGCATTGCGGATCTGGTCACCTCTCAAAGGGTGAATTATTTATTATTATTGTACCTATGTGTGGTTATATTTAAAATAAAAGAATAAGCGAGCGCTTCTGCAATCAAATTTAAGCGCTATATCTCAGAAGAACTGTCATTTGAATAACAATGGATTACCAATCGAAAACGTTATTTCTGTAGTTTATATTGTTGCCATGCTCCTTTCATTTAAAAATTTGTGTTATATCGCTTTGGTAAAAAAGTAACCCGTATTGGAAGGTCTTATCTGACAGAAATGTATATTCCACTTCCGCCTCAGAAAACTACAGACAGTAAGTACCTATCTATTGACTGCTAATTGATGTTACTAAATATATTCTTCAAAAAAAACAGTATCCATAATTTTAAGTGAGCGGGTTATAATTCCTTGGTCCCGATCATAATCTCGTTAAACAAAAAAAGCGAACAGATGTGCCTTCTGAACAGCACTGCAAAGTGAAGGCTGATAACTGTATACACCATTTAATTTATTTCAACACAATAACTTCAAAGATGCAATAGCTTACTTCAGGTCCGTTATATTTTTTTTCTTTAATAATTAAAAATAATAAACCAATAATAAAAGCAACAAGGAACAGTGTCCTCAAATCATTGCGCTACAACTAATGCTTGCCGTATATTAATTGCCAGTTATTTGGATGATTGTAGCCCAAAAGTATGGGAAGATGCAAGAACAAACTCATGTGCTCTTCCCTTACCGACATGGAAACCTGTACCCAATTCCGTAGCCACTCTACCATTGCTTCATTGCTAAGATTACTGGGATTAAGGCCCCTTATGAAACAGGCATATCGAATTGACTCCTGGGGCATGTTGTGGACGCCTCCCTCACGCATAATAGCCAGATCCATGAAATGAACAATAAATGCATGTTCTGCCAGTCGATGTCGCCTGAATAAAGCTCCAGGCAGTCCATGCATCTGGGCGAGCAATTTCTACAAAACAAAAAAGGAGTCTCGTCAAATCAAAGCCTGATTTAAGTATTATTCTCTTACGATATGTTTGGAACTAAGCGAATTGAAGCTGTATGGCGAATTAGAAAAAATATCTTTTATATTCAGCAATTGTTCCACAGTCGGATGAAAGCCACTTCCCAGCAGCCCCAAAACAACTTTCAGTTCATCGTGATGTTCGCAGTCTTTAGAACTCTTCAACTTTGATTGCAGCAATCGAAGCACAGGACGATTATTGCTTAGTCTTTCGGAAAGTGTAATCTGTTGGAATTCCAACTTTTGTTGAAGTGTCCAGAAATGCGAACTCAGAAACGTTTTCGGGTACATGTAGCTAAATCGGAAATTTTTTTTTAATATAATTAGTCATTCAAATTTTATTTCTACTTACGCAAGCGGAAAAACGACATAGCCCATCATTGGCAGTGAGGAAAGTACGATTGCAGGCGCCACTTTGACCATGTCCCTCGGCATCTGCATATACAACTCTAGTTCTTTTCGATTCAGTGCCTTAGGTCCTTTGGGCGAGTCATTCGCAATTCGGGATATTTTGAGAAATCTCTTCATGTCTGCAAAGAATTCCTTAAGTCCATCGAAAAAGATGCGGTATACTTGTACGGCTGATGGAAAGTTCTTCTCCAAAACCTTATCATAGTTCTTGACGTAGTCGAACAACCGATGAAACATGTATCCCTTGACATTTTTGCGAACCGCTTCTCGTGATAGCTTAACATTTTGCTTCGGTTTCGGTGGTGGGTTGGTGCTGCTACAAGTTAATAGTTTTATTTGCTGCAAACATTTTGATAGAGTTGTTATTAACTTACCTCGAACATAACCGCACAAGTTTAGGAGAAGAGGAAAAGATAAATCGGGATTCAGGAACACACGCTAAACGTGCTAGTCGCAGAGTCAATGTCATATTATGCAAGGCTAAAGCCCATAAATTCGAATCCTTTTATTGCACTCTGCTGCAATCGTTTTTCGAATTGGGTGACTTTTGCAGGGCATAGAGGTTGATGGATCGCAACGACAACGATGTTGTTCAATTATAGTTTTTGTTTTTATCCACTACGTAGCTGGTGCCAAGCATTTGAGACGGAATGAAGACGAATTATGTCGATATTGTATCTGAGGGAGAAAGACAGCAATAGTACACTGACATATTATTACGTGTTTGGTGACAGTTAAAAAAGGAATAAAGCGAAGCTTGACAGTTTTGTGTCACAGTTGTCAAAATCAACTGATTTAAAGTTGCTTACAATTGGAATGGTTATTTGAATTGATGGAAGTATATGCTTTATTCTTCATGCCGTGTATAGTATTTTTTTTTTCTTTCATTTAAAAAAGATAATTTCAAAACAATTTAGAAGCTGGTAAATAAAGTGTTTTGTTTAAGGTTCAATGAGATTTTGACACTAACGAAATTAAATGGAAATGTCTAGTACCGTGCCTACATGTTAACATACACCTTGATTGACAATTGGTTGCAAAATCCCATAGGCCAACATTTGCAAATTAAAGGCGATAAAAAAATAAATAAATTGTATGCAAATAAAAATCAACTGGTCAAACAATTTTTTTAACAGCTAAATTTGATTCTTTTTTGTAAAAATAAAGTTAGCAGTTATGGAAAACAAAATAAATTCTGTAAAAAGGTATGAATTACTAAAATTAGGTACTTTTTTGTATGCATTGGATCATTCATTAGTAAAATAGGTATTCAAAAAATAGGAGTGCAAATTTTTACGCGTTATCATTTAAGAAACTTTTGGGTTGTATGTTCAAAAATTTAGCATCCTTCGAAGCTCTTATATAAAGGCATTAAAGTTTGTAGCGGAAGTTCGGGCATTGGTAATTCGGTATAATTTTTGATGCTAGTCATACTACGTCTCCACCTGACACTAAACCGAGATTAAGCACAAAAAATTAAAAATTAATCTTTTAGTGGTTTTCTTCCAACCCGCTCTCTGGCTCTCAAATTTGCGCACAAAATGTCCAACATCTGGTTGTCAAATTGCGTCCTCGCTCTCAATTCTCAGCAACCAACGTCACTTTTGACATATTCATGTATGTTAAGTTGGTATTTAGTGTGTTCACAAACCGATTCATACATGCAAACCCAGTTTCTTTCAAGATTATTTTTTAATCCCGCGTTTAGCAGATTAAAATTTGTATGGTAAATCTTAAGATTTAAGGTAGATTAAGGGCAGATTAATTTAATCTCGCTTTAGTGTTCGGTGGAGACGTTACATTTGTTTGTAAAACAAATGCTCAATGAATAAAAAGAATTTTAAAACTTTTAAAACGTTATACAAATATACAAAAGATAAAATGACAAAATAAAAATACACCTACTGTGAATAGACTGTGATAATCTGTACTCGTAGCCATTTAGGATCAAATTAATTGCAACCAATATGTAGCTGTAGGTAACTGTGCATTACAAGGTCAGCTTTAAATTTGTCGATAGCTACTTTCATAGACTGACAGTTATAAACAGTCACACCACTGAGATTTTGATTCAATTTTTTGAGAAAAATGTTCTTGCCTACGTATCTTAATATCTTATTTGCCAAAGGGCATATTATATTCTATTATTTACCAATCTTTTATTGACTTTAATATAGAAACAAGTTACATTGAAGGTCGGAAAAAAAAACAACAACTAGCACTTATTGTGTCACCACTAGAAATCATCTAAATATATCATAATTGATGGTCAATGTTGTTTATCAAAACAATAATCCAATCCATCTGGTATACACAATAGAACACAGAGAAAAAAGCTGAGAGAGCCGCAAAACAATTGTTCTCATCGTACGCAGGCCAAAACGATCCTGAATGACTCTCTACGCGCATAACACGTTTCATGTCATGTCAAGTCATGGAAAAGCACCTCAGTGAAAATGTTCGCCACCCGGAACACTCAGTTTATTCCGAGGTACTGTGTGCTTAACATACCGGGTAGAACGGCCATATCAATTAGTTTTCAAGTTTTCGTATAATTTGCAACAATCATCTTAAGTTAGTAGTCTGTCTTTGCCATCCTCGCTATGAGATAGTCAATCAATTTTATTCCTTCTCGTCGTCGGGTTCATACATAAATCAAATCGTTAAGAGTTGTTTGTGTTTTGTTCATCATTTAAGTTACCTATATTTGGCTTTGTGAACTAATTTTACTTCTGTGTCGTCAACCAGGAAGTGTGCATTGCATATAGGAGAAAAACAGTACACAGTGAAAATATCCTTGAATTGTTGTTGTTTCTTTTATTGTTTGCTAATATATATCTTGCTGAGTATCATAGCAGTTTCGAACACCTCAAGGTGTTGAAACAAAAGTAAGAGTGAACAGCACATCTGGGATGTTGTGTGAAAAAAAGAAGAAAATGAAAATATATATGCATTTAAATAGCAAGGATACTACTGAAAAAAACACGAACAAAATAATTGCTGGTATACCCGTGTAATCTTACAATGAGTTGAGTATACTTGTTTGGGAAAAGAAACAAAAACAAAAAAGAAAAAGAAAACGAAAAGAGTCATCAAGTGATTCAGATTCAGCGCTGCTCTTCTGGGTCTGGTCCGAACCCGCTGGCTTGCTATTGCCTTGAAGATGTTTTAAAAGCACAAATGCGACGAGAAGAGAACCTTGCATCGTCCCTATTCTCAACTCCCTCTGCCAGCTTCTCTGATTAGAGTATGTGATCAGTGTGTGTATTGTGTTTTTCCATCTAACCTTCTTCGGGTACACAACATTTCAAGGATACACAGAGACAAGAGCAAAAATATTTGTTTGACTACCCGCAGTTTTTGTCGCTCTTAAACCTTTCATCTCTACTCCAGTGTAACGTCAAGCAATACAGAATCCTGTGTATACTTTGTGTGTGTATGTGCAGTGATGTTGTTTACTCGGAAGCAAACTGTCGTTTTAATTACTTTCAAGGAGGTTGATACACTACATAAAGAAGGACACCCATAGAAGTCAGTGCAACATAAATTAGTGATTTTATGTTTCACATACGCCCGAGTGAACTTATCTCTATTTTTGCCTTGTATCGTTGTTTGCTTGAATCTGAATTCAGTGTGACTTTGTACGACTATGACAGGATGGTAAACATACCTAGGTGAATATTTAATATTTATGGCGTGCGATGGCTTGCGTGGGAGTAAGGGCTCTTTTTGTCGTCATTTCCGTGACATCTCACGAAACCATCACATCATCAAGGGGTTCAAGTGGTTCAAAAGGATCGATATTTATTATCAATAAAACTCTTGTGAGGTCAATTAATAGAGTGCTTTAAGTGCAGACACAACAGGTGTTTTAATTTTTAAAAATAGATCACATTTTTACCTACATATGTACAGCATTTATATTCATGCGTTACAATCGAATTAATCAAATTAATACTCATTTATTGGAGTGAAGGGCAGCTTACCGATAGTTTCAAGGTCGCTAAATAAATGCACTTCTGACAATAAAAGCTTAGTTTACTTTTTGTCTACACCTAGAGTATCTTAAATTTTATCTGCGGTAATAATTTAATTAGTAGTAATTCGGTGGATTAGGTTGGATATTCAAGTTTTTGAACTTTAAACTTTAATGTGAACCGAAAGAGGCCGTTTCGCTTTAATAAAGTTGATTAGTTCATGGGGTGATTTGGCGGTATTTTTAGTATCTGTAATAGGACAGTGGATAAAGTCAATTATTTTTTACATCGAAGGCATCGTGCCGTCACGGTGGGGTTTTGAATAATTTATATTAAGAAATACGTGATTCCTTGTGATTTCTTGAAATACTGTCCTCTTTGAATTGAACAGGGTTTAGACGATGTGATACCTTATTTGAGTTTATTAAGAATATGGAAATTAAGGATTTCTTTGATGCATTCGTGATAATTCGAGTATTTTAAAATAATGGATATTTGTATATTTCGTTGAGTGTATTTTTTTTATAAATGAACAAATCATTTCGAATGATGTTATCATTAAGAATATTTTCTTTTATTTAAAAGGCGAATTTTAAAAGTTAATTTCCCAAATTTAGGTTTATACTATGTTCAAACATTTATATGGCTGGTATAAAACAAAAGTATATTGTAGTAAATACATTTAAATCAAGAGAAGTGTTGTTGTTTACTACTATTAAACTCTCTTTTAACTAAAAGGCTAGTTCTGAATTTTGAAATGTTCGACTTGTGAAATGTTTAATAGGAAACTGTACGATTGAATTCATATCGATAGTGAAATTCTTAAAATGTGATGAAACCTCATGTAACTTCTTAGAATATGGTTTCGTGTGTCTTTATGTATATAACGAAAATAAATATCGAAAATATTGTACAAGTACAAATGTACATTATTAGACAATACAAATGCTCATTATTAGACAAATCAAATGCTTAGGCAGAAACGTATGTCAACAGATAGGACATTTTTTTTACTTTAACAGTTGCCTTCTCAGCAAAAAGAAACAGTGATATAAGCGTTATTCTTCGTTTAATTTCTACCGAAATTTAGTTTTAAGATGTGGTAGGTGACTTAGAAAAAGTCCCTTAGATTTGTCGATGTCGCATGTCGCTTACTTTTGACACATAAACTTGGTTTATAACATAACAAAGATCTTAAGACTTGCGGTTAACCAACAAAAGTACAAGCTCATCTCACCAATAAAATAGTAATACCACAATTCCACTAAACAAATAATTGCGAATCGCCAGGTATTTAGGAGAACCCTTATTAAGAGTTATTAGATGGGAATCATGTCCGATGGAATTTGTAAATAATATTATGAGAACAGCATGAAATAAATATTGCTCTCTTAAAAATATAGCTTGTATAATTTTAAACTTCACGCCCCATTTACGTTTACGTGAGCTACCTTGGACTTTTCGTTACGATATAACGATATTCTAACGATAATCATTTTCTTAACAATACGCAGAAGAGTTATTAAATAATTGTTGACATTATGATATTATGTGCAGTAACTTTATTTAAAACTAAATCAGTATGTATGAAGACGCACGTTCGATTTAGCCGGTTAAGATCTCTAGTGTTTGTTTTCTTGAGCATAGTCCACACTGTTGATTAAAATTTTATTTCTCTTAAACTTTTCGAATACTTCGAACATAGAAGAGTGTAACAAAATATATGTTAAAAATTAAAATAAATTCATGAAATACTTTTAGAAATAATCCACCTGCAAATATTCAGTACAGTCGATATTGGGTGTAGGAAATTCAGCAGGCCTTGTTGAAAAAAATCGAATTTTTGAATATTTTGAACACATTTATGACATAAAAGCTAACCGAAATAATAGAAAATGATTTAGAAGCTCCGCGCAAAATGACATAAAAAAATTAGAAAGTTCGTGGTGCATATTTTTAAGTTAAAAAGTTGAAATAATTGAGGTTGAAACTATTTATGTAACTATTTTTTGGTGACCCCACAAATCTGCCAAGTCTTTTCGGAGTTGTAAAAATATATTTTGTTTTTTTTTAAACTATTTATTTGCTTAACCTAAATTGGTTTCAAGCGATTGGTTATATGTATATCTTTCATATTCATACGTATATTTAATGTTCGTTGCAAAGATTCTTTAATTTAACTTGATAGGAAAATACAAAAAAAAAACATGTATTTTAAGCTTTGGGGTATATCACTTTTTCTTGATGTAGATAATCAGAGCCATCAATCAAAGGCAAAGAGCTAAGGATACTTTTCTTTATATTCAACCTACTTTGACTGGAAGCTCTTTAGTATTTCTGGGTAAGCATCTTCCCACATAAAGACATATCATAAATGTACCCATAACTATCTTTACGACATGGTGATAATTATTAATGGGTAGCTTAGTGCAACTGTTACTAGTGGCATGCATGACGCATTACTACAAGTTTTTAGAATGGTGCAAAAAGGATGGACTTTCTATCAAAAGCGTATAAAAACTATTCTAGTGCCTTTCACTAGAAATGCAGGCAATTTGATGAGTTACTTCAATGAAGTCATAAATGACCAACTAGAACTCTTACATCAAGTCAACCACGAAGCGTGCAACTAGACCCATATGGGCTGTATGGTCTTGAGGTCTTAGTTGCGGAATGATACACTGGTTGTATAAAATAATGTCTAGATCCGGCTGTCTAAAGTACTTGAACGGCAAACAAGCTGCAGTGCATTGCATGTCTCGGCATTACAGGCACGATGTGCACCTGCCCAACAACTGCACTTGAGACCATTATTTTGCTCCCACTTCTATAGACTTTCATTAAAAAGACAGTTGCTAGATGCGCTATTAAGTAGCAACACGATTGTAACCGTGTGGGTCACCTGAAAATAGTTAAAGAAATCCTAAAGATTTGGGAAGTTTGGGCAACTATTCAAGTTATAAATACTATACTAAATGGACTGTTCCGACATTGGATACGAGAAGTCTGATCTGGTACATCGACGGATTAAAACTGGAATGCGGGCTTGAAGCTGGTGTCTTTGGACCCAATACGACAACCTACGACAATCCTACGATATTTCAAGCGAAAATCCATGCCATTGAGATCTGAGCAAATTTAATTTCTTAAAGGGGAATTAATGGTACCAGAAGACATACCTTCTCGGATAATCAAGCAGCTTAGTTAATTTCAGCAGATTAGTTAAAGAAATCCTAAAGATTTGGGAAGTTTGGGCAACTATTCAAGTTATAAATACTATACTAAATGGACTGTTCCGACATTGGATACGAGAAGTTTGATCTGGTACATCGACGGATCAAAACTGGAATGTGGACTTGAAGCTGGTGTCTTTGGACCCAATACGACAACCTACGACAGTCCTACGATATTTCAAGCGAAAATCCATGCCATTGAGATCTGAGCAAATTTAATTTCTTAAAGGGGAATTAATGGTACCAGAAGACATACCTTCTCGGATAATCAAGCAGCTTTACAAGCGGTCCCATATAATACAGTTATTTCTATGACTGCTATGATGCTTTGCAAACCTAGTCAAGCACAACTTGGTCAAACTTGGATGGGTACCGGACCATCAAGGTATTGCAGAACCTTATTCCAGGGTCAATTCGGCCTTTGCTTTAAGGCTTATTAAAGATTGGGAACAAAAACTTCGTCTTCACCACTGTGAAATTGATCCGAGTGAAAGACCAGCCAAAATATTAATTAATTAATATAACGGTAATTATGACAGTTTCGTGTATTGCTCTTTCCTTTAGGCTGATTAAGTAGATGAGTATTCCTGCAATGATACGATGTTTAAATGGAAAATTAGAATCGCAAACCATCTGCCAGCAATGCTTCTTCCGTACGTAGACAGCGACAAACTCACCTACAGAAATAAAAGAAAAAAATACTTAACTCACTCAACGGCTTTCGAAATCTACCTAAAACACAGCAGCCTTCCACAAAAGAAAACTAAAGTATTAAAATAGATAAAAATAAACAGATCTCAGGTGATATAATATCTGGTTATATATGCTTAAAATAAAATATTAAAATTTTGACTATTGCATTCATACAATCTTATTGTATCGATATATGTACATATATGTAATTGCATAATGAAAAGTGGTAATATCCAAGTACTTTAAAATACTTTTGAAAGTAAACAAATGTCTAAAAAGACTTTATTTTACCGTTAAATTGGCAAAGAAAACAAAGAATGCCACAAAACTATTGCATAACATAGAGGCCAATTTCTTCAATAATCCGCTATGAGGACATATTCCAGCAACGATTTCTGCTTTAAGTCCACTTTGAGTTATGTATTCGATTAGGGCTTATTGCTGTTTTCTAATTTTTTGTAAACGATACCTTCTATCCTTCTACTTTGAACACCGTTTTATTGTCCTACATCGCTTATTCTGTAACTTAGTTTTTTATTCTATAATTAAGGTTCTATCATAAAATAATGACTGCCATCGCTTAGCACGCCAGACTATTAGCGATGATGTTCCCCTTGTGGAAGAAATGTTTAGAGAAACCAGGCATTCAATTAACAATTGACAACACCCACGTCTTGTTCTGATTATGAATGACAAGAACATTTTGGCAGATGAAAAAAAAAGAAACGTTCGTTAGTTGTTGCTTTGTATGTATGTATGTACTATTGCCACGGAATGCCAATTTATTTTGGCATCCAATTTACAAAATGTTTATCCACCTTTCGTGAAATAACATATCACTTTTATAAAATTTTATTGTCGACCCACACGCACACCTCACTAAGTGGTGACTTTAAAAGAATGGCTTTGTTCATCTCAAAGTGAACTTCACTCAATTTAACACTCCACATTTTAAAATTATTACGCTCATGTAAATGTCATGTTGATTGGTTTGGAAATAATTAAATAAATGTTTGGTGACACTACGGCCTTAACTTTTGTGCCACCTCGTCATTGTTTTTAATTTATTTATTTTGTGTGGTTGTTGTGACGATTTTAAAAATCACCTCGTTGTTTTATTTTAACCCATACGTACAAAAGTATTATTTCTTTATTAAATTTTCCTTCGAAAGTATATCATGGATGACTTCTCAGTCGTGTGTGTTCACCGCTTGTCAATGGCTATTTAATATACCATTGTATCAGCATGAATTTATTATCTTTTGTTTTCTTTGAGCCGTTTCAAGTATGCTTGTTGTGTCATAATCCCATCATGTTATAGTACGTTACTTATGCTTTTTGATTTAATGTCACGAATACTGAAAACATTTAGACTCTTGCTTTTTTTTTTTTTTTTTTATTTTAGAATGAACAACAATAAATCTGTCACACAAAGTGTACGGAAAAAACGCAAAATATCATACCGCTGTTAAAGGACTCTCAATTTCAAAACAAAAATACAACAGAAATAGGAGAAAAAAGAACTGCTGTAAACTTTTAATTGAATGAAACTTAAAACAAACGATTCAGAAAATGGCCGTCAACATTTTGGATGTCGATCACTTTGCTATAAGCGCCATTGTCACTGGCGCAATGCAAATCATATTTTTTCTGATCAACTCTGCGTTTCACATGGACAAGCTAACGGATTTCGCCGGTGGAGTAAACTTTATAATTATAGCCCTTTTGACATTCTACTTGGGTCAAATCGACCGGCCCCACAAGGTGAGTACACATATAACAATGTTTTATTATATCTCTATATAAAATCTGCATATGGCCGGCTACACTGCAGGGTGTGCAATTTAAAGTTATTATTAAACTTTTCTTGTGCCGTATTCCTATTGCACATAGCACATACAAGTACCTATACTTTCTTAGAATAATATCTATCGAAAATCAATGAATTTAACCAAGCTAGTTAGCTAAAAAATGAAATGGCCTCGAGAGGTAATTTTGTGCAATATTCAAGTTCAAGGGAATTACTCTATATTAAGCTGGTAAAATACCACTTAAGCACTGGTAGGTTGTCTGGTGTTAGAAGATTTTAAGTACTTTGTCAAACGAGTGCTTTTCTTTGTGGTTGATGGGCACTTAGTCGTCACTAATGAATATCTTAATAAGTTAATTTGCAAAATGTGGTTTAGAAAGGAGGCAAAAATGATATTAGTTTTTGTTCAGCGGTTTACATACACAATGTGTTACATGCAAAATGTGTTTATGTATGTAGTTGCAGCTACATGAAAGCTAAATTAAGTGGGATTAAATCTACTTAATTTTTTTTATGTTTTGATGAGAGATCAAGTTGCTCAATTGTCATCTTAGAACTGGAATCTAAAGCTGATAGTTTCAACTAAAAGTGGATAGTGCGAAATATCATATTGAATTTAAAATCTAACAGATAACAGATCGTTACTACCTAAATCTAAAGAAAAGTTTACCTAAACACTGAAACAGCTTAGTTTGTCTTACTGAACTTCAATGGAAAAATAAAAAAGTCCCCTTTAGAAGATATACAATCACATCTACATTTAAAACAAAAGTTTAAAAAACACCTTAATGTTAGTCACATATGATTTATGATTGATTTATGTATATAGTATTTTTTTTGTGAGATTGAAAACTGTGCGTCGGTGCCGTTTTTATTCAAAAGTCTTTGTGACCTGGGACCTATTTCATAGACCATACATCACATACAATGTATAATTTTCAATGTTTTGATACATCAATTCTGTTTCACAGATTTGTTGTATGATTTCAGTCATACAACAATATAATTGACTGGAATATTTTCAGTACGATTCTGTTTCACCAAATATTGTGATACATTATAAGTCTACAATGTATGATAAATTTTCATACATCACATACAGCAGAATAAATTGATGTAAAAAGAAAGCAATGGGCGTTTCGAAACGAAAATATCAGTATTTGCGGGCACAACATTACAAATTTTGTAATAAAGGAGGAATGGGGAAAGGTTTTACAACGTTTAACGAGAAGGTAAATACAAGCGAAGAACACCTAATGTTGAGGAATTGAATGAATCTAAAGATAAAGGCGTTTATGACGTTATATGACCCTGGTCCTTATTCCTCAAACTATTTGTAATTTTGAGAAGACTAGCAAATGAATTGTGTGAAATTTATTGGTCTCCTTAATATTAAATTAAGTTGAATTGAGGTAAGGGGTTGAATTGAATGAAGTATAAAAACACGCGATTGCGAGTTTAGGTGGTTAGACATGATTGTCGAGGGTATGGTTGAATTAAAAGAGAGACAGATTTTTTTACATAATTGTTGCGAATTACCACCATCTTTCCTTTTTCACATCATTGCTCGTTATCTGAAACAGGAAATAACATGTAAATGGAGTCGCAAATATTCATTCTTTCGCGGTCAATTCCAGCTACAAGGTCCATAAGCTTGCTCATGAAATCGCTTTGTAAAGTACTTACTTTACTTAACGGGCTCCCGACCCGTAAAAAGTCCCTGCCTGAGATACGGCTGCCTTCCACTCTCTGCGATCCCGAGCACGCTGCTTCCTGTTGTCCAGACCAAGCGCTCTGGCATCCGCGATGGCTTGGTCTTTAAACGGAGGTTCGGTCTTCCTTGTAGTCTCGAACCTGGGGGCTGGGATTCAAAGATCCTCTTGGCTGGAGCGTTGCTGTCCATTCGCTCGATGTGGCCGAGCCAATATAGTCGACGAGTTTTAGCTTTTCAGACTACATCCACATCTACAGCTCATAGAGTTCGCGGTTGTATCTTCTCCTCCATTCGCCCTCCTCGCACATAGGACCAAATATCCGTCGAAGGATTTTTCTTTCAAAGGATCCCAGTATTAACTCTCCTTTCCTGCATATCGTCAAGCACTCGGCGCCGTATAGCAGAACTGGTAGGATAAGCGTTCTGTAGAGCATGCACTTTGTCCTTTGAGTTAGGAGTTTTGAACCCATTTGTTTTGCCAAACCGAAGTAGCAGCGGTTTCCTAGGGTAATTCTTCGTCGGATCTCCACTAAGATGTCATTTGTGAAGTTAATGTTTACCCCGAGGTAGATGAACTCCTTAACTACCTCGAAGTTGCAGCTATCAACAGTGACATTTTGTCCTAGTCGGTGGACAGATGATTTTTTGTTTGTTGATAGCATAAATTTAGTCTTGTCCTCATTCACTTCAAGGTCAACTAGTTTCGCCTGTTCTTCAATAGCCGTGAAAGCCTCTATCACGGCACGCTGGGATCGACCGATGATATCTATATCGTCCGCATACCCCAGCATTTGGACTGATTTGTTGAAGATAGTGCCTTTCGTGTTGACACCTGCCCTGCGCACTATCTGCTCAAGAACAAGATTGAAGAAGTCACACGACAGCGCCCATCAAGGGCTCATCCGCCACCAACTCTTTTCCAACACCTTGGCTTAGTGTTGGATATCCCTATAGACCTGGGCTTTAAATAAGTCGAAGCAGCTCATATAGGGAGATCACTTGTTCCACGTAACTGGAACTGTGGACGCCGCCGTTGATCCATCCGTAGAATTCGTCCGCCGCCGTCCGGAAACAAGAGAAGTGCCTTAGTGCGCTGGCACTCCTCCCCCCTCCCTCGTCAGCTGCCGCCAACGACCTTCCACAGGGGTTGGTTACCCCATCCCCAGTCGAGGTACTAGCCACCCAGCAGTCACCACGGGGAGGTGAGAAGTAGGAGTTGATGGTGTTATGCTAAAGTGAGAACGCTTGTGTTCTCATATAATCGCAATCACCATCCTTTTGACCACCAAAGTACACTTAACTGAAATTACGCTAGCAACCGCATTTTGCAAAGGGGAATAGGATTTTTTGACATTAAAAAACAATTGACCAATAAGAAATTTCCAATTGATATAGGAGTCATGCTTTCTGACAAATTTTGAAAATTTCAAATTATACATTTCATACAACATACACTGGAATCATTCAATGTTTCCAATGAAATCTGTGAAACAACAATTTGAATGTAATGTATGATAATTGATTTGGTGTATGATATATCTAATGTATGTGATGTATGATCTGTGAAATAGGCCCCTGATTGTTTTACTTTGTTCGGCACTTGCGCGTTGCGGCAAACAATATTCAAAATTATTGCTTTGAAGACATTCATTTGTTTTGGTGTTAAATTTTAAAAAAAATTACGCAAAGATTGTGGGTCGTACAAAGATTTAAGCCGAATTGTTTGTTTGTTTATTTCGCAACTCAGCCATTAAATAAATATTTAACAAAATATCGAGAAAAATATTAATTTTAAGGATAATATAATAAATTACAATTAAAATGTTTTTCCGTATCAATTATGAATATTTAATTTTTATATAATTAACAACATTCTCTTTAAATCGCAATATGTTAATTTCAAGTTTTAATTAATTGAACATTTTTAAACCATTAAACGTTAAATTATTTTGTGCAGATTGAGTTCTCAAAAGTGGAAGCCTCAAGCCAAGCCTGTTTCTTACATTATATCTATGGACATCTCCAACATACAACAATTTATTACACAAGTAACTCGGCAGCAAACCATTTTTCAATTTAAAAACGAAAATTAATACATTCTTTACTGTTCTTAGATTTACGCTTAACCATAGATACAATCGGTGTTCGCCAGTTACATTTCAAATAGATCATTGACTGGCATTAGCTCCGCTGATTTATTGTTTTCAGCGATGGGGCTCAATTTTGGACGAGATATATTTTCAAAATGCCGTAACATTCCAAAAAAATGCAATTTAAAAGCATTCTGGACTAACTTATTATATAAAACTAATAACGAATTAAATATTTAACTACTATTTTGACAGAATGACAGCAATGTAGAACCATCTTCTAGTGTGGGGGGGGGGGGGGGGGGTTAATGCCAAAGTGAACTTATGTCCAACATTCTTGTTGAAAGTTAGTTTCCTCTTCATATTTTTGAGTGTGTGCTAAATTCCCATTAGAAAGTTCTATCGGTTTTTGGCAAAACGAACTAACTTGCAATTCTTGCTGAATTGGGGGATAGTTCATAATGAATTATGCCCCAACTGAACTACCTCCCAAACTTATGAACTAAATCCCACATACTTAGTTCGTAGGGTCCAAGGGTGCCAGCTTCTCCATCCATTATGGGTAGCAATATATATTTTTTGACACCAATGGTGCGTGCGTCACACAGTTTAATGCCTATTCAGAAAAGCGATTTTATTTTTGAGAAGCTTCTTATGACTCTTGGACGTTTGTCGGACTTTCGCAGAAGGTGGAACAGCGAATTAAAACTTTTAAGTGGCACTTAACCACAGCAACCACTAAATTAAATATATTGCTAAAACTCACAGTGTTCATTTAAAAGACATATGTTTTTAATCTGTATTTTTCCCAGCTCCTACATCCCATGTAAATCTACATAATAAAATAAAGTAACATATGAATCAAAACGGCGGCGACATTCGGTCTCAAAATTATTTCACTTTGAGATTTGTATTTGATATATATATATATATTTTCTCATCACGTGAATCCCGGCTAAGTGCCCGAAAAAGTGATTCAATAGAGACGAAAAGTCTCTATCAAAAAGACGAAAGCAATATATGTATTTCATTATTTAATTGTTTTGGCAGAGGTACTCTTGCATTGTGGAATCATTTGCATTAAATTAGCACCACACATGGGGTGGTTGCGTTTACCTCTCATTTATAAACAGATAAATTTGTTCCAAATCCACGCGCAGCGACAGCAGAAAAGTTCCAAAATAAACTAAAAATTTATTAGTTTTGAGGGAAAACATTATTTCCGAATTCATAACTCTAAAAATAAACAAAACACAATATACAGGCATCTGGAGAAGCCAAAAGTTATTATTAAATCAAAATAAATGATTTTGAATCGGTTTTACTCATATTTACAGTATAATTTGTATGCTACCCATACTCTTGAATGTTTATATAATATTCATGCAGAATTTTTGACTTCTTTAACTACATACACATACACACATATTGAATATTTTGTTTATTTTACTTAAAACTTTATTTTGTGGCTAAAATGCTAATGAAATGTTTATACTTTCAGTCATATGACAGCCGTCAGTTGATGGTAACAATTTTTGTATGCCTCTGGGGTGCGAGGCTATCAGGATATCTATTCTACAGAATCGTAAAAATTGGTCGTGACAAGCAGTTTGAGGATACGCGTAGAAATATTATTCGATATGCGATATTTTGGACATTTCAGGTAAGGATACATAATATTTATGCAAAAAAATGTTATCGGATTTTTTCAATTTTATGTTGTTTTGTTAAATAAATGATTGGATAAATTCTTTGGTGAAACCAATACTATTACGTGGTGGAATTTGATTGCAGGACCAAAGCCAAGAAGCTATTATACCTCCGGCGGATAATATACCATCTTCCAAGTGATATTTTATGGGTTTTACTTTACGTGTTGCATTCTTTGGCAATGATTTTATATATTTCTACGGCATTCAATGGTGAACGAACAGTACGTGTTTTATATTACCGTTGCCAATTCAAGAGAGGACAAAAAAAACACCGCTTTTTGCCACTCCTTCAAAAATGCATATGTTATGAATGTAATTAGGTAGCTACATACTTAGGTGTGCTCAAAACCGAACTAAAGATCTTAAAACTATTTGAGATTATTCAAATATTTCAGTGTTATTTGTGGAATAGTTAACCTGAAATGTGGTCTTGGGAGTTTAATAACAATTTTCACATTAATACATTGAGATAAACAGCAAACTTTCGTAGCGTTTTTTGCACAGCTTGCTAGTGGGCGTTTTATGATTCCATTTATGTTCCCATTGCTATTCATATCATATATACATTGTAACAAAACCAGACTTTTTGCATAAACACCCGAAACCTCTTCTTCCATGCAATTTTACTTACTGAAATAGATACTTATGATATTTTTTTCGACAAAGAAATGTCACATTTACTACTGAATTCTTTTTTTTTTTAAATTTCAAACAGGTTTTTATATTATTAAAGCACTTGTTTTTTTTATTTTTTTTTAAAAAAAGATGAGGCTAGCTGATTTTTTTGTGCCACCTATGAATGTTAATAAGTGTTTTGGTCTGAAAACAATCCTAGGTCTTTGATGAACCATACGATTGTTGAGGCTGATGATTTAGTTATGGGAAGTGAGTTGTTTTAGAATAGTTAGACAGTTCCAAACAAGTAGAGAGTTGAACTTGTAAAAGTTAAAAACTATGAGTGCTGCTTGAATGAGAATGTAGACATTTGATGTTCTGAGATTACATCTCAAGCATTCTCTTGCGCATAGTTCAATGGGATAGACTTCTAAAATCACTTAAAGGAAAACTATGGAAAAACCCCCCTATAAATTATTTTGTTTATTTATTTTTTATAAACTAGAAAAAGGTTATTAAGCACAATACTATGCATAATGTAATAAATAAATAAATAAATAAATAAAAGAATAAAGCCAATGTGGATGAAATGACCCTAGGTTACTAGCCACCCCAGATAAAAATACCGTGAAAAGAGAGTACGCAGGCTCTCACCTCAAGTAGATCGAAGAGAACATCTAGAAATTTTATAAGAAATCCCAGCAACTACTTGCTGACTTTAAGACCGGAAGGCAGGCTCTTCGAATAAACGAAGGAAACCTAGTTACCGCAGCGCAGGGAATAGTAGATGCATTTAAGCAGCAAGCCAATTTTCATTGGCTGCTAAACGGCCATCATGTAGACAAAGTGATGGGGTAAGAAAAGAACGCACGTCCAGTTAATTTGAAATTAATCTCGCCATCCAGTATAGAAGAGGTATATCCCTGCTAAATGTCGCATATAAGATTCTATCCGAGGTACTGTGTACGACAATAGACCAAATATTCACACTAAGGCAAATCCTGGAAAAGACAAAACGAATTTCAAGTCGACACATATCATCTTTTATCGATTTTAAACACGCATATGATAGCATTCATTGTCATGCCGATGGCCGAATTTATTTGTCGATTCTGTGATATGTTGGTGTTTAAGTAAACCAAAAACTTAAAATCAATGAGCAAATAATGAGTACATTATATGAGCAAATAAAAAAGTAATTAAGTTAATCTGTAGCAACCTGTATTACCCATCTCAGCTCTTACTTATCCAGTTATTATTTTCGACCGGGTTTATTTTTTAAAAAATAAGGAAAGGCTACAGTCCGCTTGGGGCGAACAGTATGATACCCTATCCATATCCCAATATGCCACAAAGATATTTCATTCTATGAAATTTATAGAAAAAAAATTTGAATATATATATTTTTTTGAAAAAACCCCCCAAAAAGTGGGCATGGCCAAAAACTTTGAATGGGTGATATATTGGCTAAATATATTGTGAAACATTTTTTTTCGTCTTAGATTTTGGTCCTGCTTATAAATATATATACTTTTAGGGGTCTGTAACGAATATAAAGGGGTGTTACAAACTATGTGTCAAAATAAATATACCCTTAGGGTAGGGTATAATGAATACATTACGAACATATATGACGTATGTTATGTAGTAAAACATTGATTCATTGTAAGTTCGCATAGCACATCTATAAGGACAAAAGCATGTGCTGTTGCGGTTATATTCACTTCCAATATAAACAGTACAAAGAAATACAAAAACGTATGCATGTATGTAAATACAATGACTTGCATTGGGTACATTTGGAAATATGGATATATACTTAAAATATCTACATTTGAGCACCTAATACCTATTCAAAGGTATAATACCAAAATGTGCAATGCGCTTGTACGAGATTATTCTGTATAAATAGGCATTAAAGTCTATATGTTCGCTCGTCTCATAAACTATCCTACATTCTATATATGAAGTTTAAAAGAAAAAACGACGAATGTTTGAAGTAGTGATAAGGACCAACCATATGCATATAACTTATTTTGTATAAGTCGATGGTTTGAGACTTTCTGTAACCTCGACCCTCGTCATCGCTTTGTTGCCTCACGGGACAGAATTTTTTTTGTGTGCACATAATTGTTTATTCTTTTACAGGGTATGACAAATGTATTTATTATTTTTGAGGCTTAGAAAAAAGGAGTTAATTAAGTAAATATGTATCAAGTTTTGTGCAAAATAATGTATACAAATTTCAATGTAAAACATATCATATCGCTTTACGTTCAACATTCCATCTGTATATATGGATATATGTTTTTTTTTCGTGGAACCATTCATGCGCTATTCTTCCGCACTCGGGTATATGATCAGGAGAATGGTCTGTGACGTTGTTTCCTACATACATTATCAGAATCTGTGCGAACCCTAAGAGACCAGGGTTCCAGCTGATTGTATGGCTGATCCTTGAGGCGCTCTTGTCTGTCTTGCATGTATAGATCTGAGGGTAGCAAATTTAGATTTGCTTCCAAATCAGCGGTTGTCGTCGTTCATATTACACCGCTTCTCTCTGTCAATATCTTCAGATTTGTTTATTTGTCTCCGTAATTGTCGTTATAGTTTGAGTATCGGCATTTTCTAAGTTCTTGGTGGCCGATTCACTTGCACCGTTTGTTTGTTTATTCTTTAATTTTGAACACACGAGTAAGGGGAAGGAAGTGGTCGTTCCGTACCAACCTCCCGTAAAGAGAATTTTTCTTTTGATGGTTACTATAGGTGTGAACTTAAATTATGCAGAGTTATCATCTTGCCATTGCTTCTAATACCAATGAGTACAATTGTTATTATGGCATGCAAGTGCGGCACATTCATTTTTATGACATCTGACTTCATGACCTCATCAAATTTGTCCAAACGTAAAAATACAAACATTTTATTGTATATATGTATATATGTATATATTTTTAAACGAATATTGAACTAAAATTCATACGACGCTACTCAGAGAAGTTTGTTAGTTATGGTGACAATAAATAAAATTTAGACACACCCTGCACTTATTTACACACCAGGAAAATACTTCTCAAGTTTGAACTTCAAATGCTAGTACAAAGTCCCATTAAGTTTTTACTCGAACCTTCTAAGCTAATTTTTTTTATTCTTCACATCGTAAAGTTAGCGTTAGTTAGTTTTCAAATCCCTATCCTCAAGCAGGCCTCCATTAATCTTCACTATTTGTTCTTCTTTCGCAGTTTGCAAGAGCACAAGAACCATGCAATTTTCGTGTTTAAGGCCAATTACATGCATTAGCTTGGATTTTCAAAATTTACTATTCTAAACTTAGGATTTTTTTGATGGTCACAGAAAGGGTGGAAGGGCAAGGTACATTGTCGAAGAGTATAAATTAACATGCACATGCAAGTACCTACCTACATATCACTGGGCGTAAGAGTAATTACGTTGCTTGGTTTTTTTTTCTTCCCTAAGAAATCGTGTGGCGCCATAATAGAGATCCACATTTGCGTTAGTCTCGATTACATTTTGATGAACTAAACTCCATGAGCAATCTATTGGTATTCATGAGATACGCTTTTATCGCCAGCTAGTAACTAATTCCAAATATAGAATTGGACAGTATTTATTTCGTTTAATTGTGTATAATCCATTACTTATCTGACAAATATCGAAAACAGACGTTTTCAGCTCACCGGCACTGACTAAAGAGATAATAGGAAACCCTAATGGATGTATATTTCATCAAGATGCAAGGAACAAATTATTCAAGAATATTCATCGATGTTTACCTATTGATTTTTACATTCCTTTGTTGGGGTAAAGTGATTTTTCCTTATAGGCTAAATGTCTATATTATGTGATAGATATCTTGGATAATGTTATTTGATACGTTCGTGTACTAGGTAGTCCTTAGGAAGCTTTTAAGTCTAGTGGAATTCTTAGCAATATACTTGACGTTCCGTTGATGGGTTCTCGGTTCGCTATATATTTGATTCCACAAGGACGAAGTTTTAAGAGAATGGAACGGAAATTATGTTTCAGTTATATTGTATGTCTTTGGAAAATGTCATTGATTGATGAACTCAAAAACGGATACACAATAATGTGTGTCCTTGCAAGATAAGATTTTGCTGTAAGTGTGGGCAATAAGTAAGTAATTGTATCGCTCAGCTGAAAAAAATATATTACAAAGTGTATTTACATAGAAAACTTTTTTAAAGTTTGTAATTATAATTAATTATTTATTATATGCCACACGTGAACGTTTAAGTTGCAAATGTGTTTGTGTATTTTAAATTTCGAGTTCTCCTTCTTATTGAAGTTGAATCAAATTATGAAGTTAACATTGGCGTTCTTCAAAATCAAATGAAAGATCTTTATATATCGACAGCACTAAAAAAAGTAAAAGCTGTATGTACAACCTTGCAAAGTAAAATATACATATTGGTGGAGCTGTTTTGCAGTCCTTTATATTTGTACAGTCTGAATGAGTGGCTTCATTGCTTCTACGAAAAGTTATTCTTCTGCATTGGTTCAATACCAGCTTCGCATCTCTACCCTTGCTTATTTATTTATTTATTAAAATTTGACACTTATCTAAGAGTATAACTTGTCTTGGTAGACCAATTTATGTTTGTTAATTAATTAATTTTACTATGTACTTTATGATTGTTCTCGCTAGCTGGGCGGTTCTGGTTGGGCCACTGTCGTGAGTCGTAGCTTCTCGATTGGTGTCGAAGACTTTGTGGGCCAGTGAAGCTGTACCTCTCTCCCGCAGAGCAATAGGACCAATCATATAATGAAAAATTACCCAATCGAAATGAGCCGAAATTTCTAGATCTGCTTTTAAAAGAGCCTATGCTATAGATCCGTATAGACGGGCTCTTTTCCAACAATCAGTTATCACTTTGCAACATTTTAATGTGATTGGAGTTCTTCCCCTTCGCTTTAGCAATCAAATAAGCTTTAAAATTGTGAAAAGTTTAAAGATAATTTGCAAAGAAATAATTTAATTTGCAGTTGTTTGCGCATTTATAGTCAACATTTTGTTAAACTAATTAAAGAACTAAGATAAAAGACGAAGTTGATACTTTGTGATGGTGCACAAAGAGCGGATTTTCGGGGCTGACGTGGTGAGTGCCGAACATCTAAGCTCTTCATCACTGAAGCTCCTTCTCATCTTTCTTCGAAAGGCGGGAAAACTAAGTACATTAATGTAAGGTGTCGGAATGGTAGTACAATGGACCTGTAGTTGTGTCTGAGCGCTCCATCGGATAGAAGCAACCTCCGACAAAAAAAAAATTAGTACTTGTTTAAACTTTGCGTTTTAGTACACCTCGTTTCACTTTTATTTTTCAGGAAATTATTCAACCAAAGTCCTCCTAAGAGAAAATTGTTCAAGAAGAAGCAATGATTTTTAGCTATCAGAATGCTTATATCAGACATAATGCATTCTATCTGAATGCTATGAATTTATTGAAGTCAAATCTACTCCTTTTCATTTATATTGTTATAAGTTGTTGAACACATTTATATTACTACAAGATTAACATGATAAACCTGTTGTTTAAAGATAATTTGCTATGTAAATAGAATAAGATAATTTGTTATGGCTATTTCAGTGTCCAATTTAAAAAGGATTTTGCCCCAACCACTTTTTTTAATTAATTATTATATTAAATAAGCTCCTCTTTCTCCCTTTTTTTAATTTCATAGGCTGTGTGGGTCTATGTGGTGTCACTTCCAGTTATAATAATCAACTCGCCACGACACTCCCAGCCAAATGCACCGAAAACGATGACAACGTTAGACTCGGCCGGTTCGGGGATGTTTGTAGTTGGCCTTTTAGCGGAAACGTATGCAGATCTACAAAAATTTTCATTTCGACAGGATCCGGCTAATCAGGGGAAGTTTTGCAATGACGGTAAGTTTAAGTAAATATTTATCTATTTATAGGTAACCCTTTTAAGAGACAATCGCAAAAGTAGTTCAATATTCTCATGTACATAATGCTGCAGCTGTGGAGACAAACTTTATTTTATCCTTTGAGTAACTTAATTTCCACGTCATTTGGTTTTGGCTACATCACAGAAAATTTTGTCCTCAATTTATTTTTAATTGTTGGAAGCCATCACCACTGTTTATTCATCTACGTGTAATTTGTCTGCTATAAAGCTGGTCCACCAAAGTCCCGAATCAAAAAAAAAACAGCACCACATGTTGCTTCTACTTGCTGACGACCAGTCAACAGCCACAGACTATAAGTCGAACTCGAAATTTAATTAACTGTGAAATGGCATGTGTGATTAAAACTCAGAGACCTGCTTGTTTCCATCGATTCGACTTTTGATTGAATTTTAATGTCATCATGCAGCAAAACTGAAAGCATCAACTGTCCTCCTTTCCTTAGAAGAGCTTTAGGTTGCCATATATTTATATTTACATACAAGAACATTCTACATACAATGTGTTTTTGTTTGTATGTGTGATGGAATGTGATGTTTTTGTGAATGCTTGTGTTCCCATTTATACAACTAAATCTGCAGGATGAATATAATAACGTGCAAATGTTCCTCAAACTGCTTTGTGTTCGTCAATCCTTGCATCTCACCCTTTTAAGAGTATGACATGTAAACGAGATTGTTCTAGATACATTCAAAAACTTATTTAAATCTGCAGTGTTTACCTGTTTAAAGATTTTTTTTTTATTTTTGATCCACATATGTTCATAACTTAAGCAAGCTTAATTATAATACTGAGCGACAGTGGTCCTATTGATGGAACGTCCTGACCCACACCCCCTTCCTTTACCCATCAGTTGACCTTCAAAGCTTGTACACATTATATGAGTTTTTGCGTTTGCACACAATAGACGGATGGTGTGCTCATTAGAGCGAAATGCACGTGCAAATTAAGACAATCAACTGTCACTCAGCATCCGCATTGTTTTTCGTTTTTCATGTTTATTTTTTTATTTGAATTTTCTATTTTAAGGTTTATGGAGCATGTCGAGGCATCCGAACTACTTTGGGGAGGTGGTTATTTGGTGGGGAATTTTCGTCGTATCGCTCAATGTCATTCGCGGTCCCGAGTGGGTGGCAATAGCATCGCCAATCTTTACCACATTTATCATTCTCTTTCTGTCGGGCATTCCGCTGCGAGAACGTTCCGCTGATGAGAAATACAAGGAGTAGGCTGAAAATTTATTCACTGTAGATCAATTTGTAAATCTATTTCATTTTCAGTTTGATGGAGTATCGAAAGTATAAGGCGTCAACATCCCCTCTTATACCAATTCCACCATCGGTGTACGTTGAGGTGCCAAGTGCTTTAAAATTCATTCTATGCTGCGAATTTCCACTCTACGATACCATGGATATTCAGAAGGATCTTAGTCCTTACTCACTTTCGATGGCACACTCGCATTCACACATATAGCAATCAGTTACCCATAGTGGGAGTGGACAGCATGGCCAGCTCACTGTGGGGCATCAGGTTCAGGGATCCAGTAGTGGCCTACATCAAAATCAACATCAGCAGCATCATCATCATCACCATCATGGCCATCACGGTCATCATGGACATCATAGTCATAACTACCCGCACGATATTGAGGGTGGCGCTGCGGGTGGTGTCAGTTCACGGAGTTCATATATTAAAACAACCAGTAATCCATATCAGAACGGTGGAAATTACATGAACACATACAGTTACGAGCACCGAGAGGTAACCGACGATGAAGACGATGACGATGATGATGGAATCATTTACATGCCCGGACCGTCAACATCAAAACAGGCCACACACCATGTAGGCGAAAAGAAAACAACAACACCCGTAGAGGTGGCTAAGAGCAATACTCTACCGGTCCAAGAAACAACGGAGCTACAAACCGAACCCATTCCTATTGTAAAAAGTGAAAGTTTTATCGCAAAAGTCGAGACAGAACAATATGTCAATCCAGATGGCGCTTCAATTACAATCACAACTATTTTGTGATTACTCTTTCTAGATAATTTAATGATTCTTCAATCAAAAAATGTTCGAATGACTCAATTTTTCTCAAGCCATATCTGCCATTCTATTATATATATATATAATTGTTATTTATCTTTTAACTGTTAAAAGATAAAAGAGAAACAAAAACATATTTAATATACATACCTACTCAAAGTTCTTAGAGTAAAAAAAAAATTGAAACAAAACAAAATATTTATAAAGTATTGTACATTTTGTACAGTCTAATTTAACATAAAATCCTAGGTTTATATCAAAGAATCAAAAAATAGTTAACAAGGTATAATTTTAAGTGAATATTAATGTCAAAACAAATAATAGACTTTAAATTTGATGATAATGATGTTTTTTTTAGTATAAAAATTATGCTCAGCTTTGGCAATATTGCACAAATATTTTTACTGTTTGATAGATAGGCATAAAACAAACTATGTTTATGATGGTAATAATGAGCCAATTCACTCCGTGCATTAGCACATTCCATGAACTTTTTAATATTATCTTTAGTACTATTCAAAATTTTTGTTTTTTTTCATTGGTTAGTTATTGCTGTGTATTTGAAATAATCAAAAGAACCATAAGTAATAGATTTAGTTAGGATTAACGTTATGTCAGAATCTTTGGCGTGTGAGCTACTCTCGATTAATTTGCTGAGTGGGTAAACATTTCGGATTTGATTTTGTCATCCTCACTTCGTTGGGTGGCCGGACGTTTTGGATTTCATTGTAAAAATGTAATGATTCGGTCCCAAATTTTATTCGAACAGTCTACCGAAATAGTTCTTCCATATACATTGTGGTGATGTGGTTTTTATTTTTTTCAAAAATAGTTGTGTAAGCTATTGAGACTAGGAGTATACTGAAAGCAGTGGTCTTAAACTTGTTAGAACAGGGGCCTCCTAATAAGCGAGTTCCTTAAAACATAAAAAATAAAAAACTTTTATTTGAATACCTAATGCTATGCTTACGTTCGATTATTAAATTAGGTTAGGTAGAAGTGACTGTCAACAAAGCAGATCTGAATGGCATTGATTTAAGCCTGGAACAGAGTGTGACACATTCAAGTTTTTATTGAGTCTATGATGTTGGCTCAAAAGACGCCAGCTAACTCAATAATCCATTTTAAATGGCGTTGGCATATGGTAAGGGATAAATTAAAATTTTGTGGTCTTTTTCAGTATGAAATGCCTGAAATTTTATGCCTGATATATAACGCATCCTTACTATTATTAATTTTTCGCGTTCGGGTGTGTGTTCATCTGATTTTAGAATAATGCTTTCATTAATCTTCTTTTTGATTACCACGAAGTAGCAGTTAATCAAAATCTACCTAAATTTAACCAATACTTAACGAGTTCTGTTTTTCGTAAAATGATTTGCCGGGTTTTATCATAATAACCTGGTTGCCCAGCTACCAGACACTGGGTACGTGGTCTATGTTTTAATTATATTTATTATAATTGCGCATTAAAAATTCTGTTCACTTGCAAAACGTAAATTAAAAATTTTCTTAAAAAATATTTACATTTAAGTGTTATAAAAAACATATCGAAATTTCGAAGGATACCTACAAAACACTTGGACCAGGATGTAATTACTTTATCTTATGTGTATAAAAAAACATAATATAATATATATATTGATATAATTAAAAATTTGTTAAATTTAAAAAAAAAATACTTTTTAATAAATAATGTGTAAATATTGTTACTACTTTAGTTAAAAAATATGTGGAACGTGCCAATTGCATTCTTATTAATAAGATAATTTGTTTTTTGTTTGTATTTTTTAATAAACTAGTGTAGCAAGGAAGAAAGTCATAATGTGCCTGAATTTTGCACGGCTTTGCTAGAAATACCTGATTAAATAATAAACAATTGTTAATTTTAACACTTTATAGGATAATAGTTGTAAAAATATATTTAATAGAAATTATCATTTAAAAGATAACAACATGTATATTATTTTAATTTAATACAATATTCAAATGAGATTGCCGTAAATCAATGAATACATTAAACTTCATTTACAAGAGTTGTGAATCGAGAAATTTGAAACAATTTTAAATCAAAAATTGGGCACCCAAATTTGTCTTAAATTTTGTAAGTTCAGTTTTATTTTCTGAATGTAACACCAACAAAGTTTTTTAGGTATATGAGTTAAGCTTGACATCAAATCATTTTTCCAAGTACATAAATTGATTGCGAATTTGACATTTAACATAAAAAAAGCAATATTTATTAAACAAAGAAAAGAAACAAAAGCTTCATGTGAGACAAGTTAAAAAAAATAATAATCCCACCACTACGAGCATATTACACTAACGAAACAATGTTGTTAGTTAAGAAATAAAATTCTTGTTAACAAAAATACAAAAGTAAGAAGTAACAGTTAACTATATCATATATCAAAAAATCTTACAAGGGACAAAACCAAAAAAAAAATTGTTACATAATGTGTACTAATATTTTAAAATTTTTTATAAATTATTTACGTATATATGAAAATCCAAATATTTATATGAATATATCCAAAGTAAAGTATATTATAACAATTTCTTTCAATTCATACAAATAAAAAAAACAAAACATAAGATCTAATAAAACAAATCAATTTTCAATCTTGATCCACTTCTTCTTGGTTAATTTTAATATATAAAACATAAAGTACTCGTATCTATAGCTTTAAATTAAAAAATAACTCAGCTCAAATCAATTCTCAATTTATTATCCTTAATAATGTACTAAAAATTTCTTAAGTAAATTTATCCTAAAAAACGCCTATATTGTATTAATTTGTAGAATTATTTCATTAATTCATTTATTTATGTACATCCAGAAATTAGGGGCATTAAATGCATATATCAAATGTATGTTGTTTGCCACAATGAATGAATTAGTGATTTTTTTTCAAGTCCAAAAGTCTTGTAATAGAAATGAATTAGTTTATTTATGAACCGCCAGCTATTTATGCAGCAAAAACAAAATGTATATAAATTATAATTATATAACAGATAAAATTAATTGTAGAACTACGTTGTAAATCTTTAATAAAACAAAAATTAAGGTAATATACAATTTTTTGTTTGTAAACTGCGCAAAGCAGCGGAATGAAATATGCAGTTTGTTTGCCCCAAATTATAAGAATGCAATACAACAGTCAACATTTAAGTGAGTCAAAAACGTACCAAAATGATTAGGCTTTACATATTATTATATAGATAACCTGCTTCCAACCAATATTTTGTACTCAATTGCAACAATGGGTCAAACAAAGCTTTGTCTAAGCCAGTGATGTGTTTTTGTTCAAATTTCGGTCAAATATGACCTTACCTGACTGGCCCGCTACATGAAATTAAAGGATATCGGGCAGCCTAAATTGAAAAGGTTCTTCAGTGCATCCACTCCATGCAAATAGACAACGAACTTAATTAACATTTTCATACAGATGTCGACACAACATAAATATTTATTTTTTCGGTGGCCCGCTATTCGGGATTACGGGATTTCAAATCTAGTTCTACAGGCGGCAGGTTCCGCTCAGGCAACTTCGTTGCTGCGGTCGGCCGGGATATGAATTTCTTGACAGGCAGGCGCCTATGACAGCAGCACCTTGTCTGAGTTTCATTTTCCTCTTTCCTGAAGACCGGAGCATTCTTTTTTTAATGGTGAACTTTGTATAATGGTATTTCGGAGATAATAAGTTGCCAAGAATCATTAAATGTATATGAATTGGGTAAATATAGTGTTATATATTTTTTTCATTTTCTATGGAAATTTTCGAAGAAAACAACATTTTGGTATAAAAGGCCCACAAAAAGTAGGCGAGACAAAAACTCTATATAAAGCAAACTTGTAAAGGAGGTCAAATTTTACACATTTTATAAAGGTTCTAATCTCTTAATTTTTAGCTTTAAAACGGTTATTTTTTAAAACATTGTGGGCGTGGCGTGGCGGTGTGCGTATTAAAAAAGTGTTTAAACTTTACCATTTCGGGACGCTAGGGAGTATATAAGCTTGCTAGCTAAAGTTTAGCTTGTTAATCATAAAAATACATATTAAGGGGTCTACGATGAATATTAAGAGAACAAAAAGGATAGGATAAGGGTTAAATAATCGGAAGGATTTGAATCCGGGTCTGAAGTCCAATATAAACTCATATAAGATAAATATTTAGTCAAAAAACTCGAGTTTTTTACTGTTACAATTTAATAGTTACAATTATATGCTAAAAGCGGCCTATAATCGATCAATTAATATTGGGTAAAATCAAAATCTAGTTTCATATTAATTCCACAATATTGGTTCCATTTTTTACACAATATTGATCTGTTTACATGCCGCCTTACCGTAACAATGTTTTAAGATACAAAACAAATTATTTTCCTATAAACAATTACTAATGCGATTAAATTTTCGGGGCAGTTTCTCTACATAACGTTTGAGCAATAAACTCAATTAAAGTTCTCGTTGGTCGGCCAGACATCCCCTTGCGAAGGTATTGAAAATCTTTACCGCCCGTATACATAACATTTGTTGCGTCCTCGATTAAAAAAAAACATATTTACAAGTTAAAAATAATATTATACATGTTTGTTATATTAACGTTTGCTCTTACAATGTGCATCCATTGCCCGCATGGAACAAACTGTCGAAGAAATGCAGCTGCCATGCAAGGGCTTCCCCCTCTTACGGCACCATAATTTTGAACATCTGTTGAGAGGGAACTAGTTATTTGTCGACTGTAATAATCCCACAATGGAAACCTCCATACTCGATCGCCGGTATGGATGCTTGCATTTTTTATATGTTGCCAAAGCAACTCGGAGTTTGTAAAGATACCACTCGCAGACTCATCCAATGACTGACGCATTGCTCCAGAAGTTGTTCCTACGTCAACTATGAATTTCGGACAAAAATTCTGGGCATAAAGCAAGGCGTCTGCCAGTACCAGTACATCTTCATGATCAGTGCCATTTATTTCAATGCTTTTGCCATTCATGCAGTGAACAACGTCACCTGGTTGAAAGGCATTACAACCCATTACGTTCTCACACAGTGGTATTAGAGCTTTGATGTTCACTGGTAAGCGTAACGCTGATATTGCTTTACATGTAGCCACTACGACGGCCGCTCCCGTCATATCACCACGCATATGTTTAAGTTCATGTTTGTGCTTCAAGTTAAGACCTCCACAATCATATGTGATACCTTGGCCGACGAGAACAATAGGTCTTTCGTTCTTACTACCGCCATAATAGGTTAGTTCGAGAAAAATCGGTGACTGACATGATGCTCTTCCAACCGACAAAAAGGCATTCATTTGTTGACTTTCCGCCCAGCCCTCAACCTTGACTTCAACATTCACGCCCGACTTGCACAGCGTTTCGACAACCTTTTCGGCAAATGCGGTAGGTGTTAGATAGTTTGCTGGAGTCTCCTGCATTTGTCGAGCAAAGTTTTGAGCTGCAGCTTTTTGAAGGCCAATACGCCATCCATCTAAATCACATTCTTCATCCTTGTGATTTAACAATTCAATACTTGGTATTTCCAGACGCTTCTTTGAGCACTTAAGCTCTTGATATGCCCACAAACCAAGTGCAGCTCCTTCCGCAGAGGATTCAGCGTGTCCACATGACTCCACTATAATACGATCAGTGCCAAGTTTGCTGAGTTTCTTACACGCCTCTGCCACAGCCCGACGAATAGCTTCCTTGCGCTCATCAATAATTTCGTACGAATTATATCCCAAACATTCTTTTCCAAGTCCAACCACAGCCACAACTGAATAATATGGAACTTTCTGCGGTTCAACACAGAATAGCAATCGGGCTTCACCCTCTTTTGGTATTGGTCCCGATCGCCGGAGTACGTCGATAAATCTACCATCAGTATTATTGACATTATAACGCCACGCTGATGGAGTTAGAATTGGATGGTCATATTTATTTGTTGGGTTAGAGTAAACACCGAGAATGAGGCCTCGTTGGTTTGGTTCCGCACATATATCGGTCGAGGGAAGCTGAAGTAAATGGTTGATAACTTGATTGGAATAATTAATTTGGGAGCTGAGGTGAAATTTTCTCGCAGTCAACTGCCGGAAGCCAAGACTTAAAATGTTTAGCATGGTGACATGGCCCAAATAAATTTACCACAAAAAATATATTTTTTAAAAATATTTTCCTGTGAAATGTTTATACGAATAAAATACTATTTCGAATGAATACTATTAGGCTCCTATGAATCAAAGTAAATATGTACACTTTTTCCATTAGAAAGCAGGTGGTACAGAATATCAAGTGTCTCAAAATAAAATCAGACACATTCTTGTTTGCCGAGGCTTAACAACATATATTTATAAGTTCAGGAATCGTTCGAATCATAATTAAGCTGTTTTGAGGTTGGTGCTTTATAAACTTGCCCGTAAAAGATACAATAATCTTATTCTTCTGGTGAGCAACAATATAACGGCCACCTAGAGCAGAAATACTTACCGAATTGAGTTATTGCTCATCCGCAAGGCAATTTTAAACAATTTTTTTTTAAAAAATGTACAAAGCGTATAATATATTCTGGTGTTATAATTTTTTTCTGAAGTGTTACATACTTATTTATTATATCGCATTTTTGTAGTTTAAGTGTAAAAATATATGTACGTGGTATATGCATATCAAAAATTCATACCTAAGAGCGTTACTTGGCCAAAAATGAGAATTTATTTTAGTGTAGACTTGGATTGTTCAAAAATATACTCCTAGTTGTATTCGATATTGCTTAGAGGTTCTAAATACATTTGTACAATTGACAAGGGATTGTGGAATAGTTAGAAAAGTTTACTTTAGTCACCCAATGAAACCGCTCTGGACAGAACAATATTTATATCATAAGGAGGAAAGTTTTGTAAAAGTTTCACATTCGAACCAAAATCATTCTCTAGTATTTGTTCACGTAAAATTCTGTAATAGAGGACTAGTATTAATCCATTGAGCCGACAAAGCTATTTTATACCAAACTTACATTATCATTGCACAGCACACCTTAATGAGAAAATCAAACCGATTTTCATCCGAAAAAACTGTATCCCAAATACGTACAACATCTGGCAGTGGAAATTCTTGAGATAGTAGGAGAGTCAACCACCTGTATGTATTATATTTTATATGCCATTTGAACAGTTCACAATGAAAAAGCAAGAAACGTACCTAAAGCTATAGTATTGTGGATGCAGTTCTTGTTCTTTTAGTCTTTCATAAATGAGTGGATCTTTTTGTTTGAGCATTGTCGACAATTTTGCCATCATATATTTAATTCCTCCCTCAGAGTCATCTAGAGTTTTAATAAAAAAGTCACGGATTTCACCCATAAGCGATGTAAAGCAGAAAAAACAATCTGCCTCAGCGTATTCTAAATACAAAATTTAAAGCAATAAAAAATTTAACTAACTTTTTGAGATACTAACTTCGATATTCTATGTCTGGATCTGAGGCCATCACGTAGTAAATTGGTCCCACGATCTCATTCATTCCTTGAACATATCCCTGACCGGGATTTAATTTGGCATACAGGAACAATATTCGTTGGACAACTTCCCAATGAGCTTCCTGGCCCTCTTCCATGGCTTCGTAGTTTTCACTGGAACGTTTGGTGATGAGGCTTATCTAAAACATAAAATTAAAGAAAGGTTTTACATTATATATCCCGAAAGTCGAGTAGCATAGAAGCATCGTTTATAATGGTTCTAACATGAGACTGCTGCTAGGCTTATATTCCTCCTGACAATGATATGAAAACATTTTAGCGAATCACCAGCATTAAGTTTTCATAAAGAAAATTAAGGAAGCTAAGCTGGGTTATGACAACTATAAAACACTAGGCACCATAATTTGCCCATCGCAAATGAAGCGAACGAATTCACCACGGCACTTTTCATTAAACTCTGCAGCGTGGTTCAAAAAACCTCTGGCAGTTGTCACCAATGAGATGGTATGGAGATAATTTAATAAAAAAAAAATTACTTCAACTCACTTGCTACGAATCCATCGAAAGCACAATTTAAAAAGAGAAATATCACATCATTACTTTCATCTACCCGAAACTTGATTTTATACCTTAGTCATTCCCAATCCTTTCCGTTCAACATTTGCTGAATTTAACACCGAAGGAACCACTCGCTGATGTAGTCTTCGCTCTCCTTTGCTATTTACTACGATTTCACAAGGATAATCTGTTGCTTGTTGGAAAAATGATATGTCGGGACACAGACGACGAACGTCCTTGTCGATTTGTAATAAAAATTCGTTGTCATTGAAAAATGTGTTCCAAGCACTATCTGGACCCTCACTAAGCGGATGATCGTAACAAACTTTCATCTCCTTGAGTCCGGGTGGAACTACTAGTTCATCGATGAATTGCTTATAGAGAGCTCTTTTTTGGCTTAAAGTTGAAGTCCAGGAGGATTTTTTTGGTCCCAGGTAACCTAGCAATAGCTTCCAGCAAAGTGCTCGAAAACCATTAACGTCGGGAACACCTGTAATTATTAAAAAAATACACCCCCATCGGATTACAAGAATATGTACATGTTTTTTATACACTGCCTACCATGAAAACACAAGTTACGCAGATTTTTCATATCCAATTCCTCCTGGGAGAGAGCATCTTCAAACTCTTTTACTCTGAAAACGAAAATACCAAAATACACGGAATAGCATTATTGAAATTATTATAAGTATTTTTTACTACCTGGCTTTAAAAATGGACATTTGTTGTTCCTTGTTCGCTTTTTGTTGTCTTTTCGTATATTTTTGGATAAAACAAATATTTATCTTGCTGACAGATCTAAACAGCTGAGTGTCAGTGTTCTGTCATTTCGGATTCAGAGGAAATTTGCAAGCACAGTTTAAGGGCTACTGAAATGATGTCATATTGAAAATCAGAAAACGTTTAGCTTTGAATTTAAGAATGACGCAGATAAATAGGTTGTTGCTTACTTAGTCCATAGCTATGTATGGAACCTACATATATTTAAAAAAAAAACTTTTTGGCCGTGTGATATAATCTAATCATTGTAGAGTCAAAATAAAATATATTTAATATACGGAGTAGGACAGTTAAGTGGTAATGTTAGCTCTTTAAATATACGGCAGAAGAAAAGTTAAGGGCTCGCGGTGAAAGATTCGTTTGTTTTTTTATAAATATGAAATCACTAATTAATGGCTTTGTTTTTAAAACTGTCAGTACTTATGTTCCGTGACTGTGACAGGCCATAAACCAGCTATAGTCCCAGTTCCAGGTGGTCAGCGTCTACAAATTTTGTGAACATCTTAAACCTTTATTTCGTCAACTTTAGCTTTTAAATGATTTAACACTTTAAGATTTTCGGATTTTAGGGAGTTCATTTGTGCCAGCGGGAGTAACTTTACGCCATTTTTAGAAAGAGTTAAATATTTGCTTCATGTTCAGACATATTCAACGGTATGTTACTTTTATTTTTCAGTGAACCGAAAAGATTTGAATAAGGATCATTGAGCTTTTTTAAGTAATAATAAATGCAGTTTTGTTTTTCTTTTGCTTTCACTTTGTCTTCAAAAACAATTACAGTAACTTTCCGACCCCTCTATTGGACAAACCCCTCCATCGGACAATTTTTTGCCTTTATGTCATTTTTTAACAATGTAAAAGTACATTTAAGATTGATTTTAAAATGAGTATTCCAATAAAGAGCCATAACAAATTATCAGGATTTGTTGCTATTTTCAATATTTTAGAGATTTTTCGAAATAACTCGAAAAATCAGAGTAGTTCGGTGTCCTAAATTTCAGCTTTTAAGCTCAAAATTGAAGTCTATAATACTGGTGACGGAAGAACCGATGAACTTTGTTAAATCATCATAACTTGCTGATCTCAAATATAATACAAATTAAGGGGTCTAGGACAAATATTGAGGGTATTACAAACTATGTATGTGTCAAAATTAGTATATATATTGATAATACATGTTTTTCCAATGACATTAAAAAATTAAAATCTCATTCCTATATTGTACTGCTGAACCTGTAAATATACTTCTTCCCCTTCACTCTTCTCAAATAAATCAATTCATTTAGAACACATTTTTGATCATACATTATTCTGAATAACTATAGTGTTTTCAGTCTTTCAGTTTTTCTGTTCTAACATGGATCCCGTCTGCTATGATAACTTCCTGATTGGGTAATAATTCTTTTTCAAAGAAAACAAAAGTGTTTTCTCAGAAATTTAAGACCACAATTTGTATCTGCTACTATTTTCATTCAGGGTCATCCGGCTAATATCGGATAATTTTCCCCGTAAAAACTAAACAAATAAATATACTACAACGTATTGTCTGTAATTTGTTTCCTTTCGTTTGCCAAAACACCGAATGGAAGTGGAAGTATCATTGCAATTTTATTCGTTTTGTTTTTACTTTACAAAATTTTATCTGATTTCACTTGAAGAACGTCAGTGAAGGAATCTAAATTTAAAATTTAAATTCCTACAGTGTTATATGTACGCCGACTTGTTTGCGCTTTAATAAAAATTTACTTGAGATTTCCATTTCGCTTACACGCTGGCGTACTGAGGAGGATTTCACTTCTATACAAAAAAGCTAAATAGAAATTGTATAACCGTACGGTTACCGTCCTGAGAACACACTTTAGCAGATTTTCCTGCCATCATTAAATTAACATAAAGTCTATGTGATTTTTCATTGAACCGCAGTGGCGTTGGGTTGTGCGCGTAATCGTTAGTGCGTGATTCACCTTGTGCTATTATTTTACGTTTTTTTTTTTTGCTTGGTTCAATTAACATTTGTATTTATTTTAATTACCCGCCTGTTTGGCAAGTTCTTCGGCCTTATAAATGAAAAGATCGAGTGATGTCGTCATTATCACGCGATCATCCGCCCTTTTGGAGCAAATTTACATATAATCGCAAAAAGGATAATATCTCGAAACCACCGCTCTCATCCCCTCATAAATGGGAATCCCCCAAAAGAAAACCTAAGAAACGTGTACATTTTTTTGATGAGGTAAGACTTCCACAGTGGAATGGATAAATGAGGCAGGATTTTATGTGAAAGCGAAGTTTATGTGGAACATGTGTGTAGACGATAGTTTCTATGTTGACACAATGTTTAGAGTATGTGTAAATGACCCGAATTTCTGCAGTTAAAATTGGATGTGTTTTGACAACTTGTGTTCTCATTTTAAAACAAGCATACTGATTAATGAATTGATTTGTAGTTTTTTATTGCATTCAAATTAGATTGGATTGTCCGCAAGATTTTAGAATATTTAGATTAAGATTTATCGGAAAATATTTTACTGATCTTCTAAAGCATTAATGAAGAACATTTAAACATATAATTATTTTCAATTGGATATGTATAACAAAAAGGAACTGATGTGTGTTATGAATTAAAGTATTGATTCACATTTCAAATTTGGTAACACGCCACCACTATTCGTGTAAAATATTTTAAACAAAAATCAGACTGTGGGTTTATAGATGGCTTTCAATTAGGCTATAACAACTTTGTATTTAAATAAAACACGACACGGTCATATGAAACACATGTGCATTTTTTGCTGTTGAATAACGAATATTTTGTTTATCGATAAAGCCATTGTCGCAAGCTCAAAATATTGGTATTATTAATAAACAATTTCCAAACAATGCACGTTCGTGAACTTCAACATGATAAAAAAGTAAATCTTGACTGGCGTTTTGACATTGACAGATCATACAAAAAAGTTTAAGGGTACAAAATTCGTATATTCTTAAAAATCGATTTCTAAACTGCTCTATATGCCGTAGGACTATTAATCTCATCATAAATCATTAACATTGATTTCTGGTTTTTTACGTAAATTGCACTGCCACTGCCTGGCCCATCCAAATAAAATTTCTTTTCGGAAAATATGTCACTTTCACGGTCAATAAACCAGGACATGGGGTTTGAATCGAAAATTCATTTCGTTTGCCTTATTACATTTTTTCAGTCTATGTACACAAATATATATAAATAGAGATAGTTCGGGAAGACATATATAAAAACCGTAAAAGAGCATTATGTCTAAAAACCCCTAGGTCACACACGTGTGACAACACCGGAATTTGATTGGCCTCATCATCATCATCATCATCATCATGACTGGGATGCACTAAATGTCGTCCTTCTCTCAGACAGTGCACATAAGTGACACATTCACTTCTTTTCTGCAAATATTTTCAAACACATTCATCGTACACTTCTTCGTTGGCACACATTGGTACAATATTGTTTGTCAAACTCTTTAAGGCTACACAAAAAAAAACTCTAAGAGTGTCTTAAAAATAATTGTAAGTAGGTGCTGGGCCAGACAGTGGCAGTACGATCTACGATAAAAACCACAGATTAAAATGCATTGCAACTGCGGTTAAGGCTGCATAATAGTAAAAAAAAAAACCAAATGTTAGGCGTAAACGGCCCATATAGGACCCAAAGCCTGGCTTCTCCAACTACTGTGTGTGCGAAGATATATTTTTTGACACAAATGGAAGGGACGGACCTACAGTTTAATGCCAATTCCGAATGGCAATTAATTTTTGAGAAGCTTCTCATGACAGTTCTTACTCTTGGATGTTTGTCAGACGTTCGTATAAGGTGGGGCAGGCAATAAAAACTTTCAGGTGGTACAGGTCGGAATTTGAACCAGCGACCTCTCTCTTAACGGTCCAACGCACTTAACCACTAAGCCACTGCACCCACTGTGTAATAGTCACTGAGCTAAAAGTATCGAAACTTAATTCAAAAATCATATATGTGATCGTTTTGTAGTATTGCTCACCTAAATCCAATTAAAATTCTATGGGGAATTCTTAAGACAGGCTTATATCGAGGAAAAGCAATACTCAAGTACTCGGGATTTAAAGGTATATCGTGGTAAAAATTTAAAATTCCCAAACAATTAGTATCTCTAGGTTTTTTAAAATAACGTTTTATATCTATATCTGTAAAATCCCATCCTTGCCAGTTCATCAGCTGTTTCATTAACCGGCGCGCGCATCACTATGTCTGGGTATTCGGCTGAGCTAAAAGATTTGCTGTGTGCCAAGGACCCTAAGCTCTTGCAACAGCGTCCTACAAGCATTTTTATATATTTCAATGTCAATAATTGCTTCTAACGATACCTATACATGGCCAAAACCTCATCTTCGTCAACCATAGTGCATTCGAATATATATTTTTGGAAAGAATCGAAGGTACTTATAATTGTATGTCGGCTGGATACTAATGGCTGATTTGAAAAGCGTCTCTTGCTTTTGGATCTCCTTCTAAACTACTCACTCAGCCATTGCACCTACTGTTAGTTTGTATTTCAGTTTTTGACAACTTGGGTATAAGTATTGGCATACACATAGTGAGACCATTCGAATTTTACTGAAAATCAAAGAAAATTTTAGTTAAGTCGTATCAAACCGGTTGCTTAATTCAGCTGAAGTTGTGTAGAGATGGTCAACATTACTAAACCCACACAATCTTCCATTGAATATTATTTAAAAAATTAACTTAATTTAAAAGTTGTAACTTTGAAACTTCTTCAGTTTAAATGGTCCAATATTTCTACCTAAGAGAATATTCAATTTTTTCTAATCAGTGATTGTTTCTTGGAATTGATCCAAGTACTAAGTAGACCCAAAGTTCAAGTAAAACTTTACACTAACTGCGGTGTTTGTATGCACCCTTACCCACAGAGCTCATGGTATGCGATTTCGTGCATTTATATAATATTGCAAGCTCCGGGGAGATATTTTTAGGCATATGTATATCATTTTTATATCCCTTTAATATGAACATTGGCGGGAATTCTAATTCCAATTTCATGAGGCAAATTCAACTAATTGTAAGAGGAATTCGACGACTGCATGTACATCAGTTCATTATCTTTTCACTTTTACTTCAAAAATATTTATAGCGAAAATCATTCAACAGCTCACTACAAATTAATATTCATACAATTCTGTTATGATTTATGCGCAATTGTATATACCTTTCACTTTCACCTACAAAATGAATAATGTTAATGGCGCGCAATAAAATCAAATCTTTTATACTTTTATAATCTCCTTCTTGGCTTGTTTACTATTCTGATTAATATGGTCTTTATCTAAACAACAGCGACTAAGAAAACTTGGCAAAACTTCATAACCTCAACGATGAAAGAGTGATATCATTTTGAAATGTTTTTTTTTACCACCAACCCCTTTCGTTTGATGTAGGTAGATAGGTACCTTTATAAGAAAAAAAAGAAAATTTATTTTCCAAGAAATGAATGTATATATTCTTGAGTGGAGAAAGAGTAATAAAAAATAGAATCCGGTCAATAACCAAAATTCAAATAAAAATTCAAAATTGATTGCAACATGATGTTTGCCGCTGGTGTTTTTGGTTTGCCTCATTCCAATGTTTGGATTATCATTAAAACTGATCGATTCAATTTTTTACAATAAAATTGAATGTTCTTTTCCCCGCAAAATAAGTTGCCAAATACACTCTTCTAAGTTCTAATTCAATAAACAAAAACAAAATCAGGGGTCATCTTATGATGACAAGCACAATGTAGATCATCAGTCTACTTAGTGGATTCAATGAGATGTCCCAAAAATGCAGCAACAGCAAATTGAACCAAAAAACAATTAGTACATGATCGATGGAACTAAAATAAAACAAGAGATACAATCAGAAACAACGACAAATATTAACATACATCAATGTATACAAATTTAAGCTGTACACAAACAACGAAATACTATTCGGCACTGAAAAGGATAGCAAAAGCATCGGACGACGACGGCAAAGAATAAATTTAGGGAGATTGTGTGAAATGAGAGGCAGTAGTGGATATGCAAAAATCCGTATCGAAACCAATGCTTGTTGTAGATTTAAAATTAGTATTTCAGCAGCATTCAGTTCGAACAAATCGTTAAAACCGTAAAGTGAACCGCCAGCTATAAGAACTATTAAAGTCCGATAGCGATAGCTTTTTCGACTCTGATCTATAACAATATTTTATTTTTCGATTTATAAAGTGGGACGTTCCAGACTACATATATATATACGGTATCCGTGTCCGTGTGTTAGTGCTTTAGTGATAAATAGTCGTTTATTGTGCGCAAGAAATAAATAAACGGGCATACGATGAGCCCAAAGTTGCACGAGTTCGTGGTTATACTCCAACGTGACGGACCGGATACTCCATGGGGTATCCGTCTAGTTGGCGGAAGTGATCTGGATACTCCACTCATCATTACTAAAGTACATTTATATAAATTTAACATTGTTGTAACCCGATATAATTGAACATTCATTATTTCACAATACGCTAGGCATGACGTACACTCACTGATAGTGTTTGACGGCTTTAATTGTGTTTCGTGTAGCTCTAGCTACATGAGATCTCGATGCCAATTTTCCTCGATCCCATTGTTTTAATTTTCTATTTGGCACCAAATTTAAGAGTTTTTGCGCGCTGCCTCTAGAATCTGCATAATTACACGTATCTGCCGTTGTTATTTTGTACTACAGATGCATTTCTATTTCCGGCAAAACATGCGTTCTGCAAACGTTCTAATATGAGAAAACGGTGTTTTTTTTACACATTCATATAGAAAAACCGATGTTATGTATTAGATATGCAAATTATTTCTTTTGGTATGCCCTGATCCATGGCCTAGTTGGCTAAACAATGAAGGTCTTCTTTTGGTGTTCTTGTGTTCGATCAAGTCATATAGAAATACGCACGCATATATGTGTGTATTTGTTTTTTTAAACCAATTAGTCAGATTTATGTCAATAAGCCTTTTTGGAGGGACGCCACAATATTTTGTATGATATCTCTTATTTTGACATTAACATATGTTTGTCATGGCATATCATCATCTTTTAAATCTTAAACTCGTCAGTTGATTTTTAGTTAAATAAAAAAATCATCTCACGACTGACATTTCAAATTGGTTCTATTTGTACGTCAAAACTACACAAAATAATTTCCCTAAAAATTTAAATATTCGCAAGTTTAATCTTTAATTTATCTTGTGCCGCAAATATACATAATGCAATGAGTTTCCATCAGTCGACCATTTTTCTTTTCAGAATCACACGCGTCCTTGACATTTGTGTTAGAGAACAATTCATTAATCAATTTAGGGTGATTTATTTTTAGCATAGTTCATTTTCACCTGCTATGCATTCAATGAATCATTTGATGAGGAAAACATGCTTTTTTTTAAGATAAATTCTTCTTTTTTTTGCTTTATTTTTAGAAGATCAAAGATATATTTTTAAAATTAAGTCTTAATTAAAAAATTAAGCAAATTGTTTACTGTTGCTTCCTGTATTAGTAAAAACAAGTTTTATTTAAATATATTTTTAGTACTTTGATGAATGATTTGGATATGATAATTAGCTATTAAGACAAAATCAGACGTGATCTCAAGTTATTTTAAATTGTTTGGGTGTTTTTGTTGTGGGGTCAGATGAGTAAGAAACATGTCCATACTTTCTATTAATTTATTTATTAACGACATCTTGGTTCAACAAACATACATTTTTTATTACAGTTTACCAATTAACATACAATTTTGCAACCAATTTAAAATTTTCCATGACAATGTAATAAAGTATCTAACCCTTGAAACCTTTGTTTGACGAGTTAAGTACAAAAATAAACATACTTACTAACTACACTTTTCATTAGAAAATTCCCAAGGTTCTTAAGCGATTTTACTCGATTTCACAGCTGTAGTTACATTTTCTACCATTTCTGGTAAAAATACTGCACAGGGTTTGGGAAAACTTCCTACTTAGTTCCAGATATCTCGTTTGTGCAACATTTCTCCAAGAGTTATCTTGGTAAATATGTACTTGGGACGCCATATTCGAACCCAAACTTCTCTGAAGTTCTCTTTTTTAACAAATTCGATATTATGAATCTCCGTTGCATCGACGTTAACTAGTTCTCGGATTTACATGCACTAAAAAACGCATTCTAAAAATGAAAATATGCTCGAAGTATATGCACACAAAATTATAAAAGTAGCTTAATATGCCAAATAATATAATCATTTGAGTAGTTGTAGTAAATGAGCTCCTTACCGATGAAAAGCCTCTGCCTGATTGATCCTGCGATCCCGGGCGATGGCTTTGACTTTGAAAAGGAAGATCAGTAATTGTTGTCGTCTTAAACCTCCTTCGTATGTATCTTTCTAATCAGCTTATCTTTTTAACGCTCCCACTTTCTGAGTCATTTCAAATAAACTTCAAGATCAAACAGCTTCAGGTCTTGAAAATCTTGTATGCCAAAATTTACTAAAAATGTCCCTATATGGCCCTAGGAAAAAACCATTAAGAACATGATGGATAGCATTTTATTTCATTCCATGAAATTTATAAAACAATTTTTTTTTTAAAAACCTCTCAAAAAGAGGGTGTGGCAAAAAATTTGTATAACTTCCTAGCTTGCATTTTAAGGCCTAAAAATTGCATATGGACGGACGGACGAACATTGCTAAATAGTCTTAGGATTTGGTCCTGATCATAAATATATATACTTTTAGGGGTCTAGGACGAATATTAAGGGGTATTACAAACGATGTGTCAAAATTAATATACTTTTAGGATCGGGTGTAAACAAACCAATCTTCATCATTGGCTAAGAACTTCCAACTTTTTTCTTCAAGATAAAATCTTTGCAAATAATTAATTTGCCTTTAAAAATATAACAGTCGCTTCAGTATGCATTGTCAAATATCAAGAAATTGAAAGATGGGTTTCATTCATTAAGGATTAGCGATAAGTCGATTATTAATAGGAAGTTTGTTGACAGAAGATCGCATAATCAAGATTAACTTTGATAAACTGTCCCAAGACGACAGATTTTATTTTATCCTCACCAGCCTTTCCGTGTAACAATTTGCTCCCCATGATCACAGATCAGTACTTATGCAGACAGTCAACTCAGCATACCAACTGTCTCCTTGAAACCGCAAACATTTTTTAAAAATGGTTCTCTCTCATATTTCCTATCTGTGAAAACGTGTGTGCCAGCCACACAAACAGGCTGTGCCCGTGATTGTCACTATATCATCGCATATCCGGAAAAGGTTCACCGGAATGAAGAAAACGCTAATAAGTAAACGGTAAAATGTTCGCTTGATGTTGGTGTTTCATGTGAATTATCCTTTGAGTTAGGTCAAAATTTTCCGTTAATGTTAATTATTATTCCATTAGAAATTGGTTCAAAATTCTTCGCTGTCTTCGAACTGTTCCTGTTATCGTAGCAAAAGCTGAAATATATTTTTTTCGAAGCTAAAATGAACAAAAACTACTTGTGAAAAATAGTGTAACAGAAAGGCTTACTATTTTTTTTTTTCGAAGGGCACGTCAAGTAGGACTAAGTTAAGTAATTGACGAGTTTACTTCTGTAAAATCCAGAAAATACAATATTTTAGAAAACGTTTATTTCTGTGAGTAGAAAATTATTCCAAATAAATGTTTTTTCTTTGTTGAAATTAATTAAGCCAGTAATTAATTAAAGTAATTAAAAACCATGGCCTCATATTTGGTTTTGCCCCGAGGCCCCCCAACCAGCTCAAGCAACGGCCTGGCTATGTTGCTAGTGTTTGTTGTTTGTGAACTTTTGTGATATGACAATCATTTTCAATAAATAGTATTCTGGTTCAATAAGTAAAACGAGAAATAAAACATTCCTCAAAAGAGTAAGGTATATTATTTCTTGCATTTTTATACAGCTAAAAACGGTTGGAAGATACAATTATTGGCAGCCAAAAAGTACAACTATTGGCGGTGCCAATAAATGTAGTTACATAGGATGTAATTATTGGCACCCCTGTCAATATATATATCCTTAACCAAAACAATCGAAATTTTGAATACATTTTTTGTGCACGTGTTTTACTTTCACTTATAAACCAAAACTGAAAAGTAATGTCAATAATTGTAGTCGTCACGCTAATTTGGTTCTAGTGGAAGTAACCATTTTGTTCTAAAACCAATCCGTTAATGACCGTTAATGAATTAAAAAAAAAGTTGTTTTAAAACGAATGCATAAGATTTATTGGTCTCCACCTAATCGAACTTTTATTCCCGTAGAATTTATTATTTTTTGGTTTCAATGACCATGGCACATTTTTGAGATTAAAAGAAACTGCAGTTTTCTGCTTCAATGCATAAAATGCGTCAATAATCGACGGAACGTAGACATTTAAAAACTACATACATAAATATAATACTATGGCGAGAACTCAAATCGAATTAACCACTGACGAGTTTGATATTGTATGATGGCATTTTTATTGCCGCACTTTTAATTTAAAATAGAAAACTTTTTGGAAAAACACTGCAATATTTAAATGATGCAATCACTTAACGTTATTTTAAGCTAAAACAATTAAAGAAAATGATTAAGTTTTTTGAAATATGTTTCGTAAACAAATTGTTTCATGTAGGTATTTAAAACCCACAGCAGTCCGTCGTTGACAATTTGTTGTTTTGTGTTGTATCATTAATATTTTTAAAATTTTAAAAAATATTCACAATGACATTTGATTTAAAATTCACTTTTATTCAAATGGCCTAGAGGCGAACGATCTGTAAATATAAAAAAATATTTTATGTGTCTTATGTAGGGTAGATGCAACACGGCTAAACTTAACCTGAACAAAAAGTCTGATATGTACGACAAATTAGCAGCTGTTATATTTAGAAAACGAACAATTTAAATTGGTAAAAACAAACATTTCTATTATATTTTTTCTTTCCCAAGGTCCAGTTGGGTAGTCCTGCTTATGGCGAAGTTCTACGTGGCGACATTATTTCCAAAATTGGAGAGTACGATGCACGAGACTTACGTCACTCTGACGCTCAAATGCTTTTTCGCACGGCAGGAAATGACATAAGAATAGTAGTGCAAAGGTAAATATCCTATAAATAACCATAGTACAATAACACATCACACTAAAATTGCATTTTTACAGAGACAGTAAAATCGCATACACACAGGGTTTAAGTAATGAATCTTCAAGGTGTTCTTCGGCTGTTCCCCCTGTTAGTCCTGTACCTCACCGGTAAAAATAATGCACGTATTAACATTGACACACGAACTCATATTATTTATTAATTTTAGAGGTCCATCTCCATTTTTGCCTGGACCTGGCCAATATGAAAGGGCAATGCATTCACCCATAAACACTTTGCCACACACAGTATTTCCGAATTTGAATGAATCTGGCGGTTATGTTGCACCATATCGGCCAGAATCTCAGGCATCACAAAGATTCAGTCCAATGCCAACTAGAGATCATCAACAGGATGTGAAAGAAGAGCAAGCTGCCATCGTAAATCAAGTGAGTAAATTTGAATATGTCTATTTAAATTTTTTGAAAAATTGTACAGCGGTTATTTTTAATAGAAAAAAAAACATTGTATATTTTAAAGCGCGGGCGTTCTTTCTGCTCCTAAGTGTATGTGTGTCGAAATACGAAGATTAATCTGATTAAATATATCCATACATACATTAAAAAACATATAGATTAACACTCGTTCGATATTTTCAGTGACATGTTTGATTGATGAATATTTCTATTATTTGGAACAAAATAGTGATGAATAATTTTCATTCCACTTTATCTTAATATTTATTTTTATAAGCAATTTGCTCGTTTGCTCAATTTATTGAGTCATATTGCCCCAAACAATTCTTAAATACTTTTTCTAGATAATTCGTGGAATGATTTTTAAAGAAGTAGGTTAATAGTATCTACAATGAATGGAAAAAGACTGCAAAATATTTTTTAAGGTTCCGAAAAGTAATACTAACCACTTTCTGATCAGAAGAACAAATACGAAGCTGCTTATTTTTTTAAAACCTTACGCAGTTAAGGGAAATAAACTTCGCACTTTGGAGTGGGAATTATAAATCGTATGTCATAATAATATTATAATTTTTTGTGAAACCATTAATTTGTTATTAAATTTTGTTCAATTAAATAATGCAGGTTTTTAATTAACAAACTTAATTCCTTAAACTTAAGGGTCCTTTTATTAGTTAAACACATTAAACAAACTAATACTACTCCACAAAAAATGTGCATATGAATCTGTCGGTTGCCACGAATGGAGTTCACCGGTGTCGTAAAAAGAAGATCAAACACAGGATAAATGTGGATTACCGCCATTGCCTGGAAACATAGGCACATTAGAAACTTTATTTAATGCATTAATTTCATTTATTGCACTTTATTTATGTATTGCAAATGTTGAAATGGAATTTGGGAATATTTTCTTCAAAATAGATAGCAGAAATATTTATGTTGATCACACTCGACTAATGCAAATAAGTACGCAGACTGATCCTTTATTTTATGCACTTGAAAATTCTGGAATTTCAGTTGATTGGTTTGTTTGATACGAGAGCTTGAAAACTAACCTTCGTTCGGAAGGTACATATTTGTCTTCTAGGTATTTGTCCTCTAGGTACAACTGCGTTGATATTAATTTGATTCCTACCGTCAGATACATAGTTAATCTAGGTGGACAGCAAGTAACATTTTCCATTAACCAAAATGATCATATGAACGCATTGTAATGACCTAAGAGAAACGAAACTGATTACCCAGAATAATTTTGTTTGAAGATCTTGATTATGTTCATTTAAATACAGCACCGAATCAGTCAAAATACTGTGAAACGATTTGGAGTCTTCACATTACTAAAGTGTGTAATTAAAAAAATGGCTGAAAAAATCAAAGCGATCACGTTTGATCATTTTATATAAATTACGTGATCTGACGCCTATCCAAAACGTTCAAGTTTATCGATTAAATTCAATACATTTGTGTGAGAAGGCACCCGACGTTTTCGCGATAATTTTCGCCATTTTGTATTTAATTATCAATGCTTCAATACTTTGTGCTAGTGCCTATCAATTCTTATTTAAAATTACACTTCTTCTTGGATGACTTAATACCTAGGCACATATGCAATATATACCAATTTGTAATGTTGATTGTAGATAGACATATTACATTTACTATGTAAACCCTTTTCCAATGTTGTTCGTTTGTGTTCGAGAATACTAAGAATACTAAGTTCATATAGACAAAATTGTGTTTTTTTTCAGGCTGCATAAATCTTATGAATTGGCTTAGCTCCAGCAATATTGGCAAAACGTTAACAGTAGCATGAATAAATTAAACTAATTTGTAATTTTATATTGATGGAGGAACGCCGGTATCACAAACAAATTTACAGTTTTATATATATGATATGCTTATATATTAATTTTTGTGAAATAAAGTTTGCAAAATCATTATTTATTCTTAAATATTATTTTTATATATTCCAGTACGTTGTGTTTATCAAATGAAATGTGTTAATTCAGTTTTTGCATCAGATAAAAATAATGAAGTTGCAGTTTCAAAAATGGTGATGCTCATTCCCTTTCCCCGGGTGCCGGGTACAGAGAATTTGCTGGGAACTGAAATTGCACAATACCTCTTTCACCTGATAAAGGAAAACTGGGTATACCATTCGCTACTTGTAACCTGACGCTGCGGCTGGCTGCTATATAGAAAAATCCTTAATTGAATAGGTGGAATCACATGTCTAATGATGAAACAGAACTGTCACATTAGCACTACTATATATGTCTTGCAAAAAGACTTGGTGCATTCTCAAACAACTTTTGCAGAAGCTTTATGGAGAAAGAAATCACCCCCAACCTGCTTGGCACATGCCCTGTTCTCTGAAGAAATATTGATCTCAAACCTCTCTAGCGCTTCGTCATAAGCTTCAATTAGTTCAACCAGTAGGGAAGGGCTTTATCGTAGATCCCTATGGTATCACAACTGGCCAATACTGCTCTAAGTGTGTCGGTCTTATGCCTTAGGTAGCCACTTCATCCTAACCTTACCATCCCCTTAATCAGAATGTCTCCGATTACAGCTTTTTATTGCTTATTTTATCCCTTTTCTGTTAAACTTCAAATAATATTATTTTCTTCAGCTTTCAAATCAATGTTTTGAGCAAAAACGAGAGCTGCATCAAGCGCAAACTTTGCTTTTCATCTTAAATAAGTGGTTTGACTTGTGACGCGGCTTTTTGTGGTAAAATCGCATGATGCGTTAAAAACTTGAGTCCATACCTCTCAAACTGAATGGCTAACTCTATCAAAACCAAAAAAAGTATATGCAACAACATTTTGCAAGAAACTTGAAGAATATCTAATTGTTAGAGAGGACTAAGAAATCTTGGACAACACATTCATCATATTTTGCATTTTATTTTAAATAGGCAAAAAGCGTTTTTGTATAATATTTTCCCTTCTCCTGTAAACAAATCATTTATTGAGTTTGCAGGCTTACACTCAAAGCCGACGATATGGTAAATTTTACATAACGGGCGATTAGCCCAAATAGGATTCGACTAATGGGCAATAAGTAACGCTGGTTAACAAAGTGATGTTATAAGAAAGTCGATTACTAATTTTAAATACTTATCTACCCTCATTACCAAACTATATTTTTTGTTTTTATTTGATCAGGTCTAGTTTTTGTGTTACAGCTACTACCAGTTAAATGTAATGTTTATTGTTTTGACTTTCCATGTACATGGTCGGTTAGTTTAATTCAATCTATAGTGTCCGCCAAATAACTTTTTTTTTCAAACAGGGCGCAAAACATCGAGTGTAGCTTCGGCTGTGTGGCACGTAGCGCCGTCCTGTTGAAACCAAATGTTGCCAACATCCTCCTCTTCAATTTTTGTGACCAAAAATTCGTTTAACATGATTCCATTCCATTGACTGTAACGGCCACTCCTTGCTCATTTAAAAAAAAATGAAAAATGGCCCAATTATGCCGCAATATTTCCCAGCGTTGTTCAAGCGTATACACAACCATATTCGTTCAGCGGTAAGCGGTATATTATCTGTCAAATCAGACATGAGCATTGAGCAAGTCTAATCAAGTGCAATCTAACATGGTAAAGATGGCGGACCCTTTAGTTTGCCGAAGAAAAATGGCCCAATTATGTCGCAATATTTCCCAGCGTTGTTAAAGCGTATACACAACCATATTCGTTCAGCGGAAGGATAAAACTATTTATCTGGCAAATCAGACATGAGCTAAGTGTTACCATTCGCGAAATAAGCACTAGTTGAAAAAAAATCGTTAGATGGCGGACCCTATATTTAATCCATTTGATCAATTAAAAATTAAATTCGGCCTGCTATATTTTATTGTGGACATTTTGACAGATCAATAAAGTTGATTTATTTTATATTTATTAAGATTAAGGATTATTAAATAATGTCGAGAATGTGAAAAAATGATCCTGAACATTTTTTTTATAACTTTGTGATGAAACTAATTTTAAAACTCAACGGAGAAATTTGATATTCCGTTGACACATTTTTCAATATTTCATATTGAGATCGGAAATCCACTAACAAATGAGTATGAAAGTAACATCTAGGAGCTTTTAATTAGATACCTATACGAAATTAGGTTGCAACAAGTCATTTAAAATGCATTTCCTATATTTTCATTTGAAATTTCCTTCTTAAAGTTGGGCGACATTTGCGATAAACACGGCAGAAGATTCCATCAGAATATTTATAAAGAAAAAACTTTACCAGTACATGTGGAGCCCAAGTATGCCGTCATATTTGTGGTGGGACTCAAAATCCCTGAAGGAAATTATGATTGAAGACGAATGCAATCAGTTAAATTATTTATCCCATAGTTTTTAATATTCCGCAAAAGTCAAAACCTTATAGTATTGAAAGATTTCGTGAACGTCATTTGTTGAACACCCGAAGTTACTTTTATAACGCGAGAAGTCAAACCTTTATCATTTTTCTTAGTAGTTGTAACTGTAGGTAGGTAACGTTTTTCTTTGCGTTCTCGAAACAATAGCAACTTGTGATTGACAATAGGAAAAATAATTGCACAAAAGCTAAAAGTGCCTTTTACTTCTCTGAAAGTGTTGTTTGATTTTTTCATTTTAGTCCAGCAAACGACTCTTTTTTAAGTACAAATAAGCATTTAATTACAGGCGCCTATCTTAATTTTTATTTTCATGCATCCTTTTGCGGGTGGACAGGCCGTTAGTAGTCTACAGGCCAACGTTAATGCGTATTACCAAATATGTTTAAAAACTAATATGGAGGTTATATACACGAAAATATTTTCCATCTAATCAAAATTTGTTATATTTAAACTATGTAGATTTATATTACTTAAAAAAATAATTCTCTCGTTCGAATCCGCAGTCTGGTTTAAAATATTTGGATTCTTTATAAAGCTGGCTCATTTTGTAAGGTTTTTAGCATCAACATTTATTTATTATAATCATTAATTTTAAATTAGCATTTCAAAAAACTCTCTAAGGCCCTAAAAATCTATTAATTGATTTCATCTAATAAAATAATTATTTATAGCTCACCTTACCTAGTCAATACACTATTTATTAATTGGCAATTCATATTTTTCGGAAAATACTCGGTCAAGGGCGGCCAAAGCATTATTTCTTATAAGCGGTTGACCTAAGCATGAGCACTGTCGTTTATTGCTTAGAAAATCAAGGACAAGCATAATATTTCATACATACAGCAAAAACAGAAACAAAAATAAAATCAAGGTGTTTTATATTTACTTTAGAAATGGCGCACGGCAGACACCCTAGTGATACACAACGGTCTCTGAGAAAAACGACGGCGCCGCACTCTGCAGTGTACTGCTCAAAAGATTCCATACCCCGCTGAGTTGTTTCGGTGTTTTTTTTTTTTTTGGAAAACAGCGTTTTTGACGAAAACAACAACACATTCATTATGTTTACACTTTTTAGCTAAATTAACCTTGATACACCTCTCACGGCTCTTTCGGGTTCATGACAAAAAACAAACCAATTCTTTCTCTGCTGCCAAGGCTTGTAGATTCTAAGGGCGTTCTGGGCATGTATCAAACAGGCAGGGAACAGACTATCGTACTTTGTTCTATTTTCAGTTAGCATTTAATTAAATTTAAATTCTCCGTCAAGATCAGTAATCTTATTATTTTTTTGTTGGTTTCCCAGCGGAGGAATGTACATACGATTCATTTTCCAAAATACATGTGGCTACATAATGTGTACTCGTACAGCTAACACTGAGATGAACGAAGGAAAATTGTTTTTCCTCTCAATTTTTGTGTGTTGGTTATAAAAGTATATAAAGATCGCAGATATATTTTTATATAGATATAAATATATATACATATATAGAAAAATTCAATAATGATCTTTTCGCTATTGGTGTAGGTTGTTGGAAGGTGATATGTTCCAACACCCCCTCTGTGGCCTCCCCAACGCCTATATTCAGTAATAAAAACAGAAAAATTGTTTTTTTCAAATATACATAGAAAAGTATATTTTTTTTTGTGTTCCCGAACAACGAGCAAAACATTTCGTGATTCGATTTAATATTCAGTTGCTTTCGGAAAATTGTATATTTAACATCATCTTCAGTGAATAATTCCACACGATCTCGAAGTGAAATTTCTTAGCCAGCAATAGCAGCGAGAGTTTCGAAAAAAAACGATTACATTTGCAGGTTTTTTCAATCAAATTTTATTACAATACCTAGTGTATTTTGTGAATTTAAATAAAAAAAAACTTTTTTATTCTCATTTTTGAATCGTGCTTTCAAGTGATAATCTTATATATTTTTTTTAAATTTATTTTTAAAAGGACGTTTTTTGATTTAAAAGAAACAAATAGAAAACAAACACAAAAATGGAATACGTACAATTTAAAAATGGTACTCCACATTACTACAGAGATACTCCAGACTTCAATGAAGCCATCCAGTATCAAGTAAGGATTAATCTACATACTAACTAAAAAAAAATCAAAACTAATTTAAACTAAATGATTCGAAAATATTTCAATTTAAAGTAAGAACGTTTATATAAGATTTATATAACGCCTCGTTCATGTGTTTTAATTTTTGGGAAAACAGTATAGTGGAATTTGTGTGGTTGTAAACATTTTGGATACGAGAACGTTCGTTCAGGCTATAAATCGATGACTAATGGTTCCAATTTGTTCGAACAAAAGTTTGCTTTATAGCTATTTGCGCATGCTCAAGGCATTGTGAAACCTAATAAGTTTACGTTAAAAATTAATTTATTTTATTTTTATTGGAACCAGTGATGATGGCAGAAGCTCAAGAAAAATATAGAACTCTGGATATAGAGAATAATTATCATGTTTGTTTGCCAAAAAAGTGTACCAACATTATACATATGTACGTGTTTGTTGATTTATGTATAACAGATTTAAATGTTAATAGACGGAAACGATGACAAGGGGTTAATTATACGAAAAAAAATATCTCTGCAAATGCTTAGCGAATCGATCGTTTCTATTTCAAAAGAAAACTTAAAGAAACACGTCATTGTGTCACGATGTTGTTCGGCTCTTTTGCTAAATGATTTTATACATTCGAAATAAGTTTTTAAACTAGGTTGAGAATAATAATATTACAGACATTAAAGATGACCACTATTAAGTTTGTTATTTTGGAAGGTAATCTAAACTTTTACTAATATTCCAGTGCAAGCTCTACCTAGAAACAGTTCAAGTTGCAAAACTAAGAACTTAATTCAAGAAAAAATGCACCCAAATCGGAGGAGCTGAGACTTAAAATTTTATTGGCATAAGTCCCAGCTTTGTAAATTTTCAAATGTAAGCAAAAAAGTTGTATTTTTTCTGAAGTTCTTCGGAAAAGTCTATAACCATGAGGTAGAGTATTGAACATTAGGAACTTTGTTAATTTTTGAAAATATTGTCAATCTAGCGAAATTTATTAAATGGCCCTAAGAATTTTAAAAATATGGCTATGGATTCGATAAAAGTGAATTTCCCCGCGCCCACTAAGCTAATTACAAAACTATTTATTGACCTATAGTTTCAAAGGCGTTTCAGTCAGGTGCGGTGATTTAGGAACATCAGTGGATTGCTACAAACACATTTAATCCGAACGCACTTTGGATTTTAATTATAATTGAAGGGAAATATGTACACGCGAGTAAAATAAATACACCCAATGTAGAATATTGAGAAGGTGTAATATCAAAATTTAGTCGAGCGATATGAATTTGCCTTTATCGAAACCATAGCCTTAAAAGTAGTAATTTGTTTAAATTCAAATGAATGATCAGAAAAATTAAGAAATTAATTTAAGAATAATAAATGAATGGGCAAAGTTTACAAAACGAATATGACAATTTATTAATAAAAAATTGAAATATTAAGAAAAAACATTAATCATAAAATCCCTGATTGCTTAAAATGAATTTAACATTGTTGAACCAATCTATTTTCATACTGTACCTTCATAGTCCAGGATAGATCACGATGTGTGGGCTAACTCTGTGTGTTTATAGAATTTTCATAGATAATATTTTTCCAAGGACAATATTATCTCTTCGGATTGATCATGAACGTGACTCATGTCTACCTCAAGTAGTTGTTGTTTAGACAGTTTATTGCTCGTTTTGCACTTTTATTGTTTGTGTTACTATCGATTGATAACATGACTCATGATTACTTGATAACAGCACACGCGAATTTATTTAAATATAATAATAAATTTTATAGCATTTGGATAAAAATATCTTTATTCTTGTCCTTAATGAACCATAAATATTTTAAAAATGTTACACCCAAGTCGTTATTACGACTCGGGATGCCCATCGAACAAGCAAACATATTTCATTTGAATTTGAAGTGTAAATGTAGCTGTTTTGTGTATATGTGTTTACAATCGCCTCACTGCATATCTGATGACGATGAAGGATATGGAAGACAAATAGTAGTTTTTGTATTTAGTATGTTTATATTACCAATATTATTTCATTATTTGTTTAGTTATATTTGGCAATAACTTGATCTCGGAAAAATTAATGAATTAATTATAAATGCATCATCATTATGGTGTTTGAATGTGTTAATGCTTCTGGTTTTGATTCAGAATTCTAAGGCAGAAGCAAATTTCGAAGAGAGGAACTGTCAACTGACACTTTCAGAAGAGTCCTTAGCAATCAAAAACGATATTAATTGCGTACATTTTAAAATTTTATACGGCTCAGATATGATAGTGTAAGTCGTTTTTCATTTCTTAAAACCATATGCAAAAGTGTAATAGTCTTGTAAACATGAGAAAGGAAAGACTGTTATTATTAGAGCCCGAAAAGTATTTGGGATTTCAAAAGGTTACCGGATGCATCCTACGTTGTATGTTGCTCTGAAGCTCATGATTTAAATATTCACATCTGTCAGCCAGAAATAGTGACTAAAAGACGCAACTGCATGTTAAAAATGATCTATATTGATGCATTGCTGAAGTAAAACCACTTAATAACTCTTATCAAAAGAGACTTTCAACTGAAGACTGAAGTAAAACCAATTAATAACTTTTATTAAGCATTAAAAAAGACTTTCAACGTGATATATATTTACAATCATTTGTTGGTTTGAAACAAATAACGTTGGATTCATTCGGCCAATTAACGTCTAGAATTTTCTGCGGGCTCACCGTCTTTAAATAAACTTGAAATTAAATGTATTACTAGCAAGTTATATTATCTTACATATGCCCAACAGGCATTAACTCCAATTCCATTAAAAACCACTTGAAATCTGACCCAATGTACCACATCAAAATAAACCATATAGGACTAATTATAAATATTGTAAAAAATTCTAGGTAATAGTTGCCAATCTAGATTTAAATCAAGTGACGTGGTATGTGGCAGACTCTGGTGTGAAAAATAGTCACTAATATGAGTGGGGCACAACCAAATTACTTGCTCAAAGCAGTGCCACATTGTCTGGTATGTCACAGACCAATGTCGGATGCATGCCACACACTTGTCCGATGTCTAATTTGGTATACGAAAATATTTTTTTTTAGACAAAATTCTTTATGTGAAACATTAATAGGTGTTGCTCATTTACATTAATATTAGAACGGCCGTTCTTCTTCTTACAAATTCGTAATAATTTGTACAAATTTGTTCTAATTTTTATTTAATACCGTTCTTTACCCTGCCCCTTAACACTACTCTGAGAAAATTAAAATTTTTTACACAACAAATTTCTTGTAGTAAGAAAAGAAAACTGTCAAATGTGAGGTCTTTGGCCGTTGATTTGAAAATTAAATTTACTTACTCCAACGATAAGAATTAAATTATATTAAACTAAATAAAATAATGGTTGCAGTGTTGTTCTTGCTATTAGCACTTACTTTTGTTTTTATTATTTAGACTTAATCCATAGCAGTACTTAGTAATGAAGTCCATGCTTTATATCCATAGCTCTACATATGTCCTATGTAGAGTTGCATTGCTTATATAATAAGAGGAGCGCCGAGAAAAAAGTCACTTAGAAATTTAAAGTTATAGCTTTCTACTGTGTTGTTGGAAGAATATATATATTTTATTTTGCCCTCCATAACCGCTACTCCCTTCGTATCCCATTCTGTTTCTATACCCGCAAGGCGATCATCCGTATTGACTTCTCGTACTGATTTTCTTTGTTTTATTCGCCCCCAACATTTAATTAAGATGAACAAAAATATTTTGTAATAACGCTGGCGCACGTCGTTTATTGGAAGAAACTTTTTAAAAAATTAGGCAACGTTTGGCCTTAAACACAGTATTTTTTTTTTTCAACCCAATGCAGAATAATGCACTCTGAAATCGCGAAAATCTTTAAACTGAATCTTAAACCACTGGCTTTTATTGTTATTGGTCTAATGAAATGGTTCGACTTTAGAATACGTAATTCTACTACAAATATTCACTCTGTTCGCCTCTTTGCCGACTGTTACTTGACTTTGCAGACCAGCGCAGCCATTGACAAATTAGTAAAGGTTTCAAAATTCTTAAGTCTTAAGGAAAGGAATCAATCGAAAATATTCAATTTTGACGATTGTGTGGCAGCTAATGGTTTTGATTTTTATACATTTTTACTTGTTCTTACCACCACCAATACGGAACATAAATTTATTATATATCCTCGGTGATAATTATCGCACAGGATTGTTTTGAGTTAAAAATGCAAAAGGCAAATAAAATAATCTTCAGTAAGTACGGTTGTGCAGAAATTAGATATGGAGTTCTTAAGTATATCCAATCTAGGGTGGAATAATCTGTCCATTGCTATTGATTTTACCTGATTGATATTGATGTTTTCCCAAATTCATATCAATTTGGAAGGTTTGTTGGTATAGTCCACAAGATCCATAAGTGTTCGAAAGAATTACGATTACAATAATATGTGAAAATGAGGGTCCTTGCGTCCGCGGAATTTAATCTTTTACATTTCATTTAGTTGCTCTCACGGTTTTAAGATAAATCCGAACATTTGACTCGTTATTTATTAAATTGAATCTCTTTGGTTAGATTCGATGTCACTCCATCCATATATTTATGAGCGATGTCATCAAAATTATGCTTTGAAATTTGCATAAAATTATTCTAATTTAGTTTTTTTTGAAGATACAACAAACGCGATTTTAAAGCTTTAATTGTTGCCTTCAATAATTATGTCCCTAGTCTTGACCACTTGTAAGATGCATCTCTTGGTTACGGCTCTACTTTGATACCGAATTTTTCCGAAAATAAACATTTTTATAGTTAAATAATACGGATTTCCAAGAATACATAAAAAAATGCCCGTTGGTTAAAGGAGGGAAAAATTCAACACGTCAATGGAAACCCACACATTCATTATGGTGAGGTTAGACTTAAACGTTCGGCACATCCGCTGTGAAATTAAATAATAAAATAAAATAATCATCCTTCATCAGTCTTGTTTTCCGATTATAGGTCCTTTAGCGTGGGTACTCGTCCATACAAATGACAAATTAATAACCACCTGACTGCAACTTGTCGACTCATCAACACAAGATTCAGTTGAGTACCTACAACAACAACCGCGATTCATGTATATATGCAAAATCTTTCGTCAATCCTCAAGTTTACAGCAACAAATTCACTTTTCATCCATCTACGAGCTATTTTCAACAATGATCTGACGAAAATAAAAATCAACCAAGAAACGCCATTTTATATTCTTACCACCAATGCGACGGTATTAAAGCAATTACGTAGACAATTTTTGAGGCCAAATGAAACTAAAAACTATTTTCACTGCCCCCGAGACGTCCGGCGCGTGGATAACAATTGTTTGTTTCTTTTAAAAATAATGACGCCGTACAGCTGCTGTTAAATTCCGAAATAAAAAAAAAATAAAAACCTATTTATACTTTTACTCGGGCGTAACGTCCGCCCGCCATCATCCAAGGAACAATTTAAATCTTCTCTACATAGAGACGAATAAAAATAACCAATTATCATTATATCATCCGTTTGGTCTTGGCCTGATCTGCTAGAAATTTCTGAAGCAAAAAAAAAACTAAAATGTAGGAAAATGCAAAAGTAGAAATATTGAAAAATGTATTAGTTTGTGTCAAATGTAAAACTTTATTCCTTTTTTTCTATTACTATCGTCCTAAACATGAAGTATCATCTAAAATTGAAGCTATAAGTTGTTTGTCTTGCAGGGCGCCATTTACTTCTTCTTCGTCCCATTGCAGCTGCACTTTGTTGAGGCGAGGTTCCTTCCGACGAATGACTCGAATTATTCCTCGCGTTTCGACAAGATCTGCGCAGCCAACAAACTCTGCCTGATCAACTGCGTGGATGTTTCGTTTGTAACACACTCTTTTATAAACGTCATGAAGGCGACCGATGGTAATGTCCTTGTTTTTCTCTTTTCGCAGCATTAACATTAAACAGCAAAGAAGGATCTTTTGTTGCAGAGGAAACGATTCCTCAATGTCGTCGTTAAGATTTTGTGAGGCACCGTATACTTTGTTAAGAACACTGATCACCTGCGTCACCTGCACAGGTTTCTGCTCTTGTTCGGGATCGGAATTGATGCCGAATTCAGTGAGGTTTAGTACTCCACCAACTTGTTTTTGTTGCTCAGCGATTTCGACCACACGGCGCCCGATATCGAGAGCCCGTCGAACATCACCACTGACTGCCGATACCTTAGCTGCGAGAAGTTGAATAGTAATTGGTGGGAATATTTCCAAGACACCTGCTTCCTCCAGTCGTGACTTAAAAATGTCCACTATTTGCTGCTTGTTGTAGGGAGAGAAGTGCATGAGGCGAGGCTTTAACTCGCACTTTGAGTTCAGTCTCATTAACATCCGATCAGTTAAGTCCAGACTGTTAGCAATTCCGATAAGAAGGAGACGAGAGTCGGCTATGGAAGGCCACTCAAAGATGGTATACAGTACGGATTGCTTTTGGCCGCAGAGCTGATCAATCTCGTCCAGAACCATCAAAATCATTTTGTGTTTGCCACTTAAATGCTTGTGAACGGCTGCCTGGTGGTCTTTTTCGGTTCTTCCAGTCACTTTGAGGTTCAGCTCGGCGCAGATTTTCTTGTAGATGCTGCCGATTGTCGAAATCGATGTGCAGTTTATGTAAACCTTAACAAATTTCTTCGAGAACTCCTCCGACTTCAGTAGCTTAGAGAGACAAGCTGTCTTGCCGGTACCTGGCTGACCAGACACGTACAAACTGCCTGACTTACTTTCCTCCAAGTGTTCGAGTAGAAATCCACGTAACTCTTCTAGTTCCTTCTCCCGGCCAGGCAACAAATTCGTCTCGGCACTATTCAGAACACGTCGTGCATTCTGAAACTTGTTGCGTTTTGATTCCTTTATCTTTGCCTCCTCTTCTTCGTTTTTCTTTAACTCTTCATCGTCACTTTCCTTTGTGTCCAAACTGATGCGATCAATCAGTCGTGAGGGACTTATTAAATCCTCTTTGGGAGATCGCTGAATTCTACTTTGTTTAGGTGGAGACACGTTCACTATTTTGGGGTCATCTGAAGCGGAATCACTGCCAGAATCAATTATCTTTCGTTTGGATTCACGTTTTTTTCTTGACTTAGGAGTCTTAGTGGTGGAATTCATGTCACGATTTTCTATCTCTTCGTCGTCAGTATCGATGAGGTTGCTATTTCTCCACTTGTTCGTTGCAGTGGTCGGTGTCTTGCTTACACTACTCAGTCTTGTTGATCTGCGAATTGTGGACATTTTTATAGAAACTATTTATTTTAAACAAACTTATTATGAACTAGGAATGGTGCCGAGATATTTTTTAATGAGTTTTAGGCGCGAAACAGATGGCAACTTGCCTTTAAAATTGAACCTTCCTTCTAGCACCGCATATGTTTTTGACAGCTGGTTTTGTTGACTGCAAGCGCTGGCAATGTAGTGTGCATTTTTTTTATTTATTTAGAAGAAATTTCTAAAGCTGGACACAGAAGGCGATGTTTTTATTCGATTGTTAAAATTTAATGAATAGGTTTATGTTTCGCGTGCTCATTTCAAATTGATTTTAAGCTAAAGCAACATACAACTATAGAATGTAATAATTATGTGTTTTATTTAGGTGATATGATGTATAATGTATATATAAAAAGACTTTGTTAAGGACGTATGCAGTTAAAACAAGGAAATATGCAAAGAGGGGTTAAATACAAATTATAGTTGCTGATTTGGTCTGATTTTAATCACTCGCACCTTGATTACTTGTTTGACTAAAACTCTGTATTGTTTAATTGCGTTTTATTAAAAAATGCTTATATTGAAATAAAAATACGAAAAATGTCCCACCTATAAAAATGCGTGAAATAACCTCACCAAATGTACACAGACTAGACCACTCCATAAATTCCAAAGTTTCAACGAACAACATTTAATTTTTCTCTCAAATTATTCTGCGGATTCAAATTACGTAAACATCTAAATATAGCATAAGCTGTAGAAATATTTGGAATTCACGATTTTCTTTATGTTTCCAATTAATAATACCTACCATCAATGCGTTGTAAGCGAAGGTTGTTAACGGATGCGTACATAAAAAATGTATTTGTAAATTAATTTTAACTTATTGGCATACAACAATGTATTTTGAATTTGATACGAAATACTGAGATTTGTTCTTATGACACAGAGAAAGATCATCTATTTTAAGACAATATAGAGAGGGTGGGGCGAATAAAAAAAGTTAATTTATTTTTAGAAAGCTTTGGCAATAACGCGAATACAACTACATTCAATGAATAATTTTGTTTGTCGTCTCTAGTCCAAGGTTGAACATATAAAATTAAATTTAAATGAAATAAGAAAAACTGTACTCTCTTAAAATGATGATTTATTTCCTTACAGCCATACCGAACAACTCCACTGGTCCTACCCGGTGCCAAGGTAAAGAAAGATGCTCCATCAACAGACTCTTACTTGAGACATTATCCAAATCCAGCTGTACGTGCTGCACCTGGTCATGACTATAATGATGTCTTGATGAAGCAACGCGTCGCCGATACAATGTTGCACAAAGTAGTTGGCCAAGAAGCCGACACCGGAAGGGTGCGTAGGTAAATAGAAGTCTTAAGAGCAGTTTTTCACAGAAAATGTGTTTGTACTTTTGAAGGTCTATCATAAACAATTCAACTCACCAATTGGCTTGTACTCAGATAGCAATATTGAAAACACAATCAGACAAACCGTTCCGTAAGTGTCAATATTTACTGTTTTTACTTAACCAATTTAAGAGCTTACAAATTAAAACAAGAAAAAAAAATAATTCAATTCAACTAGATTAGTAATGTTTAAGCTTAAGCTTTATACATTAATTGTATGGCTATTACAAGCTTGAGCTTAGGTAGCCCTTTTTAGCATAAAAATTAATATTTATGGTTTCGGTACTTAAACAAGCGCTAGAAAAAAAATCAAACTACAAAATCTCAAAGAAAAGAACTATTAATGACAATGTATATTTTTTCGTTTCTTTTTTTAAATATATATATTTTTCTCTTTAAAAACCAAATAAATTAATGTATGACAGAAAAAGGAGTAGTCCTTTAGATCGTCCCATGCCATCAAAGCTTGACCGGTAAAAATAATGAAATAAAACAAATTGTTTTTTATTTTATTTTGCTTTTCGTTAGTATTTTTTTTATTTTATTTCTAGTTTTATTTTTGTCACTTTAGTTTCATCTATAAATTTAATTTTATTCTTTTGTTAAAAAAATCAAAAGCACCAACTAGTGGAGCAGTTTTTCTTTTGTATTTTTTTATTTTTTTTTTAGTTTGAAAAATAAAACCAAAACATCTTACTCAACAACTATCTCTTAGAAATCTTCTAGTAAATAATCATTCTCATTCAAATAATTTTGAGTTCATAGCTGTAGATGGTTTCTGTCGGTTGGAATGCTTTTCAATTTTTAATAGAATTCATGGGTACAGAATTTTACACAGATTTACTCGCTTTTATGCACACATATTTTCAACATCCAAGCAAAATGTAGACATTATACAATACATATACACACAAGGGCATAATTTGGTTACGTGGCATGTTGTACCCTTTTAAATGTCAAAAAAACACCAAAAACCTTCCAAATTCCCAGATCGTTGTCCTTCTATGTGTTTCCTTCCCAATTATAAATGTTTTGTAATATTTCGTTAATGTGCTTTAGTCGTGCGTAAATTTATGTATATATTTTGTTTTATTTAAGTCCTAAATTGTATTTATATCCTCGATTGATCAGAATGGGTACAGGGATATAAGACAAAAATTACAAAAAAATGTTTGCGAATTTAGTATGCAATTCGCCTATTCTTTCTTATGTGATAATGGAATTATTTCAATATGTTGAACATACAAGAAAACTACCTTACCTCCGACTCTATTTTATTACCAGGGATGTGGTCTTGAACTCGCTCATTATGTCAACTGAAATACTGAGGTACAATCATCTGATCAATCTAAATTTCTACCTAGTACATGTTGTAACTGCTGCGTACTTGTTTAGGCTTTTGTTGCTCCTTATGGGAAGACACAAGTCTTCTTTTATTTTTTTTGACAATCTACATGTCAAAACTCTGTCAAAATTCGTATTTGTGCAAAATGTGTAATTGTCAGCGCACTTTAATTTTGCTTGGACGCATTTCCAATCTCATAGACAAATTTTATTCAGAGAAGAACATTACGTAGAAAAATAAAAAAAAAATATTTATTTTATATACTTTAAAATATACGATAAATAAACAAAAACTTTATGAAATAGAAAAGAAGTAACACAAACTAATCTAGGGGATGAATTCGAAGTTATTTAACGAAAACAAAAATATGTAGAAGTAGTTAAGTATAATTTAAAGAACATTGCTGCACAATTAATATTAGAATTTTCATCGATCTATCTTTCCTGGAACAAAAACATAAAATCCTGGAGCAACAAAAACAAAAACAACTTCAAGAAAAAGAACAACGAATTCAGCGTCAACAGCAACAACGCTTCCATCACTACTGAAAATAAGAGAACGGAAAATCAATTCTTAAATTTAAAAAAAATATAACTGAATACTACGATATTTTCCATATTTTATCCCTTAAACAAAACAAAACAAAAAAACAAATAACAAGCACTTTGTTAACACAAAAACCCCTCCAAACCCAGACTTTTAATATATACTAGCGTTTTGTTAATTTACTTTAACCAGTAACTTAAACAAAGAAAAAATAAACCAATATCCTATAGACACGGATTTAAGCCTTAAATGCAATGGGCGTTTGTCTTGGAATTAATTTAACCAAAATTATGATGCTTTAACTAAGCCTGTATTTTAAGAATTTCGTTAGTGCGTTTTCTAATTTTATTTTAGCTAACAAAATTATGCCTCAAATTATAATTGTGATCGAGCTTTATTTTATTTCATAATTTTTAAATGTGATAAGAAGTTCCTATGTACATAGACGATTTTAAAATTTTACAAGCACTTATATAGTTAATTAAAACAACACAAAAACATCACATTAAACACATAATTTTTGACTTGAAAAATTCAAATTCGCACTTGTTCACTTCTTTCACACACTCTCAGTCATTGTGTAATATTTTTTTGTAACATTTATACACATTTTTTTGTTAAAATTGAAACCTAAACAAAATTCTAACATATTGTGCACATTGTTTTTCTCTCTCTCTTTACTCTTTTTTTTTTGTTGACCATTTATGAAAACTGAAAACAAAAAAAAATATTATAAAAATAAAATATTTAAAATTGATACTTCTAACCGCAACGAAACAACGACAACTTTATGTAAACAAAATAAACAACCAACATGAATGCTGAATGAAATCGAAATGAATACTTCGAATTTGAACAACAAAAATGAAACAAAAAAAAAACTATTTGAAAAAAAAAATGACAGTTATAAGCCAACGGTTGTATATGATCCATCAAAAAGTGAAACATACAGAGCAATCCAAGAGGAAGGATACGGATATGGCGATAGAGCGCCGGAACTAGCGCATCCAGTGCAACCAAAAGTGTTCCATCCCAATAGATTGGTTCCGGGAAAGGTAAGATCGATGTGCCTAAATGTTGTTATATACGTAGCAAATCAAAATTTTAATTAAAAAAAAAACCTGAATCTGATATCCTTGTCATATTATTTTGACGTAGAGTTTCATACGTTATGTATATATATGTAAAATCATGTGTAAAATTGTCCCGCAATGCATTGTTGTGTCTTCTTGGAATACCTACCTATATTTTTTTTCATTGTCATTATCTAAGTAGTGCTCAAAACATTAATAGCGAAAACTAATATGTACATGCGATTCCTTTCATATTTTTTTTTCAGAATTAAATTTGTGTCGGAAGAAACCATTGAAATTAATTTTTAAATTTTCTTTTAGAAACCACCTTCCTCACCACACCCAGCGCCAGTTTCAAGTGCCTCGCCGTACCATGTAAGTATAACTCTTTGAAAGAATTTAGAAAACTCGTGGGTATACGCGACCAAGTAAAATGTGAATGGAGTGGCAAATTTCGTGAACCATTCGCTTGCGGAAAGTTGATCGGTCTCATATGATTGCTCCTTTACTCCCCAATTTTTGCTTCGGCAATTAATGCGCCTAAACAGAGGACACATAGGATTTTAGGAACCCAAAATAAAATACATACATCAATTCAATACCTATTTAATTGACAATCTAGTTTTGGTTATGAATTGACATCGCTAGTTATTTAACTGTAAAGACGTTTGTCAAAATATCATTGTCATTGTCAACTGACGACCTGTAAACAAAAATGTATGTCGATTTTCATTCACCCATTCGTCATTTTGGAACTGTTCCAACTGCTGTCAAGAACTGTTCCAAATGCTGTCAGTGCTGTTCTATCTATTTCGCGAGAACTTTTCCAACATTGCGAATTAGGTGAATGAAAATCGTCATTAGATGACCCAAACAAAAAATTTACATTTAATTTATACTTGTTTCGACAAATGACAAAAACAAGAACTGTCAAACTTCATCAATTTTAGGGTATTTGGTAGTCAAGCTTAATATTGATACCTTCGGTTTGGAAGACAGCAAACAAAATTGAAGCAATACTTTTTTTTAAAAATGTTCTCTTATTATCAACTATGTGAAACAATTTAAGACTCGCTTATATCCATCCCATCAGAAGTAGCAGTGGGAATAGAAAAATTGTATTCTTTCTTCTTTTCTGAAATGCTAAAATTCGGTGCGGTGTAAGTGTTCCATAAGATTAAATATTAGAAACTATTTATCGCTTTATACTCCAAGTGGAAACAATACAGGACTTTGTCTGAATAAACGACGTCACGCCCAATATCCATGTGTCCGTATGTAAGTAAGTCCAAATTTTTAATGTTGACTTAAGGCCCGTGCAAATGTGGTTAAAGTTTATCTTATTGTTTTTAAAAACCATTTTTAATACTGATGTGGGTGCCGTGGCTTAGTGGTTAAGTGCGTTAGACCACTAAGCGAAAGGTCGCTGGTTAAAATCTCCACCTGAAAGTTTTTATTCGCTGTCCCACCTCTTGAGAACGTCTGACAAACATTCAAGAATAAAAACTGTTATGAGAAGCTTCTCAAAAAATTCATTGCCGTTCGGAATCGGCAAATAAACTGTAGGTCCCTTCCATTCGTGTCAAAAATATATCTTCACACACACAGTGGTTGGAGAAGCTAGGCTTTGGGTTCTACATGTGCCGTTTACGCCTAATATTTTTTTATTTTATTTTTAATACTGAAACACATAATTTACTGTTCATTTCCAGGTGGTAAACACACACGAAGATGCCATCCGTCAGAGTGGCTCATTCAATCGCTTGATGTACAGCGTCTTAGGAACAACTGATTACTAAAAACCATCAATTTACTTAAATACAACTAACAAATTGAAAAACAAAAAAAAAAAAAAAAACAAATAACAAGAACGAATTTCTAGTGGAGTAAAAAATAAATGTTTTATCTTAATAACTGATGCGTTAGAATCTTTAAATAAATAAATTATTGTACGTACTACAATTTAATTCGAAAATTACCAAGAAAAAAGGAACTTAAAACTTCATTTTAGAAAAAAAAAAACATTACGAATTTTATTTTTAATTGAATCGCAGAGATACTATTTATTTTTTATATTTTATTTTTCAAAATATGTAATTAAAGCAAAACTATGTCCATTTATAATATTTATTAATTCGAAACAAAAACAATAAAGATTTATTTATATTTTATTGTTAAATTAGGTATTTTACTTTGTTATACAATGTGTGACCGACCGGAATATGGGTGAAATCTAGTCAAAAAAAAGAGCTGAATCGGCAAGTTAAATAAACTCGTGTATACTTCTTTTTCTTTATTGTTCAAGTTATATAATGTGAAAATATAACCATTTCTCTTACACTGTTTTAAACATATTATTGTGTATCTAAAAGTTTCAATAAAATTTAACTAAAACTACATATCTTACATGGTTGTATATTAATATGAGTTTTTAAAAGACAGTGAATGTCGCTAATATATGTTTCAACCATTGATTTAGGGGTTATCCAAATTTTTCAAACAAAACACAAAAAGCTAAGGATCTCCTGCTTAGTTTTCAATTCACATTCGACGATAATGAAACGCTCAACTGTCAATATGGTTATCATTTTAATTGTCATTCTTGAGCATTATCTTGTTCTTGTTCTCACCCGTATTTATAAACATATTTTGTGCCGGACTTAATAAAGAATATACAAACTTAAGCAACGTGGCTTAAAATTTGTTTTTAGAGGCTGAGAAAATGTGCGTAAAACTTGACTTTGATTGCAAATGTCATTTTCATCCTAAAAAACTTATTTCAATATATAAAATGCCGTTTGGCATTTAGCAAGGCAGGAAATAAACAAACAAGGTGCAAAATTTATAAAAGCAGATTTATTGAACCTAAGATAAAGAATTTCACAATAAATATCGATTTTCTGAAGCGAATACGCACGTAAGTGTTGTGTAGTTGGGAGAAAGAGACAAAATTCTAAAACTCGAGGTCGAAGTTTGTTTTTTTGCTTTAGAATATAACTCAAATTATTAAATATCTATTAACATCATTATATTTTGTGCATTAACTTTAGTTAAGTGTTCAGTTATCAAGTGAGTTTCGTAAATAAATCAGAATGCTATGCGAGCGCTCGTAACAACCAAACGCATATTAAGTAGTTAACCAGGTGCTCACAATACCTAAGAACTAAGCTCACCAGTGTCTCGCGCAGGATCGATCCATACTTAACATTCATACGCCGTTTATTGAGGTACCATTCTTACTTTCATGTAAGTCTTTCCTCACCAACAATTCTCTCGACTGAAGCAAATTATATCTTAGTTGCAAAAGGTGATTTAGTTTTTAACAAAAGGGTGTCGCAGACGAGAGGTCTCACTAATGCACTTTTTCCTGTCACCATTTATTTGTTCTATTTAAAAAAAAAAGTTTTGCAAAATTTATTCAAGTATGGGAGTCACATGACGGCGCGCTACCTTGCCTAAATACTTTTTTGAAGGTATCGGTGAAGTCGTTACCGACCTTGATGTAGCAGCGAGATTACTATCTCTATAATTACAAACGGACTTGTTTGATAGGACTACTAAAATTAGGCATGGCTCGGTACATGCTTTCACCAACCTAGTGACTGAACTTCTGGTGTTTATACCCTATCCTAAGGGTATATTAATTTTGACACATAGTTTGTAACACCCCTTAATATTCGTCGTAGACCCATAAAAGTATATATATTTATGATCAGGACCAAATTCTAAGACTATCTAGCAATGTCCGTCCGTCCGTACGCAATTTTTAGGCCTTTAAAATTAAGCTATGAAGCTGAAATTTGGACCACATATTCCCTAGGGCTCCGAAATGGTTAAGTGTAAACATTTTTTGATTACGCTCACTGCCACACCCACAATTTAGAAAAAACCGTTTTAAAGCTAAAGTTAGAGAGATAGAGTGTTACATTTTTCACAAGATATGTAGGTACTGCCCCCCTTTATAAGTTTGTCATATAAAGTTTTTTGCCACGCCTACTTTTTTACTAAAATGCTGTTTTCTTCGAAAATATTCATAGAAAGCGAAAAAAAATGTTTAACAAGATATTTACCCAATATTTTTTCCAACATGTCGCCCATACAAAGTTTTTGGCCACGCCCACTTTTTGTGGGCGTTTTTTCAAAAAAATTCTTCTTAATGCTTTTTCTTTAGGGCATATAGGGATATGGATAGGGTATCATACTGTTCGCCCCCAGCGGACTGTAGCCTTTCCTTATGTTTTTGAATCACATCATATAAAAATATTTTGAAAATATTAAAAGGAATGAACGATTAAGTTTGCTTATTTACCACTGCTCACTGGGTTTTTGTTTTTGTGGTTTATTTTTGTTCTCCGTGTGGCAACGGACAAACTTTTTTCACGAATACACACACAATATTGAATACAGGCCCCGACAAATTCATCATTCAATCAATTTAAATGTTGACGTCCAAGCGTTTAATGAAAGTAACAGTGCAATAGAATTCGTAGAGTTTTATTAATATTTTTTAATGTGTGCGGCTTACTCTTCGAAATACCCTGAAACACACAATTGCATAATACGCCAATGTCTCTTCCAAACAATGTGCCATAACTCCACGGGTCTTCGTGGCATGGCAGTATCTCCTCTAAATTTTTTTCACAAATTAATAAACTGCACGCTACGTATTCTGTGTGTCAGGGCCTACAACGCCTCGAAGTGACTTGTCTGACTCATTTCGTGTGTGAATGTTTTACCGGCATTGCCCATTGAAATGAGCGATTTAAACACAGGTTAATGTATTTCATCAACAAAAGAAATTAAATATGGCACTATCACATTAAAATCAAATTTATCAAAATTAGATTTCATTAAGTGGAAACGATTATTATCTAGTATCGTAAATATTACTTTGCTCATTCTGCGTGACATCGAAATACTGTCGTCACCTTTTTTTTTAAAAAAAAAAACCTCAACTCTTTTTTAAAATTTTTATTTATATCTATGAATTTTCATAATTTATTTATTAACTACATTTACACACATTGAGAGTAAAAAAAAATAAAAAACGTTTGGATCGCATTATCCGAAAATATTTATCAGACTAAATTTTCGCATATTTTACTGCAGGTTTGGCAGTCGCCAATTAAATGTCACCCCCCCTTCTTACTGTTGATACTGATGGAACTGCTGCGGCTGGTACTGTTGTGCCTTTGTGTATTCTTGCTGCTGCTGTTGCTTAAGTCCTGCTTGTCCTCCTTGAGGTTGACGCAGAAGTTGTTGTGGGGCTGGCGTTGGAATTTTGACAACAATATCTGTTGGCTCTCGAATAACTTCAGCCTTAAAACCTTCTTTTGGATCAGCAGTATATTTGACTGTTCGAATGAAGCCATCAGAATCCACAACTGAATAGGAACCCTTGATCACGGATCCATCACGAACTTCTTTGCGGTTTTGATAGTTGGTGAATTCATCATCTTTGACGTCAAATCCAAATTGGTAGTTGGATGCATTGGGCTAAAAGAAAACACAACAAATTTTAAACCGATTAAAATAAATATCAAAAACCAGTTAGGCACATGCATTTGAACCACATCAACATGATATTGTCCAACAAAACTATCAACAGACCGGTTAGTGTCCTCTATGAGAAGTTGCTGAGCGAATATGCAACTGCAAGTACCTACACTGAGCAATTGCACGTCGCGTGGTACTGGCTTCAAGTGAAAGTAAATCAGATCAAATTCGTTTTTTTCTCTCTCTATATTACTGGACCGTAGAGTCTCGGGTTGTTATGCAATCGAATACGCATTATGAATTTAAATATATCCTATGGACGCGGATACGTGCAACATACACCATCTGGAAGCGTTTCGAGTTACGAGCGAAGATTACAGATTACCCAAGTGGGCACTTTCTATTCACGAACACAAAACGAGCGTAACGTTTAAAGAACTGCATTCATTGTAAGGCGCTTATTTTAAACCAGTCACTCTGCTGACAGAAGAAGGTCACACAAATTGCATCGGGCAACTTCAATTGCCTTGTAGTCATAATTTAAAAAGGGTGCGACGGGTCTTGAGGGCGGTCTCGACTGTCTGCTGGAAAGAAGTAGGTTAAGGCAGTTCTCTGGGCTCGGCTTGGCTCAGGCGTCATACATCTAGCCGGGGATAGAAAGAGAGAGGCGAAAAGTGAATCGTTACTCCATAAATACTGCTTGAGGTATTCGTGTTTGGATATCTTGTCTTTCAAGACTTCGTGATTGTTGTGTAATTTGTTAGGTCTCGCCCAGATAAGAGCATACAACTTACGAATGCCGTGGACCGCAGCGCAACCGCCATCACACATTTGCAATTGAACTCCACTTTCATAATTAATGCGATCGTTTTGCGTTTACGCATATTTCCTACGCACACCCAAGATAGTTGTGCAACGACATGCGCTCTATAGGTACCCGACTAAGTTCAACAAACTTGTTATGAACCAGTTGTGGCCAATCAAGCTTTGGCGTAGAGGGAATGTGTGCCTTTTTTTGATGAAAATCGTTGCGCTCTACTATGAGATAGAATATGGCTTAATTAAAGTGCGTTAGATAAATATTATTGGAGGCCTCTATTCAGATATGGAAGTGGTTGTGTTGCAAATTCGAAGAAATGTTTGGTTATATGTATAGAACGAATGGATAATTATGTAAAGGTCCTTGAAACGTTTGAATTTTGAAGATTTTTTGTAGAATAACTACATCCGGGAACATGATACTCTTAATAGCTCGTCATAGTCCAACAATTTTTTTTTAAATGTTTTTTAAAATATCTTCCTGCTATGCAAATTTTTTCGCTTCCACAATCGTCTTAGGTTTATTAACCTTGCACTTTCTTTAATCGTACGTCTGCATGAACTGCGCACGCGAATATAAATTTAAATTTCCGGAAGGAAACTTTAACCATCTATCCATAGATTGTTTTCGTATAAATTTTTTTTCAATGAGGAGTATTCGATTTGTCGCTGTGCGGCTAACAATGCTCAAATACGTGGTTACATTGCGCGCCTGCGCGTGAGTAAAGTTAATGGCCTTTGATTGCTGTTGCTACATTGAATGGCTCACAAAAAAAAAACATCATTAAATACCATACCATGCACCAAAGTGGAGGATTTGTGTTTTTGTTGTTTTGTTGATTCCATTTTAGAGTCAGTTTCTTCTTTATGGGATTCGAGTAAGATTGTGAGATTGGACTTAAACTTCATTCCGATGTGGCCATTTGAAATGTTAAACCGATCAGCAGCAACAGTGGCGGGGGATTGTACCCAGTTCGCAACTTTTAACAATGTGATCGATTGCTTTAGGTGAATAATCCGCTGATTGGAAATGCAGATAAAAGTATTTCAAGACCTAAATACATTGACTTACGTAACACAGAGGATTATAATGGAATTGAGGCTGGTATATCTTAAAAAATGCACTCTCCAAAATGAGGCAGAAGTGTCTTAAAAATTGGTGGCCATAAGGCATTATGCGCATAAGTATGATCATTTTTTATGATTGAGCTCAAAAAATTGTTATTTAGGTTATTCTCTTTAAATAATGTAAAGCGATTTAAGGATTAATAGTCGTTGAACTTACGTGTGTCTAATTAGTAATGCAATCGCGTTAAGTGCCTAATTTGATGCTTGTAAAACGGAACTCTAGCCACGACCAAAAATGTCTGATTTATGTATTCCAATTAGCGGATTTGCACAGATTAAACACACACGCTGACAAGGACTCAAAGTTTTTAAGATTTTGTAACCTATTATATAATTAATTTATCTAACTTTCACTCTAAAACCAAATTGATAGATGAAATCACCTAACCTATAAATTATTGTTCCAATCGAAATTACTTACATCCTCATATTCATCTTCCTCCTGTTGCTGTTGCTGTTGCTTGAGTTTGCTAGCTGGCGATTGGTACTGTATCGCCTGGGGACGTGGACGTGGTGCTGGAGCGGCTTGTTGTTGCCTATAGACAACTTGTTGAGGTTGTTGCTGTTGTTGCTGTTGTTGTTGATACTGAACCTGATAAATAATTCCAAAAGGTCATTAGAAAAAACAAAAAAATAATAAAAAAAAACACATCTGCAAACTCCATTTAGATGAGGGAAACTTACCTGTTGCTGTTGTGGTTGCTGCTGCAGATAATCTCGAACCGATGGTGCTACGTACGCTTGTGAATTACGTTGCTGTTGTTGTGCTCGTATCTAATATAGATGATGTACTTATGAGTAACAACCCTTATTCGAATTTCTTTATATATACCATACCTGTTCCTGAACATTATCCTTAACTCTGATTTGCTGTCCCGGATTCACGTACTGTTGCTGCTGTTCGGGATTTTGTTCATAGATAGGCGTGGCATCTGGATTACCACCAGATGCCTGTGCAGATAGCTGTTGATAGTATTGCCGTAGGTATGCAGGATCAACTGCTTGTTGAGCTGTTACACTGACCCCCAGTAAGGCACTGAACACAACGATTACCGTTTGAAAGGAACGCATTTTTACTATTATATTTATTATTTTAATTTCGTTCGCACACTCTTGCACTTTGTATTCACGAAAATTAGGGTTACAATCACTTTTTGAGGAGGAAGAAAAAAAAAAAACAAAAACAACACAACTAAGTCCACTAAAATTATGGAGGTAAGCAACTTTTAAAACCAACCACTACCGAATATGTCTCCCGACTAAAGCCACTCAGATGCGATCTGCAGCTTGAGCATTGGCCTTATATATGAGGGTTCGATCGTTTTGGCGAAGCCCCCCAGTTGGTGTATCGAACCCAAGTGGTGGTAACTATACCTCGTGGGTAGGGGGTAATAAAACTACGAGTATTTTTTTGTTTCTTATTATCTTACTTGTACTTTCGTTTGTCTGCACGAGATATTGCGATCGGTTGCTCCAACTGACATGACGTCAGTTATGGAGGCATTGTTTGGTATGGGTAGGTATGTTCCCCTCATTTGTTGACTTTCTTTGGATTGTACGAGGAGCTATTTGGTTCTTCAAGATAGGTACATGTATACCAAATACTAGTTCTTAAATGATTAGTAGGTTTCGATGTCAATTTAGAAGACAATGGGATCACATTGGTATGGTTCGATGTTGGTACGTTATGTCATTGAATTGAATTTGTATATTATTTTATTATATAATTTGGATACGAAACGTGTGTACGAGTTTTGTACCCGCTTACGTATTGCGTTAACGTGACTCTTTAAATATTCGGTTTTAGTTTGAACTCATTTGATTGTTATGAAAAGTTGAGTTGCATTACGCATGCAAGCAAGGTGTATCGCGCGTATACCATGTGAAAGGCTAACAACGTTCTTTTGATAAAGGAATACTGCATACAAGGATTAAATTACAATTATGAGGTGAGTTTATTGAAAGTATGTCCAACAATTGAAGTAATAAAATAAACTATTTATTGGCATTAAAAAAAGAGATCGCGCGCATATGGGCTTCGAGTTTCAGGTTAGTTAAGGTGGCTTTCTGAGTGAGCATGAAAAATTGGGTCGGTTGTTGATAGGGGAAATCGAATACGTCAATGTTTGCATGCGGTTTTACACCATTTGTAGGTATTTGTCTGTTGAAAATGTCAACCGCTATTGTGAGTTGTTGTGGCGAAAAATGGAGAATATTTCTTACCAAGGGCTCGCTGGTTTTTAGGTAAATTAATGATGATGTCAAGCTCTTATTACAAAGCCTAAAAGTAATTTTCTATTAAGCTCGTCAATCACAAGCAAAGAATAAGCTTTTGATTTAAAATTTTCGCCGTTCAGCCATTTGGACGATAACAAATATTTATTATACCTACCTTCAAAGGAGCCTATACTTGATTGATATATATACATATCTAATTATTAGATCTTAACAGTAGATATTCAAAAATAATCAAATATTTACTTCATATATATATTTTATACCTTTTTACCAATTTAAAGTAAAGATATTATATCTACCTTACAGATAATGTGCAAATATTTACGCCTTACTTATGATATTGGATGAATTGGATGATACGGAGTGATAATCTTTGATGGTATCTTCTTATGAGTGATGTTTTATTGCCAATAACCCTTCTGGAGTTCGAGATGCATTTCACTTAAATGTAAAAAAACTCTACAAAGTCAGTACTAAATTTGGGGTTATTATACATTGGATATGTAAAAAACCCATCGATTTTATATTGCAAATGTGTTTCATCAGTTAGTTCGTTGGAATACCGAGCGATGCTTCCTAGGTTCTTTCATATGCCAATAACGCCTTTATATATTTATTTTATATTCCAAAAGGGCTATCCAAAAGAGCTGCGTAAGTTGAGTACAATTGTCTCTCTTGACTGCAATTGGGGGATACCTATGTCTGAGGTAGAACTCCTTAAAAGTGAAATAATTAAATAATAATTCGTAAAAGACAAAAGAAAAGCCTGAATTGAACTACTAAATAAAACAAAATTGAATAAAGCTCCTGAATATAAATAATAGCATATCCTTAAAGAGTTTAATAAGAAAGTACTAATCATGTTCGTTTATCAAATAAATGTGTCCTTAAGGTTATTAGCTGAAGTCACAATAGTACCAAAGCTGAGAAACAAAGCGATTCACTGAAGCAATTACATCTGATTATTGAAGACCGTCGATTAACTGATTCGCATTTATAGAATAACTAAAGAAATAGAAAAAGCCCTTAAGAAAAGGAGAACACCTCTCCCAAGCCTTAGAAAAATAAAATAAAAAGGAATATAAACTCTTGCATAAGTCTGACAAACATCCAAGATTAAGATTGGTCATGAAAAGCTTCTCGCTTCGTCTGTATTAAGCACGTAAATGAATACTCTGGATTCAAAGAAATTGCGATAGGAGTTCCACATAGAAGACGCAAAAATTATGGTTTAATGAGCAGGTTTTAAAATTTAAATATTTGGGAATGACAGTAGACGCGCAACTGAAATAAAAAGACGGGTGACCGCTCATTATAAGGTGTAATCAAATCCATCGATAGATATGCCATTGGTAGATGTGCCAAACTCAGCGGACAAAACAAGTTGATGTTATACAAGCAAGTTTTAAAATCGGGTTAGACGTACGGTATACAGCTTCAGGGTTGTACCAAAACAAGTCACCTTAATATTTTTTTAAACAAAATGATCAAATTGTACGGCTACTCTCGTAAATAAAATAAAATCATTTGCCCGTAAACAACGGAGTCGCCTTCGGAATCTTTACATTAACACCATGCCAATAATTTTAATTGACAGAATTTCTACAATTAATGTACAGGGTCACTGTACATGACATACTTATTGCGTATATTCACTGCGCACCAAACAAGCAATTTTGATGTATAAACATCATATAATAATAATATATAATAATAATAATAATCACCCATATTGTACTTAGCGTTCATATTAAACGACAGCTGTCGTTTTTTGAGTTGTTTGTTTTTCAATTTTAAATTTATTTAATATTAACTATTTTAAATTGGGCTAATATTCAAAACAAAGACAAGAATGAATAGTGTTGCAATGTCCAAATCATGGCAGAGCGAAAGCGACGAAGAAGATAATTTAGCAACAAGAGAACTGAAACTCATAAGAAGAACAATCAGGTCTAAATCCGATCCCTTAGATTTACCAGACTGTAAGGAAAAGGACAAATATTTTGTGGTAAACAAAATTTGATAACATTTATAGATTTAGAATGTACTTCAGACTTAGCAAAGAAGCATTTGTCTATTTACTTAATGAAGTTAAAGACAAACTTCCTGCTGCACGGAATTCTTTGTCAGTTCCAGTACCTTTAAAACTTACTTCGACATTGCGATTTCTTGCGGAAGGTGGATATAAGAAGGGTGTAGGCAATGATTTCAATTAGGGTCTTGCCCAACCAACCCTTGTAAATTTTAATAATATGTAATAAACATGCATTACACAGAAGAGGAAAAGAATTGTGAAAAATTATATTTTATCAAAAGGCTGGAATTCCAGGAGTCTAAATACTATGATTGTAGGAGATGTTTCTTCTTGTAAGTTTTTAAAATACATCTTAGTTAATTTTAGGTTTGTGATTATCAAATGCGTATAAGGTTTGTTGATGCTAGACACGCTGGAGTCATGACTCATTACTCGTCGGAGTGAGCTTCGTGGAATTCTTCAAAGAAATTACGACCGAGGTGAAAGAAACAATTGGTTGTTAGGTTGTATCTGGTACATATGGAGGTTCCAATAGAACAAGATCTTATTGTATTGGACAACGTATCAGATCTCATATCTAGAATCCGCATTGAAGACCAATAAATGAAAATCAATTTTTTGGGCGATTAGACATTTTCCAAACTTTTGCCATTTTGGGTAATTTGGTTCTGGGCCATTTGTCACGGTACCAAAAAGTCGTATGATAAGAATATTAATATCCAGTAAAAATTATAAAGTTTAGGTTTTAATTTTGCTACGGAAACAATTTTGCAGTTAAAACAAAACCAAAATTTCGTAATATCCGTAACAACTGTTTTTCCATTTTGTGTCTTTTTTGTCCGCTAAAATAATTTTCTCCTTAAGCCTATTAAAAACGAGACCAAACATTCCTGTTGGAACTGTTTTACCATTCAATAACTTATTACATGATTCTTTAAAAACTCTTTTATATCCTTTTTGGGATATCTTTCCTTAAAAATGTTACTCAATAAAATTAGTAAGCTTCCGAAGATCCAAACGAATACCCACCTGCTACAACTGTCCTCCCAAAAAAAAATGTTTAAAATTGAATTAAAGTCTGTTTAAGATTTAACTAACACTTTTTTCAAAATTCATCACATACTAATACAATGAACAATCACATGTCGGATATTATTAAATTTTTTTTTTTTTGATATGTACCTACCTAGGCACCTCAACCATCATCACCACATCGTATTACTCACCAACCAGTGCAATAGCCCGCAGCTTTAACTTAATCTGATGTTATCCTCTTCCAGTGTTTTCCACAAAATATTTTTTTATCGTTACCTTCCCAAAATGGCAATCTTTTCACATTCTCAAATAGGTAAGTATCTCACTTCTCACAGTTTGCTATGCTAGGCGGCGAGTGTCTACAATTTAACCCAATGTGTAATACAAACAGAGCACACAAATTCCGATATTCTCGTCTTCGTGGTCAATACACCGGTCAAACCGGTTTCCTAGCAATGTACACACAAACAACTACGGCTAACCATCATGAATTTTTGCATAAATTAAACGAATTTGAAGTCCGAGCAATGGGAATAATATTTTATCATGCCCAGCAAAGACACATCAGAAGGACCTCATCCTTTATTATTATCTTATTCTTTGAATGCGAGTATCAGTATGGGAAAAAGGGTGAAAAACCAAGAGACATATTGCAACGCAATGAGGGCCTTATCTGAGTTATCCTTACGAATGTCCTTTTCTCAGAGAGAACCGGTTCTGGACATCTTCTTAAACGAATGACCCAGCGATTTGAGGACACATTTCTAAAGTAGAGGTATGCCGGCTACTTTCACAATCCCTTTATCATATGCTCGTCCATAACTGTGTCATCCCTTCGGGTGCAATTAAAGTAAAAAGAAATTCTTACAAAGTCCGGTTTTTGGACAGTCAATCACCTACTGCGAGTTATGCAAATTAATCCATATCCCAATGACCCACAATGTATGTCCTTCAACCCTTCGCCGAGTCGAGTAACAACCCCTTTTCTTCATCACTTCTTGCAAGAAGACAACCGATTCAATGTGGACAAGGACATCTTGGGTCATCATTAAAACTGGTTTTATTTCTGATCTTCGGAAATGTGTATGAAATGATGGGCTTTCTTTGTGCAGGATGACCTTTTAGAGGTGGAAGGGTGGTTTGAATTTTTTGTTTCTTTTATTTCTTAAAACCGGACTGGCCAGTTTTCGTGGGAAATTTTTTCAAGTCAAAGGTCTTTCGTTTTGCTGATAGCTAGAGAAACTCATGTTATGTGTGTGACCTTACCTTAAAAATTTGATAATTAGGTGGTACCACAAGGGTTGAGGAGGAATTGCATAGCTTAATCCTTTATGTTGTTCGTGTCTCCGACCGAGAGTAGTTTATTATCAACTTATGAGTTACATTATTGCATTTTATCATTTTGCATAGAAACTGTGGTCATGAGTCTGCTGCGATAAGATTTGAAGATCCAAAAATGTCACGTTCGTCATCGAGGTAAACAATTGTTGGCGGAGGGATTGCGTTCAAAGAGCTCCTTGTGCCAGATCCCAGTAATGTTCACCATATCCTCCGTTTTTATCAGCCCAAATTACCTAAGGAAAGTAGAAATGTGTGCGTATCATTAATTTATTTTCTTTCAATAAATATACACAAGTCATTCTGGTAATTGACTCAATTTCGGTGTAAATACAATTTTATCAGTTTATCATTCAGGCTCATTAGCATAGTATCCACTCGATATGCACTTGGATTTATTTTATTAATGATAACCTTATGAAAGTGAATGTCATGACTGCTGTGTTGAAGGCACAGTTTACGCCAACTAAAAAAAAACTTAATTTACATAATGTAACATACCTACTCTTCCATACAATATTGTAATAAAATGTTGCACCGTTCGTTGGTTGTATCAGCAATGAGTCGAGATCAGCGTATTAAATAAAAACGCTAGCAACTACCTAGGTACATTTACATTGTTAAAACATTGAACTTATAATTGCATGCAAAAATGTAAGTTTTTTTAAATTTTTTTTGTACAGGAATGAAATAATAGCAAATAAAAAGAAAGTACTTCTTGCAACAACAGAAAAAGTACACGTAAGTTGAAGGTACCCAACCCACCTTCTCACTCTTCTGTTCGGGTGAAGACACCGCTGCTAACATAAATTAACTTTTAATCGTCGCTAGTTCATTGTGCACGAAAGGAAAGCAATGTTTAACTAATTTATCTGTCAATCAAGCACTTCTTTAACCAGTCATCTGGTTATAAGAGTCGAGCCGACAAACTGGGGAACCAATTTAAGTACTTTATCTTATCTATGTAGTAATCGATAACTTTTATATTGTGCGGCTATGCTTGCAACTGGAAGGAGGCAGATCAATACTCTGAGAATCAAGAGTGATCGTATAGTCGGACGTAGGATATAAAAACGTAAATTGTTTTCCTTATTTGTGGGAAATAGATAATAGAGGCAAAAGCGCTTCTTCTGGAGAAGAGTAAATAATTGGACCACATCTATTGTGGGTGGTATACTCAATGTGCTTACTTAATCTTGGAGTTAGCTCGTACTTGGAGGACGAGATTCGACCTAAGATTTAGTCAAACACATTTATGGAATTGTTTCTTAAATATGGTAAGACATTAGCAAACTTTACGTGTATTCGTGACTGCATGTTATAAATATTTTCCGCACGAATAATACTGTCCTATTTTAGTTTACGCCGGATTAAAAAGGCGGAATGAGTAGTTTTATAATGACTGATTTATCCTCACGAAGTTGAATGGTAATTTTTTGAATTTCAAACTTTTATTATTGATTCAGTAGGAAGTTAAGATGGCTGCTCGTTAAATTATTCACATGGTAAACTATTCATATATACAAAATACTACCACAGATAGTAATAAAGGGGTGGAATAGGTTGACGTGATAGTTAACAATCGAAAATATCTTTTTAAAATAGGTACTCGTAAAATAAATATTTTAAGTTAATTCAAACTGAAACAGCTGTTTGATTTGACACAAATTACATTGCAATTAATAAGTGCTGCCAATCATCAATCAAAAAGTTGATAAACAAATAAGCAAAACATACGCCTGTTCCACCCCAAATTTTCAACTACATGGGAAATCTATGTACAATTCTTTGAACGGAGAGCGTATTTGGAAAAGCCTCAGAATGTCTCCACAAGCACCAACCTCGAGAGAAGTTTCATTGGAAATCATTTAATCTCGCGTTTCCATAGTTGCCATCAACAACTGGTTGGCGAAAGGCCCCTACCCCAAGCGGAAAGAGAGTTAAAATCCTTTAAATCTAAAGCGAGGAACTATTAACCACCAGTTGAGAGTTTGTAAGAAACGTCTCCTAAACGACATGTTTTTGGGAAACGTAGTTCCACTGTCTGAAAAAGTATAAAGAAAATAATGGATGGAAGAAATAGCTCTGTTTGTGGAGGCAGAAGAGGAAGGATAAGTATTCACAGAAAAAATACGAGAGAGATTAAGAGAAGCAATGGAACTTCCGGATGGAATGTATGTTTGAGGAAACCATATTTTTGGATTTTAATAAAGTGGAATATTGCAAATGATTAGCACTCAGCGTAAGTTTCTTTCCCCTTACCATTGCCCTAAGCTGTACACAAATGCAGCAGTCAAACCAATCACATGAAATACGCAATGATTTTGATGCGGATGTGAAATGGTATTTTCTTTGGGATAAATTCGATTTGAACGTTTTCGACGATATCGTTTTCGATGTGGACAATTTTCTTTAGTATTAATGTGGAAAACGCCTATATTTCAGAAAAGGGCAAAGTGAATTAAAAAAAAACGACCTTAAAAATAAATTTGCTACTAAGGTTTGATTTCGAAAATAATTTTTCACAGCCCTATAAAACTAAGGTGGTTTCGAGTTTCAAGTTTTAAACAAATCAGTATTATTTGCACGTGTATTAACTAGAAAAGCTGATTTTATTAATCACCAAAATAAATTATAGATTTTAGCCGATAGATATTAATTGATGAGACTTTTCAATAAAATCCGCAAAAAAGTGAAATAATTTTGAACGTTGTTGGTAGCGCAGGGCTGTGCGCAACACAACACTTCTTCTCTTATAGACCCCCTTCTTGTCCGCGTGGATGTTGATTGGAATCAGAATACATACTTAGTAATATGCGAATTGCACAACAAATCCTTATTTCTTATATACCTAGATCCCGAACTAAATTTTTGACTCATAAGAAAATAGTATGCATCCCGTATACGCTCCAATGCGCAGTTTTTTTTTATAGCCAGGTCGAATTGATTTTGGCACGGTTGCTACTATAATGTTCGTCCCTATCTTTGCTATTAAATCCGACTTAGGTGGTGTGTATCGATCGAAACTTCTTGTGTTTCTGAATCACATTATTTAAAATATTTCGAATAGGTCGAATTTATCTCACCTTACCCGATTTTCAGATACTAGCAGTTTTCTAAGGCCACTGGTTTTCTCCGAAACAAATGAAGTTATTATTTTAATGAAAAACAATTACATATTTTTATATATAAGCTTTGAACTAAAGAGAAAATGTTTGCGATTGTACGGAAATTTAGAACTTAAACTTATTTTTATTTTTTTGCTTTATCGCTTACAATATCGCTACCTGTAATACAATTTTTTTGGTGAAAATCACCTTTTTCCTTGAAAATGGTTGCAAGGATTTTGGTCTTTTTTTGTACTAAGGATACTTGGGATGGGGCCAGCAATATTGCTTACTCAATTTTTGGCAAAAAATTCGAATAACAGTAACGAATATAACCGAAAACTAATATAAGGAATTCCGATGTTAAGTTAAACAAATCTGCGTACTGCAATTTTTGAAATAATTTTTTTTTTCATATAACGATTTTCTTCAATTTAAATTAAATTCGTTTTCTCAAAAGCAGCTCTAAAGATTTAGATCAATTTTTATATTTTGAAAATTTATGTAAAAAAGTGTCCAATGTTCGAATTTACATCACAATCGTAGGTGTCGTTTTAAAAAAAAACAAATTTTTCAAGCCATAAAACTGATTTACATAAATTTGTTATGGGATCAAATGTTACCATTCTTTTTTAAGCGATTTAAAAATGCTCATCATGTAGCGAGAAAGTTAGTGATTAGGAAACATTGTATTTATTAAGTAAAAAAAACCTTGCGTTCCTTCGTCCTTCACACTCATATGCGAAATTAGGTTTGCAAGAAGAATAAGACGACTAATTTAAACTTAAACATGTTATTGTCATCAATACTTCACTAGTTGAAGAAAAACTCTAACAATAAGTAAAATGCTTATCCTTTTGTATCAGCTTTTAAATAATTATTCCACTTCATCTGTTCTTTTCTAAATGATGCACTGTATAATGCAAAAGTCTTCTGTTTGACTTTAAAGATAAAATTTTATTTGTAAAAATGTACTATTTGCCTTTAAAGATAAAATTTAATTTTTCTTTTTCCTCACCTGCCCTTTGTAGTTGTTTCCTTTTCGCTTTTCAATTTTTTTCTCTGCCGATTCGGGCCACTTTAACACATGACCAAATATCAGCTCCTGAGGAGTCTTCAACTTTAAAAATATATCACTGTTATAAAATGCAACAATAGTAACATTGTCATTCCATCCATAAAACAAGTAACATCAAATCTTACTGATAATGACGAGTGACTGCAACTTTCTGCTTGTCATTTTGTTTTCCCTTGTCTGGCAATTTACTTATTTTTAGATTTCCCTCCTGGATTAAACCACTTTCTAAACGCTTTTCACTTGGACGAACTTGTTGTAAAGGTTGCACATTCGTTGCCACTATTTTATAGTCACTTGATGTTGTATCAGGTGACGGTGTGTCATTATGATATATTTGATGACTCAATTGCACTGGCTTTAGGTAACTAGTTATATAGCCTTGTTCAGGAAGTCCTTGAAATAAATACTGCTTGACATTTTTCGAAGCGTAGACGGGATAGAAATTTCCTTCATATTTATGCATAGATAAATTTGATGGAATTTTAGCTCGTAAAAACTGTTTTCTGCTTGCAAAAACTTCAGCATAACAAAACATAAACGCGATTAATTGCACTTTAAATATAAGATTCATTCTCTTTTGCTGACAAGTTATACGTTGCAGGGCACAGTGAAAAGATACAACTGAAAAAATTGTCAATCCAAAGATCTTATATCCCATTACTGGAAAACCACTGATGGATAAAAACAATAATTCACAAGCAATCGTCGATGGCGAGTTTTTCTTTAATTTCCGCTTGGTCACGGTCTTAGCACCTTGATTGGCAATGATTTCATGACAAATCTGCATTTTAACGGACAATTTTTTCATCACACAGCTAGAAAAGCATTGTATGCTTGCCCCAATTCATATTTACAAAGAAAATAAGTAAATATATATAATTTAACAACCCTCTGTTTATTTTAACAACCAGCATAGGGTCCAAATAATTGCTTTGCTGTGATTGGCTGAAAACTTAACTGCGGTTTCAACTTCCACCTTAGCAAAAAACATCCCTTACAAACCCTTTAAGAAGTAATATTTACAGTGGTAGGACGAAAATATAAAGAAAATTGTACATACTTTCCCTAATATCCTTTCATCGAAGAAGATACCAAGAAATTTCGGTTTAATGAAGTTGATGGTATTTTTGCTTTCATTCAACTTCTGAAGTTGACTTTAAAGATAAAATTTTATTTGTAAAAATGTACTATTTGCCTTTAAAGATAAAATTTAATTTTTCTTTTTCCTCACCTGCCCTTTGTAGTTGTTTCCTTTTCGCTTTTCAATTTTTTTCTCTGCCGATTCGGGCCACTTTAACACATGACCAAATATCAGCTCCTGAGGAGTCTTCAACTTTAAAAATATATCACTGTTATAAAATGCAACAATAGTAACATTGTCATTCCATCCATAAAACAAGTAACATCAAATCTTACTGATAATGACGAGTGACTGCAACTTTCTGCTTGTCATTTTGTTTTCCCTTGTCTGGCAATTTACTTATTTTTAGATTTCCCTCCTGGATTAAACCACTTTCTAAACGCTTTTCACTTGGACGAACTTGTTGTAAAGGTTGCACATTCGTTGCCACTATTTTATAGTCACTTGATGTTGTATCAGGTGACGGTGTGTCATTATGATATATTTGATGACTCAATTGCACTGGCTTTAGGTAACTAGTTATATAGCCTTGTTCAGGAAGTCCTTGAAATAAATACTGCTTGACATTTTTCGAAGCGTAGACGGGATAGAAATTTCCTTCATATTTATGCATAGATAAATTTGATGGAATTTTAGCTCGTAAAAACTGTTTTCTGCTTGCAAAAACTTCAGCATAACAAAACATAAACGCGATTAATTGCACTTTAAATATAAGATTCATTCTCTTTTGCTGACAAGTTATACGTTGCAGGGCACAGTGAAAAGATACAACTGAAAAAATTGTCAATCCAAAGATCTTATATCCCATTACTGGAAAACCACTGATGGATAAAAACAATAATTCACAAGCAATCGTCGATGGCGAGTTTTTCTTTAATTTCCGCTTGGTCACGGTCTTAGCACCTTGATTGGCAATGATTTCATGACAAATCTGCATTTTAACGGACAATTTTTTCATCACACAGCTAGAAAAGCATTGTATGCTTGCCCCAATTCATATTTACAAAGAAAATAAGTAAATATATATAATTTAACAACCCTCTGTTTATTTTAACAACCAGCATAGGGTCCAAATAATTGCTTTGCTGTGATTGGCTGAAAACTTAACTGCGGTTTCAACTTCCACCTTAGCAAAAAACATCCCTTACAAACCCTTTAAGAAGTAATATTTACAGTGGTAGGACGAAAATATAAAGAAAATTGTACATACTTTCCCTAATATCCTTTCATCGAAGAAGATACCAAGAAATTTCGGTTTAATGAAGTTGATGGTATTTTTGCTTTCATTCAACTTCTGAAGTTGATACAAGAATAACCTTGACCACTATACAAGATTCCAATACGATTGCTTAAATTTAATTTAATTTTTATTAAATCGAATTTTATTTAAACTATTAATTGTGTTAACTTATTTTTCCATTCACATAACTATTAATTAAATATTTTACTTTTTATTTTCATTAGAAAACGAGTGATATATTATAATTGTTTTTAGGTGAGTGTTTATTGATTTGGATATTACTTTTGAATTAAATTAGTAAAAAATATTCAGGTAGTGTTTTTTTCGTGGACTAAAAGTGGGTGAATTTAAATTAGTTTTAATTTAATGTGATGTGAAGTGACAATGGCGATCATAGATAATCTGTTGATTCATAGTAAATAAATGTACTAACCTAAAGGTTAGCCGTTTGATTCACCACAGTTAGCGTTGCTATATGTCAAGATTTAATAAATGTTCTTCGATAATTGTCTTGACATTTTTTTTTAAATAACTTTTTTGTTAAGCATTTAAAAAAAACCATGTGCTCGTCAGAATGATAGGTGGTGCTTGAAATTGAATTGCTACAGACTCATGGTACTCGTTTGCAAAACAAAACAAAAGAAATTTAAATTCTTTTAGCACCACATTGGAATTCACTTGGCTGTGTTAATCTAACTACAACGTATGTAATTCGACTTGAAACAATTTTGAAAATTTCGCGCTTCTTTTTTCTGATTAATTGATTCGATTACTTTTGTTGCTTTTTAATGCAATGTAATTTAATGTCTCCAGAGGCCATAAGGATTTAGAAGAAATTTCGCAATTTTTAAAGTCACTAAAGAGTCACTTAAGATCGCTGCGCATACAAAAGCGATCTCAAGTTATATTTTTGAATACCCTATATGAACTTAAAGACGAAGTCAATGAATTTATCGAAGTCTTACAATATACCCACCTGTAAGACTTCGATAAATTCATTGATTTCGTCTTTAAGTTCATAAAGGGTCTTCAAGAATTTAACTTAAGATCGCTCCTTCATTCCCTACAGATGACCCGATTTTAACAAGTCACTGATACGCATCAGCGAGTAGCCTGCTACATGGTGTTCTTCGATTTGGCTATCGTCGTTGGTACTTACTTCAATCTTGCCAATGAAGCGTTTCCGTTGAAAAACCCGTATGCAAACACTATTTCTGCATATTCACGTTTTGAATACATTCTGTGAAAATCAACTCATCGATAGGCTGCTCACTTACAGAGCAAAATGTCGATCATAGGTAGTATACTTCGGTTAACTATTCTCACTTCATTTTGTTTTACCATTTTTGGCTGAACAAGAAGGCTTTTACTTTTAATGACTCTTAAAACACTCCTAAATTGAGTTTCCGAAATGTAGAAATCCATTTTGTACCAATAATAGTTTAGAAGTTGTAGCTTTTAAAGTGGTTATATCTCCGAACTAGAAGTCATCCACTTTGAAGGGCTATTACTTCAAATAGAATAGAGACCTGCTTAAAGAATAAGACTACTTAATTGGGATACCCTGTATAAGTTAATCATAATTGGTCAATTTGATTGTTTAATGTAAAAATTGTGACATCATTGCAAGGCGGCATTTTAAGCACATTTTGGTATACTCAATTGAAATAAAGTTGCTTTTATGCTTAACCCTCGACCCGTGTACTGGGCACTGAGTGCCCAAAGGAATTTTTAAATTCAATTTTAGCATGCATATTGGTCATGCATATTGGGCATACTATGCCCAAGTACAAAATTTGTATTATTATTCAAAGAATGTATACTCAATTTGAATTTAAATAAAAAAACAATTTGTTTCCCTTTGATCTCATATAAAAACAATCAATTTTCTTCCAAACTTACTTTATAGCGCACTCAGTGCCCAAGTACACGATAACTTAAAATTTTACAGTACACGGGTCGAGGGTTAAACAACATTCATTAAAAGGTTATGTAAAAAGGTAATTGTTGGATTTAAAAGCATTAATAATATGTATAGTTACAAGTAGCCAGTTTGAAAAAAAATATTTGTCGTTATCGTTATTTCCAAATCTAAATGTCATACCCCCAAGAAATGCGAAGAGAAAAAAACACACGTCCTATAACAACAATTGTATCCCTTTATTTATGAAATACTTATTTGTTTCGCATTGTACTAACGTACTCTCAAAGATTAAAACACATTTAATTAAATATCGATTCATTTTACAGTTCTGTACTAGTGCTCTGTAGCACTTTTCACTTTACCATAATACATAATAATTATTAATAATTAAAAGTCGTTTAATATAACTTTTCGCTTCACAACACTAATCATTCATGTTCACATTATTCATACGCATTTTGGCAAAGTCTTCAAAGACGATATTATCATCATCGTCCTGGTAGTGTCCCTTGTCATAGCGATGCTGTTCAATTGACTTCATTTTCTTCATTGCATTTACGCGTTTCTTGTCGACAGATCCTGTACAAAAAAAAATTAAATAAAATACAGCAATTATATTGCAAATATTGTCATACCTGGAGCTGGTGTCAACAGTTTAAATGGAACGTCCGTTTGCATTTCACCTCCCAAAGTGCCCATGTTTAGCTTAACTCGAAGCGAGTAAGATATCACAATACCAATGGCATCACCAGTCGATTTTCCATCCCCCACCATGGTCGAGGAGGCCAAATTCACATCCTCATCCTTCAAATGTCCATCGAGTGCAATACCTTTGAGCCAACACCATTAATGAACTGAATTGAAAAACATTTTTTTTAACTTACCATGTCGATCCTTGTTGCTAGATGCCAATGGAACAAGATAGAATGTTTTTGTTAGATTGGCTCCTGGTGTAATTGGACAACCCTCCTTAGTTTCCAGTGACGCGACGTGCTTGCTGAACTGAGCGTTAACCATTGTTATTTCTGTGTGCTGAATGACCAACACCTTAATGTTCTGCACCTTCTTTTTCGAATTATTGTTCACTTGCATAGTAGCCGCCACCTTTTCCCCGTGATAGTAGATTTCTCTGTCCAATGTCACTTCCAAACTAATTTTTCCATTCGAAAAGGTGAATCCTTTACTAACTAATGAACTTGGCAGCCTTTGACCACGAGTTGGTGGAGCATACTGCAACTTTTTAATCACCAAACTGACCATACTTCTCTTATGTTGACGGTCATCCTCCGATTCGGCAACATACGCCCTAATGGTGTACTCAATTCCTAGTGGCTTACCCATATCGTCACCTTCCTGCTGCAGTGTAACCGAGCTGGGTGAATTGGGAGGGAAATGGAATGTGAAAGGAAATGCGTTTGCACCAAGTTTGCGTACAAGTTTCTCCTGCATTGGTGTCATTTCCATGTTGGGGTTGGTCACCGGAACAATCTGATCTCTGCACAAAATCATTTCCTTCGAAAATTTAACACCCATGACTTCATCTTCTTCTCGTCCATAACGATAGGTCGTTACGAGTTGGCCGAAAACTTTACGATTTTTTAAGTAATCCGGGTCGACGACGATAACTCCATCCACAGGATCAATGTAGTCTAAATGATCGATGAAATCACGTCGGCCCAGGTAGAAAACGACTTTTCCATTGGGTGTTGCCTTTTTGAATACTTTTACGGATACAACCATCTTGCTAGTAAGAGAAACACTCGCGAACTAAAAAATCTAGGAAGCCTTGCGACTTGCAGTTGATGTTAATTGGATTGTGGATGGAATAAAATTCAAACTAGAATATTTGCGCACGTTATCTATTCAAGAGGCAACTGTTTCGTTTGCAAAATAAGCTATGCAGCCGATTCGGTGTTAGACACTACCTTATATACCTTTGTCACTGGAAGGGTTTCTCTCCCTTTCGTAAATTGGGGCTAAGTGGATTGTCGCTGGCGTAAGACAGTGGACATTCGAACCAAATGTACAAAGTAGTTCAAATGCTAATACCCTGTGTGTATTGACATGGCCACTATTGTTTTTGTTTTTTATTCAATAAAAACACACAACAATTTCCTAGGGTTTAAGCTGCGTCGGGTGCATATTTAAAAGAAAAATATGTAAACATTTAAAATTGTAAAAAGAAGCCAAAAGAAGACTTCAAGTTACGTGCAAATAGATGCTCAAGTCATCACTGCTACGTGTTGCATGCGCAGTTGATGTTTAGTTATAGGAAAAGACATCGCTCTTTTAAGTTCAAGTGATTATTTATTTGGATTGCGTCTACATATATTCATATTTACTTACTTGCTGTAGACTGGATGACTATTTTTTTTAAATATATATGAATTGAAAAACTGGGAAGACAACTGATTATGTTAGGTTAGGTAAAGTGGTGCCATTGTGGTGATCTGACTTTGACCATCAACTTGGTATATTGTGTGCAATTAAGGGAACTCGTATTTATGTAGATACGTGTGAAATATAGAGATAAACCTCTATAAAGGTTCATAATTCAGCTCTTTTAAGGGCTGAAAATTCGCATAGCAGGTTACCAATAAATTCTATTTCCTCAAAGTTTACGTATCTGCCCATTCGCTCCACATATATTCCTATCTCATTCAGTGTCTGATAAAGACTGCCGTGGGTTTCACCATATCTATGCTGTTTAACCAGATCAATAGTTGCGATCTTATTTTGTCTTTTAAGTACTTCACTTGTCACCAGCTCTTTTGTGTTTCTGCAAATTCCAATTGTAGGTTCATTTAATTTAAAATTAATTTTGATTGTTCTTCCAAAAAAAATACATACTAGACACAAATGATTATATCTAACTTAAAATTAACAGGATACTTACAATAGATTACTGGGCCTATAACTATATCTCTTAATTCTACTACCTTTCGGCCTTATTACTCATACACTGTTTATTATTTAAATATAATTTTTATTTTTGACAAGAACATTTTTTATTTTTAAACTTAAAAACTACTACTTAAGACTAAATATATGCTACTTAAAATTAAAAAATTACTACTAATTATAATCGGGGGTGATGTGCACACGCTGCCTCGTCTAGGCAACCCCCTCAACATCGTTAACAGCACCCAGCAGCCGCCAACAGAAGTGTCGGGCGACTCTCGGGAACACCACACCCTGCAGCCGACATGCAGAGAACGAACAAACCTACTAAAACAACTTAAAACTACTTAAAAGTAAGAGGAGTTACCTTAAAGTAACGCACCGACATGGAAATACATGATTAACTTTTCCAATGCCACCAATATTCGGTCAGTTGCGTGTCCGTATCAATATGGTCCTTCCCCCTTCTAAAACGATGGCGTTCGGGGGCATTAGCGATGTCCCCGTCTTAGGTTAGCGGCTTATCAGTCGCGCTGCGGTAGCGGTGGTATAGAACCGGGATACAATCCCTCGTCTGTACCAACTATTTTTTGTCAATATGGAGAAAAGCCTCTGGCGGAACAAAGCATCGGGCTATAATTGTTAGCCATCGCCCTCGCAACGTGCCATAGAGTAAAATTGATGAGGACACTGTCATTCCCATTCAAGTGAGCCCCAGGTGTTCGAAACAACCTGAGACATGTCCTGAGACGACGCCGCTATATTGAACAACAATGGACATTCATAAGCGATGATGGTCTTTATAAAGGCCACGTAGCATATGACCTTAACCTTCGAAGCAAGTTTCCTTGTCAGAGAAAGGCATTCTTGGCTCCAGCAAGACAAACATCTATATATATTTTAAAATATTGATACTGGTCAAGCCAGATTCCTTGATACCTAACCAAGGTTTTCACCACCACCTTGTCAATATATGCTGTATATGCTGAGCTTTCTATTGGTGAATCTACGTCTCTTTTCCTTATTAGCTGCTTGGGTTATAGCAAATATCTCTACCTAAAAGTATCTGCAGTCGTCAATTATTCAAAATTTGTAACTTCATCTCAGAGTTTAACAGAAGGTGCCCGTACAAGTGCCGGGGTTTAAGACCCCTTCGATGCCTCTTTTGGCCATGGCCATAATATTTGAACGACCACATTCGGACTCTTTGAGCCTAATTGCGGTTTTGATCGCCTTATTACTACAGCATTATTCCCGGAGGAATGAGGTTTTTCATTGTCTTCATAACTGCTGTGGGGGTAGTTCGCCGCTATAATTTTCTCGAAGTTATATATTTGGCACACCCGAAAGCGTCCTTTAATTTAACTCCTAAAGTAATGACGTTTTACAGATGTTCGCAATATGTGGGCCAGAAAACTGAGGGTGGTACTGGAACCCTTAGCTTAAAAGTCCAACACACCATTTAACCACGGAGTCACCGCGTCCAAGAATGCAAAATTTTATACGTGCTTGCCCTTAGTCTAATTAACGAAGTCAATATCAAACATGATTTTGTTAAATAAAATTGTTTTTAAAGAATAAATTAGATATAGAAACCATCAATAAATAACTGACGTTATTCGAAAAGCGATCCAACGGATATCAATTCTTTCATTCGTTTTTGCAATTATAACTGAATATTCGTCAATTTTGACAATCTCAACTACATTTTTGAATTTTAATACAGTGAATTTGCCTATTAACATAGATAATATAGTCTTCACTTTTTAAAATGTATTTATAAATAGTTTTCCATTTATGGAATTGCGAATAACTAGGTAGCAAGTTACATATTTTTTTTGTTCCTGCAAGCAAAAATTGGATATGCCACATACCTACCCCAGCCAATAATGCCAAATACGCACCAGTACCTACGTAATGTGAATAGCAAATACGATGCTTATATCAATATCAAAATGGTTTACTCCCCCTTTTGAAAATAAGAAAACAATAACCGAAGGTTGTCTGTATAGTTTGTCCATTGCAAACTATGGTCTGAATTGCTATTGTATCGATTGATACCACTATTTATGCACCAAAGAAGCCATTGATGTGAAGATTGTATCATTTACTCAAGTGCAACCAGTAAGAGAACAAAATTTACTAGGCCTACAGCGCGGCGCTAAACATTTTTTCGGTCTTGCAAGTCTTTTACCATACCTAGAACGAATAGATACACAAAAAATACTAGCAAAATTTTTCAGAAAAAAAAATTAACAAGGAAAAAGAAAATGCCAGTGTTGAATAAAAGTTCTATCAAAGAATTAAGGAGATTAACTTAACGATCGATATAAAAAAATTGCAACCACAAGCCCTGATAACATTGGTCTAGTCTTATAGCTGATTTTATAAAATCCCTTGAGTTCGGTAACATATTGAATAAAAGTCGTTTTTATCGACTTTGTAGGTAGACATTAAGATCCGAAATAAACATGACAACCTTCTTAGCAAGTGTTAATACCCACGTAGTTATAGGCACCCTTAGGAAATTCAAAACTGCTGGCAAAATGAGGTGGAATTGAATGTATCCAGGAGTATTCCTTCTTAATCTATACATAACCCTCAATCGCATGCAATTAGCAATGAAGCTCAACGAAGGTGATAAATTAAATTCGGGGTTAAGAACATTATTGTGCACGCGCAGAGAAAACTGGCCTTAACCGTAGTTACTAATTCAACCTAGGTACGTCTTAAATTTGTGCATGGTGATAGGATTGCATTCATGTTAATTTTTTACCCTCACTTCTATATCTGCTTTATTTTTGTAATGATCAATAAATCTATTTTCTATACAAATTTTATTCTAACAAGCGCGAGTTTAAGCACAAGCAAAGGCTACACTTTGTTTGGCCGAATTGTTGCTGGGTGGGACATATTTGATGTAAAATTCTCCCCAAAAAGTTAGGCGTGTTAAATGACTTTGTGTAGGTAAAGTTTTAAGAAATATATTGCCTAAATATTTTGCTTTAAAATTTTTTTTCGATTTTACAAAAATGTTTTGGAAAAAAAAACCTTTGAAAACAAAGCCCACAAAAAAGGTAACGTGGCAAACACTAACAATACTCATTTACTGATTCAAAATGATACAATATTAGTCTATTTGCATTGCCTGAATCTAGAACACTTACGAAACGTTTGCGTTATTTCTTTAAGTAACAATTTTTTTCATCAATTTGCATACGGTGTTTCATTTTGTCATGCCAAGTTGATAACTGAAAAATGCTGTCATATTTTAAAGATAAAAGAATGTCAATCAGCCAAAATGAATAATTTCCAACGCAAATGTTTTTATTGCATATCTTAAGGCATTTGATTAGTTAGTTGAAAAACATTAGGTTTATGTCTTAACTAAGATAACTATCGGCATAAAATACTGAAAGGATGACAAACATATCATTACTTTCGGTTTAAGTATTGGATAATAGGGTTTCTTGCGGATAATTATGATTGCATACTTTCACAAGCGTTTGCATTATTACCTTATACTCTAACCTCTTTATACCAAAGACACAACTCAAACCGGAAACAACATTTAATGTATTCTTCTCTTTTATTTGCAGAATTCCAGTACAGAATGACATCAACATTTGTTACCCCCGACCGACATGGTTATAATGTTAAGTTTTCCCCTTTTGACAGCAACCACCTCTTGCTGGCCACAAGCCAATTGTACGGTTTAGCAGGCGGTGGAACTCTTTTCTATTTAGAACTGCGACCCGATAGTGAAGTAGATCAGATCTGTAAATTCGAATGGTCCGATGGTTTATTTGACGTTGCCTGGTGTCCATATGTGGACAGTGTAGCCGCAACAGCATCCGGTGATGGCAGTGTTCAAATCTGGAATCTGGAGGAAGCTTCAAAGTCAACAGCCCCAATTGTCACCCTACAAGAGCACAAAAACGAAATCTACAGCCTCGATTGGGGTGAACAGTGGAACTATCATCACATTCTGAGCGCCAGCTGGGATGGATCTATGAAACTCTGGGATTCAAATAGAGTAGGGTCGGTGTCCACTTACGTCGGGCACTCGGATCTTATTTACTGTGCTAAATTTTCTCCCCTTTTAGCGAATATTTTTTCAAGCGTAAGTACTGACGGATACTTAAACTTATGGAATTCTTTAGATTTTTCAGGCAAACCCTTGATAAGTGTACCAGCGCATGCAGGAGAGGTACTCACCTGTGACTGGAGTAAATTTGATAGGAATGTTCTGGTGACTGGAGGTTCAGATGGCGTTGTACGTGGATGGGACTTGAGAAATTTAAGACAGCACACCTTCGAGTTGTATAGTGGTGAATATGCAGTGAGACGATTGGCCTTTAGCCCATCTTCTTCGACAGTCTTAGCTTCTGCAAATTATGATTTTACTACAAGGTATAGCTTAGAATAAATCATTATATTATGTACGTATCTAGATTAAAATCAATTTAATATCTTTTAGGATTTGGGATCTTAGTCAGAAGAATGAAGCTATAGAAACGGTAGCGAAGCATTCGGAGTTCGTTTATGGACTAGATTGGAATGTGAACAATCCTCATCAACTGGCCGATTGCGGATGGGACTCTGTTGTGAACGTCTACACCCCAGATGCTTTAAAAAATAAAATGAGTGTTTAAGTTAATTTCTATGTAATGTAATGTGATATAAAAATTTGTATTTAGATTTTAGATTGTGATTTCTCAGAGAAGACATCAAATGTATTGTGATATGAAAGGTCGAACGGAATGTTAACCAATAAAATTGTAAGACTACTATTTGAAAAAAAATATTTTATTATAAAATTGCGCGTTTTGTTATTGGATGGGACAACGGAGAGTTATGAAGGAATAGCTTCGTTGGAAGAATCACCGACATAAAGAAAAGTTTAGTTTCGAAAAGCAAGTTACAATTAAAATTTAATTGTAACGAAAATAACGATTTACGCTTTTAATCTGTTGCTTAAATATATAAAAAGGCAGGCAAGTATTGTTACTCTCAGTTTAATGCATTACGCATCTTGGCTTCAATGCTGCGCCAGACAATTTTGGTAGTTTATTCGGATTCGCCGCTTAGCAGTAAGATTTTTGAAGTATTTGTTGATAATTCAGCGCCAATAGAATAAGTAGGTTCTGCCAAAATTGATCTTTAACCCCCTCATATGGTGTGTTCCTGTTCCTGAATCAAAACTTAAGGTTATACGTTTTTGCATTCGTTTTGTGTAATACAATTTTGAAGATTGTAGTGTGAAAATTTGGATATCCCTCTCAAAAAATATCTGCAGGCCTCCTGGTTTCGCATCACGCAGTGACGACTGAGACCAGTAAATTGCTGGTGTTGGTACATTTATGAGATAGAGGAGTTTTCAAGACTTCCTCTCTTTTACGCTTGCTTGCATATGAAAGATTATTTACATTTGACGGGGGTTCATAGGATATCTCCGTTAACAATGTCATACCAATTGCGTCGGTCGTAGTTAATATTTTTTCAAGATACCTTAGTTCCTTGACGTTTAGGCTTCGACGGATTTTTAAACTTTTATTTCTATCAAGCTTCGTTACTTCTGCGAAGCTGCAGTCAATTTTCATTTTCATGATATGTATTGATAATACTATCAGTGTATCAGTGCATTCAGCTGGTCTCTAATAAAAGAGATGTATGAAATAGAGAAACCGTGATGAGAGTGCAGATAGACAGTAGGGTTAGTTAGGAAGTAACTTTCAAAGAAGGATAATCATGAGGTATACTCTCACATTAATTCAAATTTTATCCGTTTGAAGTAGAAATGCGTGAAAATACTGCATATATTTATAAAAATAATGATGAAATACATATTAACAATATGGGCAAGTACAGAGTTGGTGTAAGATCGTTTCCTCCTCATCTTCGTCCACACAGCTTATGCAAAAGTCGTTGGAGAATGCATAAACAGTGTCCGTTGATGACACCTATAGTAGTGCTGATGTAACGTCTGCTTAGAGAGATAAAATTCTTGAGTTCCAGATCTGTTTCGTTCGCTAGACATGTGATTCCACTAGGCCACCTAAGGTTTGTTTATTTTAAAATAATTTGCCCTCTGAAATAGCTTCACTCTAATGTATTTTTTTGTATGAAAAGAAAGCGAAGTGAAATCGACTTGCTGCGACTTCATTTGGTAGGAACATTGCGTTACATAAATTTCATCAGAACTGAAGAAAAGACAATTTGAATTTGTTGAAAGTATAGAGTATGATAAGGTGTCAAAGTCTGCCATTGACATGCATCATATGTGCCATGCGCAAAATGTTTTCCACAAAGTGTTCTACATTCTGTCACTTTACTTTCCACGAAGGTGTTCTGCTCAGTTTTGTTCAACACTTTCTGAACCTACCTCTGATAAAGATTGCTGCATGATATCGTTTCGTTTTTGCTTGACAAGTATTCGAACAATATATAGAGAATATAACTCGTATCATCATGTTCAATCGATTCAATTCTATGCATAGGAACTTGGAACTTATTCACAAAATTGGAATGGGAAAGGGATCGTCTCAAACCGGGAGGCTTTGATTCGAAGATCCACTTGACTGAAAAATTATTGTTCAATCGCTTGATGTGGCCGAGCCACATTTTGGGACTTCTCCTTCTCCATTCGCCCTCCCCACTGGACCATAGGAGCCCAGTATTAACTCTCCTTTCCCGCTCTATAGCAGAACTGGCGAATAAGGGTTCTGTAGAGCATGAAATTTGTTCTTCGAGTCAGGTTTTTTGAAAGCATTTGCTTCGGCAAACCGAAGTAGCAGCGGTTCCCTAGGGTAGTAGATGAACTCCTTAACTGCCACGAAGTGACATTTTGTCCTAACCTGAGGAAAGCTGTTTGTATGCTTGTTTTGTCCTCATTCACTTTGAGACCAACAAACTTCTCCTGTTCTTTGATAGTCGTAAAAGCAGCTATCACGGCGCATTAAGAGCGTCCAACGATGACAATATCATCCGCATTTCCTAGTAGCTGGGTATCTGCCCTGCGCACTATCTTCTCAAGTACAAGATTGAAGAAGTCACATGATCACATTTCCGAGATCCGGTGTATGTTGGGAAGAACTCCGATGAACTGCTGCCGAACTGCATATTGCAGCGCGTATTCTCCAGCTTCACACTGGATAAGTTTCGCCTATCTTCAGCAACACCATCATTATTACTAAAATAGAATATTCCAAATGTGCTCCATTTTCATCATTCGATATTTTGGCAAATGAAATAGGTAGCACTTTTTAGATTTTTTAAAAATATCTCTCGTTGCGATATCGGCACGCATCACCTTGAAACGCCCATCACCCATCAAATACAGGATGTCTCTAGACATTCATAACACCTAACTACCAATTTGGTGCGAATCTTCACAGTTCCCAAAAGTGTTTCTCAGAATTGTGTGCCTTTGCGTGGCACCTGTGAGAGCTGCTGGACCTTAAGTAAATCCCACACCATCACTTAAGCGTCATTCGGCTGGATCAAGTAGCATCCAAAATAAATATTTGTTTTCAGATTGGATAATGCCTAACAGGAAAGTGGGAGATTCAACACATCTAATTGGAGGTTTCGTACAGAAATTGCTATAATCCACAGGATGTATGAAGGCATATCCATACTTCAACCGCATGTTACCTTGTAATTTGCTGGAGAAAAAAAAATACAACCACACAGAGTTGTTTGGCTGGACAACTTCCGAATGGGCGGCGCGGCGCGGTGCTGGCCAGTTCTCTCTTGCTTATTGGATCACTCACTTTCATCTTTAGGCTACTCATAGTGCAGAATTTATCATTTAATTGCACACGCATGCACTCGGTAATTTTGCAGTCGAACGTCATAATTAATTGTGTAAATTTTATTACTGCGCCCGTATAAAAGACGCGTCATGACGTTTATCGCACATCGGCAGGCGGACGGTAGGACGACTGCAGTAGTGGTTTTCTGAGGAAATACACAAACCAATGCTCAACGGTTATGCGGTTTTAAGGTAGCCTGCCATAATTCAGCCGTTGGCGTTTTTAAGCAAATTTACGAAACAAAAAATATTAGCTCCCGAAGACCTTGGTTGGCACCCCGATCTTTTAACCACAAGAAACGGCAAAGCAAGCAGCAGAAGCCATCGAATTGCTTAAATCCTCACACTATGCATCTGCACTCCAATATTTTAGGTCCTTATTAAGATTCAAAGTTTATGATCCCCATTCGATGCCAACCTACTCGACACTCTTTTGAAGCGAGTTTGGGTGAGTTCTTGCGAAACCCGTAAAAGGTCGTGGGGCTATGTTTGGACGCTGGAAGTACATTTAATCTGCTGCTCTGCATCCGTAAGATAGATGTAAGATTTTAATAACCCCTTAGAGCCAAATTTTCCACGTATGTAGCTGGTGTTGCTAAGTGCCAAAAACTGTTAATGATTTTGGGCGAGAAGTCGATTGACTTTTGTGTAGCGACGAGCAGTAAAAAAAAACAACAACATAAAATTCCATGCCACGTTTGGATTTTGATGATCATTCCCGATCCCTATCCCGATCCCGATGATGATGATGATCCTCGTTTGTCGTTGATAGTGTTCGGTTCCCTGGCTAAAGGAGGCGTGCGACTGACCATAATTCGTTTCGTTTAACAAAACAAAATCGGCGATTCATAATGGCATTGATCCGACCCGTCTCCCGTAGCAGAGTGCGCTTCTATGGGACTTCTCGTCGGGGGCCGAACTGTAAGGCGATTAAAATTAGAAGATATGAGAAAATATTGTGAAGTGATTTTGTGCTTTGGTGCTCTTCTTCGAAGTGGTAGTCTCTCTTTTGGTGCTGCCGCCGCCGTCGCATTTGTGCCTGGTTCTCGATTCAAATGGTTTGTGACTATTTCTTTTTTCTGTTTGGTTATTTGGGTTGCAACGAGTTCCTTTATTTTGCTCCATCATGGAGGATAAAGACGAAAACTGGCGCAAGTTATCGATACACACGTCGCGTTGCTCGAGTGGCCAAACCCCTCATTAGGACTTGGCAAATTATGATTTCGTATTTTTCGCGGGTAGGTATATTGTGCTACCATTTTGGGTGATGGCTTCTTCTTCGTGTTTTGTGCGGGATTTTAAGAATTTCAGATTAATGTCTTAGAAATTAGAAGGCATAGGTAAGTAGGTATGAGACGAGACGGCCTTCACAATGTGAAGATCAATCTTGGGTAGAACTCTAAAAACTTTTGACTGATGTGGGTAATTTTTAACTTGTCGTCAGTTTGAAATAAAGAGTGGTAGGTTCTTAAAGCGCCAAATGGTTTTTCCAAGAATACAGACATTTGACTTTCGAACTGAGGAAGTAGTTCAGATTTTTATTTTCGCGCCATTTTGGATGTGGCAAATAGAGGAATTTTTTTTTTGATATCTGTCATGTCGAAACTTTTCTTGTTCGTTGGGGTTATCACCTGTCTATTGAGATAGAAAAATAACTGGAGTTAATTTTCTCTATCGGTCTTCGGAGGTCAGATCATTAGAGAACTAATCAAGGAATATCAATATCGCAGAATACCTGCACATTACAGCTTGAAAAAGTTTAAGCACAGAAAATTACAATTTTCTCCCCCTAATCTCTCCTCTAATTCTTTCTGCATACCTATAACTATACACCTCTGGAGTCACCGAAGAGTTCCCAATCCAAATTGGTGGGCACCACTGAAGAGTCTTAACTTCATTTGGTTTTTATTGCTGTCCTTGATTATCTGCTAGAAGAAAAAGTAAGGGACGTTAAAGTACTTCCGTTGACGATGAAGCCATCATAAACGACGATCAAGCTTCCCTGCAACAAGTCGCAGGAAAACTCTGCTATCTTGTGTGACCGAAAGTGTTTCCTAAGCTGAAAGGAAGGCTCTTCACCGCGGTTGTTCTTCCGCCGCTGGAAGTTCCAAAATCCGAGAAAGCCTTCACGTCAAAGAACTCATCTCGAAAAAATTGAAGCACGAAGGAGAAACTCTACCAACCCTGTACAGTTAAACCTCTCTTGGACGGCTACCAACGGGACTGAAAAATATGTCCATTAAGGACAAGGACGTTAGCAAAACAAATTCAGCCTGCTAAGGAATACGGAAACTCTTTTGATGCGGCAAGACAAGAATTAGAACCAAAAAACCAAATCGAGGAAACCCTTTTTTATCAACGAAGAAGAATGTTCATTTGACTCTCATTACTAAGGTAGTGGTCGAGAAATATCGATAGTCAGTGCCATCTATAGTTGGCAATAGTTAGCTTTTCACTATCGATAATTATCGATATATTTCGAAAAGCACATACCTCGAACTGCGATAAACACGTAACACCAAACGAAATACGGAGTTGTACAGACATTCTATATGAAGGATGATAATGAAGATGTTAAGTTACCTATTTATATTGTTACCTATCATACTGAAGCAGTTTTTCCATATACGCAAACCGGTCTAGCTTTTTTGGTACATACATACTTTGTGTATATAGAGAGGACCAACTTCTTCCTAACCCCATTTCAAGTTATAACGAGTTTTTTCGTGACAAATTTTAGAAATTTTATATTTAAATGCCTATCGAAAACAGTCGATAGTGGCTAAAAAGTTACGATTGTTTTTAATAGTAGTTAGAAACTAATCGATAGCTCTCCACCACTAGTCTGAGGTATATTTAGCTGGTGGAATGAAGTGTGCGCGTCATGAACAAAAAAATCACATCTAAGTAGGTTTTCTTCTTGAACGCATAGAGTGTTTTCGTTATTCACAACCATTTTTGTGCGGGTTATTTTAATTTTTGAAATTGAAAATTGCGAACTCTTTTTGAGTTGCCAACAATTCATTGCAGTGTTCCTCTATTTTAGGGAACTTAACTACATCCTTTTCGAGTTCAAAAGATTAAATTATCAAGTCAATCGTAGCAAGCAAATTTCCGGAAATCCAAATTATACTTTGAATTATCCAACCTGGCAGGCAACAATTTGAGGTTGCATTTATGGCTTGGCACGCTTTTAACTTGGAATTTGTATGACGTTCTTTAGTTGATTATACTAAAGAACGTAATATTCGCGCCAACTCCTTCCATTAGAGAAAAAAAAAAAAAAAAAAAACTGCACATCCGCTCTGCTTATGCTAATGCCCTCGAGTGGTGGCTGCATGTGACTTTGTGTGCTCGAACTCATGCGTTATGATAAAGCCATCACAGAAATTTCTTGGAATTCTACGATGGCAGCATGGCCAAATTCTAAACACCTTCTCTTCGTTCCTTCATTCATTCATTCATTCATTTAAAACGACACACAGCGCAGCGCACAGATTGAATGCAAAATCAGTTTCAATAGACAGCACGAGAGTAACCGTGTGGGTCTACGGGTCTACAAACGTTAATATAGCTCTCGTGGAGCTTGGTGTTTTCGTTGAAAGGAAGACTCTTTCTTTCGTGCGCGGCACACTTGTCTGTCGCTCGACTTCAGCGCCTCAAGAATGAGATTTGCATACAAATGTGTTGTTTGCAGCAACAGTCTGTCTGCATTGTCAGTTCCCATCCCATCTTATCCCATCCACCATGGGCAGTGGATCGTCATAACGATTTGCATATAAATCAACAAAGTTTGGATGTCAAAAGACAGCTGCAGCAGGAAAGCAAATGCTTTCTTTTGTGACCTTCAAATTGACAATCGCTTGATGGATCTGTATAGATGCACGTGCTTAAGGTTTCAAAACAAAAAATAAAAATCCTCCTCTTATGTGTAATAAGGGAATTACGTACAGATTGGTATCTGTTTTTTTTTTTGAACTAAAAGGATAAAATGCCAACCAAAATTTACTAATAGACTACTGGATGCTACTGCAACTCTTTCAATTATGAACCTATCTACCTATGTATATCAATTCAAGTTTTTCTGTCAACCAACTGACTGCTGGTTACCCATACCAACTTGGGGACGTCATGTTGTGAGTGTTGAATTTTTCGATGGAAATACTTTTTGGTAAAAAAAAAATACAAAAAAAAATACTCAAACCTTTTGTTAATAACCTGCAGGACCAATAGGGAGCAATACAAAAAAAAACCCTTGTCCATTGCCATATCCAAACCAAGAGTGTGATCAGAGTGACCACAACCGGTATAATTTGCCATGCGCTACATGCTCGGCTGGATGCTGTGGCCAGGCCATTTAGATAATACTATTTTTTAAGAGGATTACTGCGAGGAAATTGATTGTGTGATTGCGAATTTGTTTTGTCCATACGCCGGGAGAGGAACACTTTTGGGATGAAACCAGCATCCCGACATCATCCTGGCTGGTTTTTGGTTTTGTTCACGCTACAGGTTGGGTACATTGGAATGATTGGATTTTGTTTTTTATTTTTCATTTGCTTTTTCTTCCTTTGTACTTAGACGCAGCACAAACACATCTTCTGGTCATTAATGTAAATTTGCACATTAATCCCTTTACAAAATGAAGAACTTGTTTCTTATTTTATTAAATGCTTAAAAAAAGACTCTGTCGCTATAGGAACAATGAATGTTAGGCTTCGGTGACTTGAATTTGTTTAATTCTAATTGAATAGAACTTAGCTGATTTAACACTGCATTCAATTTCGATAGGATATAAATGATTGCCATTAATCACACATAATATGCATAATGATTATAGACGTCAATTTTTGACATCAAAACTCATAATCATCATTACACATCACACGAATGCAATGCACCCTACTTGATCGACGTCATCCATCAACTTTAAGATTCATAAACAAATGATCTTTCTACAAACAACGTCTACCCCTAAGGATCCTGCTTGACGTATTATGCAAATGAGATCATTTAGGGTGAACGTAACATGTAGGTCGGTGGTGTAGAGATTATATAAATGTTGTGGTATCGATCCCCGGAGATATTTTGTTATATAATTATTTTATATTCATTTATTACTTTTTTGAGCTCATCTTCGCAGTCGAATTGTGCAAAATGTAGTACCCGCACAATTTTACGCGTCCGGAGATAAAGAGATTCAAATTGTCCATGTAAGCAAAATCGCCTAGTCTAATTTCGCTTTTAAAAAGTTTTAGTCTTGTTTTGAAAATTATTTGTTGCATATGACGATTCTGGTTCCTACGGGTGCGGTTCCCACAACTCGAGTTCTTCAGGATAACAAAGGGATGGTAAACCATTGAATTGCAACCTGTTACGTATTACAATTAAATAGATCTTCTTCATTCATTGATCATTTGGATATCAGTTCATTACTCAAACTCAAATTAATTCAATGAACAATAAGAACCGTCCCTAGCATCCACTTGTCTTTTTATATCCGCATTTGACCACTTGTCCGATAGCATATGGGTCGGTCAGTTTGTTATGATCTTAGGGGCGGATCCGATCAGTTTCAATTAATTTTCCAGTTCCCAGGAACAGTGGGGAATCAGGAAGTGAGAATAATTTACTTTCTTCAGAAGAAAATGCCGCTATGGCTAATGGTTGTAACTGTACGATCATAGTTGAGGAGTCAGCCGCAGGGTTTTTGGGATATATTCCAATATCCACTGATTATATAGTGTGTTTGCCTTTCACTTTCTAAATATTAAATAATCATTCAAAGGTGTCCAATTTCTATTGGAGGGAGAGCCATGGTTTACTTTGTTTTTGTAGTATAGTAACTTTTTGTGGCGTTGAAATTTGTGTATTATTTTTTGCAGCATATTCTTAAAAATATTCCTTGTGGATGATGACAAAATACTACGTAGTGGCAGAATTGTGAAAGACTTTTCGCCGGCTATACTTTCCAGAAGCTACTTTCATAATACGGTAAATCAACCACAGATGCTATCCAAAGTATAAGGATCATAACTGAAGAATATCGTGATTTCTTAAAGGATTTGCATATGGTGTTGGTTTTGAAAAAGCATTCGATAGACAACCAAAAGATCTGATATAGGTTGCGCTAAGACAATGAGGAGTTCCTCAAACCTACGTGTATAAGATCTTAGACATGTACGAGGAAAATAAGATGCTGGAATCACCGAAGAGTTCCCAATCAAAGTCGGGGTGCACCAAGGAAACTTCTTAAGTCATTTGCTTTCTTAAGATCAGTTATTACTTGCAGACCATGAAGCCATCTTAAGCGAGGATCAAACTTTCCTGCGACGAGCACTTGATACCTGGGTGGAACATGACCGGTTTAGTTGGTATTGCATTGTTCAAAGGAGGGGCCCTACGAAACTCCGTCAAAAAAGTAATATTAATATACGGTACTATTCAAGCTCAAAAAAGAGGCAGGCCTAAAAACTCCCGGTTCACACATATGCAGCAACACCAGCATTCGATTGGCCTCAGTGAAGAAGTGATACGAAACCTGGAGGCCTGTAGATATTTTTTTCAGGTTGAACAGTCAAACCCCACATACGGACCAGTAGGGATGCAGCGAAGTAGTACGATTGTGATCTTTATCTCTATAATTCTGATCATAACCTCGTCGGTAAAAGGACAGAAGAAGAAGAAGTGTTACCGGGGACGAAATTAGTAATACAGCAATTACCCGTATATTAGGTGCAAAGCGACACGTTATCGTTTGACGGCTCAAAAAAACTACACAAAATAAACTAAAGCTTTTGCGGGACCTCAAATCAAATTTATAAGAACATTTTTAGTAACATATTTAAAAAATACACAGTTACAGTCGAGATTTGCTTAAAATCTCCTAAGTTTTGGAAGTAGATTGTAATTTTCAAACACAGGCAGTATTTCTACCTCAAATGCAATTAAAAAGTGGTAACGCAGCGTCAAACCAATCTTAACATATAAGATAAGAACAAGATTATATTCACCCTATAAAAGAGAAAAGATTCAGGCCATTATTGTTGAGCAAGATCAATTTCCAAAAAAAATTAAAAATTCTGCCTCAAAAGATGTAACGGGTGATCCAAGTAGAGATACTTTTTTCAATAGCCTTTTTTGACAGATCACGTGTGAGTCGTGCCATGCTGTCATGTTATTTTTGTTTAGTATTGTTTGGCATTTCATAATGGAAAGACTTACGCGTGAACAGCGTTTACAAATTGTTCAACTTTATTATGAAAATTCACGTTCTGTGAGGAATGTGTTTCGTGCACTTCGCTCAACTTATGGTCAACATAATCGGCCTACTGAGCGTACTATTCGCAACACCATCACCCATTTTGAGACCCAGCATTCATTATTGGATAATATTCGACCGAATAGACCACGTCCAGTACGCTGTGAAGAAAATATAGCGGCCCTAGCTGAGAGTGTACACGAAGACCGTAGAGAGTCGATTCGGCGCCGTTCGCAGCAACTCGGACTGACGTATGGAACGACTTGGCGCATTTTACGTCAAGATCTTAAATTGAAAGCGTACAAAATACAGCTTGTGCAACAACTGAAGCCGCTCGACCTTCCCAAGCGACATCGCTTCGCTCTATGGGCTCTTGAAAAGTTCCAAGAAGATCCGATGTTTTCGAGGCAAATTTTGTTTAGCGATGAGGCCCATTTCTGGCTCAATGGGTATGTAAACAAACAAAATTGCCGCATTTGGGACGAAGAGCAACCTGAAGAGATTGAAGAACTGCCACTTTATGCAGAAAAAACAACGGTTTGGTGTGGTTTGTGGGCCGGTGGAATCATCGGTCCATATTTCTTTAAAAATTATGCCGGTGCGAACGTAACCGTCAATGGCGACCGTTATCGTGCCATGATAACCGACTTTTTGATGCCTGAAATTGAAGCTCGTGATCTCGGCGACATTTGGTTTCAGCAAGACGGCGCCACTTCCCACACATCGCATTAATCAATGGACTTATTGAGAGAACGGAGAACATTTCGGTGAGCACATAATTTCACGTTTTGGGCCGGTCGATTGGCCACCAAGATCGTGTGATATCACACCGTTAGACTTTTTCCTGTGGGGATATGTAAAGTCAAAAGCTTATGCCGACAAACCCGCTTCGATTCAGGCCTTGGAGGAAAACATCACGCGTGTCATTCGCCAGTTACCAGTCGAAATGCTCGAACGAGCGATCGAAAATTGGACTCAACGGATGGACCATCTGCGACGTAGCAACGGCCAACATTTGATAGACATAATCTTAAAAAAATAAATGCCAAAGAATGTTCTTCCAAATGATAATAAACATTCTCCATTAAATTTAAATTTTCTGTGTTTTTTTCTTTAAAAAAGTAGGGAACCTCGAAATGGATCACCCTTTATTTTGATATGCTCTACAGAACCCTTACGCCACCAGTTTTACTTTGCCCTCCTGACCTCAGGACGCAAATTTTTAAAAGAGAACGCAAAATGAGAAGATTTGTTTAATAAACAGGATGTTTTGGACACAATGTTAGGAAAAGTGAGTCAGAGGCGGACGAACGGAAGAACAGACGTTGCTACATCAGCAACAAATATCTTCGTTCTCTCCCGGTCTGCAGTTACACATTTCAGCTAAAGCCACGTTTTCCTTCGGGTTTGGCCGCTTCTGCTAAGAATGTTTATCTCCACGTTGTTTCTGGTTTTCAAAGCCTGCAGCTTGCGGAATCCTGTGAAGGACTGCCTTGCTTGTTGTCGTTTGACTTCATAATGTGTAATGTGTCTGTGACCAATCGAACGGCATTTACGATGCCTTATATCAATGTCAAACATCCGATTCGTTCTAAGCCAGCGAGACTTTACAGGCGTGAAATAAGCACGATTTTTACGTTGGATTCGAAGAGCTTCAAATCAATACGTAACTGGATTTCCAAACTTAATTTAATCTGATTTTCATGCCAAGGCTTGTAGCTTCTTATATAAAGAGGTATTACATGTGTAAAAATGAATACATAACGACTTAGGAAAGAAGACTGTGAAGGTCTTAAGAATTTACAAGACAACTTCCAATACTACCCAAAAAATATAAATTTAGAGGAGTCACAAGAAACAACAACAACTAAAATGTAAGCAAATGGGCTTTTTAAATCTGAAAATCCTAGCCCCTGGTTATTGATTTACATTTTCACATACTAATTCAAAGTGACGACACGTTATCACATCATCTGAGGGTATTTTTTTATCGTGCTCCTAGCGATAAAACTGATAGTATCTGATTGGCAGATAAAGCATGCATGATAAAGGATTAATAGCTTAAACTTAGCAAAGATTATCCAAATATTTCTGGGGCAGCATAAATTTATCATATATGTTATGTATGTACCTATAGACCACCCGAAGGCATCTTCCATCAACAGAGCATCTGCACCAACAGCGTAAACTTGTCCAGATTTGATGCCGTAAACAGCTCCCTGGAAGTACTTTGTCTCTGCCTCATGGCAATCAAGAACCCTGTTCTCAATTTGCTACCAAATTACAGGTAAATATGTCCGCAGTAATCGCATTCTAATTACGCTTTATGACGGTGATACAAATTAATCACACAGGACGGGCCAATTATAGTCTTTTTATGCGGAATATGTTTTTAAGCAGTGCAGCGGTGCGATGCAATTAAGACCGCGTACAGAATGCCCGCAATCCATCGAGATGTGTGATTTTTCACATCCACCGGAGATACGTGACTGTCTCCGGCTCAATCACACCTGAGACCTGACTGCAATAGAAGTACGAGAGTTAAATTGGCTAGAGGCGATGACAATGAGGACCAGAAACCTCACACTTTTCTCGTTATGCAGTGAAATCAAGACACAACACGCGTATTAAACAAGTTCATTGGGTGAATGCCGAATGGCGATTGATATACCTACCTAACTTAGCTACGTGTCCAAGAAGGCCGAAGGAATTCCTTCCAAACAAGGTGCCGAAATTCTACACGAAATTACGTTCGCCAATCAAAATTACGTATCATTAGGGCTAAATCAGGCGCAGCAAGGCTGTAATTTTCGTCTCTGATTATACCCACATACGAAGCAGGAGCGCAGTTCCTAACTTTGAGATACAAAGATGATTGATACCGCATACAATGGTCGGCTTCAGTAGTAGGTAAGGTATAAGTATGTTGTGTAAGAGAAAGCTTGATGAACTCATCAGAACTCGTTTTTTAGGTATAGGTACGGTCCTACAACTTGCCTTGGCTCTTAATTGCCCTCAGCTTCAACTATGTATATCCTGCGTGCATGACCCACCCTCGATTTGCGGAACACTAACCGGACAAAGGCACAAAAAATGCATCCACATGCATATATATTACAAATTGATGACCTCCTTTGCGATGGAGGCAGGTGCATCTTGCCAATCGTAATCTCGACGTGAACTTAAGTGCGAAGAACATTAATTTCCTTCTGCGGCGGACCCATACCGTTCCCAGATCCCAGCATTCGAAAGGTATACACTCGTACTTAACGGCTCTTGCCGTCCAATCATCCATGTTGCACGCGAAAGGGTCGATAATTGCGCATGCGTTCCATTTACATGGAGGCATCGGGCATCCAACTGAATAAAGGTAAGATGGAGGGGTATGGGGGCGATCATGATGCATCCAATTTAGCGGTGAAAACAACGAACGACAAAGAGCCTCTTCGTCGTTCGGCTATAATCATTTATCGCATTTATTTTGAAGGTTAATCGCGAGCGACGCGGTGGCTTACGCGTTGCTCCGGCTGATGCTGAGCCGCAGTACATGTCAGCCACTGCTGCTGCCTCTTGCCTGCGCCAGGTGAGTATTTGCGATAAAAACAGGAATCCAAATGGAATTTTGCTGCACCATTATACGTGCATTGTCCTTTGACGAGCTAACGACGAGCCGCGTGCTTTATGCGAAAATTTATTGTCCCATATATACCTTTCTACAGATGGAAGCTGCAACTGGTTTGTTTCATTGGTTCACTGATGCACCGCTGATGGGAGTATATATAGTACCTACATATATCTTCGAGTTGTTAAGATGTTTTTGAAGTGCATATATTTATTGGTGCGACCAACAACTGAACTCAAAGAGGATCCATTTCGAAGATCTTGCCAGAAAATTTAGATCACCAAAACATGATAAGCCATTAAAAAGTAACATAAAATCAAATTGAAGGCATGTGCAACATAAATTCTCCAAGAGATCATAAACGTGCAAGACGTAACCATGAAATAATGCTCCACTTGACTGGGATCTATTATTTTGCAATATGAAGTAAGATAACATGTTCAAAAGTGAGTTGGACTTCTGATCAGTTCCTGGACTTTAAATTAAATCCCTTTAACCACCAGTAACAGTAAACATTTTAAGGGATTATAGAGCTAAGACGGCTTTTAAATGTCGTAAAATAAAGTTCAAGGCAGTACTGCCCGATTAAAAACCTAAACCAAGCATCTACTTCAATAAGATTTTGTGAGACACGTGGACTTGAACTACAGTTTTTTTTTCAATCATTACTTGATTGAGTGTTCATAAAATGCAGTATCTATGTGCTTTCCTCTTTTCGAGTTATTATTTCCAAGTCAAGAATAAGACTTAAGTTACAAAAAAAAGGAATTATTCTCTTATAATAGATCGCTTTGGCTTGGGCAAACCTAAATTCTTGAAAAAACCAATACACACACTAGTTTCTTCTCCTGGTCGTATTGTGATAGGTTTGTGAGAAATGGTCAATGGCATTATAATTTTATAAATTTATTGCTTATATAAACTCGTCATATTTATTTCTGATATTTCACAGCTCTAGGAAAACTTATAAATATGATTAATGGCTTGAGAAATTCACTTTGTGATTAAATAAAAAAATTGTTCGCACTTTTTAAGTTTTTATTCTGCACAAAATAATAGCATTAAAAAGTGACAGCTTAAAAAAAATTTTGGTTGGATTTTCATATTTCGTGCGCAGATTTAATTATCCATGTGGTATGGTATATTCTTTTTTAACGTCATTCTTGAAAAAATGCACAAGCCAACATACGAGGGATGATCTTACAATGTACTGTTCAATTACTTGAATACTCCGTCGATATTGATATTATTGGTGTATCGCAGCGAGCTGTCACTAGTACATATGTGAGTATAGATACGAAAGCGCCAGAAATAGGTCCAACAAGAAGGGACAATCTACATCGAATCTACCTGGAATGTCACAATCAAAAGCTATAACTTTGATGTAGTAAGGCACTTTGTCTACCTCGGCTTTCCCTTCACGTTTTAAAACAACATCTCCTCAGAAATCAAACGAAGAGTAACGTTTGCTGTTTCTTTGGGCTAAGAAGGCAAACATTTTGTTAAGCAATCTCCCGAAAAACTAATGAAACTCAGTTAGCAGTTAGCCAAAGACCGCGCAAATTGGAGAGGCTTTTTGGTTGAGGCGCAGGTCCACCCCGGGCTGTAACGCCGCCTAATTTAGTATGTAAGTAAGTATATAAATACTTATATTTACTGTACGTATGTGTTGAAGATTTATATAGCTACTGTATAAGTACTAAGCATTTCTTGATCCTTTCAATGTTTAAGTCGATTTAATAAGAAATAATTTTTAACATTCCATTTCAACCCTATTTAAACCCTGCCAAACAATTTCGAATTAAAACTTTGAATGTGACATATAAATCGAAGTCTAAAAAATGGAGATCTGCAATTGTTTCGTCGGTCTGTTTATCCAGAAACCATTAAAGTTTGGTATTCTTAGTTTTTAGGTTAGCATATCGCGATAACTTTTTGTTCTTTTAAATAAGGGTACCTACCATTCAAATGGGTTATTAAGCTATAATATCCACAAAACCAGCTTTTATGATTGTGATATTTTTTCGTGGATACTTGAGGTGGAACTAAGTGCATACTCAGTTTGTTTTGAAAAACTATCGAGCGACGGTACCTACTTTCGAAATATGTCAATATTTTGCAAACATGTAACGGAAATTCCAAAAAATATTAAATTCAACATAATTTTATAAAATTCCATGATAAAGTCGAAATATGTGTTCTAAGTCTATTTACACCCAAGCGGTACAACTAGTATTTAAATAAAATCGTTTTTGATTTGATTTTTCTTAAGAACCAGCTCACACATCTTTTCATATTTCATATTTATTTTCAATTTTAAACTATTGAGTCATAGCAAGCCGTAGTTGCGGAATCGTAACCATCTTCATCAATGAAAATTCTTAAGGGATTTTATACTTACTGTAGACAGTGTTCTTATTTTCGTTTCAGTTAAAAAAATGCAAACACGAGAGGAACTAAGAATTTTTAATTTATTTTTTGTTGCTGCTGTTCTTTTTTCGTATGAAAACAACGAGGCAAGATTTAATATAATGTATAACAAACATTGCTTGCCCTAGTATGGCTGCGATTGTTGAAATTGTTGGAATTGGGGATGCTTTAATTAAGCAGTGAGTTTTGATGCGTGTTATATCCGAAAAATATCACGTTTAAAAACCATTTAAGGGGAACTTTTCCTTCCTTAATGTGCGAATAATAGCCAAAGTTACAATTGCCAAAACCAAAAAAAATAATATTCGCCCAAGAATATAGTGCAGTTAATCATAATGAAGGGTCGCCCAAAAAAAACGAATAATTGTCCGAAAAATTATGAACGTTTACCCAAAAGTTAAAATCAACAATCGCCAAACATTTGGATCTATTGTCAAGACGGAATCACCCGAAATCCAAAAATGAACAATCGGCCAAACCATTTTTTTTTTTTGCAAATTCGGAGGAGGCCTTTGGCAACAAACAGTATTTAGTTTTATATATATTAGTCCACAATGTATAGGAAATGGAATATGGGGGCATGCTGCCTACTGCAACCCCTCTTGGTTTCACTGTTAGATTTGGAGTAGGTGCGCGGTTGGGGGCACCATGCCCCCAGACATATCGTCAGTTGCGAATTACAAGGTCGTATGTAAACGGAATTTCCTATTCACATAAGACCTTGTAATTCTCAGCTGACGATGTGCTTGCTATTGTTTATGCATTCATGTAATTTAAAGCCGCAAACTTCGGTCCAAATTGATAGTTTTACAAAACTCAATTATGGGAAAATATACATTTATTACTTTGTGGATGATTTTCTCATAAGAGCACAATACCTTAATTGAATTGAAAATATTTATAGATATTCCTGTTTGAAATTGAGGAAACAAATTTAATAGCCAGAGATCAATTTAAAAAATATTTCCATTTAACTCAAAACAAAAAGAAAACGTTCAACTGGAAACAACTCAATTTGAACCTAACTCCAGGTGTCTCACACCATGCGCGCTATTAAACCCAAAACAATCTTCTATCCATCATCTGCATAAATCTTCGGAGATTGCTATAATTTCCACTTTTCATCATCAAAAGATCAGATCAATCTTTCACGCAGCGGAGGAGTAAAACGATCTTTTCTCATTCTTCTGGTTTTTTTTTGACTGTGCATGAGCATTATTTTATTCATTTATTGTGTAGCTACTTACGCTTACGTACGTCTATCTATCTAGAGCGAAGCACAGGCATCCATCCATTTGGGCCACCAGTGATTTTGAGTGTTTTTATTTTAAACATCAATATCGGCGGGGGAGCAGGCACCTCTGTAGTGAGTCTTCACATGTGAATTTGCGCAGTTCGGCCATAATCCGCCTCCGATCAAACGAACGTTAAATACTTTTCAAGCACCACCTACACCTATGTGTCTCAGCAGCGAGCACGAGGCTTATTGACGCACCTCCACCTCATCGTCTTGTCGTCCGTCCAGTGTCCGACAGAGTCGCACTATTACGCCAATCTATATATAGATTGCCTCTCGAATAATATTGATGTATTTTTGGGATTCTCATGGGTAATTTGTGTCATGAATGAAATGTATCTAGTCTAATTCTTAGGCGCGCGTTAAATTTAGACGCGCGGGGTATTTTGGGCTCTGCATGTGAGCGGGTCGCAGCGGTGGTGGTGCTTCTGGTGGTGGTGAATTGATGCGCGAGAATGCTCTAGGATGGTAGTGCTGCAAGCTCTTGATGGGCTATTTTCGGTTGTTCGCGTAATATCTTCAGATAGAGTGTGTATTTATTTGCCTCGCATTCCAACGACTAAGGTAATGACGTAGGCAATCGCACGTAAGTACAAACATAATTTTGTGTGTGGGATTTGGAAATGTTCTTCATTCTTTTTTCTTTTTTTTTCGTTTATTTATTTTCACTCTCCATTTGTAGGATGTGTATTTAGTTAGTAATAATTTTTTTTATAGATTTACGCCTCTGTGTATGTTAATGACCGCACGAGACCATAGCAAACAGACCATAAAAAGGCATAGTGTTCACAAAAAAAGGACAATGTAAAAAATAAACATTTTTAAACGACGCCCACTAGGGTCCTTTGCTCTAATAAAAATAACACACATAAATTGGGCTAGAAAATTAGAGCGCGTTCGCATGGACTATGTGTTTTATTTTTTTTTTTAATTTAATTCCGCGAAATACCAGGCAGGCAGCGACGTGCTATTTTCGAAATCTTGGGTCTGGTCGGCCTGTTTTCGAATGCCCGCATTTGAAAGTCATAATTCATTTTTTTTTCTGCAACAAAAATTTCTTCACGTTTTTAGCAAACAAAAAAGGTTGTAAAAACTACAAAACATATGCAGAAAAAATAAATTTTATTTTTTGTTTGCAATAGATTCGCAATAATGACTAGAAAAGGTGCGACTGAGAGGTAGGCCTGGGAAGAGGGTCTCTGCTCTGTCATAGCATTGTAGTCAGTGATGATCAGCGTTACGTAAGTATGTACACGGTTTTTATTGCATAGCAATTATGCAATATAATAATTATCCCTCGGCGATGACCGGATTTAGAAAAAAGAAAAACCTTAGCCAGGTAAGGCGAAAGAGCCTATTCATGTAGTGGATAGCAAATTGATTTGCAAATAAGCGAGTAGTAATTAATACCAAGAAATGGTAACTAGCTTCATTCAAACAAATAAGAAGGGACACCATTGCATAGCTGAGCGTTGCGAGTTTGGTCAGTTTTCGAGTCTCTTTTTTGAATTCGATAACAATATGAGATATAAGTTATTGGTGAAAATGAGGCATTTTTAATAGGAAGAATCGAAAGTGGAAAAGCATTCTCCTTAGAATTTTAATTTATTTTTAAAATTGGACTAAAACTTTAGACGACTGAAATTAAGTAGACAAATTAGAACAATTTTTACAAAGTAGACAGAAGCCATTTTAAAAACGAACAACAAATACAAAAATGTTCGCGCTTTAGAGGAGCATCAGCTTTTTAATCTGATATATCAAGAAAATACAAGGCAATGTATACAAACCGAAACCTAGTAAGTTGACATGATAAAATTAATGCAAAAAATATATAAAAATTAGGAGATTGCTAAAAACCAATTGCGAAAAAATTTCCACAGCAGAGGTAGGAAAGTTGGAAGCGCTAAAAGTAATGAACAGTAACAGAAACACTGAAGGGGTTACGTGCAGGGGCAGAATAAGAGTATTTCGCAAAAATAGTGGCGATTAAACATGATAAATCACTTTTGTACAATTTTATCATCTAGGTGAGCCTTGCAACATACCTTAAAACGTTTTTTTCGAATACGACTGGAAATTAAGCAACAACAAATAACAAATAAAATAAATCCGCTCTATCTCAGCGTTATGAAAATGAAAAACATGTAGAAAAAGCAAGCAAATAATTGCGATCCCGGGCTTGAAGCTTACCGTAAGAACGGTACTGGAATCATCTTTGCGGCAGTATTGACTATTTTCCAAATGGCTACCAAACGAAGTTAGTTCGAAGAGGAGTCCAGGAAAGTCAATGAAGTCTGCCATGGAGGACTACAATACGGTTTTTTTGGTAAAGATATCCTATATATGTGCAGCTGATATGGTCTTATCCTGTTTAGCACTATTTTCGTCAAACAACACTTTGTCACTTAATAGCTGTGGCGGTAAAGAAAACCATATTAACCACCATTTTGTGCATAATTTCATAAAGTCTAGGGTTAACGACGGACGATGGTTCATTTTTATCTCCAAACTCTTGAGAGGCGAATGGATAAAATTATCTTTTTTCTTAGAATAAGCGAAATTTTGATAAATACCGATTGTTGAGCTGGGTATTAGACGGCCGATTGCGACATATAATAAGTCTACCTGATGACCAGCGCGAGTTTGTCGAGGGTTAAGTGTTGCACTCAAAAGTATCTATTTGCATATGGTGTAAGTTGATATAGAAATGCAATCGAGAAAAATCCAAGTGATCTTATATGGATGGCGCTAAGACGACAAGGAGTTTTTGAGTTTATGTACGAAAGAGCAAAACAAAGAGTTGCTTAATCAGTTATTTCGTAGATAACTTATCGTCACTAACTCTAGCAATACTAACAAGTGAATTAGGAACTGATAACGAAATTATGAACCTATCTTAACCTAAAAATATTAACACTTTATTTATACAAAATTGACTCCTGCACGTACATTTTAAACATTTAAGTATACAACTTTCGTCTGAAAATTAAAAATAATAAAACATTAGCAATCCTCATACTGCTAGTATATGTGAAGATACATACACGACTCCAACACGCTCCCTTGTTTTGGCAATGATTTATCCTCGTTCTGCAGCACACGAATCGAAACTGTGCGCTCTTCTGAAAAATAATACCTTTTTCTGCACAGAAAAGATTTTTATCGCTTTGTGAAATGTGAATGGGTTCCGCAGATATATCTTAGCAAAATCAAAGAGAATCTCTTTTGCAGTGGGTTTGCTGCGATAGTGTGAGATAGTCCCTCGCCTCTCCATTCGATAAAGACAAGCATCGCCATGGCCACAGAATACTGTATACCCTCCGTTCAAGTGTTATAAATAAAAGATCTTCACATTAAGCCGATTAAGTACGTTTCCATGATGATGATCATGATACGATCAGACATGCCGCTCATATGATGATAACGAAGTACCAACCTTTAGTTTGCAAGAATATAAAAAAAGTTCTCTATTTCCCAACCCACACTTTCTTCATCTAAAAGAATACGCATTTTACGCAAGCATTTGTCTTGATAGGTTTTTTTTTGTCGAACCAGTAGGAGCATTCATTCCGCTTTTGGAGCTTAGAAATCCGATACCCGCTAAAATATTACGCCTTTCGAATTAATTTGTGAATGCCTGGTTTGGGTAGAAGGTGTGATATTTGAACCCCGCTTATGGAATAAGTCTGTAACGGGATTTTTGTTGTTGTATAATTAGCAGGCTTTATGTTAATCTGGCATTTCGTAATGTGTACGATTTTTTTTTATATTTTTGCTCAAGAAAATATAGCTAAGAAAATATAAATTGGACTGCACGTGGCATATCATCTTTCTTACCCGGTTATGGTTTATTTCTAAAAAGGGATTGTGTTTTTCGAATACACATGGATCCAGAAACCAATTAAGAGGTAACGCCTTGGAAATTGGTAGGCATAGAAAAGTTCGGTTTGAAACATCACAAGCGGCATCGTCGCATTGGGAGATTGTGTAAAATGCCGCTTCGAGATCCTGCTGTGTCCGGTGTCCCACAATGTGCAACATGCTCAGCAAGTGCGAATACGTGTCAAATGTAGAAGTATCGGAACCAAAGAAGTGGGCGAGATTTAAACGAATTTGTTACGGTAAACCCTAAGTAGTTTGTATTTTACATTTTTGCCGACTTTGTTTCGACACTTTCCAATATACCTATGAGTGATTAAGTGTACTCACCGAGCAAAGGTCCTTTTGAATATGAGGTGATCGTTTTGTGTTAGAAAATGTTATTTTGTTTTACTGCAGTTTTAACTAAACTAGGTGTGGTATCAATGGGTTATTTTGACTGTTGGTCTTTCGCCATTAAAAATTTACATATGATAACACAACGATTGCAAGTAGATTTTACGTAAATCTTAAGTTTTAAAATTTTCCAGTTTAGGAATAAGATTATCTCTTTTGCGACTCTTAAAGAGTCAATTAAAGAGTTCAGTGACATTCTGTTTGGTCCTTATTTTACCTAATTTTATTATTTTATAGATTTAATTATAAGTGGCGACTTAAATATTTAGATTTGAGTAGTTCCACATAGTAAATGTTTGTGTTAAATGTTTCCTTCAACACCAAAGATGTTCATTTTATTTGGAATCCTCAGTCCCTATAAACTCCATCGTGGCTCTAGACTGGCGCAGCAGCTCAATATCTACGTCTGTTCATAAAGCCACTAATGGGAATTGTAAGGCTTATGAACTTACCGAATTCTATTTAGGTATATCAAACGCTACTTGTAAATGGTTGGTAAGCGTTGGCTGCCACGAAAAGAACAAACTTTAGGTGAACAGGTAAAACTTTGGAAAAACACCAAATTCAAGAAAAGTATTTACCAACCACGGATCCACTGCTCATTCTCAGATTCTTAAAAAGAAACTGGACTCGATAATGTGCTCTGAGTAGGTTTTCCTTGCCAAGGCTAAAGCCAGAGCATAAACACTGCAACATAAGGTATAAGTTGGGGGAACAATATACCACAAAGTCGCAGCGTACTACACCCTATATATAAATATTATTATTATTAAGGACTTGACCTGGCAAGTATACAACAGGGCTTGACGCATACTCAAACGATTTTTGCAGAAGTTGCATACACGAACAGGAGGAGCTCTCTCCAGAAAAATGAGCCCCATTTTGAAGCTTTCATCTTTGAAGATCTAAATGATATAAAAATATTGGCATTAGAAGTCTCCTTCGTTAATTTGCTTAAGAATAAGGACAAACTTCTTTCTAGATCTTCGTTGTGTCAAATGGAACAAGTATTGATATAAGTAAGTCGGTTTTTGCGCTGAATTAGATGTGTTTGTTGGATAATCCAGATAATCCACAGCATTTGGGTGAAACGCTTCTTTGTAAACGACTCCAAGTATTTATTTCAAAATCCAAGGACCTTGCTATGAAATTGTTTCCAATATTTTCGATTTCCGTATTTTTCTCCATTAAAGAGATCGTTGGAAATTTAAAAAATATCCTCTTACTGCTTGATGTTCGCACGATTTGGACTCTTAAAAAGGCATAATTCGACCTAGAATCATCTCACTCAGTCTGATACAATAGAGTATACCTAATTCCGAAAGATTTTGTTATATAATACACCTAATAATGCTGTGACTAGTTTGTCCATTTTCGGCTGTTTCCAATATGTTACTGAATTTTCCATGTTGAAAGCGATATTTTTGCCGTCGCATAACAATATGGGTAAACACAAAGAAAGTTATTGTTACATTATATTCTGACATTATGCAGGCACATTTTAAAATCTGCGTGTGAAATATTTCACGTATAAACAATCAAAAAAATCAAAGAAAATATTGTCTAGTACTCTCTTTGCAAATTTTGCATGCAAATGAATAAAATACTTCGTGACGTTGATGGTTAGGTTTTGTCTATAAAATACTGATTTTTTTTAGAACATTCGTCTTGGAAAGTCACGCTGAAGCCATGAGTTTTAGATAGTGACTAACAACGGCGCGACGACAAAAAAGGTCAGCCGTGTGTGCACTCTTATTTATAAATTTAGAAGGTATGGTATGACAGGCAGAGAAATTAAAAGTCACCCTGAAGTCGAATGGTCGTGTACGCCTAGCTTCTACAAAAGATAGTGACTTTCTAAATGGTAGCGTGATATAGTCGTTCGACGATACGGCTGTTACGTATGGCGAAACTTAGTGAACGTGGACTTAACGAATAGGTTCGATGGTATCTATAGCTTTGTTTCGTTCTTAATAATAATTTATTTCGCTACGGCAATTTGTCAATTCGACTTGCGAAAAACTAGTATTTCCTTCTGTTGAAAACTATACTCAATAAATTTGTTATTGCGGTTTGGGATTACTTTTATATGTAAAGATAACCAATAAGTTCCGGAATTTAAATTATTAACACTTCGCTCAACTGTTCTAGGTTTTTATTTTAAATTTTCTACAAATGCACATTTTAGATACAAAATCTAATTTTTGTTTGATTATAAACACTGAAACCGAAAGGTTTTCAGTTATCAGTATGTTAGTGACCACATATTCGATGTCGCTAAGAACGCTATATACATATATACACGGTACTCCGCTCATATCTGGAGTAGTACACAAATAAGGTGACGTGAAACAACGCCAAACGAAATAATACCAAGTTTTAAATAAGGCGGCTTTGGCAACAGTAACTTGGCGAACCGCTACGCGGGACTAAGGGATTCAACCCTCTTTCTGAAGGCAGGCGCCTATGGGAATAGTACCTAAGTGCCCCGCTACGCGGAATTAAGGGATTTCGATCCTCTTTCCACAGTCTGTTCGATTTTGGAATGGAAATAATGCTAAATTGTATTATCGATAACTCTAGTTTCAACCTTTTTTTTTGTTCCTTAACCGTACAAAAACGAACGTGGAATGCTTCACAGCGCTCTTCTCACTACATCTTGTATGTTTGCATTGTATTCAAAATTATCCAGAAGCTCAAAATGTCAATTTCTAACGATTATATTGCAAGAGGAAAGCATACAGTATTGTATTGTATTGTATTTGGAGTGGGGTCATTCAATCCAAGGATGACAAGGGCTTAGACCTAACGGTCCATTGCCCAAAATGAAAACAGAACAACTAGTGCACATCAGAGGATTCGAGGTATTTAATCTCTCACTGGTTTTGGGGAAGCGAAGGAGGTAAGCTAGTTCGATTTTATTAAAATCGTCTTCGTACATGAAGTGTTTGCCGAGAGTAACCAGTCTGGTTATGGCAAAAGTGGGGTAGACACATCATCATCAGCTTCATCATCTTCCAGGCAGCACTCGCATAGACCCGAGCTTCTAACTCTTATCCTTTTTAGATGCTCGTTGAGAGAACTGAAACCAGTGACAAGGCCAATTAGGGCTTTCAAGTCACATCTTCTCAGTCCAAGCAGATATTTCGATTTGCTCAGTTTGGAACCGTCAACTAACAGTTTTGAATGTCTGCATGATGACAAATCATGCCAGTACTCGGTGTGCTGTAGACGTAAGCGCTCAGTACTTACTTACTTTTATGAACAGATGAGCAGCACCCTATGATTGGATGAGGGCCGACTAAAGCTGATAACAAGACTTGTCATAGCCAGAGCATTAGCTCTTTCATTTCCCTGGATACTGGTGTGTCCGGGTACCCAGGTTAGTATTACAAAGTTACATCTGCCCATCCTGTTCAGATTGCATATAGTCTCCTCTACAATTTTTGGGGTAACCGTAGCAGTAGAGCAGGCTTTAAAAGCAGCTTGGCTATCTGAGGAAATGTACAAGGGAGTGCTCTTTACTCTGAAAGACTCCTGAAAATACAGTGGTTTGTCTACCTTAGGTCTCAGATAATTTGATCCCATAATCATTGGGGTAGACTCCTGCAACGCAGAGACCGTTTATGAGTGAACCGGCTAAAACCAAACTACCAATCCAAAGTGTACAGTAGCACTCATATCTTAATCTTTCCTGGACTCAAAAAAAAAACATTTTATCCAGAATAAAACCCAAATATTTCCTGATGAAAAAATGTGAGCTTATGACCTTGATAACGTCCTTTCAGGTCAATATTTGAAATTTGATTTGAAAGAGGTTTTTTATCGGTTTTGCGAGGGCTAATACCCGGACCACTTCAAACGCCCTGTTTAGGGTATATCGAAGGAGTTTTTTTTTAAAGCAGCGAGGTGCCTTCCTGAAACGCTATGCATGCCAGTAGTATCTATACACACTGCTGCCTCGGTGTATTTCGAAATATAAACATACACCTATTAAAATTTACACAAAATTATCTCTTTCGAAGACATATTAGAGGCCTACATAGAAACCAACTATAACTTAAGTCACTGCGTTCAGAAACTAGACTTAAAAAACAAAAAATATTCCCTTAGCATCAACATTTTAACGACAAAATTGAAGATATCAATTCATCACGTCAGCTTATTTTTTTGCACCTATTCGAAAACAAATAAGAAAAAGGGTGAGTGTCAAAATTGCTGATTTTTTAACTCCTGCAGTTGGGTTGTTACTTGGCAAAACCACGAGTAAAACTGTGATATGTGTCAAACCATCAAAATGATTAAATTTAAAATTATTCGATGCAATCTGTATTCATCAGCGCAGGATCAAAGCCATTATCATGTGCACAATTACACAATCCATTATCACGATGTCATAAATGTGGCAAAATTTAATTTGCATGACAAGTCACAGCAAACAAACAACAAAAGGAGCACACAATTAAGCGCGACTCTGATCCCGGTGAAATGTGATTTAAATTTGCATAAAATTATACCAGATCGATATCAGAATCAAGGAAATATTTTCACATCTCCGCGATGATTAATTATGGAAATTCGTCGAGTTGACACTAAAGAAGAAAGGGTATCGAATGAATACGCCGATCAATAGAAAGGACTGTCGGTCTTTTCGGCCGGTTTTGTGCGCCTTTGCGGAGTAAAATTTTGAAAAGAAAGATGAAAGGATGTATTTTTTTTATTATTACTTCGTCCAGATGCGGAACCTACAGGCTTTCTTGATTAATTGCTTAACCTAATAAATTACATCAGGGAAATCTTGTTCGATGTCTTTTTAGGAACACAGCGAGAAATAAGGTGCTGAGCAACGTAAGGCAATCGCACGATTTTTTTGTTCAGGTTTTTTTGTTTTAATCTGCACGATATCCCTGTTGATCGGAGTCGTGTGTACTTTGGGGCGTTGGTATCTTTATTAAAGTTTAATTAATATACGAACATATTTGAGGTGCAAGGTTATTAAATGTTCAACATAATTAATACTTTAAAGACAGAATCTTAATTATGAGCTAAACGTGATCAGAATGCGTAAGGAAGTCGCCAGTGATACATACAATGTTGTGGTCGTAGCCCATTATATAGGGCGGGGTGTATTGGATTGAACTTTCTTTTAGCGGCACTGCTTGCAAATGAAGTTATTTTGTATTTTTTTAAGAAAGAATCAATTAATTTCATGGACAATTTGTTGTAAATTCTGTATAGACATGAACCTATAGTAATAACTGTTGTCTGCCTTTTGGATAAACAAATCAAATGAAATCCTGACGGCAGTCATTTTTTCAAGTGTTTTTCTTAAGGATAACGTCAAGAAAACCTCTCGAAAAGTAACAGAAGCCCGGCGTTCTATGTGTATCCCTTCCGTAAATATTTTTTTAATAATATCTACTTTTCGACTGCCACCAGCATGTGTGGCAAAGTGCAAAGTGCAAAGTGCCTCATATTTGCACACTTGCAAAAGGAAGGCTTCATCCTCTTCAACTATAATGTAAACAACTACCGAACTAATCCTAATAGATACAAACGCTGAACACGAGAATGAGTACATCTTCATGGTGGCATTTGGCTATTCAAAAGAAGAAATTCGGCGGCGGCGGCGTCTGGTTGACAATGCGTGTGTAAGCTATTAAGTGACCACCTGCCTGATGAATAGGTAATCTTATAGTTAATCTCTGTAACCGAAATAAGTTCACCATTCACCACATAATCATGGACCACATGATCGCGTGAGAGATTGGGATATGTTTTACACTTTACCAACGTATTATATATTTTACAATGTATCCACAAGATAATTATACACAATTTAATCGAATCCGAAATCTAAAATCTCTCAATCGAACCTTGAACGCATATGGATACACCAAAATGCATACCGCTTAAGGCTGTATAAACTTGTCCCAGAAAGGATTTGTTAATTGCCGCTACCACTGATTGTGAAACCACAATTCGCATGTTAAGCTTGTGCATTTAGTGTTCAATTGTGGTTAACTTGTATCAACATTATTTCTCTGACGGGTCATCGCAAAAATATGCTTTTTTTTTCTTTTAATATATTTGAAAGGATAACAGATGGTGTGGGAACTTGGTAGAAATGTGGCCTGCATAATTATGTAAATTTAGCACAAAAATTCAGAACCATTTAAAATGGAGTTTAAAGGTGTAACAAAGAAAAAATTACGATCAAATGAATGTCCATGGACTTGTTTAGTTCCATTTTATGATGGATGCATAATTTTGATAAAAAAGTAAATACATATCAGGATTTTAAAATTGTATAAGGTAGCCGGGCACACTTCCAATCGTTACGGCCATTCATAATTAATTAATTTAAAAATACTCAAACTAAAACTTACTTAAATCACATTGAAACATAAAAAAAACTAGGCTGTAAAGATTGGTAAGGGTATTATATAGAGAGTTAGGTTATAAAGAGTTTTTATTTTTGACTTACCGATATGCTAGAAATGCAGTGGAATTTACTCCATCCAGTAATGCTCGATGGTTCAGAGAGTGGTTGCTCTCTTCTGTCATCTTAAAGGAGTAGATTTATTTATCCACTATTTATACATCCACTATATATACAGCTCACTGAGTCTTTGATTATGCTTTCTCAAGCGTTCGCCATCATCGCACACAGGACATATAACGAGTTAAAATATTTTCCATCCAAAGATGCCTAGAAGTAAGTTTAACGCATATGTTTATCATCCAACTCTCCGAAGAATATCTAATAAAGGTATATATTTTTTAAGTTTCTCATGTCCTCCTAATAGCCTCTATAGAGTAGACATGATAGGAATGATGTCAATGTCCAACATATGTAGGAGTATTTACACTAAAAACCCGGCCAAAAGTAGGATATCCGTAACATGATAAGACTCGGGGAGACTACGATAACCGAAAATTAAAAACTGTTCTTTGTGAAAGGGTTAACTACGAGCATTTCTTTGTGTTGGTTGGTTGCCCTGGTTAGGCGGGAGGGGCAATTAAAAAAAAAAGACTTAAAATGGAAAACAGTGTATTAAAACACAATGGCCACACTTACAAAACAGTGAAATAGCAGCTTTGATAGCCTGGAATTCGTTCTTTCATATTTGCTTTGAAATTCTATTTCTATTCTTATTTTGAAAAAAAAAATTAAGAATACATATTGTAGGCTGATTTTTTTGAGAATTGGAAAATCAAACAATAAATTTTCTTCTTGTATTTACTGCCCCTATTAATCTAAACACGGAAAAATACGTCTTTTATTATTTTTTTTTATTGTAGAGTCTATATTCAAATTGTCAAGGAAATCTGCCAAATAAATAATTTTCTGTGCATCCCCTTAAGGTTCGGGGTTTGTTCTTAAACGAACAATTTGGACAAAATCACATGAATTATTTTCTCCATTAGCATGTAAAGTTTAAGATCACTATGTTTAGCGCATTGAAATAAGGGCTCTCAAGATACTCAAATATACCCCCTCAAAATTGTAATAGTGCCCACTTAAAAAACCGTTTTCAAATACCTATAGCGCATCATAATAGATATGGTAAAAGCATACTTGAAATAGTAAAGATGCAGTTTGACCGGAATCAGAATGAATGATCCGAAATTAGATTACCCATAAAAGATTTTAAAGGTGCATTCAAATTGGTTCGTCTTTTCCACGATTTGCCAGTGCAAAGGCTACAGATTCTAAATTTAAGTCTAAAATTAAATTCATATTTCTTTTGAAAACTAAAAAGATAGAATACCACATACTGAATGCTTAACAACTAAGCACTGTGAGTGGCCTTAAGTTTAAAGCATTTGTTTCTTTTTAAAGAACCCATATATATTTTTGTGAGTGCCTACATTTCCATTCTCCATTATTAAACTTTGCCAATGTTGATTATTATGTTAAAACCGCATTTTATCTACGTAAGTTTTTAAGTTTTAGACACAAGTCAATCTCGTCGCAGGAAAGTGCCCAAAGGCTACAGCATCTGCAAGAAATATTATCCGTCTTCAAACTTTCAAGCATTTGCCGATTTTCGTAGTCCCACAGCTCGTGGGCTATTAATCTAAATTTTAAATTTACTGCCAAAATACGTGACATTAATAAATACCTATTTTTCTGTTCCCATGACAGCCTTCGTATCTTTTATCTGAAGGTAAGTCAATGTTTATCATAAGTCCAACAACATCTCGCATACGAGTGGAAATCCCATTTTCCTGAAGAATTGTACTGCTCTACGATCGGTGTTGTCGACCATCTGAGTAAATCATTGAACAAGTGGTTAACGATTAGAATTACATTCGCTATGACGATAGAAATTCCAATGGTATGATATTGCGAGACGTGTCCAAACCAATGAAGAGCAATACAACTAGATTATTTAACCGTTTTAGGATTTTCTTATTTATATTTGCAACTTTTAAATGATGACCATTTTTAATGTATACTTTTGCTGTCAAGAAGCTTAAATGTCTTTTTAAAAACTAAATCAGCTTGAAAGAACTTCTTTTTACATACAATCGCAATCGAAATATTGAAATTTTAACCTATGTATGAAATTCGCACTCCACAACTTTGCATTCGAAATTTGACTCTGCCTGTGCAATTTAAATATTGAGTTGTTGCACATAAATTGACTGGAAGAGTTGCAGATAGCTGCAGATAGATAGAAATATGCAATTATGTATAAAAAATAAAAAATAAATAAATATTAGGCGTAAACGGCCCATCCAGGTTCTAAAGCCTAGCTTCTCCAACCATTGTGTGTGAGAAGTTATATTTTTGACACGAGTGGAGGGACCTACAGTTTAATGCCGATTTCGAACGGCAATTTATTTTTAAAAAGCTTCTGATGACATTTCTTACTCTTGGATGTTTGTCAGACGTTCGCAAGAGGTGGGGCAGCGAATAAAAACTTTCAGGTGGTGCAGGTCGGGATTTGAACCAGCGACCTCTCGCTTAGTGGTCCAACGCACTTAACCAGTAAGCCACTGCACCCACATGCAATTATGTATACCGAACATATTTGTGAACCACCCAAATTTATTTAAATAAAACTATACCCATTTTGAAGCGTGTCGTTCAAAGTCTTATGGCGTGAACATTACTTCCGATAATGGCTTGATTATCAAAAGTATGACGTTGTGAACTATCATGAACGTTGGTCAACATTTCACCCGTTATTTACCAATTCTGGAAACAACCAATTGACGCACATCTTCAGACGGCAAAAGATCATCAAGACAAGTCATCACGTTTTGTGATTGTCTAATTTTCGAATTTGCCATTTGATCCATAACCATAACTGAGTTGGTTGTTTCTTATCACATATTTTGTTCCAGCTCTTTTAATGTTTAACAAACCTATTTTTATTTTATAAAGTCAGATGTTACATTCGATTGTTTTTGTTTCCGTCACTATCAGGCATATTTTCAGCATTTCCCCCTTTAAATAGCCTTATGAAATCGCAAAATTGCCACTAAACAGCAATAGATAACAGTTTATGATCACGCGTTTTATTTGTTTTGAAAATAATTGGATGCCCCACTAACTTGTTTGTGTCCTTCGAGGGTTTAATTGAATCTTTAGCTTAAAATAATAATATGTAGGTGAATGAAATAAGCCATTAAGAGGTTTGTAACATAGCTCTACAAATTTAAAAAAAAAACAAAATGCAATATAACTTAAAAGGGACTTATTATGTTACAGGTTCTAGTTTAACGGGCATAGCTATTCTGAAAGAGCCCAAAAATATCCGTATATGGCATTTCTTCCTAGGAAAAATCACTCAAATATTAAGGCACAAGTGGCACGAGTTTTGGCTTTTTTAGGTTAAACTCTTCAATGGACCGACTAGTAGGAATGCAGTGGAAAAGTTATGATCCCTAATTCCTGATCATAACCTCATCGTAACGTAGACTTTAATGCCGATACTGCACGGAACATTTTGATAATATTCGCGAGTCATACGTTCGCAAGAGGAGCCGTGAAAAACATAAGGTGTTACTGTGGAGTATAGAATAGTCAAGTAAACCAACAAGTGAGCCTTCACCTAACGAAGCATAATTGATAAGTACAAATTGCATTACGAAAAATTCCTTCATAGTTTTCAGATTGTAGCTGGTAGGTAGGTTATGAATAAAACGTCTGCTACACAATTTGGATTCCATTGAAAACCAAGCAGACACGAAAAATCCCCATTATCATCGTCATATTTTATACTAAAGTGGAAGTAATTGCAGTCGTGCTAAACAATTTTTTTTAAAAAACTACTTTTATATTTTGGTTGTCTGGGATGAGCGTCACAAAATGGCATGGGTACCCAGTTTATTTTCCAAAGTAGTCGAATAACGATTCTGTAGAAGAACTCCCATATATCTCAGAAGCAGGCGAAGTTTTTTTAAAAACCTTACCCTGTATCTAAAAAAAATATGTAGTATTTAAGTTTACCAATATGTACTGGATTAGGGCTAAACTATATAACACATTTTTTCACAGAACTTTACATATTTTGTATAATGAGATTTAAAAACGCATCTTAAATATAAAAAAAGTTTTGTAAGGCCCGGTTTTGCACTTTATTTTTTTATAGATTATAAACCCAGACGTCTTTGCATGCAATAAATTCTGTACTTTGGTCATTAGCTTCACCTTCTATGAATTGATTACTTTCGCTGTATGTATAGGTTTGGGGGCCAGACTAATTGACCCGACGAAGAGCCATCCGTGTTTATGGTCACGTAAACTTAGTTGTGTTAGTACAGCATTCGATTAGTCTAATTTGGTGTTATCTTTGTCTAAGCTGCTCTAAATGTCATTATTTGGCAATGACGCAAGCTTAGGTATAAATATTTAATCAGTGGGCAGGCAAAAGTTGAATATTATGACTAGAGGCCTGCTCATGATAAATTTTTTTGTTTTTGTTCAAAATAACAAACCAAACATTTGCAAGACTTTCATTATGCTGAAAAAGTGATTTTTCTTTCCCTTATTTCACATATTTTTGATTATTTAACATTATGAGGACCATAACCCTTAACTTCACTGCATAACTACTGGTTCGCCTTAGGGTTTTTAACCGGCAAAAATATGAGCAGGCCTCTGGTGTCGCTGTCGTTACACTTGTGTGACTTCTTCTTGGTTTAAAAAAATAATTAATTCTAATCTCTAACCATTGTGTGTTCGAAGATATATTTTTGACACAAATAGGAACATACAGTTTAATGCCGATTCTGAGCAGTAAATTTTGATAAACTTCTCATGGTAGTTCTTACTCTAGTATGTTTATCAGACTTTCAACCTTGCGTAGGAGATTGGGCAGCAAATTAAACTTAAAGTGGTACTGAAGCGCAATAATGAATTCAATCTTAGACCCCGGTCTTATTTGTCCAGCGCAATATATACTGAGCAACTGCACCCACTTGCATCCTAATGTATCTAACCAAATTCTTCAAAACAAGAGAAAAAACTAAAAACAAAAAATCCTTAAAACTACAGTGTGAAATCTGTTTAAAAACATTCTTCCAGGATTTACATTTCAATGAGCTAACATACCGTGAAGTTAGACAGTGTAGCTGATTGTTTGTTAGAAAATTGTCTGGTTTGTACATTCCTGCCATTGACCTTGAGCAATAAATTTGTACAGAAACATTATCTTCTGTAATGAATGTGGCCAATTTGTTGGTTACGCAGCGGGTGTTGAGTTTTCCATGTTTTCTTACATTCAATTTGAAATAGTGAGAAATGGTGGATTTGTGGAGGATAGCGATGATAACAAAGGTATTTGGAAAAACTATTTACACAGAATCTCTTTTTGTGATCTTTTGAGAGTGGTAAATCTCTTATCCATTCTAACTTCGATGAAATGGATTTGAAACGTATGTATTTCATGCAGATTGTTAGATAGTGCCATCGTTATGGGTTTCGGTTCAAACATATTACATTACTCTTGGAAAATAAATCTGCTCTGGTAGCAAGTTGGAGTGGGTTTGGTTGACCAAAATCAATTAGCTGGTTAACGATTGAGAAATTTAAATTTTTTGGAAGATTTTTAGACAAATTTGTATCCTCAGCATCACGTTGATTTGTAAACAGGTTTGCAATTAAAATATTTTCATGTTTTACAGAAGTATAAAAGAATTTATTAAAGAGAAAACACCATTACCTGAATTTTGTAATTATTACTACTTACTACTAATCCGGCTCCCGACCCGTGAAGGGTCCCTGATTGTCCTTCAAGTTAGGAGTTTTGAAACCATTTGTTTCGCCAAACCGAAGTAGCAGTGGTTTTCTAGAATAATTCTTCGCTGGATCTCCACCAATATGTCATTCGTGGAGTTGATGTTTACACCGAGGTAATTGCTGCTGTCAACAGTGACATTTTGTTCTAGTCGATGGACAGATGATTGGTTGTTTGTTGGTGGCATGTATTTTGTCTTGTCCTCATTCACTTCAAGTCCTACTAGTTTCACCTGTTCTTCAATAGCCGTGAATACCTCCACCACGGCACACTGGGAGCGTCCGATGATATCTATATCGTCCGTATATCCCAGCAGCTGAACTGATCTGTTGAAGATAGTGCCTTCCGTCTTGACACCTGACCTGCGCACTATCTGATCGTGAACAAGATTGAAGAAATTACACCACAGCTCATCTTCTTGCCGAAATCCGGTGCATGTTTGAAAGAGTTCAGATGAGCTGCTGCCAATCTGCACATTGCACCGCATGTTTTCTAGGGTCACGCGACACAGCTGGATCAGTTTTGATGGAATTCCAAAATCGGCCATCGCCATGAAGACCTTTAGACGACGAATGCTGTCATATGCGGATTTAAAATCGATCAATAGATAGTGCGTTTCGACTTGAAATTCGTAACTGGTACGGCGCAATTAGTGTGTTGCAGTAAGGTTTTAGACGTTCACACAGTACGTTAGACAGGATCTTATATGCGACATTTAGCAAGGATATGCCTCGATAGTTCTTCCAAGACATAGGATTTGTTGTAGATGGGGCATATGTAGCTGATGGTCCAGTCATCGGGCATGCTTTCCCCCACCCAAACTTGGTTGATGATTTGATGTATGCGCCCTGCCGTATTTGTAAAGCTTTACAGGTAGGCCATCAGAACCGGCGGCCTTGTTGTTCTTAAGCTTTTTATGGCAGCACTGGTTCTTCGTTGCCTGGACGTGGGTTCTCTTCTTACCCCATCACTCTCTTTACATATTGCTCGTTTAGCTGCTGCTGGAAACGGTGCTTAAATACATTATTCCTGGCACGTCGGTGACCAGGTTTCCATCGCTGTATCGAAGAGCCTGTCTTAACGCCAGCAGCTAGTTGCTTGGCCTTCTTATGAAACCTGTGGGTGTCGTTCGATCGCAAAACTCTTCGATCTCCTTGAGCCTGGCTCGATACTCTTCGCTTTATGCCCTTGTTTTCCGCTGCAGAGTTCTTATGTTGACATCTTCTGTCACCATTTTCTGGTTGGTTGGTTTCGGCTATCTCTTTGAATATGTCGCGATACTGGGACCACTGGTTTTTGGCGTCTGTGCTAGGTGAATGCACAGTGGAGAGTTTCTCACACAGGCGCTCTTTATAGGCTCTGGCAATTCCAGGTGTGCTAAGGCGTGCAACGTATGATATTATTTATTAGATATGTATAATCCAAAAATTTGTTCACAAAGTTTTTGTGCAAGGCAGTCTGGCTTTTGCGTGATATTTTTCGCCCAGATAAGATTGTTTCTACAACAGTTTGCGAGCTTGATTGGACTTTTTCCGTACACAGATGCCGTTAGTCCATTATCGTCCGATATCTTTTATAAGAAAATCTCTAAAAAACATGCATATCGTCTGTCAACAGGTTAAACTTAATAATCTACTATAATTTTCAAGAATCTATCGCAAGACCAACTCAGTAAGTCTATGAAACGATCGCAAATATCATATCAATGATGAGTCATAAAAAATGTTGTTAGTTCAAAATTTTTGATTAGAAACTCATTATTTGCAATTAAAATTGCTCTAAAAACACCAAGTAAGATGAATTTGCATAAAATGTGCACCAATTTAGTGTTTTGGTTAATTGCTTTAAACTACTAAACGAGGGTCGCGGGCTTAAATACGCTATCACTTAAAAGTTTGTGTTTATTCGTTGCCCAGTCTCTTGCGAAAGGCTTACAAACATCCAAGAGCAAACACTTTCATAAGCTTATAAAAAATAAGTTGTCGTTCGGAATCGGTTTAATGGTTGGAGAAGCTAGGCTTAAGGTCCTGTATGGGGAATAATGTTCCCCATTTTATTGTTAAAAAACAGGTGGACTAACTCTCCGTACCAACTGAACTTGTTCATATGACTAAAATTGCTGATTATAGACTGGATTAGTAGTAGTCTAGTCATTATGCAAGCGCAAAAAATTAGATCACCGACCAAGTCAAAAAAAGCTTATCATGATCTGAATCTAAGTTACGTTGTAAGGCATCACGCTTGTAGGTACTTCACTTCATGACTGGCTTTTCGTTCCTTGTACCGATTTTTTATACAGCCCGTGTTATCGGTAGTATCGGTAGATCTTCTCCTTTTGAATTATCTAAGTCTGTATTCCATGACATAATTCCCTTAATTGCAAAAATACTTGGTTAGTTTGTCCGATTGTTTGTAGTAAGTCGACAGTGGTTGGAGAAGCTAGGCTTTGGGTCCTGTATGGGCCGTTTACGCCTAATATTTATTTTACTTGAAGATTCAGCATGCTTTTGCAAAGCAGATCAATGTAGGTTTAATGTTAATCGACACAACCATCATGTAAAACATAAGGAAAGGCTACAGTCCGCTTGGGGCGAACAGTATGTTACCCCTTCCATATCCCTATATGCCCCGAAGAAAAAAGCATTAAGAAGATGATGGATAGCATTTTATTTCATTCTATTATTAAAAAACATGTTTTTTTTAAAAAGGCCCCCAAAAAGTGGGCGTGGCCAAAAACTTTGTATAGGCGATATGTTGGAAAAAATATTCGGTAAATATCTTGTTAAACATTTTTTTTCACTTTCTATGAAAATTTTCGAAGAAGATAGCATTGTAGTAAAAAACGCCCACAAAAAGTAAACTTTATATGACAAACTTATAAAGGAGGGCAGTGCCTGCATATCTTGTGAAGGTTGTAACACTCTATCTCTCTAAGTTTAGCTTTAAAACTGTTTTTTCTAAATTGTGGGCGTATTCAAAAAATATTTACAACTTAACCCTAGGAAATATGTGGTCCAAATTTCAGCTTCCTAGCTTAATTTTAAAAGCCTAAAAATTACGTACGGACGGACGGACAGACGGACGGACGGACAGGCGGACATTGCTAGATAGTCATAGGATTTGGTTCTGATCATCAATATATATACTTTTATGGATCTACGACGAATATTAAGGGGTGTTACAAACTATGTGTCAAAATTAATATACCCTTAGGATAGGGTATAAAAAAGGCGAAGGCATCGCGGATTTTTTTGCCCAACTAATCTGATAATATGAGTGCGCAGTTCTTTAGATACAGAACTGATATACACTACTCCAAAAAATTACCATTTTTCTGGTTTTTAAGGTATTTTTTTAAAGAGCTGTATATTTGTAAAACAAAAATTTTCGCATCTAGATGAAAGTTAAAGCTTTTAAAGATTCATGTTAAACACGTTTAATGTGCAATTAAAGCGCAAGGAACAATAAAACAAGATTCATCTAGTTAGCACAAAATCGGACGCTACCCATGACGTTAAGTTAAGTTGTAAGTAAGTTGGTCTTTAAGCATTTTTTGGTCCTGTATGCGTGGAGAGCCGTTAAATTTCGGATGAGAGTCCTAAAAGCTAAAACACGTTGAACACATTGGCTTGGACACATCAAGTACTACAGGGAAGAGGATCTTAGAATCCCAGTCCGCAAGTTCAAGGCGATAAGGAAGACCGATCCAAAATTTAGAGACCAAACCATCGCGGATGCCAAGCGCTTAGTCAAGCAGAGACTATTTATAGATTTTCTTAAGGAAAAGACACGTTGAACACAAGTCGGTAAGGTTCTGTAACTCACCTAAGCAAACCCAAATGTTATAAGACGTCATTTCACAATTCGACAAAGCAACATACTTAAAATATGTATCCAAAAGTACAATTTGTATTATTTTAAAGTACATATCTACCTTACATATATTTTGTTGCAAGAAGATACCAACCTAGGTAGATACCAACAAACAAATTTAGCAATTTTATTTTCAAACATGTTTACAACTCTCCCTTGAAGTGATCTTGTTTCCAAATGATTAACCCTTTTTTCCAAAGCTAAATTCCTCGAAGTCCTCTTTTCTTCAAAAAAAAAAAAAAAAAATAAACAAAAAAAGGATAAAGATAACCAAAAATGCAAAACAAAAAATTCTACAAAACATACAACATTTTAAAAAGAGAATGAGTAAACAAATATCCTTTGTAAAACCTGCTCTACTTTTTTCTCTGAATTCACTTTCGCTGGAACGCCTATTATACAGTCAGCTATTATAGTAAAACATAATTGCTTGGCTCATAAATATTAATATATCCTTTCACTGCCACACCCGACTGAAATTATGAACTCATTAACCCTTTTAATGAAATGTCACCGTGACACCAAACTAGAACACGAGCACGCTATGCGACAAATAATAAACTGTTCAAAGTGAAGTCGAAACTCATTTATGCCGGCGTCGAGTCAGCCATCTGAAGCATGATCTAAAGATCGTAAAAACATCCGAAAGGGTTGTTCTTGCAATTTTCACACTTCAATAAAACATTTATATTCATTTCACTTTCTAACCCTTTTTTCACTCTCCTTCGACGAATTTACATAAAAAGTACAACTTTCGCCATCGATTCTATCTATGGAATTTTACAAAGATGAGAAGAAAATAAAATCACCAGCAACGACAAATCCTTGACATTAGCATGTCCTTGCCGCATGCAAGCATTGCGAGGAGAAAGTGTTGTTGGGCCAGGGCCACTCCGATGCAACATCCCTTCTTAATGGCTTTATTACTTGTTTTCTCTAATTATGGTCAAAACTGAATAGCATCAGGCATATTCACTGCGCGAAAGGATAATAGCAAGCCTTTGATTGTGCGTATGCGCATTTCGGGAAATTCTCATAAGTGAAAAGGATTACAAATTACAATGCTTACTCGTTCTCTGGCGATCCATTTCAGGTAGATATGTGTAGCAATAATTTCGCCGCCAATAACAAGTATCAGCCCTTCCACTTAATCCTTTCCAAGGATGTTTGCCTCGGATGTTTAACAAAGTGTCTGTTTACATTTGTTTTGCTTCAAGGCGTGGTGTTTATTCTTGAAATCAAAATATTGGCAATCCCCTTCTATAATTCGGTTGACTTGAGACAGGCGACGATGCGCACAATTTGGCAATAAAGGATATTTGCATGGGTGCCATGAAACAGACGAACAAAAGGACATAACATTAGCAATACCTTTGCTATGGTTTTATGACACCAAGTGTGTTGCTTCACCTGAAAACCGATTACACTGAAGGATGCAAGTAACATTGCATTTGAAAGCATGCGATGAAAGGAAGTAATAATGAATGTGTTTTTCGTCCTTTTTTGTGATTTTTTTACTCTACGCAAAAAAAGGGACTCTTATTTTTATGGTTAGTTGGCATTTTTTAAGAGACCTCGGGCTTTGTCCTTGCAAATCCTTTTTTGGAATTTATTGTTTGTCACTCAAGTCGTGCGTTGTTCGGAAAGGTGAGTCCTTTTTTTAATAATGGCAAAAAATTATGTTGTGGTAATTTTAAGGTTTTTTCCTTTGAGCGTTTGTTATGTCCTTTGTGTTGGGTAATAAGTCAGTGGTTATATAAGTTCCGCAAACAATAATTTATTGTTTATTGTCATAGATTCCAAGAGAAGTCAATCCTTTTGCTTAACTCTTTTTGCAGAAATTCTCGGAGTAATTTTTTTTTTACAATTTCTGCTGAAAAGGGGTGAAGGTGAAGGCCGTGATTTTGGGTTTTTAGAATCTCATTTGCTAAATTGTTTGCAGATTCTATTTTCAAGGTTTTAGCGTTAAGGTCCTTTCTGTCACTTTCGGTTTTCTGCTTTCATTTCCATTTCTATTTCCATTGCCCAACTAATAACGATCCAATTTCATATAACAAAACAAACCACAAATGAATGGCCAAAAAAAATGACCCAATTATCGTTTAAATGTCCCAAAAAAATTAGACCATAGACCGTAGACCTCAACCTCAGGTTTTTGTTTGAGAAAAACACACAAAAAAGCATAAAGTAAAAAACAAATATTTACCTGAGTGCGTTCGACGACAGACAGTAGTTCAATTGTCCGGCTTGTAAAAAATAATTAGGCCAAAAAATGAGAGCAGTAAATACGTGCATAATTTTCAAAGCCGAAGCCAATGATGGCGTTCTTGGAAGACTGCACGCTGTTTTAGGCTATGCGTGATTTTTTTTGCAAACTGTGTTTTTTCCTCATCCCGACAGGATCTGCAATAAAATATGAAAATCGCTCGACCATAAAACAATATTCTTACGTAAGGTTTACCTTGAAATAATTTTCGCAAAACGAGAACAATAAGGTCGGCAAATGTGATTTTTTGGGCACTTATCTGGGTCGTCGGTCACAGATAAATTTGTTGCCGCCGAAACATGTTCTAGATGTTGACGCAATATTCGGTCACGATTCTGTGTAATTTCCCACAAAAAAGAAGAAAGATATCGCTTTGAGGTCATTTTAGAAAATTCACAAAAAAAAATTGAATTGTATTTCTGAAAATCGTCAAAAGGCGACGATTGACATAATGGCGACTTATTGGGAGATAATAAATTATTGCGAAGTGTGTATTTTAAAAAGTGTGCCTAAATTATTCAACGTTTGTTATGCCGAAGTGACCTTTTTTTCTTAAATTCGCCATAAAAATGAATGTACGTACATACATAATGTTTCCTGCCACTGCCTGGATGAGGTTAGGTACTGTTGTTCAGTTTAAATTGAACAGCAGTTTGTATATTATAATGACATACAGTCGCATATCGACTTAGCACTTAAAGTGAGAAAATTAAAAGTTTTGCGAATGGCAAAAGTCACACCTACTTACGGTTTTGCATGTGTTTTTGGTAAATTTCGCCTGATGTGTGATTACCTTGGTCGGAGCGTCGGAGCGCAGAAGCACAGAAGTGCATTTTATCCCCCAAATGAAGAGGTTAATTATTGTGGAACGACTGACGTGGAGTTTTCGCCGCTTAGACCTGTAATCTGGATAATGAGGATTCGTTAAAGTGTTACAAAAGAGTCAATTATGCTTCGGCTCGTTATAGACCATTCATTTGGGGAGGATATTTATTACATTTTTTGTCTTTAATATCCTGGAGGTGAAATGGAACAGTTTATTGAATGTAGTTGAATTTCCTTATGCTGTCATCTCCGAGCTAAGAGTGGAAACTTTGCGAGTGCGTTACACTCTTTCGAACTCTTTCGAGTCAAATCCGGCAGGACCTCAATTACTGCTGTTGGACATGTACGCACATGCACGCCAGTCTTTGCACCATTTTGAAAGATTCTCTTGTTGTGGCCAGACTGGTTGCTTTTGCCCATGCTACTACACCGTATGCGATGATTGGTCTCACAATCGCTATGTACATCCATCGCAGAATGTTAGCGGTTCAACCCGACGACTTTCCCGGCAGGCTCTTATCATATCATTAAAGCACGGGTTGTTGGCTTTCTAACAGTTTCTTCTGTTTGTGTCCCTGAGTTTTTGAAGTTACTGATGTCGGAAACACTTATTGATTTATTTTGAATAAGGTGAAATTTCACAGTCTAATAAAAATGAGACGTTTGAACTTTTTCAATATACATGGGATATTATCTGAACAAACTTTAAGAGCACTAAGCTCGATCTGTTTTTTTTACCCGACGGGGCTCTCAGATATAATCAGAGAGACAGTCCATAGCCATCCGAATAATATGCAAACAAGTAGATGTGTTACTAATCCTATCTTATTTCGCAAAGCTAAGGAAATTACAATACAAAGACTGGGCATGAATAGGTAAATTTACTCCAAGATTATCTTCAAGAGTAAGATATTGACTTTCGAATTGGATATAAGCACAATAATTGCTTTAAAAGAAATTCCTAAAACCAATTTGGACTTACGAAGATGCACATCCAAAATAAACTCACAAAATTCCAAAATAAAGTTCAGGGGTTCAAGATGAAATAAGAAAGAAATATGAGATAAATACAAAATAGTCTGGCTTAGTCTTTTTATGTTTAATAACAAAACTATACATTTCTCCTGTTAAAATATTTAACTTCAAGCGCAGCAAGGCAAGGCAAGGTGACTTCTTTAACATCATAATTGAAAGAATTGTGCAGAACTCGCAAGCCAACACAAAAGGTAAAATCTTTCAAAAGTCTGTTCAATTACTTGAATACGTTGGCTATATTGATATCATTGAAAGAACAGAGCGAGCTGTCACGTGTGCATTTGCGAGTATAGGAAAAGAAACGGTAAAAAATCGTTTAGCCGTAAACGAGGTTAAAACAAAGTGTATGCTGTCAACAAGAAGAGACAGCCAACATCGACGAATCGGTCAGAATGTAACAATCGACAGCTATAACTTTGTGGTAGTAAGCGACTTTGTCAGATATCTCTTCAGAAATCACACGAGGGATAACGCTTCCCAATTGCTGTTTCCTTGGGCTGAGAAGTCAACTATGAAATAAAGCCTTCCCCAGAACAATTAAGGAAACTCTATATAGGACCCTCATAATCACAGACCTGCTCTATGATTTTGAAGCATGGACTCTTTCTAATTATATCCTTGGTCGTTTCGAGAGAAAAATTCTTCGTAAGATTTTTGGTCCCGTATGCGTTGACGGGTTATGAAGGATACGATTCAACGATGAACTCTACGAGCTGTACAGCGACTTCGCCCAGTTCAAAAAACTGAACATTTGGCGTTTGAGATGGCTGTGATATGTAGAGCGAATGAACACCAACTCTCCAGCCCGCAGAATCTTCGACTCCACGAAGATGGACACCGCAGTAGAGGATGGCCTCGCAATAGGTGGCGCGCAACCAAAAACCGCGCTTTTCGGAGATATTGGTAGAAGACCAGGTCCACCCCGGACTGTAGCGCTGCCTAAGTAAGTAAGAAAACAAAATACATTTTTCGCATTCATCTTGGAATAAGTGTTAACTGTACAGAAAAAACGGAGTTTATATATACATTAAATGGTGACGTGAAATAGCCCCCTATGAAATGAGACAACATATGGCCTTTTATCCAATTTTAAGTGGAAATAAGACCTCATGAGTCATGTGGTCTTATTTCAATGACTACAGCGAAATAAGGCCCGCCAGGCTTTTAAAATTATTAATGATTTCGTGATATTAATGGAATGTGGTGGGGCATGCTGATCCCGCACTACCCCTGCTTGGTTTCACTATTAGATTTGGAGCAGGCGCGAAGTTGAAACCAAGCAGTGGGTTGCAGGGGGGGGGGGGAGGCAGCATGCTCTCCCATATTCCATTTGATGATTCTTAATAATTGAAATAGCTTTCAATGGAAATAGTGGCCTTATTTCTATGTTGATGTAGAAATAATACCAAACTTTTGTTTTTCTTTTTTCATATATGTGGTTTTATTTTTAGTTTGAATGTGGTTTTATTTAACGTCACCACATTAAAACGATTAAGGCCCAAATCACAATACACCTTTACTTTAAAATTATAGTTATATTCACCAAGTAGGCAACAAATAAATTCATAAATTGTGTAGTCCATGGGCATATATTTTTTCCCAGCATTTATTCAGTCCCCCAAACAAAAATGTCGGCGTTTGGACGATATTTTTTTAAAAGGACATCGATAATCAGTTAATATTAGTTGTTCTCTTAACATTTATCGAAATTTTAAGTTTAAGGCATCCGTCAGCATTAATGACAACTTGAATGTCAAGTCATCTAGGGTCTCATTACTAGACTCTCATCTAGAGTCTTGCATTGCTAATGTGTTCGAAGTGAAGATTTTGTTAATGGTCATAATTCGCACTTGCTTCAAGTCAATTTTTGCATTTAGATTTTGTATTTTTTGTTTTAAAAAGCTTCACGGGCTATACGAGAACCATGTTACCACGTGTTTCATATCCAATAGTCTTTCCAATCTGAAAGCAGAATAGGGTTGAATACTTCGTAGTTGAAAGAATCAGCTGATATTGTCGACATAAAACTTCATTATGAATAGCTATGAACTAAAACCAAGCTGATAATGAGCCTTTCCTTTCCCATAGGCCAGTATCACCCAACACAATTTGGAATTTGAAGGTGCAAGAAAAATTAACCATCAAAACTGTAGCTGTAGCAGGTAAGATTGATTATGGCTTCAAGCGTTGTTATGTTAGGCCCTCCATACTACACTTACAAATTCATCATCAAAGCTCATAACATTTAGAAATTGAAAAAAATAATTGCCAATTCAGAGGACCATTCGACATCGAATATAAAAGGTAGCAAACCTTGTGCTGTTGAATATGAGCTCTCCTAGTACTGTCATTCGCGGTTCAGTATAAATGGTACGTTCTCCTGAGGAGAACATTTCCAGACATGTTTCTTAAATGATTCAACCTTGGTTAATAAAGTAAAAACTTATGGATCTACGAATACCCATTTTTAGAGTCGTGACCAGTCCTAAACGCACTCTCCACCCATTGCATCCATTTTAACAACGGCTGTCCTGTCTTCACATTACAGAGGACGAACAGTATCCACGATATAATTTGGCCCTGATAATCTCGGATAAACCAATCATTCCATCCAATACAAAGCACTACATTGGTAGGTCTTTGTACGCAATGCTCTCCATCTCCAGGAAAACAAAAGACCAACGTGAAAAAAAACCTCATGAACTGCTGCATAAATTATCCACACCGACTCAGTAGCAGATAGGTTGCTTGTAGCAGTCCTATGGAACGTGTATCTTTCTGGCTGCTGGCACGCTTATTTTGACTCGGATCGATGTCAGTCGTGAGATGGCCCGATCATCGTCACTTGGATTATACACTTTTTTCTGTTAACTTGTTGGGTGTTTGTGTTTTTTTTTTTGTTTTTAATTTCTCACAGACACAGACAACCTGATGTTGATGGGGGATAGCGTTTGTGCTGGCTTTGTTTTTGGTAAGTCACGATTGTAGTCGCAATACCATGGGTTCCCTGAAGTAAGATAACACCACACGATTAAGCACCTCAACTGGTCATCCGAAGCTGCAGCCAGAGACTCGCAGTTCAGTTTGGTGGATTGGAGCGCGAGCTAATGGCGTGTTATGTCAATGGTGGAAGTGGATTCGTGATATCTCAAGAAAACAAACCGAACAGGAAATCATGAGTGAAATCAGTACACGACTTTTCCTTGAAAAATTCTTCAATGTTTTCTTGATGGAGTTCAGTGTTTTTAAATCTTTTTCGTTTTATTTATTTATTATTTTTTTTTTATTCTTATTTATTGTTGGTGAACTGGCGGCCGGCCAGTTTGACCAATTGAGTATTTTCTCGATTGGTGCTGGTAGTGATCACCGATCTGATCACTGACATCATCTCAGACAGTATGAATATCTTATTTTTATTCATGAAATTTATATTTCATTCCACCTAACCTATTGACTTAAATATGTATTTGCGTGTTGAGTGGAATGTTAGCGCGAGTATGTAGGTAACTTCCTGAACAAGTTAGGATGTTTTCAAAAAGATTCTGTTTTGTGTGACCTTAGTCAATATTTGGCGATTTCTTTTTTCCTATAACAATTGGTTGGATGGATTTATTTATACAAAACTTTATTTTTATTCAATATCAGAGTTAAATGAACTTGGCATTAGATATGTTGGAATTTCGATTTCACGCTTGAAGGTTAATACATTATGGAAATATGATTATATAGTGGCTTTATTAATATAAACAAATACAATAAATTAACTAAAGTGTAAGGATTTTTTTTAAATATTTATTTTCTTTTCGGATTTAGCAAGGCAATCTTTTCGCTCTAATTATTTATGTTCATTTAACTTCAATTATTTTTTTATTACCCAACACTATGTTAATTTCCAGATTATTGTGTTAATCGGTTTGGAAGTTTAAAGGAAAAATGTCTTTAAACTTAAAACATTTTTTTTATATAATCCGACATAAAAGGAGATGCTAAGGATTATCCCTGAAGCCTTATAAGTTTTTCTTTTCTACCAAAACCCCCTCCAAGTATTATAATACTACGGTAAGCAGCTTGGGCTGTGCGTCAAAATCGGCACTGGCCACTGAGAGTTTTCACATCGATTGAACTTCCACCAAGTACCATGAAAGAAAGTAGCTAAACAAATAAATAGTGCTCTGTTGGAAATTGTGTAAGGGCTCCAAGAGTGTGGTTTCTGGTTAGATAAGCAACTCCAACATATTTGAAGCTGAAGTCAAAATGGAGGTTGGCTGTTTTCGAAAAAACATCGATGATATGAGACCAGGAGACCTACCTCTTTATGAAATCATAGATCGTTAAGTATAAAAAAAAGTCGTAGACCCTTAAACATATATACAGTGGACCGACGGTAATCCGAAAACCGTTTTGCAGGGCAGTGTCGAACTATCGAATTTGTCGGATTATATAGTACACCTTTTAATTTTCCGGACACAAATTACGCGTCGAGAACAATTGAGTGGTGACACGTACAAGTTGTAACCTATTCAGTAATGCATGATATACATTAGCGAAGATTGTCAAACAAAAATATTCAATAATATGTCGGATTACAGGGGGTTCCGGATTAGACAGGGGTCGATTTACCGGTGACCACTGTGTAATTGTGACCAGCATCAAACTTACTTAATGGGCTCTTGAGAGGTGGCAGCCGTCAATCCTTTGCGATCCCAAGCACGCAGCTTCCAATTATACAAACAAAGCGCTCTGGCACAAGCGATGGCTTGGTCTTTAAGACTGCAGTTCATTATTCCTTGTATTCTCGAACCTGGGGACTGGAGTTGGAAGATCTTAGACGTTGGCTCGTTCTACAAGGTGGAGCCAATTTAGTCGAAGTTTTATAGCTTTTTGTATTTTCTACTCCTTTCGTCCTCTTCGCGCACAGGAGGTTTGAATCCCTTTGTCTCGCGCAGCCAAAGTTACAGCGGTTTCCTATGGTAACTCCTTGTCAGTGTGTACCCCGAGGCAGATGAACTCCTTAACCACATCGAAGTTGCTGCTATTAACAGTTGGATTTTGTCCTATGCGTTGGACAAATGATTATTGTTGGTTGATAGCATATATTTAGTCTTGTACTTATTTTGTTCAAGACCAACTTACTTAGCGGGTTCTTCAATAGCCGTGAAAATGTTATGCCAATAGAGCAATGTTCGTCCGTCTAAACAGTGACAGAAGCCTTAGTCTTCCTAAAAGGCCAAAATGTTTAAAAGTTTAAAAAATTTTAGGTCTTGTGCGAAGGCCACATATTATTTTAAAGCTTAAGTTACAGGTATTAAGGGTTTAATTCTTCACAAAAAATGCACTCACTGAACCCCTTAACACGTTTGACCTATAACTTTAATTAGTACAAAACGATTCGAGATGTCATTCATATACCTATGGTTTTAACGCCTTTTTATTGAAGTTTTATTCAAATGGGGTGTCAAACAGTTTGCTCAATCTTCTGTGCACTTTTAATTATTTTTTACAAACTTGTTCAATTTGTGTTGAATGTAGGTAAGAACATATCTATTTTCTGTCCTCTCATGTCCTAATTTATTCCAATAGTTTTAAGGACTTCTGCTAAAGGCACATTTTGTTAATGGTTCTTCAAGTTCAAAATCTTCAAAATTATTCCTTTCGGGTGTTTTTACTTCCTTACCTAAATGGGTTAGCAACATAGTAACGTTAACGTTTTAAAGTTAAACAACCAAGGTAGTAAAAATGTTAAGGTTTCTCCAAACGTATGCTTTCATTCATATGAGAATAAAAAACGTGGTGCTGACGGTCTTTTATTATCTTGCAATTTGGTTTTTCATATCCTAAATATCGTAAACCCTTTTCTATCGCTAAAGGGTAATTAATAGTGTAAGGTAATGTATGTATGAATAACTGAAAAAACAATAGACTAGACTTTGAGTTCAAAATCAACATTTTAGATTCAGTAAAAACTTTAAGACTTTGACTTTGGCCGCAAAACTTAAAATATGAAATAAATCGGTTCATATCTTCCGGTCGCCCATGTGCTTTATATTTGGCGAAATTCGGGAAAAATTGTGTTCTTAGGATCGCCTTTAGCTTGTTAATTTTGAATGATTTAGAAAATGCGATTGTGCAAATCGGTCTTCCGCCCGCTCAACAGCTCTCCAATGTAACAAATTCACGCGCTCTTCGCTCCTACCATCGAGGAACGCCATTTTTTTGTCAGTCTGCACTACTTCCCCATGTTTGATGTTTACACCGTTCACTCTTCCGTTCAAGAGGCAAAATAAGAGCCCATGCGCGACTGGAAGACATGAATCGATTTTTTTCATTTTTTTTATCCCATTTCAGTCAGTCAAATTTTGTTTTTTTTTTTTTGGCTTACCCTAAACTTATTGGTAAAGCACAAGCTGAATCCTAGCTTTCTCTGTTAGAAAACAGAAAACCAAGCATACCTAACATAATACGAAAAATCGAAAAACATAGAATCCCATTTCATGGTTTCAATTTCCCCTTCGGGTTTCTAAGAATCCCTACCCACATATGTACATTCAGTACCTAAATATACATTTTTTGCAATCACATACTGACACATACTGCCGAAGAATTGCAACTAGTCAAAGGCTAATTTACCAAAACTTTCAACACACAGTCCTTCCATGCTGAAAGGTAAACCTTTAACATCTCTATTGCTGCATGTTATCCATCTCAAACCATAAAACCATAAAAACATCAACTCCTTGTACAAACAGCACACGTTATACACCCATCAGCTACCTAACTGCCACATCTTGCCTTAACGATCGTACCTCTTTCAACACTCACGCAAAACTCTTTCTGTGTAACTCTATCCCGTGCGTGATAGAGGTAGGCAACAACGTGCTAGCTAACCCTTAATAAAACCATAAAATTCTTCAATTTTAACTCACCCAAAGGATAAGGAAGAGTGCCAAAAGGATTCCTTACATTTGATTCTATTCATCGACTCCTTTCAATGGATTTGCTAGGAATTTTACTTCTTTCACTTATTAAGCTAGGCATTGGTCCTGCAAAATTGTGCAGTTTATCATTTTACGACAATTTGGCGAATATATTTTTTTGCTGTTGCTGCAAGACGCAGCAATTAACCATTCAGCAGAACTCTTTTGTCTGGCCAAGGATATTGCGTTTACCCGTTAGAAATGAACTGAGTACTGTTAGGGTTGCAATCGCATAATAAGCGAATTTTCCATGGAAACCAGGAGACGCTGATCGTTTTTTACGTAATTTTTTATTATTATCCTTTTTGTCAGTAAAATCATAAAAAATAAAACGGTTCCCTGGCCAAATTGCGTAAAAACTAATTTCTTTTTGCAAATTCGCCGAAAAGGATTTTTGTTTTCGCAAGAAGGATTGCCGTTGCAAAAACTGTTGTGTGTCTACCTAAATTGTTCACCAACACAATCTCAAATGATGAGATGAAAGAATTCACCGAAAGAGTTATTCATAAATGTTGAACTGTTCGTGCGCATGAAAGGGGTTACCTGTGTCGCGGAAGGGTTTGCCATTGCTGATTTTTCTAACTCATTTCGTTTCGTTTTATGGCAAGGGTTACCGATTGTGTACCTGTGAAAGGATAATGTATCTGTTAATCCTTTTATGGCAAACAAACATAAGAAAGATGATTTTTCCAGTTTTTATGGGTGTGTGGTTTAAGCCCTTTGATGCGCATGATCATCCCACTAATAAAATGAAAAAACCCTTTGTTTTGTTATGAGGTGAAAAAGGATTAAAATCCTTTTTGCTCTGTGGGTATTATGAGCGGGTGCCGTTTGGACATCGTCCATCATAGGTATGTGGACACATGATGACCAAAGGGTTGAATAGAGCGTGAGCTGACCAGACAGAAGCATAACTAAAACGATTAGCATTTTTGCGAACGGATCACTTGTACCTAATCCTTTCGTTTTTCGTGAAAGGGTTTTGCTGATTTTCGAAGTATTAAGGAAAATATTTGCAAACACAGATGACTTTATCAATTACTAGGGATAAGCTTGAGGTGTTTGGTATTTTAAAATGCATTCTACATTTGACCTTCCAAATTGATGGGTTTTCCCGAAAGATTACAGAGCGTTATCTTTTCAACAAAGAGTTGTTTATCAGTTTGATAGTGATTAATGGCGATATTCTGAAACAAAGAGGGAGTGTGTCGACATTTCAACCGGTTATGAAATATTTGCTTAATTAAGAAGCCTAAATGCAAATCAAATGAGTAATAAAAGTTTAAAAAGAAAATGATTTCACTTGCTTTATATCTTTCAGGGAGCAGATAAATAAGCCACATGGAATATTTCCATTTGGGAGAGTAAAAACAGCCCATACTTTTTTATATTAGACAGATAACGAGACAATCGGAAATGGAACCCAATTTACAGTAAATAAATTAAGGACTTTTCAGTACATTAAAGACTGAAGTTCCAAACGTGATACTTCGATAGTTCGAATAAGATGTAATTATAGATACTATTCAATAGAATAGCATATATGCTTCCTATCGTTGCAAGGAATACAAACACTTTGTAATCAGTAATGTCCACCTGCAACCTTAAAGGGAGCTTGAAGGCCCTAAGCTTCTAAGCCTGCAGTTTCAATAACAAAGGCAAAGCTTCCTTAAATGAAATTTCACCTTTGTCCGGTTTCAAAAACTTTCCAAAGATGTCCATTGCGAATACTCCTTTACAGTAAATGGTCTGTAGAAGGCTGAAAGCATGCGTAAACCAAGTTGCCACAGCAGTAGAGGTCCCGTGCTGGGCAGCAAAAGAGATGATCCATGATTATTTTTTCATTTCTTTGCTGCAGATTTCATTCGTAAAGAATTCTAGCCTTTTAGTCATGTATCAAATGATTGAGTTTTTGGTTAATATCCAGAAGGGCATTTGAAATTGGTTTTTGTCAAACACAACAAGAGATCCTTAGCTAAATATTTTATAGTTGCCGGGAGACAAAACTGGTAGCGTTGTTCCATTTTTTAAATTTCATAATTTCTGAATAAAATTGGGGACTTCAAACTTTACAGGTTCAATAGAGTGCATTTGGGATTAGCGCTGACATTAGGGTGGAAACGGCTATTAAAATATCACAGCTTTTCTTCATACACTTCAAAAGCAAGTAAATAGTCTATGAGATCAAAATTATTCGTTGAAGAGGTCTTTAAGAAGAGTATTGTATATTAAATCAGCATATATATACGCCGGTTAAGCACTGTCTGACGTACGTCCATTCGTTATCCAAAAAATATAGTTTTAAAGAAATTTGACGAAAGGTCTTCACTTAATATTGTGTCAATCAACATTTTTATTATATTTCAGTAGGTAAACACAATTTTAACGAAATATTATTCTCAGTATTTAACCTAAAAAACTAAACTTAACTCCAACTTTTAGAGGCGAATTTTACTAATATAATACATATATAATTATTATTTTTTTAAAGAAGCAATGAACAAAAGCCAAATGCATTCTCACTTCGGCTAATCAAAATATGAATAGGGTATCCAATAGTCCATAAAGCCCAACTGAAGTTTTCACTTTTGTTTTCATAATTATATGTTATAAATATATAAGCAATGATTTAACAAGTCAATGGTTAAAAACGGCTCAATTCGATTTATTAATAAACACTGCGTAGAAGTACACAACAATTTGTACACAATCTAATCAAAAACAATCACACACTACTAATGAGTTGTTCTTTACTAATGTGGGGCAAGTGTGCAAAATGTTGACATTCCTGCGTCTATTATGTACGCAATGAAATCCGAAATAGAAAAAAAAATTATTTTGATATAAAAGCCATGACACTTATAATTTGCGAATTTCAAACAGTTAAAATCGCATAGTTATCAAATTTGGCTACTGATTATGTCAATTTTTGATCAGTCTTGGCTTCTTACATAATTAGGGTATTTTTGATAGTGCGCTTCAAAGTTCTTAGACTTAGATTCTTAGAAAGGTCTGACCAACAAGCATGTAAATTACGATAACCTTGTGTAGCTTATAACTTCTGAACTCTTTCGAACGGATGATTACTTTTTGCATTCCTAACAGTGTTTACTGACTAATTCATCTGCAGATATAGAACCGCCATTACTCCGTATATGCAAGGCTTTCTCAGAGCTTGTATAAAAAAGTTCTCTATGCTAACATTTTTCAGAAATTTTCAAGTGAATCGTTACTCAGGGCTCTAATCGTTTCGACGTTATTCTTTCAATAATGTCTTAAAAAGCAGCGAGAAAAAAATACCCAAAATCATATACATAGTTCGATTGTTTGTGATCTGGCCCTCAATATGAATTGTTGCTCTTGACAGTCTTTTTTACGTAGAAATTGAACAGCGTACGGCTTTGCTTTCTCTGTATGAAAAACACGAAGCCCTTTAGAATACAAAATTTAAGGCTTCAAAAACCAATTAGCAATTTAGTTTTGCAGCATTCTAATCCTTTTCTAAACTTAATCCAAGACTTTCAAGGCCATCAACGAGACACAATGGAGATCTTACCAAAGCAACAGGTCAGAAATTTAAACAATTTGTTGTTTATTAGGCTTTACATTAAGTTTTGTCATAATAATAAAAACTAAAAAGTCTTCGAAAGTCTTGTACAAAGGTCATACAAAACATGCCGACATCATTTTCATGATAATTGTTAATTTTCATGTTAATTACAGGTATCCGCAAAATATCCCCCAAGTATGTATATGTATACCTACCTTTCTTACTCCCAAATGCATCCACTAACTCACTGCAATCAAGAGATAGGTACCTAGTTACATTAGAAATTGTAAACCTTTTTCAACGTACCTACATAATTATCTTAAGTCCCATTTAGTACTTAACTACCACTTGGAAAGTCACTTTGTACCTGTGCAAAGTACAGAGTATAGCCACTCTTAGATAGCTATGAATTTGTATTTGTCACGTCAGAGATTACGCTAATAGAGAACATTCTCGCGAATTTTCTTATTTAATATTGACGACAACTTGCTGCGAAGACGTTTATCGGCTTAGGTATTGCGCAATACTTTGAAAAACTGCAACGCCTGGCCATGAAGTTCGCTTTTGTCTGGCCGCCATTCGTCACTCCAGAAATAAATAAAAGCAACTATATATGTATCTAGTAGCTATCGCCAACAGCGAACGCGTGACTCATCTGAAACTACTCCAGCGTGATTCAGGGTGACTAATATCAAAACACCTTCTCGATCAAGGGATGTCGCTCTCGGTCAACCTCCAAGAATAATATCTTTTGAAAGTGCTCCAACTTGGAAAAAAATAAAAAAAAATCACCTAAAAACCAAAACCACTTTGGCCCGCTGCATGTGAATCTAACATGTGAGTAATGGAACAACCTTTGAATCATGCGACACACGATATGATAAGATAAGATCCGCTTCGTTCACGATGAGTAGACAGGTTTTTAATTTAAGTTAGTTACCTACTCACAGCACGGGCGGATAACTCAAAAACAAGAAATACATAAGTATAGGTATACTCAGCGCGGCTATTTTTGGCAGTAATTATTGTCGAAATGAACTATTTTTAGAAACACCACGAAAGGACTCCACTTGTGTCTGACTCTATTTTTGTGCACCGCCACCGCATTCCTGAGCCAAAAGGCACACAATAACAAACAACACACAGCGTTACCCCATAGTCTAATCACGAGAACCGCAGCGTTGTCGGTGATAAACAACGACCGCGAATGTGATGCGATTAAAAATATCTCAATGAAGTGGGCATATCCTCATTCGCCGCGTCGCACCGCGCTGTGCCGTCACCACAACTACCCCGCCTGCTGCTGCCCCGTACCATCTATAAAGTGCGCTCCTTGAGGTACCCAAAATTGCGCACATCCACTATTTTGACCACAACTTGGGCCACAATTTTAAATTTGCTCTAAAAATAAATGTTTTTTTTTTTAAATAAAAAAATTACATACATAGAGTACATTGGATTGGGGTGGTGCGGTGGTTCTTTAAGCATCAACAGGATGAGCGTTGTTTGCGCGACATACGCCTCGCTCAGCACTTAACGATACGCAGCAACAGCAGCGACGAAGACGACGACGACGACCGACCGACCGATGGCGGCAGCATCCAGGTAACTCAATCGTGGCGATGGCAATGAATATTGCTTGCCCCCACGATGACGGGCAGATGGCGATGGCGAAGGTGTAAATGGAAAACAAGTGTTGCGAGTGCCAAAAAAGCGCTGCTGCGCGATATTTATAGACAGAGCCGCTTTGCCAAAGGTAGTCGCCATCGCCATCAACATCGCCACGGCACAGTGCTCTGCTCCTCACTGCTCAGAGCTAAGCGCTCACGCTGATTGTGTGTTTAAGTGTGATTCGTTTGGCGGCGGCCCAAAAAGCGAATGCCCACGTGAGAAATATTTTTATTGTTATTATACCTTGAATTGTTGCCTCAATTTCTCACATTCGACGCCGTAGCTGCTGCCGCCACCACATATCCTAAAAATATGCCATCATGCCCGCTTCCTCTGCCGCTGACGCTACCGCCATCAGCAGAACAAAAAGAATTTAAATTTAAGAAGAAAATAATATTCTCACGAAAACAAGGTATGAATCACGCTAACTGAGGAGTGGAGGTTCGAGGAGAATAAAAAATAATCGGACTAAATGGTTCCACACGCGACTCGCAAATGGAAAGCATAAAGAAAGAAGCTCGAACGAAAATTTCGCTTGGGGAATGTGTTCGAAGAAAAATTAAATTGTTTTTTGAAAAACATCTGAAGGTGGTGGTGGGAAAATTTTAGGTAACTACAGGCGGAAGTCAGTGATGAATTTATTTATGGCGCTTAAAGTAGGTGTACAAATCTGAAAGGAATTTTATTTTCGAATAAAAAATATCATCCCCTATGACCTTCACAGCTTCTAAGAATCGATTTAACGAATACTTTAGATAGATAGGTAGATAATAAAGAAAATATTAACTTGACCCTAGGTTGGGAGAACTACAAAGTTATCATTCAGAGAAATGCAAATCAAACACCGTCAAAAAACTGGTTAAGCTGATAAATATTAAGTCAACGGTATTTTCGAGTTTTTCTGCCGTACAAAATCAGGTATAATGAAACTTGATTTTGTTTGATTATTAAACACTTATCCCAAATGGGGCTAGAACGGAACGAACAATTGTGCAATATTTTTGCCAAAAGCTATTTGTGTGTTATGTCCGTATAAAGATTTTAATCTGTAGATACGTAAAATTGTGAAAGTCTATTGCAACAATTCTTCAAATATCCTTATTTACTCTTGAAAGCTGATCTCATATTAAGAAAACTGCTGGAATCTTGAGTGTAACTCTCAGAGAGTAATCAGCATGTGTGATCAAGTCGAGCTGATCATAAAAAGTTGGAAATTCTAGAGAAAAAAGCCATGTCAACGCGAGTTTTTCTCCACACTTTGTGTGACTGTCCACGTTCTCTTACGAAATGATGTTGCATACCGTTTTACTCTTAAAATTTAAAATGATTAATTTATTATAAAACTCGACTAAATGACGAGGCAAAAAGCAATATACTATTGCCATTAAAATGATTTTACGATTTTAATTTCAGAACCATCAGTTTTAATGTGCACTTTCATTCGGTCATCACACAATTGTCAGAGTTGCTCTGACAACATTCAACAAAAAATAAGACCAAGAGTTGGACAAGTCTATTTTACGAATAAATAGACCAATGTTTTGAGTTAAATGAAAGTTTAATTAATAAACTGATGAACACGTTGATAATACATATGTCATCAATTATCAAGAACTTTTCAATTTTCATTGTCTCGGCAACACTGTGTGTTTCTGGCAGTTTTCGCTAATTCAATTTCAATTGTTTTATATTGTGCACTTTATTTTTCTATTTCAGTTGAACATACTTGAAGTTGAGCATTAGTGCGCTTTGTAAGATTTTCGCTATGTATTTCTCAGATCATTTGATTTAATTCCACAAAACCTTATGCTTTTAGATTTGTTCAATGTGAAGTACCTTCTAGTGCTGGCCCCATATCCGGGGTGAGTTACTAGAATTTGCTAAGTACAGAATGTATGTCAAGTTTCACTTTGGACTAAACGATCTGTTTAGAAAGGGGATTTTTATTTTTTATAAATAACGAAGTTCACCTGTGGAAGAGAAAGAAGCTTCCTTTAACAGTTTATACTCCTAGATGTTTTGTTGAATTTTAAAATAAGGTATCAATAATGTGTCGTTTTGGAAAATTGTTGTTGAGGGGAACGCTGTTAAAATTGGTAGTTGTTTGTTGACTTAATATACATAAGTTGCTCAATCATAGTATTCTCTCTTAGGCTGCTCAAGAATAAAGTTGTGAAAACGTCGGTCCATTGCACAGCAATTTTGATGAATTTAAAAGTAGCCATTAACCCTTTTCGACGAGAAATACTGTTACTTAGTCACAAGTATTTTGGGCCTTCACTGATGCCGTCTTTTCTCTGCATAAATTCACTTGACACTGATATGCGAACAAATACGTAACCCAAAAATGCAAAAATAAACAGAAAATAAAATATAAATATTTACTCGTATGTCTTTAAAATACTGTAAACAAATTCCATTTGCTTTTTAAGAAATAACACTTCACTTCCTCATCATGATTGCGACCTTTTTGGAATCAATTTGGTTCTATTGAAAATTGTCATTTTTTATCAAAAGTAAGGAATCATTGAAATATCATATTTAACGATGGGTTTTTTTCCGGGCTATGAACATTGCTCTTAACCGCTCCATTGCCAAAGAGGTTTTGATCAGAAATAGGGGATTTTAAAGTTCCGTCTTTCCTATATCATTCGACCTGTATACTAAACGCCTATTTGCAAGTCTGAAGTATATTTCCGAGACTGAAGTTATTACATTGCAAAATTATTTTTGGTTTTAGCTCGCAAGGTCGTCTGAAGACACATGGGACCGTCCGCAAATAATTTTTGGATAATCTGCTGATATTGCAAATCATTTTATGTATTTAGTTGAATGCGTGGAAAAATATAGTCTTCACTAATAAATATTTAGGAATAGATGAAAATTCGAAAAGAAAAAAACTTTACTACGGAATTTATATATTCCGAAAGTCGGAAGCACAAATTGAGTTTCTGATGAACAAACAATTTTAACGAATGGCAATTAATATTTCCCCCTTTTTTTAGAAGAGCCTGAAAACTATAATAAATTACTATTCATCGCACTTATTCTGACCAATGTATACATTACAATTACTTATCTGGGTGGTACTACAGTTTTGGGTCTACATGGGCATCATACAATAAGCCTCTCCAGTTATAGCAGTCGAACTGTTTTTTGTTGCTTCTCCAAGTAGTTTGAAGTCTCTGAATTATTTCCATCTTTTACCGACGAAGAATTTCTTTATCCGCTTTTGTCCATTCTTTAGATCATGTCTTATAGAGTCAACTTAGTTCTTTGGATTGTAGGACCTTCTTAGTCCAAAGAAAAGTCTATATGTTTCTTCTTCTTAGCTCTTGCAGTTTATCCAAACCAACCTTACAGCATTGTTTCTACAGTGGCTGCCGGCTATCGCCAAAGCGTACAACAATATATTTTCTTCATGTATCGACAATCTCTTCGCATTATGCGTCAGACTGATGTCGTTAGCCCTTGGCATAATTTTCTTACTTTAATTTTGTTTCGACCACCACTTAAGTTTATAATTAGAACCATTTCCCGTGACTCATATTAATGTGGGATACAACGAATACGCATAGGTTGATGTCTTTAATTATGATGTCAGCTTTGAACATGAGTGTGGTCTCGGGAAAGCATCATCGTCGTTTGATATTCATACGCGAGCCTTGAAACTGCATGTGACTATGAATACAGACTAAGACGTTTCTTAAGAACTGAGACAATTGAAAAAGTCTATTTCAACCGCAGCAGCTGCATTTCGCACTAAAAACAATGCCTGTGAAAAAACTCCAGTTCGGTCATCAACTCTTTTGCTTAGATCACCAAAAAACTGATTTTGTGTGATTTTGAAACACATCCACATTTTATTTATAAAGTCATAAAAAAAAAACGTTTATTCCTATTCAAAAAATCAATACCAAATCGATTCCCCTCGCTATTGCAGCAATTAAGTGCAATAAACCCCAAACACCCTGTATAGGCAATATTTTCCCCTGTGACTATCTACCTACCTACATTTTTTATAATTTATACATTTTCAACACTTCCTTTTTCACATTCTAATTTTACACCAAATGGCGCGGCGCTCAATTAATTACTATGCAAGTCAATGTGCCACACTCCGCCGTCGTTGTCGTCGTCGTCGACGACGTCTTAGTAGTCGCATGCGAAACGAGGCTTACTCAAGTCGCGTCAAACATTCGAAATTAGACTTTAAATCTTCTCATTTGCATTGCAAAAATTCCACCGACACCGTTTGCCTATTAATGGTCATGCCTCTCATAGAGTTTAATGCGGCCTGCTTGTGTCTGTCAATTAACCTGTTGCAGTAGGTATTACCTCCCACGGCTGTATACCTATCTACCTACATATTTATAAAAAAATGAAATCAAATAGTAAAACTGTTCATTCATAGAAAATATCCCAAATGATATCATTTGCACTTTCATAGAGGTAAAAACAAAACAAAAATAAAAAATAATCCAATCCAAACGACCTTCATCTAGAATTCCAGAATATATGGATCAAAACGGAACAAAGAAAAATAGATCACCAGCAACAGAGTCTAAACAACGTCAACAGAATGGAGCAGACCGAATATTGCTGCCTATGAGGGGGACCACAATTCCCAATCACACTCACTCTCTCCCAAAGGTTCAACCTGTTCAAGCTGCCTGATCTCAACTGTCCAGACAAGAGCAACAACAAATATGTATTTCCCCTACCTACCTGAAAATTGATGATCATGACGAACATATCTATCCCCACTCCACAACAACAGATTTTTTTTTCTGGTGAGAAAATCAAAATTACCACCGCACACGACACGATCAAGATACGAAGCCATAGTCGGGAACCCGAATCGTACCAAGTGTTTTCGAAGCGAATCACGTTCCCCTCTGTCTTCATCCCTGCGCTTGTCAACACACAATCAACCACCCTAAAACCTAACCAACTCACACAGCCAAAGAAGCACCAGCTCGATTCTGATTCTCTGATATGATCGCGATCGCAACGGACAACCTTGCCCTGTGTACTTCCACTTTGTTCTTACCATTGCCGCTCTGCTCGTACGTCCTCACAAAGTCACGTAGCGTTTCCATGAATCACGCTCCACAGCAGTCGACTCGACCGACGACGACGACAACGATGCTGTTGGTAAAGTGTTTATCAACAATAGATTGCATTTTGTCCAAGTGTGCGAATGGGAGAGGAGAGCAACAGTGTGTGTGTGTGTGTGTGTGTAACTCAGCTGATTAGGGAACAATTCGCCGCAAAACGTTAACTACCTACCGGTCGTGTGGCTGTGCTGCTCAACGAATGTACTTCCCAGCTCGTTGATCAACAATATTCAGTCGATTTCTGAATTCCGAGCGGTAAAGAGCTATCTAAAAGAGCTCAGCTTATCCCACAAATCAACATCGTCATCATCGTCATATCGCGTAGGTGATGTGAAGATACTTTCGCCGGCTAAAAATAAAATCGCCAGGAGATACTTTTAACATTCAGTTTGTAGTGAAGAGCTCTCATTCGCTTATCGGACGTCGATCGTGGAACACCACACAGACGGCACCTCACACGGATTATAATTAACATTCTCTAATCGTGTTGAACAAAAAAAATAATTTATTTATTAAATATATTTCCACATTTTGAAGGAAAAAATAAAAAAAAATAAACACAAGTGAACTATAGTGAATTTTCAAGTGAACTATTTCAAAAAAATAAACAAAGTTTTGTGAAACAACAAGAGAAAGAATTTTTTTCGTTTATTCTTCAAATAATGGTTACTGGAGTTACCGCACCAACAGCAACAATGACCGCAAACGTAATTGGATCTCAACCAACCATCAAGGATGCTCCAGTCAAAAGTGATCGTCGGGTATGTATCTTCAAAATATGTCCATAGATAGTGGTCCACCACCACCTACCCTTGCCCACTAATTTCCGTTTGTCGTGTTTTTGGTGACGGTGACGGCATATTATTCCTTTTTTTTGCAAAGTGCGTCGGTGTATTTTGTATGCAACCAAATACGATCAGTGCCAGACCCACATGGATGAGTTAGACAGATCTCTCTCGCTCGTAGTCAACCTACAAACGTTACAAGGGGGCGCCCCCAAAAATGGTAAAACAGACAGCCGTCGTCGTCTTCAGTAATGTCATTAGCCAACCACAACGACAACAAAATAGTTACCCACTACTCACCGTAGTAGTAGATCGGCCAGCCAAAAGTGATCGGCGCGTGGATACTACACATTGTCTAATTAAACCAATTTGGCACGATCGCGTATTCAATTCAACACTGTATGTGGATACCCCGCATTGAAGTTTATGTATGCAAGACGCGGAGGTGAAGCAAGTTAGGTCTCTGAATAGCCGCCTCGTTGCTGGTCTACGTTGTATATTGTGTGTGTCACCCATTTAGGCTAAATTGCGCTTTTACCTGACGCGACTTCCACTCTCGCATGATCGCCACCGATCACCACACATTCATGTGGGTAATATTATTTTATTTTTTTTTTTTGCGACGGCAAAAGTGAGGGCGTTTTTTACGTAGGTACCCCATACTCTCTATTTGGCTTGCAATACTTTCCGGTGTAATGCATGTAGGTTGCTTCACCGCCTCGCTATGGTCACACGACGACAACGGGTCAGTGGCATTTTGCGTACTGGGCAAATAATTTCGCGGTCATTTACTTGCCTAAAAAAATGTGGAAGATGACGTTTTTCATGACCTTGTCCAACCTGAAATAAAAGAAAAGAAAAAAAAACACACACAAAGAACACATAATGTCAGTGTGTGCTAACGCTAAATCGCTTATCGCTATTTATCTATTTTTAGCATGCGCGCGTGTCTATTTTAGGCTAGTTCGTTCTACTATTCTGCGGCAGGAAATATTTTTAGAATTATATTGCTCGATTGTTAATTTTTGTTTGTTTAAAAATTTGTCTTGAAAAGAATGCTAGAGGAAAAAAAATTAGCACGAGATACTTAAACGCGTTTGGAGTGATATGAATTGTGGGCAAGTCTGGTGGTTTAGTTAAGAAATCAAATCAAAATAATAAATAGTACCAAAACTATAGGATCAGTCGTCTAATCATCATTTTTTTTCTTCTATTTACAGTCCAACAAACCGATCATGGAGAAAAGGCGACGTGCAAGAATTAACAATTGCCTAAATGAGTTAAAAACTCTCATCCTGGACGCCACTAAAAAAGACGTAAGTATTTTAAAATCACACAAAACCTCTCAAATTCCCTAAAAGTTACGATCCATTCTTATGATGCACGTTAAACGAATTTAACTAACTTTCTCCTTATTTTCTCTTCTCCTTGCAGCCAGCGCGTCATTCCAAATTGGAAAAAGCTGACATCCTCGAAAAGACTGTCAAACATCTGCAAGAACTGCAGCGTCAACAGGCCGCCCTCGCTCAAGCAGCCGACCCAAAAGTGATAAATAAATTCAAAGCCGGCTTCACAGATTGTGCTAATGAAGTCAGCCGTTTCCCCGGCCTAGATCCCGTCGTAAAACGCCGTCTGCTTCAGCATCTCAGCAATTGCATCAATGGCGTAAAGTCGGAATTGCATCATCATCGGCAGTCAGCCACCGTACAACAGCAACCACAATCGCATATGCTTCCATCGCCACCCAGTTCGCCGGAACAGCAGGATCAGCCAATGCACTCCTCCGCACCGCCACAAATCATTCACTCTGTCAATGGTGGATATTTCCTTCCCAATGGTCTTCAAGTGATTCCTACTAAGCTACCCAACGGCAGCATTGCCCTGGTACTACCGCAAACACTCCCCCAAAACAACCAGCCACCAATGCTAGTGCCCATTCCTTCACGTACAGCATCCACCGGATCGGCTTCATCGCATGCGTCATCCAGCTACGACCGAACACTCTCGCCACCCACCAACATTCACTATGCGCCACCAAGTCCGGCGAATTCATACGAAGCCATGGACTGCAAGCCATCTGTCATTCATCATGCCGCCGCCACTGCCGCTGTTCATGCTCACCAACAGCAGTATCATCAAGCCGCACAATACAGTCCCGAAGCTGCACCACTCTCACTGGTTGTGAAGAAAATCAAGGAGGAAGAACAGCCATGGAGGCCATGGTGAGCGCGCACTACAAATTCCCTCCCCCCCAGAGGTCAGGCATTCAGAACAAGAATAACGCAACCAAAAAAGGTGGAAAGATGCACTCACAAAACAAAAACACATACACACACATTATAAGACTGAAACCGAAGTGCCGCGGAGCTCATTTGAATACCAAATTGAGTTTGATTTGGCATCAAATAAGGCGCATATTCGAAACGGAATGAAGCGAAGGAAGGAACTGACACTAACATCCAGGTTATGAGAGTCCAGAGCTGAGAGTGGAGAGCATTAAAATCTAAATACTGTAGAACCGTTGTACCTCTTTGCTTAATTAAGTTAAAGGAAAACATTTTCTGACATTTTCTTCGAACAAAATGCATTTCATGAAAAGTTCACCCCATTTCGTCCATCTTCGTTATATTTTCCAAATTGATGCAGAAAATATAAACGTGAAGTCATCAATCTCACTCATTCCTTCATTGTTCATTTCTTACAAAATCTCAAAATCAGTCAGTTCGAAAACTGCTCAGAAAAAACTCTGCTAATGAAAGCAAGAACCACACACATACTACCTCAGACATTAAAAAAAAAACTAATAATGAATGTTAAGCTCTGTGAAAAAGGTACAAATTGCTGTGAATGTATTATGCAATTTAAAATTGAATTTAATGCACAAGTCATGTAAATAATAATTTAAAAACAAAAAAAAAAATTAAAACAAAACTACACTAAATTTTAAGTAAAAATAAAATAAAAACTAAAATTGACAATGAAATCCCTCAAGTCTTCCACTAGCATTATTTGCATGTTTTACATACTTCATATTGATGTTCTCAATTAATATTGTATATAAAGAAAAAAAAACATTATATATTTTAAATTTGTACATTTTATTTTTAATTTTCCTAATTTAATTATTTTCTATTATTGCATAATTTATGACCTAATTTAAGGATATTTAATTTAAAAACAATAAGAAAACCAAGCACAAAAACTAAAAAATAAAAAGAAAATTACAAAATTAAAAAATTAAAATGAAAAAGAATTTTTATTTGTTTTCCTCGAAAATTCTCCGAAAATTCCTCTCTATGACGGCGGCGGCGGCGACGGCGATATTGATTAACATGAGGTGACAAAATGTGAAATTAATACCCGCGGTAATCGGACGTGTTGTGGTGTTCACCTTATTGTGGACACGTGATTTGTTTTGGATATGCTACGGTTGAAGGTTGTTCATTGGGTTGCTTTTGATGGTCAGTGTTAGAATTTGATGTTATTTGTTTTTGATCCGGATTCACGTATCATCGCGGTGATGACCTTCAATTGGCTTTTTGCGTACAATGTTTACTCAATGAGACGTCCATATAGAATCATAGTTGTTATTCAGCAATATGGAGGTCGTTATCTGGTGATAAAAAAAAAAACAGAAAAAAAAATTATTTATTTATGAAATGTTCATAGTTCTAGAAAAAGTAGATAGAAACAAATCAAAAGTCATATATGGTGGATGGCGGAGATGATAAGATAAAATGGTGACCCAATACGCTGGCGGTGGTGCTGGTGTTACCATCCAACTGAGGTATGGACGTCAGAGTTTAGTTGTGGTTTTTGTTTTTTTTCTTATTTTCAAAGTGAAAACGTGCAAAAAGTTTCCAAAAGCACTTAGGAATTAAATTTTTTTAAAGCAATTCCAGCGTTATTTTTTCCATTGAATACAATCACTTAATGTTTGTTGATTGATTACGTTAGTGGAACTAGATAGCGGACGTACATATATGCATGAGGAAGACTGGTGCACGTGAGAAGGAGAACGTTTATAGTCACTGCTATTTAACTCGACCATTAATTTCACAAGTTTTGTTTTGATTAAGTTTTGATAGTAGAGCAGGAGAGATTGTTTTGTGGATAGGGAAGCCGCATACGGTTGTTTTCTGATGTCACTCACAGCTTTAGATAGAACGAACAAAAATTCCTAGCAATTGCACCGTACAAACGTGTCAACAAAGCATTTTTTAAACAAGAAATATTCGCGTCATTGTCATTGATGTCAGAAAAAAAACTGTAATCCTGTAGCAACAGACCAATGGCACGCAAGATTCTCAGTCAGAGTTCAAATTTTCTTCATTGTTTTGCGTCGTAGTGATGTGATAGGAATCATAGGAATATTACTTATATAAAAAAATAAGTTTAAATTATTTATATGTTTTTTTTTAATTTGAAATTAACAAATTTATACTTATAAATTAAAGTATTTAATTTTGATCTATTATTGTTGCATGTCGAATTTATATATATTTAGCAAAAAACTATAATTAAATTTTCTGTCGTACTGGTATGTCTCTACCGCAGCCCCTTTCACCCCCGAAACTATTGTACAATGATATTGCACAAAATCAAAATCAGCATTGATGTCATTAATATTGACCGTCTGTGGGTAATGTCGCGCCATATTTTCTTTACGCGCGCTAAAGGGACTTCTTATACCCTTATAATGAAGTGACACGGGTGCGGGCATTAGGGAAATGAAGGATTAGAGCAAGGGAGAAACCGATGCACGTTGGTTTTAATTGTTTGTTAATTACAATGCAAAGGCAAGAGCGTGGTAGAGCATTCCACATTCGTATTGTACGGTTGAGAAAGGAATCTTTATATTTCACAGTACGTCCGAAAACATGCTTTAGGATTAACTGATGTGCATTCCTTGCATGGTCAGTATTGCAGTTGAATTGCTGTAGGGGTGTAATGCAACTGGCTATTTCATTTTAGCCTTTGTGGTGGAAATACCGATAAAACAATGACAGGCAGGAGACATTACGACGATGACTAAGAGAGTCGAGTGATTTCGAGATGTCTCGATCGCCAATAAGTTATACCGTATGTTTTTGGATCCTGTCAAGTAGCTTCAAGTATGTTATTGGTGCACCAGACCAGATATGAGCATTCTACTCAAAATTTGGGCGAATTGGCCAGATCAGAAGGGGTGAAATATTTCTTGCATCGCTTAAGGAAGCCTAGACATTTCGCAGCGTTCTTAGCGACATCAAATATCATTCCAACGAAGATTGTCATTAACACACATACCGAGAATAGAAAGTCGTTCGGTTTCAGCGATGCAAGTGCCATTCATGGATAATGGCAGAGAATTAGGGGTTCGCTTCAATGACAGCAGACAGCATTGCGTTTTGGAAGCATTAAATTCCACTCTGTTGGTTTTACCCCATTTAAGTATGCTGTCAAGATCGGAATTCAATTAGCTTAACATATGTTGCCGTTCCAGTTCAACGCCCGAAGCTAAGGGTACTGTCATCAGCAAAGGAATGGATTGGATTAGAAGTGTAAGACAGGAGGTCATTGATAAAAATGAGAAAGAGAGTCGGAGACAAAACAGAGCCTTGAGGGACACCAGCATTTATTTGGTATGTTTCAGACTTGTATTGAACGGTCCGAAAGGTAATTTCTAATCCGTTGAAGAAGGGTAACATCGATCCCAAATGCACGCGTTTTCGACAAGAGAGCTTGATGCCAAACTCTGTTTTATTCGAAGAGCTAACAGCTGGAGTGGCATTGCAAATGAGTGTCGGGATAGATGACGAGGTCGGATTTCTAATATTCTTAACAAACGACGAAAAGTTTGTACTACCCGAGGGACTTTGTAGTATTTTTTGCCTCAACTGTCGTAGGTGTATTTGACACGATTAATATGGGCATTGCAGTCATTTCTGGCTCGTTTGAACTTTTTTCGGTTTTCCTCAGTTGGGTTGGCCTTAAATGACCGAAAAGTTACATCTTTAGCCCTGATAGCTTCTTTACAGCTCAAGTCACACCACGCGTTTTCCTTAGGTCTGATATAATTTATCCTGTTAGGGATTAAGCGTTTCATACCCAGGTGAATTAAATTTGTAATCATATCGGCAGCGGCATCCACGTCGTTGTTGAGGAAGCACAACGACCAGTTAAAACTCCTAAAGAAACCGTTTAAAGCTTCCCAATTGGCTTCCTCGTATTGCCATACGGCAATTTTAGTAAATTAATTGCACAATAACATGGAACGTCAAGGGACTACGTATGCTATAGTAAGTCATTTTCATCAAGCCTTTCAAGCCGTTTCTGAGAATAAACGTTCTAGAAATTTTAAGAATTATACTATACAGTGAAATACTCCCTTCCTCGAACAAATTATTCAAATGAACATATTTTTACAACATATGAAGATTTAGATTTCATAAATTTTACATTTCCTAATATGAAATGCGGACATGTAATATCTGTTAGCAATTACTTGATAAAATTCCATTGACGAAATAGTTGCTATTCTAAGCAATTTCATATCTTTTTCCTTGAATTTTCCAAGATACAAACTGGTTGTGACTTTCGACCAAGGTGTCGTATGTAAGTTCAAACCTCATTACCAGGAAATCTTTGATTAGTTTTAACAGTTACGAATTTATAATTAATATTTAATATTAAATTTTTTAAGGAATTGTATTTTAAAAATCTATACAAATGGCCGTTTAGAACGTGAAATGGTTTAGTGTTTGTATTTACAAATAGGTCTGAATTTCACTTTAAAATCGAGTGCCCTTGACGTTTTCCAAGTTTTAACAATTTATCACTGTCACTGTCCGCATAAGGAAGCTTTGATTGCATCAGATATCTGATTGAATGTTTGTATTTTAATCACGCTTGAACGGCTGGACAGATTCTAATAAAAAATTCTCAATTATGTAGTGGAAAAGGAAATAATAGAACAATTTTTATAGTGCTAATTGGGACTTATTTTAAGGGCCAAATGCGCTTTTAATTGTCTATGTTTAAAACTAACAGACCTAGCTAGTTAGTTTACTATCGTTATTTAAATAATTTAGTTATCAAGGTGTAGTTGTGAAAAACAATGGATCCTAACAAAGTTGAGTTTGTTTGAACATGTTACTTTGTTAATAATATAAAATGGGATTTGGCTGTAAAAGGCAAAAGACACGAAAAATAGGACTAATAATGTGTCACTCTGTCACGCCATTTTGTTTGAATGTGCAGCTTTATGTTGACCTTTTACCATTGACATTAAGCAGTCTGCATTGATATTGTGCAGATGACAGATCTATGGGGCACATTAGTTCACGAAAATTGCAAATGTCATTCGTCAAAGAAACAAGCAAAGATATTTAATGGCTTCCAAAATCGCAATTAAAATGTGAAACGTATATATGTATTTAGATTGCAACTATTCATTTTTAGTTTGCATTTCATGCGACCAATGCATTTTGAAGACATCGAAGACGAACGAGAAAAACATAAGAATTTATTGTCTGAAGAACTATCTATTCTATCTTTTTTGACCGATTAATATATACATTTTATTGAAAATATAGCTTCAAACTATAATTTAAATTGAATGTGTAGTTTCTTATATAACCAAAAAGAAATCAAATTTGTTCCTTGAAAATCAAATAAATTTTCCATTTAAAATTCTTAATCTGGGGCACCCTGGATAGCTTTTCTTCGCAATTTTTAAGAAATTCTTTAAGCAGAAAATAATGATAGGCGGCGCTTAAGCAACATCTTTCCAAAAAAAATTTCTACAAACAATTTTTTATGAGTTTGGGAATATTTAAATTGTCTAATCGCTATTAGATTATTTCATTTACGTCTAAAGTTGCTTCACATCTGATGAATCAGCATGACACGATACATTTTTACAGATAAAAGATACAACAACTATCGCCATTGAACAAAAAACAAACAACGGCGCCAACAACGACAACTGGTTTTTGTTATAAAATTTACATGACAGTCATGTCCATTCCAAGCGACTAGTAATAGTATTTTTTGTTAACGTTTGCTTATCAGCCAACTACTTATCAAAAACAGCTACCTATTAATTATTAAATAAAAAAAAGTCCAATATGTCTATGAATTGGAAGCTGTTTCTTGATTTGTGCAACAAACAAAATTAGCTTGAAAAGTTTACTTTTTGCCTACCATTTATGGCAAGAAACAGAGAGCACTGCGGTTCAAGCATGGATCAGTGGAGACGTACAATTCAAAACTACCCCGTTTGTATAAAATTTATATAAAAGGACAAAAATGCATAACATACCAATCGAGAATGTATTTTTTTTACAGATTATATTTGAGTTATTTCTGCTTTCAACTAATAAACTTACATCAGGACTTTGGTTCCCGAAACGGTAGTAAAAGTCTTATAATAATTACAAACTCGCTAACATCAGCATGATATCCGGTCATGGTTTCAAAAAAAAAAGGAAAATGGCTATTCTTTTAAGGAAAGTCCCACGATAAAAACATATGAGGGAAAATAAGAATTAAGGAACATTTTTGGGAGAAAAGTGAAAGAGCATTCCGAACGGACTTAGGCAAATCGATTTTGCTGCGGGACCTTTGCAAGCTAAAGCACACTGCTTTTTAAACCTCAATACTGAAGCTCATCAAAAAAATTGACAATATTACGATCGTTTCAGGGCCAGACTCAGAACACGAAATTTCAGAAAGCATACGAATGGAGCGAAACGACTGCAATGCAATTACAGCCTGGCCCCGTAAAAACGAAGTGACGATACCAATATTTTTATAAATTGGCCCAACTGTGTTGCGTGTCGGTTATCTGACCTCTGTATCTTTTTACAAATCCGTCCAGCTACTGGAATAAGCGGACGATATTCACATCATTGCTCGCTCTGTTACGAAACGCTTTACGGGTTTTCCGAAATATGAATATTCTTTTAACAAACTAACAGACATCTGACGAAACTTAATTGCTGATAGCCAAGATGATTTTGATGGTTTGAGACGACGGAAGGATAAAACTCCTGACTATGTATAATAGTGTGGGGTCGCTCCTCCAGTAATTTTTGGTCCCGTCTGAATAGGCGGTCAATGGATTAGGAGATACAACGACGAACTGTGCAGCGACATCGACTTAGCCGGAAGAGTGAAGGTCCAGCTACTGACGGCGAGTAGAGCAAGACGGCGACCCAGGTGGTGCACGTAAGTGGAAGGAGGGAACTTTAACCAACTTAGCGTGCGAATCTGCAGACAGCTAGCAAAAGATCGTGCTGGCTGGAGACGCTTGTTGGTTGAGGCCCAGGTCCATCCTAGACTGTAGCGCCACCTTAACGAGTGCGGGGTTGCAGAGAATGTAATGTTACCTTTTTGTCAGACAAATACTCTTCACAAATAACGGTTCAAGGCAGCACGTAAAATATAACTATTCATATTATTGCGTTATTTCACTTTACTCAAATTTTTGGACTATATTATTACTTTTTCAAGTGCATATTTAAAGCGTATTTTTCGGGTTTTTTTGTTTAAAAAAATTCGGGCCCTAAATCACAGCACGAAAATATTAAAGCAGATACAGATTCTATGGCACATAGTAGTGCGGGTGGAAGAAAAAGTACATCATTTGAAGTACACATTCAGTGTTTTATTTGATTTCGAGGAGCCTTTCAACAACAGTAGTCTTTGCAATTAGATTTTCTACATACTAGGATCAAGATAGACCATAGCACACCTATGGGACATGAGCACGAAATGGAACATTAGCAATGAAACAACAGTTATGCACTTCTACTAGGTAGTAACTAGATGCAGGCTGTGGATTAGGTGAAGACGACAATAGTGCTGTTAAACTACACATATCCGGACCGCCAATTTATTAATTCTAGATGGTAAATCATTTTATATTCCAAGCCCAATTGAAAGAACAACATAGAAAATCACTTCAAGAAGACATCAACTATTTTAAAATTCGATGAAGGTGCATATTTGTATTTATTTTGCTTCTCAATTCTTTTCAATATACATGGGTCCTTTGTAATATTGTGCTTCACCAAAATCAACATATAGGTAACTAGTTATTTGTTGGAAATAGCACCTACATGTTATATATACAAAATTTCTAATTTTAAACCTACAAAAGCTAAATACAAGTGGGAATATAATAATATGTTTTTTTTTTTTAAGTTCCAACTTCGTTAACTTCACAACAAGTTTATAATAATGACCCACATATCGTTCGCTATTTTATCATATCGACAAAAGGGGATTGTCACTTTCAGACACATGCCACTCACTTGCATATATGTATCTGAAACTGTGCCTGCTTATTATCTGGCAATCGTTTTGCGTGTGCCATAGCGGATGCCTTTTACATAAAAAAAATTCCATGATATTATTTGAGGCTATCGGGCCGACTGTATGTGCAGTCGCGCTGCTTGTTATCAGTCATGAGTTGCTGCGCTGCGGTCTGTTGTTGCCGTCGTCGTCGGCGTTGTTGTTATTGTGACAAATATGTCCCCAAACCCCACACAAATATAACACACCCCCGACCATGGTCTATGGAAAAACACAAAAGTAGAGGAAAAATTCCCATATAAGTGTGCAAGTAGACTTTGCCAGCAAGGCACTAGCAATTCCCTTATTCGTAAGTAAGTAGTATATAGTAATGAGAGTGCTGCTCAGCTGATAAACAGCCCATAATGACCTCATAATGAGATTGCTGCCCATCGGCTTTGTGTAAACAAATTCATTTGCCACAAAATCACATGGCAATTGTTTATTGACTTTAAACGTTTGTATAGGCATACAACAGCAATCACCAAGTGACTTGTCGCTGGTATACGGTGCTTCGTCGTGCGTACGTGAGCTATGTCAAATCATCAGCCCAACCACCCGCTGTTGTAATCTATAATGAGACAGCGGTCTGTTTTATCTTACGGCAATTAGGCAGGCCAACTACACATAATATCTACATACCTACTCGGATAGAAGAAGACGATTCACAACTTGCGAGTCCCCAAGGTGACAACAGTAACACAGCGACGACTTTTTATTGTTTTTTCCTGTTTTGCAAGACTCTGGCGGCGAGGGCGACCTAGAGACGTTTTTATACTGATACTGATACCGATACGGCAGCCGTAATCAGCAAGGTTTTCTCACTGCTATAACACCCCGCCTGTTGCCGCGCGACGTACAGTAAGTCACAGCTCACCTTGTGACCCTATTAATTCGAATGGAATCGAATCGAAATCCAAACGGGTTAGGTTAGTTAGATTAAATAGACAGGCTTAGCTTAGGTGCTTCCTCAGATCGATCACCAAGACAACATTTCATTTCCGCCTCAAGACTCTCTCGGTCGGTCGCTTTGATAAGACATTTCCGCTAACCAAAAAAAAAAAAAACAAAAAAACAATCTTTCGATATTTTTGATCGATTCCATGGAACATTCAAGAGTGTTTTGCTTATCTTTGTTGCGACGACACACCGCAGCACCTCCTGGCGACGATTGCGACGGCTGCTTCGCAATTAAAACCAGTGGAAAACAAGTTTCCCGCTAGACTTAGTACAATGAACGTATGCAAATTGATAACTTAAAGCGTCCAATCAAGGTCTAGCAAGGTCGCGAATTTGACTGAATTCGGACGGGTCCAATGACCCATATACTGGCTAAGTATAGAAAACAGGCGAACAACAAACACAAAAGCCGGTCTGACGATACGATATCTCGTCGAATGTAGGCAGCCACATTGCGGTGGCAAAAATTTCTCAGCCGGAACTCAGTTGCACAAGGCAAACGTCAAACGAAACGCCACAGCGCGCGTTGTCAAATGTGAGCTTCAATTTTTTTCTTTTCAAGGCCGATGTCATATATTCTGAAAACCTGGCTAACTAGCTGACAAACCGTAACGAAAGAGACGACGTCGGCGCTAGCGAGTGCCATCGCCGTATACGACTTAACTTTACGGCCAAACTTTAAAAGTCAAATTCAAAAATTTCAATTTTAAATTAACTATTTTGGCAGCCAGCAGCGCTCTATTACTTATGCTAATGTCACTGCTGGATTGGAATTCCCCAAGTGGCTGCTTGTCATATGATCGCCACGAATAGCATTAAAAAGCACTAAACACACAACCAAAGAAAGAAGATAAAAAGAAACAACAACAAATGTTTAAACAATTTCTCAAAACCAGTCGACGCGTGGTTACTCATTTGTTTTTGTTTTTTCGCACGACGAAGGCACACATTCCATAGGAGGTGTCGCAATTGAAGTCTAGCTCCCGATTGTGATCTTGGGACGGGAGGCGGCTTTATCGTTAACGTAATGCCGATCCAGTGTATAGGGTACTTGACAAGAAGATACATTACGCAGGAAGGTGTCAGTATTGTCGGTGTCACTCTCCATAGTACCGTGTGATATATAAAAGCGTGACACAACTAAAGACGAACATTTATATTGATCGATTATCGAACCGCGGCGGCAGCAGTGGCGGCGTCAAACAACAACAACAAATTTGACATTTCTGACGCGTGCATGTTTGTTGTTTCTGTTTGCGTTGTTGTTCGCAGTCTTCGTCTCTGCTGAAAAGAATTTATTGGTCTGCTTTGGTTTTTGACTTTTTTTATTATTTTTCTACATTCGTTTTGTTCGCTTTGTGGAATTTTTACGTCAAACTTTTTAATGGATATTTAAATTTTTTGTTTTTTTGTTTCTGTTTCTGCTTCTTTGAAAGAGATTTAGTTCCGTAATGTTGATTTAATTTGATCGGCCACGGAATGAAGATGTTTTCGATTTAAATGGAAGGTAGATATGTACCTGAGGGCTGTTGTTGAGTGATTTCTGGAAATCCCACTTGTTATCTGGTAATCATAAGTAGTCACGATTACGACTATGAGCTAGGATTAGACTCCTGTCTGGCGACAGTAATTTGAGCTGTGAATATCTTGTTCGTAAATGCGCAATAAAAGTTAGAGTGGAAGTAGCGCGTTTCTACTGGCAAGGAAAGACGACAATAATCCCGGATTATCTGTGAGTTTTCCAACAGCTAAACGGCATCTACTTTAGAACAAGATTAGAATTGTACCTAGTTTTGGTGGTTGTCTTTTTGGGGCGTTTTCGAGTACCTACTTTACCTATGTATAACATCGTGCAACAAGCGGTCTTAATTTATTCGGATTTACATTTGATCATCTGTGGTATTTGCCTTCGAGCAACAGACGACTTTCAAGAAGGAACTCAAGATTGATTGATTGCTGACTTATCCGGCGCCAGAGAATATTTTTTAGTTTGTATTGCAAAGAGTTTTGCTACCGGTTTTGGGATTAGGCAAGGTTATTTGCATCTGAATGTACGTATGTTTTTAAACTATGCAAATCTTTGAATCGAAAACATGAAAAATACTGATTTCAAAAGTAAACAAACGCAGCGCACAAGTCACGAGTTAAGGCTATACTTCAAGTTTACCACTGTAATGTAACCTAAAACAGAATAAATCGAATTTTTTATAACTATCAAAATGAGCATGTTTGCGAAATGCACAGTTTGCAAGAGTCGTCCCTAACTTTAAAGGTACGAGTTTTGAAACCTGATAATAGACGATGCAATGCCTAATCAATCAACGAAATTTATTTTATTTTTGATCATAAAAAACGATTGTACCTTAGAAGAGAGCGTGTACCCACGTCTAGCCAATGAAGAATCAATGTCGTCAACTAGTAAAGTTGAGGTTGGCTTGCAAATAAAACTATTGCTTAAGAATAACAAAGCCGCCGGCTCTGATGGTCTACCAGTCTAACTCTTTATACGGAGGTATTATGTTGCATGTAAGATCCTATCCAATCTCTTAAACACTTTCTTAAGACACCAATCAGTGCGCACCAGTGTAGTGTAGTCCAGCTTAGAACTACATCACATTGGTCCAAATAAACATTTGACCACTCTTCTATTGTTGCCTTTTCTGACACATTGAGCCATAGTATGTTTCTTTACCATAAGAGTGTAACGAGCATGTAAATTTACGTACACTTACTTTAAATTGAATTATCCTGATGTGACATATACGTAAATAAATATAAGAGAGAATACTTCAATTTAAAGTAAGTGTACGTAGGCAAATACGCCAAAAGGCTTAACTTATTCTCAAACGTCATTTGTAGAATCCGCATGGACATAGAGGAGGATTTCTTAGTACATGTCGTGCTCTCTCCAAAACAAAGCCAAATCTAGGAGTTTTTTTCTATACATTACGAATATTGATACACTTCTATCTATTAATAGATGTGGTATCACAAATGAAGAATTGATTTTATCGTGTCGGTTTTTGTGCTGGCAGCTACTTCTACCCCACCTCACCGCTTCAATGATAGAAGTTGCTGCAGTATTGTTTTCATGTTTGCTAAACCTTCAAATATTGACTTCTACCAACATTTATCCAAATCCTTGTTTAGTGAAAGTGCTTCGAACCAGTAGAGATGCAGTGAAGTAGGAGGGTTATGATCCCTACCTCGTCGATAAAAGAAAAGAAGAAGAACTATAAATTGACAGTTATTTTTTTTAAATTCAATTTTATTATGTAAATCTTGAGCGAGATTTTTTTTAAATCAACTTCCATATGAACCGTATGAATATTTATACAATAATTTAAGTTGTAACCCAATTATGTACAAATAATATTTAACCAGTCATCAGTATATAAACTTTGTAAAACCAAATACACCAATAGACATATTTTTGTGGCTGAAAAATGTAGTATGTATTATAATAATTTCGTCAGCCACGATTAAGCACAACAAGATTTATTTAAATAAATAATATATACAGTGATAAATTTGCACAATCATCAATCTAACGATGAGTCGATTTCTTGGTAGCTATTTATTTATTTATTTATTATTATTATTTGTTTTTTTTCGAAAAAACGAAAACACCCAAATGCCATTGAATTCATTTAATTTTATTTTAAACCTTGAAATAGTTTTAGTCTTATTGATAAGAATGTTTATAGGTACTAGAATAAACAAGGCACGTTTTTAATTAGGTCTAACTATACTGCCATCCACATGTGTCATAATAGCACATGTGGGTGATAAGTTGGAAAATATGGGAATTCAATTTTAACCCACTGACGATGTTTGGGGAAATGTAAATATTTTTTCAAATATTTTACTGAGTTTTATTGTTGTCTGAAAGTTGACATTCCATAGAATGTTAAAGGTGAAGCTATTGATAACAAATAGGTAGGTGTCGGAAAACCCATAAGTAAGTCATGTTTGGAAAATGAATAAAGTTAGGAAACTTTGTATACGACACATACATAAATCTAACTGAAACATAAAGGTTGGGTATTGAAAATAGCTGACTACGTTTAGGCTAAACATGGCTATAATAATATTTTTGTATAGCTGAAATAAATATTTGAAAATGGTTATGGCATTTTACACTGCCATTTTTTTAATCTATTGTAATTAGCAGCTGTAGTACCACCGCCTTCTGGAATTCTAAGTGGAAGCTCTGTATCAGCCTTAAGGTAGCTGGATGATGGGAAAAGCTATAAGAATGAAATGTGACGGATCCTCTCGATGATCAATTCCTCCTTCCCTCCAACGAGCGCCATCATAGTAGCTTTATATGAAGGTGCTACTATGGTAAAATTTAAATTTTTTTTAGCGGACAGTGCGCAGAGCACTATAATCAACAGATCAGTACAGCTACTGGCGTATGCAGACGATATTGAGATCATCGGCCACTTCCCGTTGTATAGGTTTAAAGTGCTGTGGTAGGGGTTTTTAAGTAATGAGGACAAAACGAAATATATACTAACAACAAGCACGTGAACATCTGTTCACCATCTAGGACAAAAAGTAACTGTAATAGCAGCAACTTCGTGGTGATTAAGGAATTCATCTACCTCGGGGATAAACATTAACTCTACCAAAAGACTTAACCTACATTGGTGCTTAAGCTTGTGATGCTTAAAAGCAGAGAAATTAGAACTGTGCGTGTTATTAAAAGTGTTGCTCAGGGGGGGTGTGCATACCACCACTTAGTGGAACCTTCTGGTTGACCCCTTGTTGAGAAGACTTAAGAAGACTTGAGAGGGATGATAATGCTATTTGATAAGAAGTTGATGGTTGCATCATTGTCAGCAGGAGCGACTTACCAACTTTATGTGAGCCCTTGGAATTAGCGCTTAATATAGTTGCGGTTTGGTGCTTTGAACAAGCTATGTCTGTCAACGCGACGAAGGTGGGGATGCTGCTGTTTACAACAAGAAGAAGCATACCTAATACAAGGTGGTCGGTTTTCTTGTGTGCTCAACTTACCTTATCTAGAAAAGTATTTGGGCATCACTCACGACCCAAAACTTTCATTTGCGCAACCCACGGAGGCGTGAACATACAAGTTCACAAACATTCTCTGGCAGTGCCGTTGAATGTTCAGCCGAACATGGAGCTTAGTCCCAAATTATCTGAATCCTTAGGTAGACAAACCTGTCTATTTGCTGTCTTTCAAGCAGAGATCTTCGTGATCGCAATTGCTGCGAATATGCTGACTGGCCATATGGGCATCAAAGGTAATGAAGCAGCCGATGCTCTTGCTAGGCAAAGCTAATTATCAGCCTTTATTGGCCCACAACCGTACAACCGAATACTGGCATTATCTCGCACCATGCAGACATTCAAAGCTGTTGATCGACGGTCCAAAATTTGTTATTGTATTTCTGATAGTAATGTATATATGTATATAAAGCTCAAAAAAACAAGTCAACATTATTATAATGTTTTACAGATACACTTTTCACTCAAATTAAATCAGGTCAATCATATACTTCCACTTTATCTTAAGACGATAACACTGATCTATTAGAAACTTTGCTTAATATCACGTGTTTCTTGGTTTTTTTTATTTGATAAATATATAAATACTGCATCACGCCTTGAAGTCAGTTCAAAACAGATAAAGCTATGGCACGTTTTAGATTTCGTAATAATCAGATCATATTTCGGAGATAAAGTGTGCATGTTTATAAAAATAAATATAAACTGATAAGAAATTTAGAGTGACAATCGGATAAATTTTTTAAGTGATTTCAATATGGCGAATCCAATATGGCTAAATTTGTACTAAAATCAAAAAGTGCAAAATTGTTTATAGCCAGATTTTAATAACAATGGATTCACGTATGAATGAACAAATGTATAAATGTGAACATAGGTAATGTATTCATTGAAATTTTGTTTACAATAAATTTTAATACACACTTGTATTATCTTAAAGAGAGGGATAGATTGTAGTACAAGTGATAGGAGTATAAATAAAACCATATTAAAAGAGTCTTAAATTTATTCGAACTTATGTCTGCAGTGAATGACATAAAATTTGATGACAAATTTGATTTCAATTTTATTTCTCTCATGCCTTGATTCATCATCTTTCGTACATTATTTTCGTACAAGAAGGCATGACGTGGCTTCCTGTTGACTGAGTTTACTGAATTCTTCCCTTGGTACTTACGGGAATTTTGGCTTTTAAAAGCCGTTTCTGGAAAAAAAATGTTGTTGCTCAAAAACGATAATAATACATTTTCTCTTCCTTTAATTTCAACTCGATATTTCACCTCAATTTCCACAAGCTTGATTCAGTTTCTAGGAATCAATGTGCATCGTTCGAAAAAGTACTCTAAGGATACATGTATAATGAAAAAGCGTCGTAAATTTTTATAATATGGGTGGCGCTCTGACAACCTGGAAAACTTTAGGCCAATGTCAATGGTCATGAACGAGGGATAAAAGATAAGATTTAGATGTGCATCTGAAATAATTGACGAGTTCCCAATCTATTCTTTACTATTTATTGCAGTTTTAGATTATCTGCTTGAAGTGACGGACAACATAGGGCATGAGTTATCCTTTACCGACGATGGAGCTATCAAAAGTGAGGATCAAACTTCCCTGAAATAAGCACTTGATGTTTGGATGGATGTTTTGGTGGGAAATGGACCCACAAAGGCCGAGTCTATACTGTCCGTCCTCTGACGCACTAAGACCTATTCAGACATTTAATTGAATATAAAAATGCCCCTAAAAATGAAAGAGCTCACATACGTTTCGTAATTTTCGACAACGTACAAAAATTCTAGGTTTAAATTGACAGCAGGAGTAACGAGGGTGGATTGATTTATGTGTTCCAAAATCCGAAGAAGCAGTCACACTAAAGAACTGATCTTTTAAGTACAACCGGCTCAGTTGAAATTGCTATGTTTAAAGGAAAGACCCTTCGAAAACCGTCAAAAAGGCAATGTTAGTCAACGCGAAATAAAGGGAAAACCAAATCTGAATCTAATGCGAAGCCGGAAGGCTTGTAAATATTTGTTGCTAAATTTTTACATTCTTGATTTGATCACATTGATATGAGTCTTTGTTACCTTCTATGTCACTTAAATTAACCACATAATCTCATAAATTATTCCGACGAGATCAAATATCTGGGAGTGTTCTGGATAAAATACTGAATTGGAACGCATACCTAAACAACAAAATTAAAAAAGAATCGAACGCTTTCTGGGCCTGCCGTCGCATATATGAAAAAACCTGGGGTATCTCACCAAAGATCACTCACTGGATCTTTACTGCAATGGTTTGGTCCATTATACCATACGCTTATATTATATGGTGGAAGAAAACCACCCAAAAATCCACGATGACCAAACTAAATAAGGTACAACGGTTCGCATGCATTAGTATCTCCGGTGCCATGAGAACCTGTCCCACGGCGGCCATAGAAGTTCTAATAAAATTAACACCCCTCCGCATTTAGGGGCACTATGCAGCAATGCAACCATTGGTAAACACATCGAATTAATGCGACTGCTATCGGAAATCCGAATTAGATCGACATTAGATCGAACAGAAAAAACGTTATGCTTAAATAAAGGTTTCTCTACTGAAATCACAAACAGAGAAGCATGAGTTGAAAACCAACCCACGTAATTGCCATAACGGTCTAATGTGGTATACGCATGGTTAAAAAATGGTAAAATGGTGGGGAACTGGTATCTACGGACCAAACAAAAATGTCTCAATAAACATGGGAAAAAGTCCCAGTGTATTTCAGGCAGAGCTCCAAGACATTACGGAATGCGCAAACCTAACTCACATCTCAAGTATTAAGGGCGCTTACATCCATATATTCACGGATAGTCAAGCAGCTTTCAAAGCCCTTAGCTCGCCAATTTTTAACTCCAAATCAGTACTACAGTGCTTTCAAACCCTTCGGGTACTCTGTACAAGGAACACAACCAAAATCTGGTGTGTTCCCGGACACCAGGGAATTGAAGGAAATGAAAGAGCAGACGAATTGGCTAGAAAAGGTTCGGAAAATCTCTTTAAAGGACCCGAGCCCTCCTGTCCAATAAACAAATGAGCTATTAATTTGAAATTAAAAAGCTGAGAACACAAAACGTACATCTCTTGTTGGGAAAGCATCCCTGGTCTTAGGCAGACCAAAAAGATTATACAGCCCTTCAGAAACGATGCCAATAAGATAATTAATCTTTCCAGGCATGATACAAACAAATCTTATTGGATACCTAACCGGCCATCACGTCGAAAAAGTGAAAAAATTAGCAAAACTCAGCTTCCCTTACAGCCAAGAATGCCCTTCAGTAATAAAGATCTTATTATGTTTATAACTCACCAAATCAGCAACTAGAACCTGATTCCAGCAAAGGATAAACATTCACAACAGGAATACTCCGCGGTGTTTTCGCCTTCTCAACAAGCATCGTAGATAGTTGTATCAACAGCAGACCTAAACAGGTTTGGGCCATGAATGATTATTTTCTAAGCCTCGACGACCCAAGATTGTCAGAGGTCTCATTTCACGTGATTTCAGTATGACCCATAACCCAAATAAAATTCATGGCGTTCAGTCTTTTGCCCAAATTGAAAGAGTTCTTAAGTTGGAAAATTTACTCAGAAGTGGTTGGGGGAAGGCATTTGTTGCAGAAATGCTGTCGCCACAGAATACCCATAAGCTTAGATCCCTCCATAAGCGTCTTTTTAATTGAATTGTTGATCGCGGTCAGCAGAAAGTTGACCACCATGCACCAAAATAGTGGATATTTTGGATTCCTGTCATTATATATCGGCAGCAATCGTCATCTGGAACCATCTTCTTGCTCTCCAATATCAGTCTGATCCCACAATCTACAACAACATGCCCCGCCTAGCGAAGCAGAGTCTGCTATCAAAAGTCGCGATTTAAAAAGCGCACGCAATATCAATGAAAATAAAAATTGTTTTCAAGTTTCTGGAGGGGCTTGGCCCCTTAAAGACTCTTTACAACTCACCTTGATTTTTTAAAGATTTGAGCATATCTTAAGGATTTGTGCTCTAACTCCTGGAAACCGCTGACAAACATCAAAGTCTGACAGCAGTCTAATTCGCCATAACATTTGCAGTACAAATTTCTATTTATTTTTGAACAATGAACTGAAACCAAATCAGCACATGTATCACATCACGTAGACCATTTATCAATGGAAAGGTAAATATCGAATAGTTCTTAGTGTAAATCTGTTTCAAAATCTGACCTTGTTTTTTTACAAAAAAACCTTCACAGCATTCTTCTAATTGCTGATACCTAGAACTTCAGCCTAAATAATCTATTTTTTTTTATTCTGTCAAAATGTGATTACGCTCCACTTGGCCCTTGAATAGTGTTAATTCCCTTAGTTAATAAACTTTTCCAAAATAGTTTTTTTCCTACTACAGGCCAAAAACCCCGAAAAAAAACCTTGGAACATCACAAACAATAACAATCCAGAAAAAGAAAACACTGATAAAACTACAGGAAGTGGTTGTTTGTAATTTTATCTCAACTTGAAGTTTGCTAAAAATATCTTCTATTTCTTTCTATCAGCTAAAAAGTTCTGTCTTTTAGTCACATTCACACAACTTGGTTACCTACCAATACTGTCACGGAAAAACAAAAATAAAATTTTTAAACACTTGTTTTCGACTTGATTGTTGATAATAACTGAAAATACCTAAAAAAATAAGTGATAAAAACAAAAATACATTCACTCAAGTGTCTGCCTTGCGCCTCAGCGTATCTGCTTTCCTGTGCATGATTCTGATATAATCGAGCACACGCCACAAAACGTGAAAAAAAACCCCATTACCCATGTTAACCATACTTGTGCGATAATGACATTTTATCCCGAGAGTATTTCCGGTGCATGACATCGACGAAATAGAAAAGAAAACAAAGCTGATTGCTTCCAAAATGGTGTTAGAAGGATATTAGCAAAACGATCATGTCCTCGAAGGAAGTAGCTCAATTGTGCCGCTGCGAATACTAACTTTATTGCTAAATTTAATCACGTACTTTGCTGATGACTTTTCCGCATGATATCGTGCCGACCATTCGCGCCATGCCACGAGTCAGGTAGTCAGGGCCGGGCTATACAGTATCTATAATACAATACGCGCGCTTTATAAGTCTATAAATCCAATTCAGCAGCGTCTTGTCTATTTTCATGGTAGGTTTGTCACTTGATTCGTTCAACCACACAAATTGACGACGCTAACTTTATATCCAAAATATGCTATTCATCAATTTCGTTATGCATTTCCACTCGTTCCTCTTATAGTCGCCCTTAATTGAGAACCCAACTACGTAGGTAAATATATCATAGTTTTTTTTTACAACGTTAACAAATTCTTCAATTAGGCGTCGCGTCGCGTAGTCGAGTGAGCGCACGGTATATGTAGCACGGGGCTATTTCCGTTTTGCTTAATACACATGAAAATATTTCCGATTGTGAATAATGTATTGGCGTGGTGTTCTACATTCTTATAGTCATGTTGCCAGCAGGTGGGTTGAGCAGGGGGAACCACCACTACAATCCAGGGGCCATCTGTTTACGTACTAATTAAAATGGTAAATATTTAAAATTCACGTGAAATTTAATACGATTTGAGGTGTTGTTTTCGTTGTTGATTTCGTAGGCTTTTATATTTTATATCTACGAATGTGAACATTATGCATGAAATGATTTTTTTTCCGCTAGGTATTGTTTTTGTTGCAATTTTTTTTCTTTTTGTTTGTTTTTGTTGTTGTTTTCGCAGTGCTTGAAAACAAGTGATAAATATATTTTAATGCGCATTCTTTTATTGTTTTACCAAAAATAAAGAAAACAAATCAAAATAGAGCACAAGAAAAAACACACTGACTGTCAACAATCCATCTGGTATGAGACGCATAATGTCCTATTTTTTGTATATAAGAACATGGATATTTTTTATTAGCAGACTTAGGTGGTATTCCTTAAATTGCGTAATCCAACTTAAAGTCAGGGCTAATACAACAGCTTGAAAACATAGCAAAAAACAAAAATTACAAATTGTCATACATAAATTAATATTTGTTAGATCATAAAAATGCTAAAAGTGTGCAGATCGCGCAAAAGTAATAAACATTAAGAAGAAAGACTTGCACACTAAATTCCATGCTTTTATATCATGACAACAAAATATGTGAGAATTGAAGGTTTCCTAAGAATCTTAGGTAACGCGTCTTAAAGGCCATGAAGGCAAGGGAAACAAATCACATCTTCCCCCTTTTCAAGCGACGATCAGGATCTCCACCACACTTTACTACTTCCCTGCTGCTACCTACTGGTTGGAGTTCGCCGTTTTAACCCAAAAAATACCAGAAGGCCTGTTGAAAATTGAACAACCTACCGGGGTGGGCCAGCTATTACATTATATCACCAGAAAAACCCCTTACAGTTTTCTGATGTTATATTTCGTATCACATCTCCATTAGGACATTCAGGAGTTTATACTGGTACTGGAACTGATTGACGTTGCTTTTTTGACTATTGTTGTAGGATCGAGATGGATTTTTTACGTTATGGGTTCCTCGGATTTTTTAACTTCTGGCCCACCATTCGATAACGATTCGTTACTTTCTTACTTAGTTACTTAGTGAACACTTTCCGAACACAGAAGATAGCAGAATTTTCCTGACACTTTATCCATCTACACTTACACTGCGATTGATGTATTTATCCACGGTTGCTTCGCTATTGATCATAGATCATATGTATATATTGTACTTGAAAACAAATTTATTGAATAATATGAAATAAATGTCTAGAATCAATCGGAGTGGTTCAAAGAATGGCCGGTACAGATAATCTGTCCTGTTTGGGATAATACGATACAAATTCCCGTTGGAAGCATTCACTAAAACATGCAAGGAAATTGTATCCTCGCTTATGATGGTCTTATCGTCAGCAAAGAATAACTGATCCACTGAAGTGTATGTAACTATTCCTTTAAGATCACAGAACTAAAGGACTTAAGTCACACTTGCACGTAATTGATGAGAGTAAAAACATAAAATATACAACACAAAACCAGACAAAGCTTTATAGCATTTTTTTAAGGGTTAATTATCCTGATTGTATGTTAAATAAAGTTAAACGCAAATATATTAGCAAATCATTTATTGTACCTTTAATAAGCACTCTCAAGTACAAGTTAGGTTTGGTTATCTTATGAGTTTTCTAAGTTTGCTTATCTAATTATAAGGCATTAACAGCTTATTCATGGTTAAAACTTATCTTCTCAAATGAAGGGCATGAGTGAATAAACCTTACACTAATTTTGTCAGATTCTTCTGACGACATCTTGGATGTTTGCTAAACTTTTTCAGGGCGGGGCTATGGTTACAGAGAATTTCAGTCTCCAAGGTCATCAGTCTACTGAATTCACTGAGTGAATAAGTTTTAATAAAGAGCGGGTAGGACATTCCTCAGCCATTACTTTTCTTTGTTAACCAGAATTAGTCAAACTAACAACACCCTATAGAAGCAGAAAAAAAACCTACCAGAGTTCATTTGACGGAATTCAACTGAATTCCGCTACTGTGATTGAAGACTGATAAGACTTCACGGGTATTCGGTTTCATTTATTTTTTATTGCGTAGTAGAATCCAAGAAACTGCGACTAAGGTAGGTCATAAACAATGAAAACAAAACAAAAACAAATCATTACTACATTACATTTGAACGACATGTTTTTAGGCTAATAACATTTGTGAAGAATAGATTAGTGTGTGCTTTGCCAAAAAATATATATATCTATACATATAATACAAGAAAGGTTGCAAAAAAAAAGTAGTTGAATTATTTGTTGAAGCACTTCCTCACCTTTAAACTAAGGCAGACGAAACCAATGTTAATGAATTGCAAAACATAGTAGATACGTCTTATCTGTTCGTACAAATCAAAAAAAAATATTCTCTATTATTTAAAGAATTTGAATTGCATATATCATTGCCTTGTGATTGGGAACAGCGATCGCTTATAATATGTCTGACGGCGGCACGCGTTTACTTGCACTTTAAAAGTACATGCACAAAATTAAAATCCAAATGTATTATTCAACGCGTGTAAGTCATAATTGCACGTAATAAGCTTCGGGTCGTAATAACTGAAGTGAAAGGGTACTTATGAATCAAACACAGACTCACAATTTTTTAGCATATTTCGCAAAAAAATTTACGATAAAATTAAGCGATTGACCGTTAGTCAAATTGATTGGAAATTTTGCACGTTCATAGGAACGACAAAAATTATTTTCTTTGTTTTTATAAAATTATTTTTCAAAGGGGAAGATTCATACCCAAGACAGTGTCAATTTGCTTTAACGAGTTAAAGTGTTTTAGATGGAAAAAGGTTTGTAATACAAATATTCGGACACTTTTCAAAGATGTTCCTGTATTCACAGAAAACCATGGTGAGCACATAGTCAGACCATAATGTGAGTTATTTTGCTAGAAAACTATATAGGAAAACTTTGCTTCGGTGGGTGGTGTCAAGATCTTGCCGTGCAGGGACGGGATGGATACGAATATTCCTGCAGCGCATTCCTTAATAAGCTCTATCATGATGTAATTTCAGCATCCAAAATTGAACAGTGAATTTCTACAGTTTCGAGTTTGGGAAGCTATTGTGAATCAAAACTTGGCCTAACATTTACACGAAATCAACATCAAAAAATGCGTTTTCAACTAAGCCCGTTTTGTTTGCTCTGTTGAAAACGTATGTAACTTATCCGCTTTTATTCGCTGTGGTTCTTTGATATGAAGGCTTCCTCGGATTCTGGAACTTCTAAGATTCTGGAACTTTCAGAGAACCATCTTAATATTTTTTATTATGATAGAAGGATCTATGACAATTATGTGTGAAACCAAATATCGGTCAAATGCTCGCCACTGCTTCGGTGGCATACCTCTATCCGATGGTCCATATTTTCAATGACTCTGAGACATAAATGAGGTTCAATGTCGTTAATGTGCCGAATTATCTCATCCTTTAGCCAGGAAAGAAGTCCAAGGGTGTCAAATCTCATGATTGTGGCAGCTAATTAACATCGCTACAACGTGAGATAACATGGCCATTGAATTCCTCGCGCAAAAGAACCATTGTATAGGTCCTTTCCTTAAATTCTAACGCTATATGCCAGATATAAACCAAAAGGCTTCGTTAATATAATTAGGCGTCGCTACAGTCTGGACATCAACGAATAAGCTTTGTTAATTAGCGTGGTCTTTGACTAACTGCATCTAGTTGACGTTTACGTACACTTGTGCGCACCACCACAAGGCCTTCTTCTACCTCCTTCTTCTACTGCGTTGTCCGTCCGGATTAGTGTCGATTCTGCGGCCTGGAGCATTCATTCGGTCTACATATTACAGCGTTCTCAAACGTCAATGTAAAGCTCGTAGAGTTTATCATTGAATCTTCTCCTCTTACATCTTACGAAGAATTTTTCTCTCAAAACGAGCAAGGATATTTTCATCCTCTTAAATAAGTGGCCAAGCCTTAAGTCTCTAACTATTCACAATCGAGCCGATTCGTCGATGTTGCGTGTATTTTCTTGTTGACAGCATATAATTTATTATGCCCTCGTTCTCCCTTAAACTCATTTTTGCCGGCTCTGTTCATACAGTCGCACCAGTGTCAGCTCGATGTGTTCTACCAATAATATCAATATCGTCTTCGTAAGCAAGTAATTGAATGGACAATATCTTATCAGCGATGTTGTTACCTGCGATGATTATATCATTTTGTTCATGCACCTACCCTTAGAACGGCCAGCAAAGCTTAACGACACTATCCTACTATGTAAAGGTAAAACTGCGAATTTGGTACAATAGATAGGTACAACTGCGAATTTGGCATCTGTGCCCCAAGCTTACATAAAGCACAGAACAATTTTTGACCATTTTAATTTAATTTAACTTTAATCTCAACCGCACGTCCTCATTTGCTGATAAGTAATATTAAACAAAATATATATATTTTCCCCCAAATTGCGCAATTTGTTTACCAATAAATGCCGAACAGCCTAGGTACTTCTGCAAAAAAATTGCATGTTGCCTGTCTGACGTCAAACGTTTTGAAAATTAAAAATTAATGCAGATTTCAATTTGCTTCCAATGACCTTAAAATAAAGTACCTACTTAAGCTTATCATATCAAAGGCACAAAGAAATAGTACGAATTCTTCCAATTTGAGCTTATGGTGGCAGTGCAATTAGCGTTTACATTTAAAGTTGCGATGCAAAACTGACACACCTTCTTCAATAAAAGGTGTGTCACACTCTTAAATTTATTCTTACTACAAAAATGTCCCCTAAATTTGAAATGTCACTGCCAGTCAATGTCTGACGCGCACTAGAAACTTGCAGAACGAATTGCGTAAACATAACCACAGATGTGTCGGCAAATTGAAGGTGCCTTTGTCTGATGAAATCCACTCACATTTTGTTTAATTAACGCAATCGGATCCTCTGAATCACCACTTCGGAGTTAATTGGTCATTGGTGGCTTTGGGAAATAACCGTCACCTGCCATAAAGATCCTATATATGTGTGATTTCTTATCACAATGACATCATTGTGTCACTATGAAAACCTAACGTCATCGTTTTCCGTTTCCCATCACTATTCATCGAAAATCAGACCACGCTGCTGTTAAGTAGTTGCTTCGTATGCCTCTTCTGCCAATCATTGTTTTGATGAAATTCGAAATCATGAGTCACGAATACATTAATTAAGAGCCACACAGACTCGCGCTTTATGTTTATTTTGCCGACGACGACAACGATGCCGCCATTGCACGGTTATCGCGAGCTAACAAGCGCCTGACCTTTGCCTACTCCCCGGATTTCGACGAGCGAATTTGTTTTGCTTCACACAGTCGGGTGGGAGCACAAAAATAACACCGAATCGCAACACCAAATTTTGAGATTGTGATCTCGTGCGTCAGCGGCTGCTCCGGACTTCGACTTTTTCCAGCCCTATTGGCCTTTTTCGTTTGCGAAAATCGAAAATAAGCCACAAGCTCCATATAATAGCACACGGTTCAGCTACTTAGCCCACAGAACGATATGGACGGACATTTGTCAACATTTGACACGATCGCCTGATAGAGCAGCCAGCACCCTGCTGATAAGGCACCAGCAACTCCGGTTTATATTCTGTAAGGGAGGCGTTGTGCTGCCTATTTGCAAAGTGGCACGTGCTTCGACGTACCAGAGGTTTGCTATTCTTAGTATACTTGGCGATAAGATAAAGTTCATCGAAGTCACACGCATAGGAGCGATAAGGTGCATGCTACCTGTTTTATTTTCCATTGACATAAAGGATTAGGACCGCACAAACCCCACTACATCATCCGGTAGGTAGGTATATTAAATTCAATTATAACTGGGTTCGCCTATTATATATAGAGACATATTTTATGATTTGACGTCAAAAACAGCCAACATCTAATTTAAATTATTGACGTGATAATGGACCGACTACTGGCTGATCAGAGGGGTAACGATCCGTCCGCGTCGCCCGCCTCTTAATCTTAATCTATTTTTACTCCAAGCCAAGTGCTGAGCTGGTCGAGAGTGGGACAACGATTTTTGCAAAAAATTTCCATTCGATTGTTGTCGTCACGTTGTGCAAATGCGGCTTCGTCAGACGGATCGATGTTTGTTCTATTAGTTAGAGGCCGATTTAAGCCTCCTGTATGTACCAAACACGCGTCTGTTCGAAGATGAATGGAAATTTTTCAACCACCCAGACCCAATAATATACATTAAGTTCGTTTATTAGCACTTTTGTAGTGTCACGCCAGGCTAATGGCGCTGACAGCGGCATCAGGCACAAAAGTGTGCTTTCATCGTTAAGTTAAACCACTAAGCAATTGAGCAAGTGGCACGGCCGGCGCGGCTTGGCGCGGTGATTTGCTTGGTATGGCTTGTTGTTGTTTACGCTTTGATCTTATTTGCATTTTTATTTTTTATTACAAAGCTAGGTAGGTATATGGTGTTATGATGTTATCTTGTTTTTTTCGTATCGGAACGGGGCAATATCACGTTTATTCATATAAGTATGGGAAACTTGACAGAAATTTTTATTTTGATTTGCCTTATGGTCATAAATAAATTGTAAATGGTTTAAATAAATATTTTGCAAATTGCAAAAAACCCTGCTGATGGGTAGGTAAGTATTTTGTTTTCTTATTGCCAAAAAGCACAGATAGAACGACAAACTCACTCATGAGTTGAAATGCATGCAATTTGTTGCTATCAGATTGTGTCGTGAAGCAGGCATAGAATGGTAGGTTAATGGGTTTGTACTTACTTAACTTACAAGCTCTAGACCCGTGAAGACTCTCTGTCTGAGAAAAGGCAGCCCTCCATCCTCTGCCAACACGATCCGCATATTCCAGTTTTCCCGACCAAGCACTTTGAGATCCACGATGGTTTGGTTCTTAAACCAGAGATTCGGTCGTTCTTATCGCCTCGAACATTGGGACTGCCATTAATGTATTCAAATCTTGGCAGAGCTTATAGATACCGTTCGCGGTGGTATTTTTTCTCCATTCGCTATCCTCGCATATAGAACCAAATATTTGCTGAAGAATATTTCCTTCGAAAGTGTCCCATCTTGGCGCAGGATAGTGGTTCTGTAGAACACGCATTTTATTCTTTTTTGTTGGAACTAAATTTACCATTAGACCCTGCGCCCCTTTTTGTTCGTAAGGTTTTTTAATAGCTAAGCAATTCGTCTTCTATACTGGGTGGCGAGACTGGTTCTTGTTTAACTGGACGTGGGCTCTCCTCATACTCTATCAGTCCGTCTTTATGAGCCTGTTTATCAGATACTGGAAATGATGCTGCTGCTCAAAAATATCAATTCACTTTTTCATGCGCATCGGCGACTATGTTTGCTTCGCTGCTTCGAAGGGCGTTCCAGTCTTAAAGCCAGCAGCCAGTTACTGGCCTTCGTTGTAAAACCCGATGTTGTTTCGATCTCCTTGATCTGGAAAACAGCCTACTATCTGTTCTTTCATCGCAGGATCGTCTTTTCCTTACTTCTCCATATTCTGTCACCTTTTTCCGGTATGCGCACATCGTACATCACCATTTCACGGGCTTTTGCTCAAGGGTGGCCGGTAACTTAGGGTGCTTACGACTACCTCTTCGGAGAGTTTCTTACTAAGGCGTTCTTTGTGTGTGTTCTAACACGTCTAACGTCGAATTTCTTCTTCTAGGCAGTTCGTAGCTCCTTCTCGTGGTCAGAATCGACGTTGCGTGCCTCGCATAGATTAGCACATGGTTAATTTGGCTGGCGGCTCGACTGTCGGGAGAGCGCCAGGTTGTGTTGCGTATATTTGGCCTTGGAAACCGAGTGCTACTTTTCACCGTCTTACAAGCTGCAGCAAAGTCAATTATTCTGTACCCGTTATCTTCTGTCGTTTCGTGAAGGCTGTGCTTATGAACTAACTCCTCTCCGACTTTAGCATTGGAGTCACCGAGTATAATTTCGACATAGTACTCCGGAAAGGCTCCATTGAGGGTTCATAAAATTCCTCTTTGAAAGCGGCCTCAGTCTCTCCGGTGGGGGCTTCTGCACATGTTAGAATTGTGTTTAGGAATTTAGCTCCGTTCACAGCTAGGCTTGAAATCAACTACCTTAGCCGATTTCCTTCGACAAAGCAATATCCTAACAATGCAATAGTGCAATCTTTTATTGCAGCTCTAATAAACATCGCAATTTTGTCTACTCTGAAGCAATGATGCAAGACTTTAAGACCATGTCTTTCCACAGTGATAGCCACTAATTACCTTTTTTCCCACGTTGTTCTTATAAATATCCCACGATTCTCGCACCATATAATAAATAAAAGAAACATATATTGCATTGTTGTTTAGCCTTCAGTTTATTAGGAGAAAAATCATATGCACTGATACATTGTGTAAGCAAACAATATTCACGAATTTGATTTGAATTGTTGCTTTCGTATTTGACGTCTCATTGGGGTCTACCACGATGTCTAAAAAAAATCCATAAATGTTTAGAAAACAAAAATTTAATCTCGAATGACCAACATCTAGAACACAAAAGTTAATTATAGGAAAAGATTTGATTAAAGTGTAAGATCCCCCTTCTCTGTACAATGTTCGAAAAATCCCTTTATCCCCTTTAGAACTTTTTAGGCATGAAATTCCCACAAAAAGGGAAAAATCCCACGATCTGGGATCAGTGCTCTGAAGCGTGCACCCTTCAATAGCGGATAAAGATATCGCAGATCTTTGCGAGTGAAAAGTTATTCGGACTTGAAACGATTCAATGATAACGGGTGATCCCCGTAGAGATACTTTTTTCAATAGCCTTTTTTGACAGATCACGTGTGAGTCGTGTCATGCTGTCATGTTATTTTTGTTTAGTATTGTTTGGCATTTCATAATGAAAAGACTTACGCGTGAACAACGTTTACAAATTGTTCAACTTTATTATGAAAATTCACGTTCTGCGAGGAATGTGTTTCGTGCACTTCGCTCAACTTATGGTCAACATAATCGGCCTACTGAGCGTACTATTCGCAACACCATCACCCATTTTGAGACCCAGCATTCATTATTGGATAATATTCGACCGAATAGACCACGTCCAGCACGCTGTGAAGAAAATATAGCGGCCGTAGCTGAGAGTGTACACGAAGACCGTAGAGAGTCGATTCGGCGCCGTTCGCAGCAAATCGGACTGACGTATGGAACGACTTGCCGCATTTTACGTCAAGATCTTAAATTGAAAACGTACAAAATACAGCTTGTGCAACAACTGAAGCCGCTCGACCTTCCCAAGCAACATCACTTCGCTCCAAGGGCTCTTGAAAAGTTCCAAGAAGCTCCGACTTTTTCGAGGCAAATTTTGTTTAGCGATGAGGCCCATTTCTAGCTCAATGGGTATGTAAACAAACAAAATTGCCGCATTTGCGACGAAGAGCAACCTGAAGAGATTGAAGAACTGCCACTTCATCCAGAAAAAACAACGGTTTGGTGTGGTTTGTGGGCCGGTGGAATCATCGGTCCATATTTCTTTAAAAATTATGCCGGTGCGAACGTAACCGTCAATGGCGACCGTTATCGTGCCATGATAACCGACTATTTGATGCCTGAAATTGAAGCTCATGACCTCGGCGACATTTGGTTTCAGCAAGACGGCGCCACTTCCCACACATCGCATCAATCAATGGACTAATTGAGAGAACATTTCGGTGAGCACATAATTTCACGTTTTGGGCCGGTCGATTGGCCACCAAGATCGTGTGATATCACACCGTTAGACTTTTTCCTGTGGGGATATATAAAGTCAAAAGCTTATGCCGATAAGCCCGCTTCGATTCAGGCCTTGGAGAAAAACATCACGCGTGTCATTCGCCAGTTACCAGTCGAAATGCTCGAACGAGTGATCGAAATTCAACGATTGGACTCAACGGATGGACCATCTGCGACGTAGCAACGGCTAACATTTGATAGACATAATCTTCAAAAAATAAATGCCAAAGAATGTTCTTTCAAATGATAATAAACATTCTCCATTAAATTTGAATTTTCTTTGTTTTTTTTCTTTAAAAAAGTAGGGAACCTCGAAATGGATCACCCTTTATATACGATTTATAGCGGACTGGTCAAACAGCTAGCTAGAGTGAATGAGCATCAACGTTCCCGGCAGAAAATTCTTCGATTTGATTTATGCAGTGTGACAATGTGGTAAGGAAAAACCGCGTCTTATGTGCGGGTATGGGTTGGTGATAAAATAACTTTTTTAGCTTTAAGACAAACCTACCTTCATATGAAAAAATGTTGTTAATATTCGCTATTAACTATTACTAGTTGATATATTATGTATTATTTGAAACAGTTGCTTTATATCAATAAAATGATTTTAGCGACCTTTAGTTTTAAAGGCGTTTTACTCAGATGTGGTGGTTTTCATATGGTTCTTGTCGAACCAATCAATCAAAATAAGGTTAGTCGTTAGTACGTATGCATCAAAAACCAGCTCGCTTTAAGAACATCAAAAGGATTAGATTACCTACTCTCATTGACATACTATTGCCATGCATTCAATCTAAATGGTATAGGTGCAATGGAACTCAAACTGTACCCCGCCATGTGTAGGGCAGTGGTTTCTCCACTTAAAAATAAATTACGAAGCATATTAATGACAGTTGTAAGTACCAACTTCAAGTTTTTATTTGCGCAAAGCTCCAATCTATAATAATGTTTTAATTTAATCAATAATTTTCCCTTCTTGCATAATAATACAGTTGACAGAGAAAATTATCAGTTTTCTCCAGAACTGTGTAGGGTTCCTCACTGATTGCTACTGACTTGTCAGCCCTACGGGTAAACAAAGCAATGAATGACATCAGTGTAAGCTTTTCACGCTAAGAAAAGAACACACACAGCACTTTCTGACCACCGAGATTGGCTGTCGAACCATGCTGTACGGGTACATTCGTTATCCTTTACGTTGGCCGCACTGTGCAGCTAAGTAAAATGTAAATCTCTGTCGATTGCGCGAAATTGATGTGGAGGCTTGAGGGGAATTTACACGCGCTTATTTGCGACCGGCAGCGTGCATATTGGTAGGACCCCCGAAATTATAAAAATTTTTAGAGCCAACTATTAATCATTTTATTGTACCTAACCTACCAGATACCCCGCTCAAGACCACCGGGGCTACTCACGCTCATGAGGACTTCTTGCATGCTATGGCACAAGCGTGGTGGGCCGTGATTTCCATTTCGCAGTCAGCAGCAGCCAGCCGACAGACAAGCCCTCTTATCAACAAACGTAGGACGGACGACCACAACGACGACGACGATGGCGGCGACGTAGTCGACGATATCCGTTCTTGCTGTGTGGTGAATTGCCAAGTGAATTGCTATAATTTGCCCTTATTGGAGGGGCTACTGATTGAATTTCAAATTGCTCAATTTCGGCATATGGAGAGTGGTGTTCGTAGTATCTGTGTACTTTACCGCTAACATCCCGCGCTCCCTCCACTACCTACTGTTGGCTGACCCACAGCACAGCAGCACCAGACTAATTAAGGAACCGTGCGCCGTTGTATGTCGTATCGTTTTGGCTTTGTTGTCGATGCAGAATCTTTTACTTTCCTTTTTTTATTTTGTCAATATTTGCTGTGTGGTTGGCTCTCAGTATTCAGTATCGAACTGCTAGCGTCTAGAGACAGAGAATGGATTTTTATTATTTTGGTTATTAAGGGATTGGATGGAACATGTGGATTTAGTCATGGCCATGGTTATGGCGAGGGCACGATGCCTGTTCGGTGTTCTGGTCCATTATAGCATACGAACATATAATATGTTCGCCGGTGGTAGATATTTAAATGTGAGAGAGGATGCAAACAATTAATCCCTGTCGGTGGTCAGCAGAGTCACTGGGTGGGGCAAAAAGAGATATCTGTTGCTTTAATAGGGGGGACTGCAGACACTGGAGTGCTTCGTTGTGATTTTGAAGCGATAACCAATCATTAGATTCGAAGAATTTCCAAGACGGAGTGAGATGTCCTAATTAAAAGTGGTGCGGTGGCTGTGTCGACCGATCTTAACTATATTTTATGAAGTGGAACTTTGTTTAGTAAGTAACCTTCCTTTCACTTCAATGTTAAAATAAATATGTTACTGTGCTGCTTGACTTGAGAGTTGGAGCACAGATGCTCGGTCTTTTTGGTTGTCTCAAACTAGGAGGCTGGGACTTGAAGATCTTTTTTTCGAGATGTACTTAACCGACCCAATGTAGTGTTATGGCTTTTGTGGAAATCGCAGAAACATATAAAAAAAATCGTGACAGGCTCGGGCGGGAATTAAATGAAACTTGTATGATATTTGGTGATTACTGTGTTTTTCTGGGATAGATTTGCCATAATCCAAACCTTTATAGAGTCAGCTAAGAGAAGTAACACACATAGTATTATTATAGTATACGGTGCACCAATGATTGCTGCAGGATTGCGGAGATATTCCGGACAAAAAGAAAGCGAATAAACTTCGAGGAAAGGGCTTTGAAGAAAAATGTTAATACACGACAAGAACTAATCTACATACCTCTAGGGCAGGCACCTTTTTCTCAGCTTTATTTATAATTGCTTGGTGCGAATGCGAAGATCTTGCCGGAGAATTTGTAACCAGAAGACGAAAAACTAGATGAAAGGTCTATTGGGGAAAAGGCAGTATCAAAAAGACAAATATATCTTTGAAACTAGAAGGAACGAGCATAAATGAAATGGCTGTAGGAGACTACTGGCCTTTAGCAAGATAAGCTACGGATCTAGCAGGACAATGGACAGTGTCGAAAACACATACCGCGAAGCACATGAAACTTTTAGGAAGAAGGAAAAAAAAAAACGGCGATAAACTAAGCCTGATCTATTGCAACGGAAACCCGCCAAAACTCTAAGAGGAAACGCAGCTAGAGCAGGACATCCAATGAAAAAATTAGAGATTAGGAGCAGGGAAAGCCCAGGTGGCCGAGAATGAGAGGCTGCTCATTGAAGGTAGATGCACAATTAAATCTATAAGAACTTCGCTTATACGAAAGGTTGTTACTGATTCCTCGAATGTAATGAACATATTAATCTCGATATGTTTCACAAAAAAACTGTAGCAAATGGTTGACAAAGGAGATCGAGACTCTTGATCGGACTGTTGATTTTCCCATGCTTATAGGAGTCCTTACCCGATACTGTATAAAAGAAATACAGAAGCATATAGTATAAGAATTGTCACCTGCTATGAGACTGTCTAACCCTTAAAACCAACACATTTGACAACAACTTCTTCAGAACCTGTCCTGTTCGTAAACGGGGCCAAATAGCTTACGAACAATATTTATCTCGAAATAACTACGAATATCTTTATACGCTTTAGAAACAGTCCATGTTTTAAATTGAAAAGCAGGAGTGTGATTATCAGGTCCTTAGTTGTTCGTAAGAGGGCCTTACTATATAGTTGCCTTTTCAGAACCAAGTTTATCTCTATAGATGCGGCATTCGCGGCTCAAAGTCGGTAAAATGAAAGGGGTGAGTATTGATCTGAACCTTTTGTGTTTTCTCCAGGACCTAGTTAAGTAGTAGTAGTGTAAACATTTGGTCATTTGTTGACTTACCAAGCCTAGCACAGAATTGGTTTCAGGCACTTGCACAATACATCAAACAAGATCTTATACGCGATACCGAATAGACCGTGGAGACTGATAATTAATAGTTGACGCAATTTAGAGGCTCACCTTGCATTGTGACCCGGACAAACGATATTTGACAGGCTTTGCAAATAAAAGCCTTATAGCTGATTGACCTTTTGTCAATTATTAAGTTAGATTTGTTTAAACCACAACATCAGAGAAAATTGTTCGATTCGGTTGTTCCATGCTAAAAATACCAAAATACGAAAAGGGTTTAACTATTTAAATAACTGATTTGGGTGTCAGTCTAAAGTCTCAAATAAGTCAATAAGTTTTTGTCATGTTTTTGGGCTCAAGATAATATTTTCCGCTTTCACACACTTCGAATTTTTTGATGGTAGCCCTACTCTTGAGTCGCCACAATCCAAATAACAAAGATGTCAAATATTCAATCTTTATAACCAAAACTTTTCAGCAATCTTTAACCCAATTTAACACCTTAGATAGGCTGCTACTTATTTTAAACGTAAATGTGTTATCATTTTATTTTACAACTTTTTAGAGGTCCCTTATAAATTACTAATTCCATCTCAATGTCCAAAATGTGTCACTCATATCAATAGGTACCTACCTACACATTCGCTTATCAGATCTAAAGCACTACTGTTTGACTATATTTTTCACACATTCAACAGAACTAAGCTAACCTTTACTTTGTTTCCATCTCCTGCCACCCGTTACCACCACCACATTGCATTCCCATTACATGCTAACATGGCGTGGACTAAACAGAAAACAACAACAAAAACTAAATAAACTTCATTTTAAACAAATGAGATTTTAATTTAGCGCCGCACGCGCTCGCTGTTCGCTTTATATCGTGAGGAGATCATTGATATCGTCTCGTAGCTTGGGATAACTTGCTGGTTAGCTGGCTGACTTTCGTGGAACCTGATTAGAGTCCGGTTGTGATAATTGAAGATTGCAAGTGGCGTGATGACGCACTTCGACTCGGTCGTCGTTGTCGACGTAAGTCGTTCGTCGGCAAACTAAGGCTGATTTATGGCGAAGAATTCAATTATCACGACTGGCGACGAGTCGCGATGCTTGAACTGCATCTTCAGGTGAGCTGGTGGTCATTTTGAAAGTAATTACCTCCAATCCCCTCCAACGTCTCTTTTAAATCGATAAGTGCTCCCAATTGAGTCGCACAATTTATGGTCGGTCTTTTCATCTCGCGCTGGAATTTCAATTAGACAGTGAGTTCGCGATAATCTTCATCATTTTGATCGTCAACGTTTTTATCAATTAGCTGAATTTTATGAGCTTCGAACCACCTCTATGGTGGGTCTGCGCGACAAGGGCCGTTTGCCTACACATAATAAATAAGAAAAAATTATGGAATATTGGCCCAAAAATACTGTTAATACAGAGTGACCGGGATCAGTAATTGAAATTTAGTCGAAGCTGTCAATGTCACTTTCACTGCTTATATTTAATAATCGATTTTGGGCAAGTCCTGTTTTTGTACTTTTTCATAAAAAATCCATTGGGCAGGGTATTTTACAGATGGGAAAAACCCCACTGTTTTGTTTTTGTCTGAAAAATAAAGCGTTTAACGAGAAGAATCATATCTACAAATATGCCAGGCAGGAAATGACTTGACATAAAACTCTCAGATCTGAAGGGGGCTGATTATTAGAAGCTGGGGCAATTCAAACGTCAAGTGTATGAGGTATCTACCCTGAGAGAGAATCCGATAATTAGAAATTGCGCTGCCAACTGGTACTAGGTAGTATGCACGAGTACCTTTAATAATCTTAGAAGTATGACGCCAGGGTGCTAAGGGAACTGGTTTCTTACAAGAAAACTGAATTCTCCCATAAGATGCATGCTGCTGCTGCTATGTGACATGTGAGTTGTTTCGTCACATCAACTTGACAACAAAATGTCTTAACTTGATTTGTTGCATTGAATGAGTCGTATTGATTTCTTCGCGAGTGTTAATTGACATTGTGCAAGCACTTAACTTAGCAAACTTATTTTACCTGATTTTATGTGATTTCTTGGATATAAGCATTTTGGATTAAAGTATGCGCTACGTTCTGTTGGTACTGATATACATATTAAAATTAACATAGAAACATGTGCATGACTTGCTTGGAATAGCGGCTTCTCCAATATGAGATACAATTCAATTGCTCCCAGCTTTTAAAAAATAAATTGACCGATGATTTGGGGATGCAGCAGAAGGTTTCAATTTCATTAGATTAAGTATCAGCGACCTTCCTGATCTGGAGTTAATGGTATGCGAGCTGAGGGATTTTATAGCTGTTTGAATGTATGGTTGGCGCATTTTTTGCATGGAAAACAAACAACACTCTCCGCAATATAGATATTTAACTTTATTTTAAGAAAAACCGCTAAAAATTCAAGAAACTCGAAAATTTGAATATTAATTCCCAAAGGCATTCTATTTGATTCAAATCTAAAAAAAAAAGAAGCTTTAAATTTCGAACAAAAAATTAGTTTATACGATTATTTTGTATTCATAGATTTGTTTAATTTATAGCTATTGTACTTTTTTTTCTCAGACAATACTTCATTCCAATGCGCCTAAGGAAAAAACTTTAAATTTCACAGTGCTTCCGATTAAATACGTTAGGGTGAACTTGTGAGCATTCCCTGCAAAAAAGAGTATTGCGGTTGAAATGTTGAAGGGTTGGAACTGGCTATTTCGTTGGAGCACTTATGATTCATATTTTTCTTGTAACTCTTAAGGAAGCAGAATTCTTGACGGCATCGAATATTATGCTCATTCCAACATTGACGCAACATTGAGAAAGCCTTGACATTTCGCAGAATTCTTGACGGTATCAATATAAAGCCTAGTCTGCAACTCACCAGCAATTTTTTGGGTACTTGCAGACTTGAAGCCGTCCAAAAGAAGTTGAATTAAAGATAATTTGTTATCCATCGAAGAAATGTATCATCGATTTCAAATGCACACATTTTATCCAAAGATGCAAAACACGGTTAGATGCCTTTAAAATACCAATCGCAACGATCTCACTTTCACCACAATGGTGAATAGATTTATATAACTTTTTGGTTGATATGCCATCAAATCACCAGTTGGCCTGTTGCTGCGAAAACCGTTCTGCCAGTCATTAAACAGTTTTCGCGATTCAAGATATTTTATAAGCTGACGATTTTTTAGCGTTTCCATGACCTTGAAAAGATTAAAAACCTTTAATTTCTTTTTTATACCTTTTTTTCCTCTTACTAGTCGCTTTTTCTTTCCGATCCTATTTTTAGTTCCAAAGTTCTTAAAATTGAAATGAAACAAAAGCTCTTTAACAAACCTCGTTTTTGGAAACATAGATTTGTCGTTAAAGATTTTTTACATACCCTAAACTCTTTCACTATGTTTAAAAATTATATTCCTAATAATAACCAATTCGCTGAAAAAACCAAAAATTTATGAAATACTTTTAACGTATGCCAAGAGCTATTGTTAGAACGAAGACGACCGATCATTATTTTACACGGTTAGGGCCCTGAACTCAAATGACTTGCGAAAAAAAAGAGGTGTAACGGTGTTACCGCCATGGCTTAACCTGATAGTAAAGCAATTTTGTATTTTGCTATTTGGCATTATGAATTTGGTTTTCCATGTTGAAGCAAAGCCACCAGCCTTATCTCACTTCTAAAAGCGAAATAATACCATATTTTCAATCTAACCTAATTACGTTGCCACCTTTATTTTTGGGAATAATTTAAATAGTTAAAATTCGTCTCGGTGTCGGTCTTGGAGAAACGATTTTAAAAAATATGCTCAGAATACTAACCTAGCCCATCAATGTAAGTAGGTACCTACCTCAAAACATATCGCACAAATACCTCGATGCGTCTACGGCTATTGCTAGACGGTTACTAATTCACCAAGAACTAATCTCTAATGTTTTGACTCGATTAAAGTCTCCCTCAATATAAACCAGCTTAGGAATTTGCGGCGAATTCAAAATGTTCCACTGGGAATCTTCCACTGGTGCTATTGCTATATCGTGCCACTACACTCATAGAAAAAATGTACCCATACAATGTTGGCGCTGGTGTTTAATGGGCCGCGGCGCGTCTTATCAATGCCGTGCTGTTGTGTACGCGACGCCGCTAAGGCATGTGACTCCCAAAGCCACCCATCCGCTCCGCGCGCCTACTATCCAGCAGTCAGCCCCAGAGAGGGGGTTGACGTGATGCCATTTGAGCACGTTTTGTTTACTCTGGTGAATAATACTAAGCACACACAGGTACAAATTCGAAAATACAATAACATGGCACAGCACAAAAAATTTTAATTTTTTTTTTTAACAAATAATATCATCACGATAAATTTGAAAAAAAAGTGAAAAATATATATGTATAAATTAGTACTGTAGATTGTTGTTGCTGGTAGAGTAGTAGTGCTAGTGAAGTGGCACACAAACGCTCGATTACGCTCTTGCTTGCGCTGAGTGTGCTTCACGTGAAATTCGTAATCGGAGAAGGTCGCGTGTTGACAAGTGCCTAATGGTGTGTGAACGCGACGAAACAATTCCATCCAACTCACTCTACGGAGTTGTGCCAGAAGGAGGTGTGAAATCAAACAGTGGTCCGTCATATGTTACTTGTTATAGCCCCACAGATAGTAAATAGATAGATAGATAGACAGATATGTAAAGTACACATAGACATAATAATTCCACTTGGTGATAAGCCTATTCACATAATAAGAAATAAATTATAAAAAAAAAATACAGATAGAGGCTGTGATAAAACATGTGCTGTGGAAACTTTTGACCTTAACTCATTGAACTAATTTTGGAATGACACGAGTTCTCGTGCGTCTCTTGACGGAAGAACATTATGTCTGGTATGCAATTAAGTAGTAAATTTAATTTTTGTGGTTATGATAATTAAATTTCTGACAATGACGCACATGCCTTTTGGGTTTTGCTAAGTTCTGATGAAATGGGAAGTTCCACAGTACACTTAGAGCACTCAAGTGATGGTAAAAAAATTAAAATATATTTAACCACTCCGCAGGTTAATGTTAGAAATAGATCAATGGTCGGGATAGGTTATTTTTTTTTTTGCTTTTCTATTTTCAGTTTACGACTGCTGTGTACAAAGATGAACGAAGCCAAATCGGAATAACCAAATCGGACAAAAACGTTTCCGGACGTGATTAGTGAAACCATGGAAAGGGCGCTGGGTAAGATTAGCGCTTGGGCCGCAAGGTGTGGTCTAAAACCAAAATACCAACCTTCAAACTACCCCGTCTAAATAACAAGGTTCTCTCGCTATCCCCCAGTGCTAAATACTTGGGCGTCGTCATTCTATTATTGAACACCGGATTCGGAAAGCAAATATCGCATTCTACGCATGTAGCGAACCTTTCGGTAAAAAGTGGGGTCTTAACCTAAAGATGGTTCTTTGGATGTACACAGCGGTTGCGGTACGTCCAATTCTCACTGATGGGTCCCTGGTATGGTGGCCTGCCCTAAGCAAAGCATACAACATTATCAAGCTGAATAATTCCTTCCGGAATCCTGCGTGGTATGAGTTTCTCGTAAAGGGAGAAATCTCCTCACACTTAAAGACGAGGGAAATGTGACGAACTGCATCACTTCCAGGAACACTTGGCCCAAATACAAATCTAGAACCCAAAACCTCATAAACAGAACGCGGGTGGATTTCGCTAGACTGGTGGCCATAAGTACAAGCTACTAGCCATAAGTACAAGCTACAGTTTCTCGCCTTCTATGCGGATTCCCGGCTTTGGCTAAGGCTAGACGCAGGGCGTTTAGAAAACCATTCTTTGACAACCTCTCAGATATCTCGGATATGACTCTCATTGATGTCATAACCTTTCTCAATTCCACCGGGTGGATATGTGTACTCAGAATGGTTCTGAGTACACATACCCGTTACCCTAAGGTCTTCATGAGTGCTGGCATTACAGCGCTACTTGCGTACTTTCTATATGTAGTCATGGAAATCAGACACTTTACCTACCTACCTATATCACCTGACATATTTATATGGATGCCGGGACATAGCGACACACCAGGCAACTGCAAAAATTGGAACTTAGGCATACCAATTTCTAAATACAAACTCATGTTAAAACTGGATACTTGTCTGGCGACAACAGATTAGGAATTAGCTGGATTTTAAACGCTCTGAAAGTTCCCTAGCCCGTAATATATCACACATTAATGCTTCAATTGGTGTCATCACTGGCCACTGTATGATAGACAGGCATTCAAACAGTTATTTAATCTGGCTTGTCGCTTATTCAAATGACGAGGTTATTCTCCACGTTCTTTGCACATGCCTTGCTGTCTCTTAGAAAGCAAATCTTCATCTGGGAGCTTTCTACTACAACGATCTAAACACGACCGACCTAAGAAGGGGTAAGTGTGTCGGAGTTTTATCCGACAGCCACTTCAACCTAACCTAAATTAGCCTAGGGGCGCTTAACAAAGATGACTCTAACAAAGCGTAGAAAACTACGAATGCCATATAACTTTTATAAATGTTGTACGTTGGAGTAGCGCTTTAAACAAAGAGTCATGAAAAAGCGATGATATTGTGTCGTGTATTTTCTAACCTCTTATCGATTATGGACGTGGAAGTTGTATTCAGTGAAATTGTTGTAACAAAAAATGTAAGCTCTACCACACGAACACGTCGCTCTCATCGTTGTTCTTATCGCTTAATACAAGTTTAACATTAATGCACCCTTAAGATATTAAAATACAATTACAAACTTCTAAAATAGTTTTGCTCGTTAAAAAAATGTTTTTGCGGAAAAAAAAATATCAAAAGGCTAACATTCAGGTTAACAGACAAATTATAGACTTGATAATTAAACAGTTTTCCCCATCTTGTCTTTCGGAAACCGAAGATTTCATGACAGCAAGAGATCCCAAGTTCAAAATTCTCCCCAGTACCAACTTAATTTTCCAACTATCCCTACTCTTGCAAAAGTCTGACAAACATCCAAAAATATAGCTTGTCATGAAAAGCCGTTGGTCACTTTCATTTGTGCCTCTATTCTATGCTTAACTTTAACAATAATGACTTTAATAATAAAACTAAAGTTTACATTCAAGTTGTGAAATTTTAGAATGAAATTTTGAAATCGCTGACATTCGGGGAAAACTTCTTCATACCTTTGGTCAACGAGGTACACTTCAGTACATTCCTTCTGGTGCGCCTTTATGACAGGATTTGTAGGGTTCCTGATTAGGGTTTGAACATATGGCTTTTCTTGGATATTTGAAATTCTTATTCCATTATGCTTCGTTACTCCTGCTTTTATACAGGATGCGTCTTCATTTTAGCTCCTGTCAGTTCGCTCTCATACTTTCCGTATGTGAGCTCCGGATGAACGACCGCCTTTACATACTCTGCTTGTTTTGGGCAAATGCGACTCCCATTTTCCCTCATAGCAAAGAATAAGTGATGTACTTACGGGTCCGTCACTTGTCCTTCAAGAAGAAAATTGAGGATAGCAATAAAATGGAAAGGACTTTAGACGCTTCATTGGTCTAGGTACACCGATTTTGATCCGAAACTCCTCCATGATTCCATAAGGGCAACTTTCTCTTCTTTTTTTTGCTCCCTCGTACATGCCCATGACCATGATCATCTGGACAAAGGTTTCAGGAACTTCTTGTTCTCTTAGCGACATCCATATCAGATATTGTCTATCGAATGCCTTCAAAACCAACCAACTCAATACGCAAATCCTTTAAGCAATCAGAATGTTTTTCTATTATGATCCTTATACTTTTTTTAGACTTATTCAACACAAGGAGCTATTAAAATAAAAAAAACAAATGTTGGTCAAACAGATACATAGGCAACCCACTGAAACCATTTCCAAGAATAAACACCCTACTGGACTTCTTATCAACTTAGCCTTCGAAAACCTATAAATGCGAGCGGATATTCGATTTGACGATGTGCTAGAGTCATCAAACGGCTATCAAAATAAACTCTCTCAATGTCGGCGGCCAACCAACCGGAACTGCCTGCCTTATGAGAAAAAAAAATCAATGAATCATAGTCTTGGACTTAACCAAAATTTAAATTAAACTAATGTAGGCCATCAAAAGTATTTTTATTTTATTTTTCGGTTCGTGCAACTTTTTTCCTACGTCAATTATTTCCATTATCAAGTTTATAGCAATAAATTTTCAGACTTTGGCTAAGAACTGATTAGGAATTCGAAACGCACACTTGCCATAAGCTATAACGTGTGATCTGTCGGCTAGACGCTGCTTCTACATACAATTACAACCTATTTATGTTTCGAATTTCTTAGAACGGCGAATCACACGTTTGCAGTATTAATACAGTATTAATAATGTATGCACTGTCAAAATAAATATTTAACCCAATCGTTTCGTTAAGTTGCGGTTCAGTAGCACTTGTCGGGCACACGTAGGTTTATCTTAAACAGGAAGCGGAATGTGGGGAATTTTTTTGTTTTTCGAACACAGTTTTTTTTTCGAAAATAAAACAAAGAAAGCGTCACATCACCCCATCTTTGCGTTTGCACACATTCCGTGTTGTAGCACTATGTTATCTGTCTGTGTTTTTTTTAAGTCGAATGATTGTGTGTTGATTTGTTTTGCTTTTTTTCTTTTACGTTTAAGAGAGCAGTCGAAGTAGATACATACATATGTATGTATGGCTATGTATCTGAAAAGCACCCACAATGAAAATTTCAATATCTACACAAATTTGTTTTGCTGCGCTTAAAAATTTAGCAACATTCTATATTAGTCATGGCAGCAGAGGTTTTATTTATCACCTCATTTTTTCCGTGGTGCTAGTGGTGGTAATGGAAAGACAAATTTTTGCAAGAGCACGCTCGTTGCGAGTTTACCTAGAGGATATTTGCAGAAGTACAGGAAATGTCTTTCCTCAGAAGTGCAAAATGTTTGTGTAAGATCGTTTTGTAGGTTTTAATGATGAGGTCTCTTCAACTGTGTCATTGCTATCACTGATTTACATTTGAATGGTGGCGAGGATACACGTCAAATGACAGTGTCTACAATGGAAATGGTGCGGTGAATGCAAATGCGACGATACTTTCAAAGAAGGCGCTTATGACTAGAATGTCGCGTTTTCATGACTGTGAAATAGAAACGTAGGTATACGCGCTTAGACTGCATTTGACAATGTTCTGTCAATGTAAGTGTTTAGCGTATTGATTGATACTGATGTGAGATTGGAAAGAGCAGCTAATAAAGTAGTTAGTCGTTAATGTGGTGAATGTTGAGAGCAAACGATGATGTCCATTTTAACCATGGCATGGAGCTATGACTTAACAATTAACTTCCGTTAAAGGCCTTCCATTGTACTTGAATCGTATTCATTCTTGAGATGAGTACATACAACGTTGGAACATTAAAACGAACAGACTGGCAGCACTTAGAAAACCCGATGCTTCCTTTACGGAAACAAAAGCGGAGACTTTCAGTTTCTTGCTCAAACCATATTTCTACTTGCTTAAAAATATCTCCACTAACTGGAACCATGGAGAAGCAAAGGCAGGTTACTCGACGTAGCTGGTGCATTGCTTCGATTATGGCTACTGATGAAGCTTGAGGGCTTCAAGACGCCTGATGGCACCGATGGAATTTATTCAGTTTTTTTGCAAAACACTGTTGAAACCAACTGTCGCCAGTCTTGAAGAGAATCTTTACGGCTAGCTTGGCACATCATTTTTCTTAAAATGCAAATGGAAAGAATGGTTGAGCTACAAAGTGGCCACTTATAATTTTTTGAAGGATCGAGAGTGCGCTCGATAGATTAGAGTTGGGCATTTTAATTGATAAAAAGGGTGCTTTTGACAATGCGACTTTTGAAAGCATGTGCAGATCCGCTAGACGTCATGGTGTAGCAGAATCAGTTGTCGTGTGAATACCAGCAATGGAACAATTGGTGCTGATATGTAATGACAGGTGTAAACAGGGCCTGCACACAAGGCGGCGTTTTGTCTTCATTGTTATGGTGCGTGGTGGTCGACTCTCTGGTTATAGCTAACAGCAAGTTTATACTGATGATGTCATTGTTCTTTCTGTCGGATCGAACCTATTAAATGTAAATGCATGCGGCGTAAGACATGATCGACAATTGGTGTACTAGAAACGGGCTCTCGGTAAATCCTCTTAAACTAAGATTGTGCTCTAAGATTCTAAGGCCCCAATGCTACCTAAACTCCAACTCCAACTGTATGTCTACAGCTTATCGCACCAAACAACATATACATATAATAGGATTGGCCTAATCACTGTCAGGTACATCCATATGACTCTTTTCGACAACCTAACCCATGTTTCACCAAAGGCACCCTTGCACTACCATGAAGCCTACAAGTAATTTTTCATATTTTAGTCTTTAAATACTTCGACGATTACTTCAATATATTTATTTAGCTTCTCCAGCAATGTTACGCCTTCCGTATCAGATGAAGAGAACAATCTCAGTTTTAAGAGGATTCACCGAGAGCCCACTTCTAACATTTATGGCGCTGCTCTAGATACTCTAATGAACCTTCTATCCTTGTAATTGCATTTTCATGGATGGTTGCCAAACCTGCTGGTGCTTTCATAGAATGTGACGTCGTAAGGCTTTTCTCCTCGTTAGGCATATATGCTTCGGTCATCCAAGCGGAGATCTGTGCTATTCCAATGGCTATATGCATTATTATATGAAGTACAAGTGGAAGAGTCGAAGTATACAGCCAAGCTGCTCTTAAGGCTCTTAGTGCTCCCACTCAAAAACTCGGTCGGAAGACTGAATACCCTCATTCTTGTTTCGGGTCATACTGGAATTACAGGATATGAGATCTCCAACGAACATGCTCATCAAGATTAAGAAAAAGTGTTCTGAGGACTTAACCTATTTTGGGTCTGCGGGCACCCCTGCTAAGACCCCTTATTTATTACTTTGTCTCCTATAGTATGACTATTTGATTGCACGTTTCTTGGGGTTCTGCAAAGTATTTGAACCAATTTCCAGGCTTTAGATGTTGACTTGATGAGTGCTTCACATCTAAGCTCCGAATTACTAAAGTGCATTCTTGGCTTTCTTACCAAATTCAGCTGTACTACTACATTTAAAGTATCTGCCTGAAAGTACAATAGATGTAAATAGACTTTAACAGCAACGCTAGATATTTTTAATGGTGGGAAAAACATTACCACATCGACAGCAACGAGAGACCAAAATGTCGATGCACAAACATTGCGGCGTCCAAAACTAAAAAAAAGTATATTTTAACGACTTATATCTAATGTTTAACATACATACAAACATAGTTAATTTTCGCTGCTGAATTCCGAACACCACATTTTTTTTTGAAAACGAATGCGACTTCAACGTTACGTATAGGTACCCAAGGGAAGAATAACCTATTTTGACCAACGTTTGGACGACCTCAGGTAGGACTCCAGCAGCGTATAGGAACAATGACACCAGCAGCGTATAGGAACAATGAACATTGAAAAAAAGGGGCAAACCAAAAACACAATATTTGAAACAAACAAAAGCTAACGAGCTGTGAACTACATAGCTACATTACCAAATTATCACAACAGAAACAATTACCGTAATCAAATTTACACTTAGCAAATAGCTTAATAAAGAAACAATAAAAAACAATAATTAACAATTTACGCAATATCTCGTAATACTAAAAAAATAACAAGAAAACAGAACTGCACTACATAAAAATCGATGACAATTATGAATTTCAATCAAAAATTTCAGAAATGCCATTGCCACATTTCAAATTTGCATATGCCAAATAAAGTTGCCAAATGTTGTAAAAAAAGAACCACGTACATAGTAAGATTATCTGTCAAATAGGTAGGAGAGAGCGGACCAAATCTTTGGGTAAGATTTAAGATCCATTTAATTTTCAATTTTCACAACTTTTTAAAAGTCTTATTTGCGAATGCATCTATTATCTTCAAAGACAGATTGAAGTTGGTTTTAGTTTAAAACATAAAAACAGACAATTTATTAAAAAAAACCCACAGTTTTTAAAAGACATCCGTCCATGAATGAGTGTGTTATAAATTTAAGTCAATATTGACACAATCAAGAAATGTTTTAATACTCGTCACTAATACTAATACTATTACTACTTGCTACATTATGTATTTTTGAAACAATAGAATTATGTCAATATATGATTTTTGCGATAAATCAACCCCAGATGCAATCCAAAGTTTAAGGATCATAATGGAAAAGCATCGTGATTCCTTAAAGGATCTGCATATGATTCTGGTTGATTTTTAAAAAGCATTCGATAGACAACCAAGAGATCTAATATGGGTAGCGCTAAGAGGAGTTCTTGAAACCTACGTACAGATGATCATGGACATGTACGAGGGAGCGAAGACAAAAGTCAGATGTCCCGCAGGAGTCCCAGATCCAATAAAAGTCGGTGTTCACCAGGAAAGTGTCTTAAGTTCCTTGCTCTTTGTTACAGTCCTAGATTATCTGCTTGAGGGAAAAGTGACGGAACCTAAAGTGCAACAGTTATTCTTTGCTGACGATGGAGCCATCATAAGTAATGATCAGACTTCCCTGCAACGAGCACTTCATGTTTGGGTAGATGTTTTAGAAGGGAATGGAGGGAATCGTATTAGCCAAAAAAAGACAGAGAATCTATACTGTCCATTCTTTGACCCAAGTCAACCCATTCCGGTCATTTATTATCTCTGGGATCAATGATCAGCAGCGAAGCAACCGTTGATGACGACATCAATCATCGTGTAAGCGTAGGGTGGATAAAGTGCAGAAAAACTCTGCCATCTACTGTGATCGAAAAATGTCCCCTAAGCTGAAAGGAAGGCTATACACCGCAGTTGTGCATCCAGCCCTCACATACGGTTCACAATGCTGGACAATGTATAAAAAGTATGAGGGCAAGTTGACAGCAGCTGAGAAGATGCTTCGCATTACAGCAGGAGTAACAAAGCTTGATCGAATTACGAACCTCGTCAAAAAGGCAATGCCAATTAACGTTCCCTTACAATCACGTAAAAGAGGCAGGCCTCAAAATTCCTGGATCACACAAATGCAGCAACATCAGCATTTGATTGGCCTCAATGATGAAGTGATCCAAGATCGGGAGGCCTGCAGATATTTTTTGGGGTCGAACCGGCGAACCCCACAGGTAGAAATGCAGTAGGAATGCAGTAGGAATGCAGTAAAGTGGGAGGGTTATGATCCCTATAATCCTGATCATAATCTCGTCGTTAAATGAAGAAAAGAAGAATGATTTTTGCGGCCTATAGTTTTAAAGGCATTTCACCCAGATGTGGTGGTTTGGGGTGATCAAAATTGGCACTACTGAAAAAAGAATGGGACGAAAAACATGGAGCTTGGAAAATAGAACTTTTGGTATGAAAGATTACGTCACTTTTTGCCATTATTTCTATTCAAAAAACAAAAACCATTGCATATCTTAAGGAGTTTAAACATAAATATTTTTTACCATGATTTTCGTTTTTCAAACTTCGACATCTGCGAAAATAGGCAAATAGGATACTGCTGTTACGTAATATTTTGTGGTTATATCATTGAGATCTAAAAAATTGCATTTTCAGATATTGTCGCCTCGGAAACTATAGTACTGCTGTCGCATTCTTTAACAAAGAGGAACATATTTATTTTTGATTCTTTTAATAAAATAGTTCGTTTATTTTCTTTAAAATGGTGCATTCTGCAAGGCTAGTGGGGCTAAATACATCCTTCTTAAACTAATGACCCTTTACAATGATTACGTTCAAGGATTAGTATTCTATTTGCAAATAGGTTTGTTTGATTCTTATGAAAGTGCAAAGATTAAGTGGGGCCTCTTGTCCCTCTCTCCCCTACGCCACCATAAAATTTTTCATAGCTTACCAACTTTGAATGCAAGAATTTTAAATAAGTATTACCTATCTCAGAACACTGGGTACATTTGTCTTCATCAACTTTGTCAAAAAAACAATTTGTTAAAAGTGAATGTATGGGACCATAAGAACAATTTCAGAAAATGTCCATTCAAATCCCTGCAACCATTTAGTTATGATAAAGCAACAGACAGACAACATTATATTATATATACCTTATAAGAGTAGATATGTTGCTAAAAGTGATAATAGAAAACACAGTCGAGTTTTGATTCACATTCAATTCGACACGACCTTACCTATTTTCTGTAATCCGACAAAACCAAAATCTACACGCAACAATATCCGATGAAACCATACCAAAAAATAACCCATCCCCATTATTAGTACCTACGTAAGTAACCTGTAATTGTTTGCAGATGAACGTGCTCCGTATGGTGCCTATGTGTGTACAATACAAATCGTGGCGTGCGGCACTTGACGGTCCTTTTCTCCATCATGAACATGCCGAATGAATGACCGCCTAGGCCCGCAGCCACCTCCTCACTACTGCTGCCTTTTTCAGCCCTGGTTTTTTCCCCTAATTTGTTCGACAAACAAAATTAAATTCTTTTGTTAACAAAACTCACCAAATTAGAGTTTGAGTCACACATCTCCTCTCGGCGGAATGGTAATAAGACCGTGCCGTGGCCGTTGCCGTTGCCGTTGCAGTTATTATACAAGGTGCCTCGGGAGTGATGTTGGAAAAGGTTTTGTTTACTTTTCTCATGAAATTGGTATTTGCACTCGGGCGGATGGACGGCTTCCTTTTTTTTAAGCCTTTGCTGCCGCGACCAGTCAGAAGTTAAATCAACACAAAGATACATACATAAAATATGGTTGGGTACCTACATTTACTTGTGTTTTGAGTGTACACAGAGCCTGGTTTCCAAGAAATAACAGATCACTCGAGCCCGAAGACAAGGACGATCACACCAAATATTTCCCAAATCATTATTTTCTCGAGGGACAATTCATCACCATGCAGCCAATCGATCTAGGTCAGAAAATGAGTGGAAATGGACATAATCTTCGACGCAACGTGCCGCGCGCACGTCAAACAATGTCCATACATTGCATATAATGGAACACAGTCTGAGGTAAGTAAGTATAGCAACAACTCGCTCCTCCGGGGTGAATTATTGTGGGCTATATTTGCGGCCGTTAAAACAATAATTTAAGTGCACAAACAAAAAAAAAACACAAGGTTCGAAATCTTGCATGATATAAATCCCAGTCCGGATGGAAAGTATCGCAGAAAGTACCTCAAAGATACGATCGCGATTCACGAAATTGAAGGACACTGCAAACGCAGTTTACGATCTACACAACTTCTGCAACACGTAGCGATGCATGCTGTCGCATTTAATAAAATCGTTTTGGCCTCCGTTGTAGTTATAGTTGCACACATCGCATACACCTTCACACATGCAAAAGGTCGGTCGAACTCTGAAGCTGAACGGTGGCGTGCGGTGATATCAAATAATGGAAGCATTGGTCGAAAAGCAAGCCACCGTCAGTTGTAATTAATCGTTGCACCGCATGCTTTTTTAAGGTGTCAAATTCACTCTGCCCAGGAATAATAATTAGTCTTCCTTTAAGTTCGTGTGTTATTTAATTTTATGCAACCAGACAAACACATTACATTTGTATATGCGTATATATGCAAATGGGTATGAACTTAGGATCGTGCGTCATATACGCGCACTGACTGCTATTGCGCCCGCTGGGTTCATGTTTTCTTATCTGTAAAAATGTTGATTGTAAAATTGTCCATGCGTGATTGACGGTCCAGTGATTGAAATCTCTCTGGGCGCGACATGTTTTCTGCTGCTGTTGGCACATGGTAGCCAAAGTTATACAACACGGATGCACTTTCAGGAAAAGTATGGTAGGTAAAGTTCATATCGTAAGAAAGAACACCAAACAATTTTTTTAAAAGAGTTGGTAAGTATATCTTTGCTGCGCAGAATGTTAAATTGGCGGAAATAATTTATAAGACCATTTTGGAGTATTTTTTCGTCTTCAATCTTTGAAAAATAAAAAAAAAAAAAATATATGTGGGTTGGGAGGATTACTTTTGCTGTTTTTTCCCTAGCCTGCCTTTCATTCACTGAAGCAGTAATAACTTGTGCTGTTGAAAAGTCTGTACCAAAGTTTTAAGTTTTAACTTAAATTTGACAAAAAAAATAATTTTATAAAGGGTAGGTGGAAAATCTTCCCTTGACCGACCGCACGTGCTCATAATAGTGGGAGAGTACTCACTAAAAACACCTCCATGCGAATTACTGCAACTAGGTTACTTCCTATCTAGTAGCTTAGATTTAATAATTTATATTCGAATTATCGCATCAGTTAATGAGTGAGTAACTTCCATACGTTACTAAACTAACGAATAAGCACATTGGGATTATGTCATACGAAGCATTACGTATCGTACGACATAATCCCAACGTATTAAATTTTGTACCAGTATATTGTCATTTTATGTTCTGTCATTGGCTTTTTTATGTGAAGTTGTGCGTTGTGCTTTAAATAAAAACGGTTAAAAACTTTATAAATTTTATTAAATGGATATGTTTTTATTTAAGAATTTAGGCTGCTTACACAGAAAGATAAAATATCTTATAAATTAGTGATAAGCTCAAAAGTTATGAATAGTACAAAATTAAAATTAAAATAAAGGAATAGGAATAATAACTGACATATGTAGCTGGAAAATCTTTACAACTTTCGGTTGTTATTATTATTTTCGTCATCCGATTCTTCTGGGGAATTCTTACCATAACCTGTCGCATGTTGCCTTTCCTTGAGCAGAGTTTGGGAATATGTTTTTCGCTAAATCGGGGTACACCGCCATAAAATCGGTCATACTAAGTTTCTGGCTAGCATTTATTTTGTTTAAATTCATTCTGTAATAATTTTAATTTGTGTTTTGAGAACATTTTTACAAAAATTAATGAAACTTACACTTTTTCTGCCATTTTACCACCTCCAGAGCTGACGTATGAAAAAACACACGTTAACTGACTAGAAAATGTCAAACTATAAAACTCGATACTCGATACCATGCTCGATAACTGAAGCAGTAATGCAAAACCGATATAATTCAGTGACGTAGTGCTCGTTAACTGATGCGGTAATTCGGCAGCTTGTTTTGCTTGCTGAGTTTGGCAAACAGACCAAGTAGCTAATTCACTTGATTAAATTTACTTACTTACTTTTTAATGTGCGATTTCCAAATAATAGCTAAATATTTAGCTTCATTTGCGTACGGGATTTGTACGGAGTCTATGAAAATGGGTAGCGTATTAACATTTCTGTAAGTAAAATTAAGGACAATACGCCAAGTCTTTGTCCACTCAAGAACGCTAATGATAGCCAGTTGAAGCTTACTGGTTCCTGATTCCACCGCATTATACACGGCAAATATAGCGGTATCACCTGCAAACGTAGCTACAGCTGTGCATTCTTCCTGCGGAATATCTCGATTATAGATTAAAAATAGAATCGGACCTAGGACGCTTTCCTGTGGAACTATCGCCGAGATTTCTATGAATTCGGAATAATCGTTTCCGTGTGCGGAAGGACAGACTGTTCCGCTAAATAAGAATTTAATATCTCATATATTTGCTTGTGTTTTAATCCCGTATGCCATACTTTGTCAAAAGGCTGGGAGACGTCGAGAAAATCTATAGAACATATTTTTTTCTCCTCTCTCCTTTCATTGGCTATTCAATAAACCTGATCGATTGTGGGGTTTTCAATTCTGAACACAAATTGGTAATCCGGTATTAATCTAGCTCTTCGGTAATCGAATGTTACCGTTTAGCAAAATCTTTTCAAATACTTGGTAAAAGAGATATTGGTCTATATGATTTCTTATCATATGGGGATTTTCCCGGCTTTGGGACCATTATGACCTCAGCTATTTTCCATTGTCGTGAAACGTATAATAACCTAAATGAAGCATTTATGAGATAAACAAACATGACTAGTGTTTTACTAAGCTAAGCAACTCTTTTAGGACCTGCCCCATAATCAAATCGTATTCAGGTGCTTTGTTTGATTTCAATTTTTATATTTCATGACATAGTATAGACAGTGATTCATTTTAATTTTAAAATTGTCAGATATCCTGTCTAAGACCGTATCTTCGATTCTTAACCGTCAAAGGGCTTAAACGTTTCTTCTTAGTTCTCGGCAAAAATTGCGGCTTTTTCTTTGTCTCCTTTCGCCCATTCGGCATATTTTTTTTCTGATAGGAGGCGCTTGCGTTTCTTCTTAGTTCTCGGCAAAAATTGCGGCTTTTTCTTTGTCTCCTTTCGCCCATTCGGCATATTTTTTTTCTGATAGGAGGCGCTTGCGCTTTTGGCTTTTTAATACCTTTCATAGTTTTGCAGAGCGATTAGTTCGAACTCTTATTCCTTTAAAAAGGAACTTCGCGAAGAGTGCTACAAAGATTATTATTTAATTTCGTTTTATGGTGCGAGGATATTTTATTTCGCTCTTGTTATTTTTTTGTAAGGAGTATTATATCAGTATGACTCCGATAAGTTGATCGACTTCGACATCAAATCTTCAATCTTTTCTAAAGGCGTCCCAGTTAGTTGATACGATACTAAGTCTGGTTGGGCCCTGCTTTTTCAATAGGCAACCGCTAATTGTCAAAATGACAGGCGAGTGATCAGAAGACAGATAGAAACATTCTTCAACTTTAACATAGCTTTCGGAAATCCCTTTTAGTCTACTCAAAATTGTATACCGGATTCGTAGAGTATTTTGCCTTTTGGAGAAATACATCGTAAACCCCAGCAGTTGTGTTTTATATTAAAATCACCACCAACAACAAAGCTCCACGCGAATGAGTTTAAAATACTCCTGAAATCAATTTGTTCTATGTTTTCCCTTGTGGGATATATATAGACGCAATATCAAAAGTTTGTCTATTATTTTATCGACGAATCGTAATTATTTGAATACTCGATTTTTATACTTATTAAATGCTGAATAGTGTCTTTTTTAATCAAAGACGCTCAGCCTCTAGCCCTTTCTGAAGGGTGATATGCATGATACAATATTCACACAATATTCATGGGTTTCAGAAATCAAGAATTTGTCGAAATCATTTGTGCGAGTAAAAACTCAAGTTAGACGATCTTTTGTAGAAGGCCATTCGCATTCCACCTTACTATTTTTATTTCTGTTTTTCGTTAATCTTCATATTTATATGAATGAAGCCCCGAAGTTTATGTTTGAGCTCGTCAAACTATATATTTATGTTGATTAGCTTGGAACGCCCCTTCAGCATATGTCTGTGGCCGAGGATTTGAAAACATTCTATTAACAATTTTCTTTTCTCGTGGCGGTGTGGACATTTCCTTAGCCTTCGGTCCGGGAGTCAACGACTTATCTTTTAAATGTCTTTCTCTCGGCAGTTTAGTCATTTTCCTTACATTTTTTCGCCGTTCAATTGATTTGTTTGTACCTTTTTTGGGTTTGACAAAGTTTTTAATTCCGATGGGTAATAACTTCTTCTTTAATATATATTCTCTATTACTATAATCCTGCTTTGAAGATCTTTCGCTCACAGATAAATACTTAACAAATTTCTAAGCTGGTTAAGGCTTGGCTTAGAAGCATTATTTCATAACATACCTGCCAGCTGAGAAGGCCATTTGTGTTGTTATCCCTGTGAGAGAATTAATTACATATAAAAGTTGTAAAAACCCTAAAGCCTCTGCTCAGGCAAGTGCTTTCTATTCGCGTCAAAAAATATATTTTCGCACATACATACAATGGTTGGAGAAGCTACGCTTCAAATCCTGTATGAGACGATTACGACAAATATATACATATTCAATTTTGTATATCTTTGGTTCGAAATCAAACCGAGAAGTAAAGGAAAATCTTACTTACACCAATTTAATTTTATAATTCCTGCGGTTAAACAAAATAAAATAAAAATGAAAATTATTATGAAGCAAAAAAAACAATCCACAAACATAAAAAAAGCAGCATCATGGGCTCGCTTTATATATCAAGCGAAAAGCGCAGCGGCGGCCTTTGACGTGGTTTGGCTGGTTTACGCTGATGTACACTTTCAATGTTCCATCGACAGGCTTCCAGATGCAGTTGCGAAAGTAAATCGCAGCATATATAGTTTTAATTTTTTTTATTTTGTATCTTTCGTTCGGCATTTGCAAATCAAAGATCAGAGTGGTGTGGTTGCTTGGCTGGAGCTGCTGCTGTTGATTCGGACGACTGGCGGCAGACCAAGGGCTCATTGGACATTGTGTGTGCCTTATTAAATAATCCTGCAACAAAATGCGGATTTGAATGTCCGTGCCATATCCACTGACTTCTGTTCTGTAACCCACAGCACTAGTGCAACAGTGGTACAAAGGAACAATTAACCGCATGCTGAAGTTGAGTTGCATCGCATTCCTCGTCTCATTAACACTTCGCTGTAATATTTCACACATAATTGCGCGCACAGTGCAGTTTGCCAGAATTCGTAGTAGTTCGGAAATGAAGCTCTTAAGGATGAGCATGAGTGTGAATTTAAATTCTTTTCATGTCCATCGCCTAATTAGTTTCATTAATAGCACCTTTATTTAACTTCTAAGGCTGCGGGACCAGCATTTTGCCAACGATCTTGAAGGTTTCTCTGATGAGTGGGAAACTTGACGCAGTAATTAGCGCTGCACTTGAGTGAAAAAAATTTTTATTTTGTTTTATTGGTCCGAGAGTAGGTAGGATTTTGGAAAATAAAACAAAAAATTTAACTGATGTATTAATCATATTATTATATTATTATTATAATCATTAAGTTCCTAAGCAAATTTGACACTACACCCTTATTTACCGGACCCAACTCAGACTATTTTTACTCCCCTCTTACTTCGCTTACAACAAAGCTAGAGTCACAAAATTAAGAATTTATTGGGACACACAGCAGCAGGCTCCATACCAAATTTCAATTTTTTAACATGAGCAGTTCCTGGGTTACAAGTGTACTGACGGCAAGTCCATTACTGTAATGCAAAATGTTCATTCAAATTGGTGTCAAAAGATATTTTTAAATTTAATTACTGACGAACTTTATAGTTCAAACGGGTAAAAATTCAAAAGCCCCAAATCTTTCGCCCAATTTGTCGCTAGACACTTTCCTATATTACTTGTAACCTTTCCAAAACTCAAACAGTAGAAGATGTTATTAAAATAATTATTGAAATAATTCTCTCCAAAAGATCCTGGACTAAAGTCACTATCCCTTAAATGTCCAAATAAAAAAGTCTCTTAGAACCTCAAACCAGTAGCGGCCTTAAGGCGTCAGACATAATGAGGCGCCGAAGAGTTCTCCTCATTTCTGCCTTTAATTAAACGTGAAACCCAAAACGTACATGGGTTTGCTCGAAAACTATAATACTTAGATGCGGGAAAAATGTTTAAAAAAAAAAAGTTGTGTTAGTCACATTTGGAAAATATATCGCAGGAGAAAAGAATCACCGGTAAAATTAAGGCTTAAGTCAACATGATGATGAGATCCTCCAAGCATGGTATGCACTCCATAGACTTTAACTAACCTTATTCGTATATGTTTTCCCAAGTTACAGTTGAACAAAATTTGCATCCATGTATTTCGCCGATATAATCGATTATTATCGCGTAAAATAGGCAGGCCTAAAAACTCCTGGATCACACAAATGCAGAAACACCAGCATTTGATTGGCCTCAATGATGAAGTGATTCAAAATCGGGAGGCCTGCAGATATTTTTTGATGTCGAACCCCACAGGCGGACCAGTAGGAATGCAGTGAAGTGGGAGGGTTATGATCCCTATAATCCTGATCATAATCTCGTCGTTAAATGGAGAGAAGAAGAAGAAGTATTTATTTGGATAGCAGACAGTAGGCGCCGTAGAAATCTGGCATAGCGCCCTGGTCCAGCACTGACTGAACCCTTTAATGTTGAACTAGAAAACGACTTAATCCGATGATAACGTTCATAAACATCTGATGAAAGATTCGTTGAACCGATAATTTAACAAAAACTCGACTCATATTACTCCCATTCAGACACAAAGACCCCAAAAATCCGATACTTTTTTAGACAATCGAACCGACAACGGGCCGGTCGGCCGACAACATTTGTGGAGTTTAATTACCCAAAAACCAATCAACCCCTCCTCCATACAAAGTGTTCCATAGAGGTATACACACATCACGCACATGCATAAGACTCCAAGAACGGGTGTTGTTTAATTAACAAAGAACCGTTTACGTGGCTCTTTCTCTCTCGTGGACAACGAATTGGAAAATTTCAATGCGATGTTATATGATCCATCTTGACACCTATTGGCTTACTCCACATGAAACGTCAGAACGGTGAATATGGCATAAGGCCAATGAAAAGGATCAGCTTGGGGTCCTTTCCTGAATCTCGGTTAATTGCTGCTAATGCTAATCGACGTAACTGCTACCGAATTAATTTATGCTGCTATTGTCTCCGTTACTGTTACAGTTATCCTCTGCTCGGTTTGCTTGTGGTTGTATCAACTTACATTTGACCGAATGGTTGCAAAAAAAAACCCACCTTTTGGACATGTGGAGCCTTTTTTACTCTTCACTTAGCACGTGCTCGACGGGATCCATTATTTTTTTATAAGACTATACCAAGCAGAAGAAGAAGATTTTGAGGTATGGTGCAAATGTTGCTAGTCACAATAGGCGTGGGTGGTATTTAGTACATTAAAGTCTGTACATGCAGCTCTTATTTGATGACCTACGAAGTAATTTTTAGGTAGCGTGTGGATTCGTATAATACAATAAGGGGAAACAATTTATAAATATTACTTAAATAATTTTAATCAAACGTTAAGAATTCAGATATGATAATTAAATAAAATACGACTTTTCACCAAAAGATAAAACGAGATTATTCAAACGAATAAAAATAAATCTAAGATGTTTTTCCCGAACAAATAAAATAGATTAACATAGCGACTTTTGCACAAACCTCTCTCTGCCTCTAAATGTTTGCAAAAATTTCCAACAACGGATTTGGATGTGAATTTGCCTCCTCGGTCTCAATTTTCAATTTCAAACTTTTAAAACATTTTGAAATAATAAGCTGTAGTTCGTTTGTCTTAAATTTCAGATTAATTCCTTTTTAGACAGTTTAATTTGTATCTATGTTTAATATTCAATAGACACACAGCAAATGGTTGTGAGCACAGTAAAGTGAGAAAGCGATGCGATGCTAGAAGCGTTTACATGCGATGAAACTGTTAACACATTCTGTTATGCACGTCGCTTTCTCACTTTATTGTATCGCATCGCTTACTCGCTTTACTGTGCACGAAGCCTAAGATAAGCTATATGTATGTCGTTGATTTATGATTTTTGTAAGAATTAAAATTTAAAATAAATTTTCAAAATTAATCTTCTGGTACACCATTTTGTTCCTGTAGCATATGTGACTTTTAAAACCCAGTCAAATGTCTTCAGAATTTTTGTTACGGCCATCGTAAAATTATGTTTGATTCGAGAGCCTGATTGGTATGTTTAGGATTATTTATTGTTCAATCTGATTGCAACTCACCACTTCAAAGACTGCAAAAAAAATGCATGATTGCAATAAATCTGCACTTGGCATATGATGCCTTAGATATGACTAGTGTATACGAAATGTGAGTTTGGCAAAATGCATTCGTCTTCGTTTTAGTCACATTTCTTATGCAGATCATGAAGAAATGATTTCTAGGGTTACGCCATCGTGTACGTACTTTCTAGTATTCTTAGAATATTTGAAAATTCTAATAAATTCGAAATAGTCGTTTTATTCAAATGATTTGAACATTATGGCATGACCACAGATGAAGTGCCTCTGCCGACTCTCTTAACTTAAGGAGGCATTACTCCTGGCACTCTTGCAGTAGACATGGCATGTCACTCAAAAATTAAGTTTACAATAATTGCAGCTGCAATCACATTAGGGATTTATAGGAATCTAAAATAAAAAATAAAAATTGAGGAGTATATTTTAAGTTTTAAATAAATCAAGCATATACACATATATTCGGCTTTTACAGGGTGGTAGATGTATAGAACTTTGAATTGAAATAAAACACACAAAAAACGCTTTAATGCCCATCAACTTGGCATTATTGGAAGGATAATTTTACGTCATTAATGTTTAAATATGATTTCGGGTATGCGGCCGCCGCGGCTGGCTGGACAAGTCTAGCGGTCCAATTTTCAACAACATTTTCAAGCATTTGGAGCAATAACGACACGAATGTTGGCTTCCAAGTCCCCTAACGTTTCTGGCTTGTTGGCGTAGGCGAGCGACTTCACATATCCCCAAAGAAAATAATCCAATGGTGGCAAATCACACGAACTGGGTGGCCAATCGACAGGTCCATTCCGCAAAATTATGCGCTCATCAAATGTTTCCTTCAATAAATCGATTGCTGTGTGGCATGTAGTGCCGTCTTGTTGGAACCACAACTCATCCATCAAATTCGAAAACAAATTAGTCGGTTATCATGGCTCTATACCGGTCTCCATTAACGGTAACTGACTCTCCAGCATCATTTCCGGAGAAGTATGGCCCAATGACTCCACCAGCCCATAGAGCACACCAAACATTCATTTTTTGTGGATTTAATGGCGTTTCAAGGGTCTCATGTGGATTCTCTTCACTCCAAATGCGGCAATTTTGCTTGTTGACGTAGCCTTTCAACCCAAAATGAGCCTCAATGAGCTTGCGGTAAACTTCGCGAACTGAACCATTATTTTCGAAATCAATTTGCAAGATTTGCAAGCGTTGTTCATTTGTCAACAACTTCTAATGAGCAAGGGGAATATACCACCCAAGTTTTATAACTCCAACAGTGTATTTTTATTTAAAATTGGAGGTCCTCGAAAACGAATAGTTTATTAGATACGAGCTATCGAGCATCGGAATGTTCAACAACTTAGTTTGTTCATGAACTCGAGTTTGACAAATAACTCCATCAAAATAATAATTTTTTGATAAATTCTCTATGAAATTTTGAAAGAAACAAAATTTGTGTAGAGTCAATGTTTTGAGAAAAATGCATTTGAAATGAAATGCTGAAAAAAGTAGTTAGTCTTAGACGTTTAAAGCGCTATCTGCAGATATTTATTCACGCCTAATTTCTAAGTTAAAAAATTAAAGATCTAAATTTAAATTAACAGTTGTGAGCAAATAAAATAACTTAATAATAACTTAAATAACTGCCAAGACGTCGAAACATCTTTAACATACCCTCCCCTTTTACAGTGGTCTCCAAGCTTCAATCTCTGCACAAAGTTAAACACATTCTTCTATCTATTTTGTATTTTCGGTCAAGATAATCAGTTTTAATCGCTGGTGCTCAGGCAAATGACAACGCCTTTAGCGCACATTTTTATTGCCATCACGGAATGGACCTGGCATAGTGAAACAAAAAGACCACCCATGGCGGGCATTGGTCCCAAAGATGATTCTGACATTAATTTAAAAAGTCGTTTGGCACGTGATGCCTCCTTTTGCATTTACGTCAAGGGGCTGAGTCAAGGGGGGACGTATGTATTTTTGTTTATGAATCTTTTTGGAGGCCGCATCGTAGCGAACTGCTTCTCTCTGGATTTTACGATTCCATTTTTGATGAATGAGCGCACATTACAAGAGCTCACGCGCGCTTAGCGCAATCCAAGACGAGCACTCTCGTGGAGTGTGATATGCTATCAGTAAAAACTTCGCCTTGTAACGGCTTGGCTGACCCATTTGTCAGACAGAGTGACTTTAGTTTGCGCACACGCAACGAAATGCACTCACGACGACGCTAATGGGTCAATATGTAGTTCCGCCCACGGGCCAGCCACTCGGATGGGGCATCCAGTCCAGCATCCTTTTATTAATTAATTAACCTGAGCAGGTAGGTACCTACATACTACTTTCTGTGATTAATATGTTACTCGACGTGTGAGTTCCAGAGCAGAGTAGGTATATTGGGCGACCTACCTGAAGCCAGTCAAAGCCGCATGGCGTGATGAAGTGTTATTGATTGCGAAGTTTCCTGATTGATATATGCGCATAACGTGAGAACTCACACGGACGTGGAGGCGTCAAAAGGTTTTTTGCCCGCAAAAATTGACCACAGGCATGCAGATTATGACACTAATTGCTTTCTGCGGTTAACGTTGGATCTTGTAAGTATGTAGGTATCTACTCTTGTTGGTTGGTGTTCTCTACGTACATACGTACATACGTTTGTTACCATGGTAGGAAGGTCATTTAAGCTCAATTTAAGAATATGTGAATAATTTATAGTCGAACACGGACACGGATGCGGACGCAGAACGTGTGGGGTGATAAAGGGCGTAGCACCCTAGCAAGTCTCTAGACCTTAATTCCTTTTTACGGTCATTTTAGTATCCATCATCGCGGATCAGTGAATCAGCTCTTCTCAGTGAACGATTTCGTTTCTATTCAGCGGAAAGAAAAAAAAAACAAAAACACAAAAAAACAACGAAAAGGAGAATATTCTCGTGAAAAAATAAACGCACCCATAGTCGCGAATCGTTCAGTCTGGTTGGCCACATTACGGATGGTGGCGGCACGATATAATGTATTAGTGTGGTCATCGGTGCATGAAGGACGACTCCAAACGAAACCGAAAGATAAATTCGCAGCGCACCGCGGTTCACTTTAGCTCAATGAAAGCACCAATTCAGTTTTGAATTTATACAATTTTTTGTTTGTTTGTTGTTGATTTTCTTTCTTTCTTTTTTTTTTGCTGGATGTTTGGCAGTTTGAGTATGTACAGCGAGTATAACACTATGTTAGTTGCATCCCGTGCTGATGCACCATCATATTTGCTTTAGGTATGCAATCCCGATGACCCCTGCTATTAAATAAATTGTTTTACAAAATAAAGTGAGAATGCGATTTGTTCATGCAGCAAGCGACAAAGGATGAACTCCAGTCAGGATCATCGAACTTGAAGTCATTTGATGTACCTACATAGTTACCAAAATAAATTATTACTTTTGTTTTTGGGTTGCTTGTAATGTTACTATTAATTTGAAAGGTGTTGAATCTTGCAATCACACCATTTTCTGTATAAAGATTGAGACCTTAAATTTTGTAATTTGCGGAAATTTCAATGCAAAACATACTTTCTGGGGCTTCAGATGTATCTCACCAAAAGGTCGTAGTGGTATGGAGTGGGGTCGACTTTTACTCGTCTGGCAAACTGGCACATTGGCAAAAACACCCGGCCCCCATAGATTTCTTTAACACAAAAGGAATATCGGAAAACTCTGTCAAAATTGAAAAAAGTTTCGTTCTAGCTTCTGACCACTCGCCCGTCATTCTAATAATTTTAAGGGGCGGTTTACGTGGAAAAGACAGTCCACCAAGGTTGGCTAGCGCAAGAACTAATTGGGATTCCTTCAGAAAAGACTGCATACATAAAATCGATCTAAAGGTATCTCTACGAACACCATACGAACTCGAAGTTCAGCGTGGAAAAATACTCGTCATAAAAAGAGCGAAATTAAATTTATCCTCGAAATTACTGAATTAGTAAAGGAAAAACGAAGAGCGAGAAAAAGATGGCAACAATCGATATTCGAAATTATTAAAATTGTGAAGTCTCTACGTATCTTGAATGTTTAACGGCGGAAAAAGTTCAAATTATTCGCTCGGAAAGCCTTGAAAGGCATGAAAAAAACCAAAGTTGCAAATGCCACGCATCAGGAAAAACAATGTCGAATGAGCGAAAAGAATCTTGGAAAAGGCCGATATCTTCGCGGAATACCTTGAACCGACGTTTAAGCCATTTGATGGTAAAGCGTTGGTTAAGGATACTGGTTCAACCATGGTATCTGACAATTTTATCGCTGGTCGAACTGTGTCATGAAATACGAAAACTCAAATTAAACAAGGCTCCTGGATATGATCTTATTACGGGACTAAAGAGGTTGATTAAAGAGTTGCCCAGAAAAGCACTTATTAAGTTTGTTTATCTCATCAACGCTTCGACTAGGCCGACAATGGAAGATAGCTAGATAGAAAGATATTTTTATTTCGTATATAAAGATTTTTACAGAATTATTGTTATTGCACATTTTACAGAGATTTGATAATTTATATATTATTTTTACTGAGGTTATAATGGTTCCAGGAAAACCTCTAAATGACAAAAAATCTTATCGATCAATATCGCTTCTACCAGTAATGTCGAATATATTTCAAAATCTTATATTGAAGCGATTGCATCCGATTATTGAAGAACGTCGCTTAATAGCGGATCACCAATTCGGGTTAATATCGAAGCACTCTGCCATTGACCAGGTATATAGAATAACCAACATAATAGAGAAGCACTAGAGGAGGAAAAAATTTCTCCTAGTGTTTTTCTAGACGTCTCTCAGGCTCTCGATAAGGTTTGACATACGGGATTAAAATATAAACTTAAAAAAAAACTCTCCCAAAACAATTATATGAGATCCTTCCGTGTTAAACAAGGGAATGGAAAAACTCCGTGGAATATCCGAAACGCTGATATCCATAGAGATCTTGATTGTACTACCGTGGACGACGAAATACGAAATTTCGCGCGTAAACAGCACACTGGCGTTATTGTCCATTGCAATGAGTCTGTATTACAATTTTTAGATCAGAGAAATCTTGTGCGGCGACTACAAAGGATATAACCTTTTGAATTAGCACAATAAGATGTAACCGCAAGTTGTTGTCGGTATAAGCAGGTGCTTCCGCTGGGATGTTTCCTGCCAAACGTTATTAAATTTTAATTAAAACTGCTTGGTAGGTATTAGCCTAGTTTTAGTATGAATACTTTTTGATGGGAGGTGTTTTTTATTGAGTAAGAATCTCACACTATTATGAGCACGCGCGGCAGGTCCTCATGGTGTCCCATGGAAGATTTTCCACCTACCCTCGGAAGAAAAAGTCAATGGTGACCGCTATTGAGCCATGATGACTGACTTGTTCGTTCATCAATTGAACAACCATGAGCTGTGGTTTCAACAAAACCGCGCAAAATGTCACACAGCTCGTGCCCCAATTGATTTATTGAAGGAAACGTTTCCGCAGAGTATTATGTAACGGACCCGTGAGTTGGCCTCCAAGATCGTGCGATTTAACGTCGCTTGACTATTTTCTGTTGGGATATGTGAAGTCGCTAGTCTACGCGGATAAGTCCGAAACGGTTGACCACTTGGAGGACAACATTCGCCGCGTTATTGGCGATCACAAATGTTAAAAAAAGTTATCGAAAATTGGACCTCCAGATTAGACTACGCCCGAGGCGGTAATATGCCAGAAATCATATTTAAATAATAATGCCAGAAGATTATCTTTTGAATAAAGTAAATTTCATGTCAATTTAAAAAAATCATGTTTGTTTTATTTCATTTCAAAGTTCTATACCTCTACAAAAAATACCCTATATTAACATAGCTTTATAAAAGAAATATTTCTATATAACTCGAGTGCTTTTACGTCACATAGGATTTCATTGAAGCCCCCTGCTATATATGGTCTACTAAAACGGAGAACCTCAGAATAAAAAATAGCTGGGTTATACGATACTAGTATCCTATATAATTTTTGTATACCACCTGCATCTTCGTTCGGTATGCGGTTTCCACATGGTCTCCTTATGATATAAATCTTATAGGCGCGTGCTAGTATCTCTACGAAATATCGTCCCTTCATTTTGCTGCCAATGATAATGAAGTTGTTAAGCAGGTACCCAATCAGTAGTCATTAGCCTTAATCCTAGAGGAATCAGAGGCATACAGAAACATTATCTGCTACACCAACAAACAGAATTTTTATAACAACCCGATCCTTTTTATACATGCATATATATCAAACCTTTCAAATTTTGTCCCTTTGTCATGCCTTTTCATGTGGAATATTTTTAAGGTCAGTTGATGATGTAATGATGGTAATGAGATCGAGAGAATTGGTTTCGAAAAATTTCTTCAGATTGTATTGTTGATCCTTGCTATTGCCTTGCCACCCATGGTGGTCCCTGAGTCTCATTGAGTGACCGACAGACCACAAAATGATGACAGACCCACCACCGCACCGCGCCGCACAAGCACTGACAACACTCCCTTCTTGTTTATCTAAGGTTCATCACATATTGCTTGCACTGTCAATATGTTTTTTTCCTGATTTATGACCTGTTTTCTGGCCTTAAATTTCGTCCATAGGCATAAAAAATAAAGAAAATAAAATACGGACACACAAAAAATGTCTTCGCTTGTCTAGTCTTATTTTTTTACGACTTTTGACCTTTTGGGTGTTTACCAGATCAATCTGAAATGAGCATTAGAAAATATGAGTTTTAGTAAATAATGCAATGGCAGCAATGCGACGCTAGAAAACCTTGCTAATACTTGCATGTCAGCATAGTATGTACATATGTATGTATGTACATCGGCAGCGGGCGGCACTTATTCGAATGCCAATTGAAATGGATCGCATACACATTCATATGCGCCCTGTGTGTGTGTCATATATTTACAAAACATCGCTGATGCGAAAGATTAAACGAAACGACTGCAGCTCACTAAACCGAGACCAACTGGGTGAATCACCAGCACCACCCAACGAGATCCTCATCCAAGCACTATGATTCCACAATATAGTAGGTAATCTTTGTATGGTGGTGATCCATGCAACTTGGCGGACATGGATCTGAAACAGGCTTGAGCTGGAGCAGAGCGGTGCGGGCGGTTGCAAACTCAGCACAGCACAGCAAAACATATTATAATTCGCAATCGCAATCGCTGAGTTGAAAAAGCCGGTTACACACTCTGCCGAATTTAGTGTGTAGCAGTGCTACACGCGCGGTCAGTCGAGTGCGGTGTGAAGCAACCGAATGTATCCGAATGCAACCGACCGGTATCTTTTATTAATAGTTTTCTAGTAGATATTCTAATTTTCATTGCTTTGGCGCTCCACAGTGAAGCGTGCCGGTTGCATGAACCTGCAAAGATCGACATTAAGCTGCTGCCGATCTTCCACAGTTTGTAGTAGTCGTATTATAATACCTAGTACGTACCTTTGTGTGCTTGGGTGCATGGCATGGCATACAGCAATAGATATCTTTTCATGCAGCATTTTCTGAGAGCAGTGATGCCATTTAAGTGATTTCCATCTCTATTCGGTGGAAGATTTAAATTGGTGCCTCATTATTGATTCTATAGACGATTTCTTTGGCGCGAATAAGGGCTGCACGCATTGTTTAGTTTTATTGACATTGATCGGTTCGAGACGGGATTTTTATTATTTAATAAAATTGTGTATCGAATTTTAATTTGGGTCGCCTTCAGAAGGTGTTTTCAACTTTTGACCTCCAAAAAATTAATTAAGCGCGTTTCGATTGAATACTATGGTGGCAGGTACCCATTTATAAATATTTGAATTGATTTTCTGGTGGTTTTAAGTCAACCGAAATAGAATAACCTTAAAAACATATACATAATCAATTACCGTTGTTCCGAACTATTAGGTTTTTATTTCCGCATAATTTTTGTTGACAATATTAACTGATGGCATAACATTTTAATAAATCAATAATAAAATATCTGTATTGGTTCGTGGAGGAAACAGTTATATTTATTGAGAGGATTTAAGGTCGTATGTTTTATTTCAAGGAAAACCGTTCGTCTGTAACTCCTTTTAAACATATGGGAAAAAACGAATACAACTGTGAAATGAAGTAGAGTTGTAGGTGAACCTGTACCCGGCAAGTCACTATAGTATCCAGTCTCATTTCTTTAGATTCTTAGTAATAAGAGGAATAATAATATTATTCATTCTTAATATTCAGAGAAAAAAAATTGTAGCTATTATTTCAGAACTTGGTAAAATTTGACTGCTTTAAAAATCGTACCAACCGTCAGAAAAAAAAACATTTATTAACGGAGTTATTCGCATTATTGTGTGTTATGGTACAGCAAAGTAGGGCCTTCTTTAAATCCTCGGTAACTAGGGTAAACATTAGAAACATCCTCTGTTGAGAATTACAAGCTGGTATGTAAAGGAAATTTCATAGAACATAGAAAAATAATTTGGTTTGTTTGCATGGTGTTATTTAACAAATTTCCTGGGGTAAGTAAAAAAGCATTCTATCGGTATTTCCAATATGGAGGAATTAACTAAAGCTTAACTATTGACTTTCCTGGCCCATAACATGTTCCATATTTTCGGGAACAAAAACGTCGCGCCAACCATTTTGTAGAAAAAATGCTGTTCGAAATTTATTTTATTTTTTGGGTTGTTTTTAAATTGGTAACAGTTATTATATGTTTTTTTATGCATCCATTAAAAATAAACCAGTGTTATTATATGAAATGAACCCTCCTCTTTTTTGGAATTAAGTCAAAAGCTTAGCGTCCGTTTATAATTTTAATGATTGAGTTTTTGTATTCTTTTTCTAAAAATATATTAGGCGGCCGCCTACTGCCACAAAGTTGCACTATAGGTAGGTACTAGTGATTGATTTTTATTTAATAGTGTTGCACTTTCCCCAGAAGCAAGCAGAATTAATAAAAACCGTAAATGTTATGATATATTTTGCTATTTACCTTTGGAGAGTATATAATTTGTTGGCTCCAACTACCTTCAAGTTAGTTAAGGTTCCCTTCCACTTGTGGGCGCCACCTAAGGCGAGGCCTTACTCTACTGTCTAGTCCCTCGGAATTTTAGGGCTCACGATTTCACGATCAATTTCCCAATACGTTAAGTTCGTCGTTGATACGTATCCCCCAGTACCTGCAAACCCGCTTTAGAATGAGTCCATGCTTAAAATCCATTGAGAGGGACTGGAATTTATCTCGTTATAATAATAGCCAAGTCAATTTGCTGTCCTCTCTATGGCGTATCTGTCCGACTCAAAATTACTCGGCAACTGAAATAAAAATGCACTAATGCGTTTTTCTTTCTGAATTTCATGTCGAGGCTACTTAAGTTAACAGTGGAATTTAGATACCATAAAAGTTGTTACATAAAACCAATTTACACATAAAGTAAAACACCATCTTTATTGGAGTAGATGTTACTTGATAGATTATTCAGTACTCCAAGTAATTATAATGTCGATTCGAAATTGTGGTGAATTCAGTTTCTGGCAGATAAGAGTTGCCAATTAAACATAAATCCAAGTTAAACATGAAAAATAGCTTGAGCTAGACTCAAGTAGGGACTGCACGAAACATAATTATAAAAGAAAATCGATCTAAATGTACCGCGAGTAAAGAATACTAAAAATACAATATTGATTTTCATAGAGTATTAAAGGATGTTACACATTTTGTAATAGGTTGTATATATGTACATATGAGATTGATTTAAATTTTTGTTTAGCATGGGAGAAGAACAAATGCAACAAATACAAATTCGATTAGACTTTGTTTTATGTTTTTGGTGAATTTTGGATAGTTAAACCTCTGCCAAACAAAATATTTAGGTAATGCCAGAGAAACCGTTACATGTTAAATTGGTCGTAGATCTCAATTGACCTAATTTCGATATCAACCTATCGATTAGAGTATCTACTAAAATAGTAGAGTGTTTCCTTAATATATAGTTTCCAACGCATTATTTATATTTGTCGAGTACATTAAAGTAAACCATTTAGGAATATAAATTTTCTGACTTAAAATAGTTAATATCCAGTCGGAAAGTTAAACTAATTTCTATTTCTATTTCCACAGACTAGGCCAGGCATTCATCAGTTTTATTAATATTTTTTTATACATATTATATATTTGTTCTTTTGATTATTGAAATACCTACTTCTCAGAAAACTAAATGCTTTTTTAAACTTGATTGCACAACACAAAGGTGTTAAAATAATTCTGACTGTTTCTATAGGAAGCACAACATGTCTGGTTAAGACTAAAACAAATAAATAAATATTAGGAGTAAACGGCCTACCTACGGGATACAGGACCCAAGGTCTAACTTCTCCAACCACTGTGTGTGCGAAGATATATTTTTATTTTTCACACGAATGCCGATTCCGAACGGCAATAAATTTTTTGAGAAGCTTCTCATTACAGTTCGTACTCTTGGATGTTTGTCAGACGTTCGCAAGAGGTGGGGCAGCGAATAAAAACTTTCAGATGGTACAGGTCGGGATTTGAACCAGCGACCTCTCCCTTAGTGGTCCAACGCACTTAACGACTAAGCCACTGCACCCATATGGTTGAGACTCCGGAACACATATTTAAGATGTTTTCATGAAAGATATGTATATAATATAAGAATGTTTTGCAAAGCAGAAACGTTTTAAACCTGCGACCCCTGTCTCGGCCAGCAATTAATTGAGCTCTTGAGCGGGAAGGCAACGGCCAGACAATTACTCTTAAAGTTCATTTGAATATCGGTTTCGAAAGATACTTACAATGTATCCCATATAAAACAATATAAGTTGACTCTTTAAGCGTAGCCTTGGATCGCCTACGGTTTATAGTAATGAATGAGTCGTTACTTCTATAATGAGCTGGAGGATGTAAGCAAAGTCGAGCTAAAAGACCTTCTCAGATGTGTATACAAAACAGGATGTTTCTAAGAGAGCTACACGAGCCTCTAACAGCGGCTGACGTATTGTATACTTTCAGGTGTTTTTGTTCGAGCAAGGTTTTTGTGTGAGTCTTTAACGGTCTTCGAACGCGAATTTTGTGCATCTATAAGTAACATACTGAAAGTTTGCTTCAGTGTATGGGCGACAGAAGCAAGAAATAAATTTAATATAAGATAATGCAATTTTACCCGTAATGCCCTTTACCATTCGCACCCAAGTAAATAAAGCGCCACGTGCTGTCGAAAGTTTGACCACCAATGCGATATGCAAATTAACCAAATCATGAATCCCGCTAATATACCTATATTCTTCCTGTCACAAATGGAGCACCTCTTGCGTTGTACCAGTTACAATTCCTGTAATCATATACTTGATCAGCTCAGGACCAGGACCCATTGTGTGTGCTAATTCAACAAACGACCCAGTCCCTACAACAGGGTATTCATTATTATAGTGTTTATAGAGTTTACATTAAGAACGCGCTATAAGTCAAGCCGTTTGCGTACATATTTCAACCGAAATTGCATTCCATTGGTGATGGGTTCTCGTGCTAATACCTTCAGGTGCTCCTGAAGAAATCTGCAACAGCCACTCCCCGTTGTGTGGAGATGCAATTTCACGTAATGTTGGCACCGCATTATTGGCATCGATCGACAGAAGGGAAAAGAAAAGAAAATACAAAAAAAAGGAATTGCTTGCCCCCAAAAAAGGGTCAGCTGAGGTAGGTAGGTATTTGCTGTTCGTGCTTGGCTTGAAATTGGAATAAGGTAAGGAACTTCCACAAATGATCACCTGTATTGTATAGTTTGAATATGTGGAGTGGCCTGTCGCCTCCAGAAAAATTCAATTAGATATACCAACTGTGCCAACAAGAGCAACCAACAACTGCATCACAGCTTCGCAACCGCAGAGATCATAGGTGGAAAGTGCACCAGACGCGAAACAGAGGCCTCAGGTGGGGCCATACATGACGGGCGGCTTGTGTAACATCAAATTGGAACACGCTGCCAAAAGAGTTATTCGCGGCAGCTTCCAGGACAGTGTGCTTATAAATTTCCACCGCCGCACCCGTCCGTGGACGAGTATTTCGCGCGGAGCGGCGCGGCGATGCCATCAAATCTGACCTGCTTGGGAATATCTTGATTTTGCTCCGAAGCTCTCCATCGGGCAGGGAATTAACGAAATCTTTTTTCTGCGTTTGTAATTGGACGTAAAAATTTGCAACAGTGAGTGAGGTATGCATTTGGGTTTTTCGCGAACCGCGAAGATAACCGCCCGACAAGTGCTGTACTGCTGTGTTGCTCCAAAGATTTGGTGTACATTCGGGAATTCGTGTATAATTTCGGAATTTCCTTTCGTGCATCACGGTTTTGGTCTGTCCTCTTATACGCATACATTTTTTGATGGTCTTTTCCCTGAATTTACGCATCAGTGGCGTATGGTCGTGTCGTAATTTTAATCCGTTTTCGATCGGAGATAAGCAAATCCACACGGAGCGCGATGGAGAGAAATTTTTTTTCTTGGACCCAAATTACCGATTTGCATTGGGTCATGTTTTCGAAAAAAATTATACCACTTTGTGTATAGTTCCTGGTTCAACTGATCATTGGCATCGAGAAGCAAACCTTGAGTGTACATTTGTTTGGACATAAATGTTGTCGGGGAATATAAAGGAGTATTATTTATCATTTTATTTAATCCGGTGCGAAAATTCGAAATAATTTTTATATTTCTTGTATAACTGATGAAGAATATAATTTCGGCATCACATTTGTTAAAGGCTTTTGACCCAGCAGTGAGTCTTCATTTAAAGTGTGCATATTATTTGAATTAAGCCAATGGCCTAGGACCATATAAGCATTGTATATGTAAGAAGATTTTATATAACACTGTCTGCCCTAAGTAACCGGGGGGTATAGGGGGACCTTTTTCAAATTATAAATAACTTAGTTGTCCTTTTTCGTAATATTATTGTTCTTAATTATTGGAAACAATTTAATGGAAAACATCAAGAAATTTCAAGAAAATATATTTAATACCTAGTACCAAAGTTATGGCACTTTGGAAATGAAATAATACCCGGCTACTCGGTATGGTAACAACATAGGGGATAAACAAAAATGAAAGGAGCCTATGTAAATATATTGCAAACTTTTACATGTTTCCAATTATTTGTATATCGTCGGCTTGTCAGACGTGAAGATAAGCCCTTTCACCTGGTCATGGTATCTGTTAAAGAACTGCGTTTTTATTCGTTGACAGTTAAAATGTTAATCGATACGTCCGTGCAAGAGAAATACCTATGTTCAAGATTTACCTGCTCACTTAGTTTAATATTATTTTTTTTTTAATTTACGCGCGAGGGAAGTGAAGTTTTAGCGATGAACTCAGCCATGAAATTTTTGTTTATGGAAAAACGTATGATGTCGAGAGATAAAAATTGACCGTGGTTTGTTTGGTTGTCCAAAACTTAGAACAACTGGACCTAATTGGATACTACCTTCTGCGTTTTTATTCGTAATTGCTAGGCGAATGTTTAGGAGAAGAGAAAAGTCGGCAAATTCCCAATAATCATCACTTTGCCGAGAACAAACATCTCTTCTTCTCAATTTTTCTTGTACATTGTAAGCTGCGTTCCGTTAAAAGATTCCTTTATGTTTGTTTTGTTCGTATTGGTGTATTTAAGGTTTAGGCAGAAACAGAAATCTGGAAAATCGCTTTATTCGCATTTTTTGCATTTTACGATAGGTGGCGTTGGGTCAATATCTGACAGCTGATTTATATGCGCAGTAGCATTTTACAATAGCTGGTATTATTTCGTTTTACAAAATTTTAGTTTTAAAATGTTCGTTACGGGTATGTCAGTCTTAAACTCGATAACCGCTGGACTGATTGACACCAAACTTGGACAATATTTTAGTTAAGTCTTCAGAAAGGTTTCTCTTAAATTTAATCTTGATAGGTGGCACTGTCGTCTCGAAATTAACAGTTTCTGTATTTACGATTTCGCTCAAATTCACAAAATAAAATAAGTTTGGTGATAAAATGTTGACCCATTAAGTTGCGGTAAAAATGAGATAATTACGAAAAAATACGATTACTGCTATTTTCATATGTCGAATGAATGTACATTGGCTATGATTATTGAAATGTTTATGGTTATGTTGAATTATTCTGATAATTAGGGCTGTATTCCCACTTCTGTGTTTGTACTTTGATTTAGTTGTTGACATTTGAGTAGAATTATAATAAACAAATTAGTTGAGCATAAAAGAATTAGTTGAGTGAAATTAAAACAATTTATCAAATCGACCTGGAACAACCGGAACTATGCAATAGCAAAACGACTTACTGCTGATGAAAAACGTGATTGGAAAGGCAATGAAGCTAAAAAATATGCTTATATATACAGGTACTTTCAATAGACTTAAGATTTTTGTATTCAACACCAACAAATGGTTGTCAAAACAATAAACCCGTTATAAATAATAAAAGTGTAATACATAACTTGAAAATACCAAAACGGAATATTGCAAGAATCGAATTTTTAAAGTGAGGGCAATTAAAAGAGTCGCTCGAGGTTGACTATATACTCAATATTTATTTATTTTTTAAGAATGGATAAGACCTTGCATCTGCTAAATTATCAAACGGCGAACCGATCAATCTGCGACATAATCAAACTGCAAATCGAATTGACAAATGAATGTGCGCGAAATGTAAAAACGCGGAAAGTGAACGGAAATTGACAATCAACAATTGCGAAATGGATAAATTACGAAACGACTTAAGTTGAGCAAAAAAAGGTCAAATGAATTTTGCGAAATAAAGGTAGCTCATCTTCCAAATGCCGACACAATGAATGGATGAAACATAAGGAAAGGCAACAGTCCGCTTGGGGCGAACAGTATGATACCCTATCCTTATCCCTATGTACCCCAAAGAAAAAAAGCATTAGGAAGATGATGGATAGCATTTTATTTCATTCTATGAAATTTATAGAAAAAAAATTATTTTTTTCAAAAAAACGCCCCCAAAAAGTGGGCGTGGCCAAAAACTTTGTATGGGCGATATATAAGGAAAAAAATTGGCATAATATATTGTTAAACATTTTTTTTCGATTTCTATGAAAATTTTCGAAGAAAACAGCATTTTAGTGAAAAACGCCCACAAAAAGTAGGCGTGGCAAAAAACTTTATATGACAAATTAATAAAGGTGGGCAGTATCTACATATCTTGTGAAGGTTGTACAACTTTATCTCTCTAACTTAAGCCTTAAAACGGTTTTTTCTCAATTGTGGGCGTGGCAGTGGGCGTATTTTGCAAATTTTAACACTTTACCATTTCGGAACCCTAGGGAGTATATGTTCCAAATTTCAGCTTCCTAGCATAATTTTAAAGGCCTCAAAAGTTGATACGGACGGACGGACGGACGGACATTGTTAAATAGTCTTAGATTTTGGTCCTGATCATAAATATATATACTTTAAGGGGTCTGTGACGAATATTAAGGGGTGTTACAAACTATGTGTCAAAATTAATATACCCTTAGGATAGGGTATAAAAAGTTGGATTTTAGGCCCTCTCTTAGGGACATGAAAGGCATGAACTCTAGATCATAACGCGGTTCAAACCGAGTTAAAGCCAGACAGAGTCAAACCGAGTTGGCGAAATTGATGGAACGAACTAAACCGAATTATTAAATGCCAAAGTTTCAAACCGAATTCAACATACAATCCGGTTTATGTTCGGTTGGCAAACACAATGCAATTTAATACTTATTTGGAATACGGTTTTGGTTCGGTTTCTTACATTGTCATTAGAACCATGGTTTGAATTTAAATGTAGGTACCTGTTTAAAAATTTGCTAAATAATATTTGTTGTTATACGAACCGAGTTAAACCGAGTTGGAAACTGATTCAATATCTATTTTCTATTTCTGTTGGTTTTTATTTTTTCAAAACACAGATATAAAGGAAAATAGTTCAAATAATTTTTTTTCAAACCGAGTTAGGTAATTCGGTTTGTAACTCGATTAGTCCAACTCGGGTTAACTCGGTTTGAAAAATGTTCGGTTTGGTCCATCACTATACTAGCTATCTGATGCATAATTTGTGTTGCTTGCTGTTCTCTCTATTTGTGGTATATTTCATTCAGCTGTTCCTGACATTACATTGTTCCTTTTTTCAGTGCTGCCAAGCTCCAATTAAACAAAATTTAAATGTTGTGCAAATCATAAACGTAGGCAGGCTTACATGTATGTACATAATGATGAAAAACACATATCCGCATTCTGGCCAGCTATATTATCGAACACCACGTTACGAACCACACAAAAAAGTCAACCAACGATCACGATGTGCGATGAAAGATAACATCACCAGCAGAACTTTTACAACTTTTTTCAGCATCCCAAATCCAACTACCTAATTAGCACCAGTAAGTAAAGGTATAAATATTTATAACTTCAGTAAAAAAAAATAAAAATCAAAGCTGGTATCAACTTCCAAGAAAACCGAGTGAAAACATCATCGCGAACACTATGGCACCCAGGCTGAGGGTCACTCTGGGTAATTCAACTAATTACCTCATTTATTGAATTCCTTGACAACGGCAGCCGTGCACCCGGTAAAAAAGGCCCTGGACGACATACCTTCTGACAGTGATTGCTGTGTAGCACAGCCTTTGTCTTTAATTCATCGTAGTGTTGTGGTCGTCGTCGGTGAAAAAACTGAGCCGACATCGCGCAGCAGCGAGCGATCATCCCAATGAAATTGTTTCAATCTGATAGTCCTCTTGTTTGAGGCAGACATAAAAATCTGTAATGTCCTTCCAAAAACACACCATTGTTGGGAGCATTAAAAATGTCGTCTTCAAGCTGCAAAATCTGTGTCAGGCGTACACCCAAACGCAGTGGGTCTTGTGCGCCCGCATCAAAAGACGACAAAACAAACGAACCGATTTTATTTGGCTCCAAATGTTTTGAATTCCAGTTGGTGCTTAATTGAGGTTGGACGGACGGACGGCAATCTTAATATATGGATGAAAAGTCCAGTCAAAGGCAACCAACCAACAACGTTGTCTCGTTTGTCGTGATACTTATGTCGCGATGACATTTTTTCATGCAACGCTGGCACGGCAGGCGTGCGTGCAGGTTCCATTATATTGTGTGTCGTCGCTCGATCGTCGGTTGGTTCGATTTGCCGCTTTGTTCAACAATTATGGCCAAAAGTAATTGATGAAGAGTTATTGCCGCAAATGGTCTTGACATTGTTTTCAGTAGTATAAAACATAATTGCGATACATTTAAAGACCGATGAAGGAGATTTGTTGTAGTTTGCTGTGATGCCCGCCTATAAAAATCATACCTACGTACATAAGTGCCTTTCAAGTCGAACCGTGTAAGCGCGGTCTTAATTACACTTGCTTGTGACCCCATGATAGGAATCATACATTGTCCTTTTTATAATTATATAAGTAGCTTCATGGTAATTGCGACGCAATAAAACAATGTTGCAAGCAATTACGTAGGAACATTTTATTAATTTTTTAATTATTTCAACGTTGGAGGTAAGCCTTTACAAAGTTTGGTAAAAGATGCGTTTTTTTGAATGCAAGACCCATGGAAGTAATCAGAAATTGATACAAGTAGACACGGCTGCTGACATAATATGTCAAATTCCATCTTGCAAAGATTTGTAATGAGATACTAATTTGACCCAAGATTGAGAGGTTCGAAATTAACTAAAAAAAAAAATTTTTTTTGAAGGTTTGAAATGTTAGAAAACTGAAATACACATATAGTATATATATATATATATATATATACATATATAGTTTCAGCTTCATTTGTCGCAAACCGTAATGCATACTGTCAAAGACTAAAGATACCTAAATTACGTTCAATATCTAATGAAATCTATGCATGTAATCCACTTTTGTTAATTATGTATGTATTATTAAAATAACATGGTTCAGACCAATGAAAATGAGATCTCAGCCATCAAAAAATCCTTCACTCAACGTCTATCTGAATATTTAAACAAAGCAAAACCCAATCGTCATTAGAACGTTCATTTGGCAAGCTTCCCTATAATCATCAATATAAAGGCCCTAGCGTGAGCAGTTATACTATTAGAATATAACCCGCTTCTTTTCAGTGGAATTAAAGTCGATAACTTTCCACGCTTTCAACGTGATTACTATCTACGATCAAGTGCACGATCAATGAAATTACTCTCGAGACAAACATTTGCGCGACTCCAAGAAACAACGGACAGACACCCAACACAACACAACACGTGAGCCTGAACATTGATGCAACTTCACTTCTCAAATAATTGCATTCAAAGTCATGCCACCACGTTAGCCTCGAGTCACAACACTTTACCTACTCCTAGAGTGAGCAATGATCAGCTCTTATATAGATGCGATCCATGACCATAGAGCCACTCACATGCGCCCCATTGATGTCTTAGAGACAAATAGATACTCGGGTAAAAAAATGAAGCAATCAAGACGGCCGGACTCTGCAACACACCAACACAACAGCAACAATATAGACGGTTGCGGCATGCGCAGCCAAAGAGTAAATATACATACCATAGTTAGATATGGATCCTGGATTAATGTACCACCATCTTCTTGGCACTTTTATTCAAGTGAAGTTGCCCCTTCTTGATTTACCTAAAACAGCTTGCGACAAAGCAGCACATCCTCTCTGGTGAATGCATATTATGCTTGTGCTGTACTTGGCGATACTTGAGGCCGCCGAGGTGCGCTTGCACGTCCCATGATGCACGTTTTACTTTCCCAATGAGTAGCTATACTGTATACCTAGGTACGTATATACATATTTGCAGACAGCCGCTCGGTAGTTGCATATGGATCTGTTGCCACGATCCATGATCGCGATCGGTGGTTCGTACGGTCATTTATCTCGCACACGCTTCAACAATGCACCGTGTACGTCTTTGCCTTTTATAGATGTGGATCTGAGCAGTCGTGAGACTCCTGTCTGCTGTCCCAGACCGTGCGGTGAGTTGAGACCTTTACCTTCATCGCCGTCATCATCCGAGTGCCATCATCATCGTTCTGATCGCTGCAATTCATTCGCGAACACTGGTCTGCCCGTGCAGGTATGGTTTCGTGACAGGAACAGGGATAGTGGTGGTGGCTGCAGGAATTCAAGATCTATTTTGGGAAAGGGTTTTTTGGAGCCGGCACAAGAGCCACATTCTACTTGCCAATGACGACGGACGACGTAGAAGACGATCGACGACCGGACTCTAAATGGATCTATACATCATCATCATCATCAGCCGAAGTCGTAGCAGCAGCAGCGGCGGCAGCACCACCATCACTTAGAGGCAGAAACATAGAATAGAGGCTTCGTGTGCCTGTCGCGCTTACCTTCTTGGAGTGCTTTCGTTGGCAAAAAGTCTGGCATTCGACTATCGTGCTCCTTGATTTCTGTTGCAATTTTTTTGTTTTTTTCTTTTCTGTTTTCGCCTTTTTTCGTTTGCTTTCATTCCAGAAGTCATATAAAGGCCGTGAGAACGGCTTGCGATTGGAAGTTCCCAAGGCTCGTGCGATGCAGTGTGGATACGTTTCGATGTTCTCTTTTACGACGCTATTCTGTTCTGGTAGTGGGTTATCTTTTTATTTCATTAATTTGTTTCTGAAAAGTCAGCTATGATAGATTAAGTTCGAACATAGTGCTTGCGATAGACAAGTGACCTTCACATTGTGATGTGGATAAATAAAATAATATTCCTCCGAAATAAAATAGAACTTCATTGGAGTTTCTTTTTTCTTCCACGCAATACAAAAGTGTCATCGCCATACTACTAGATCAGGCCGACGCGACGCACCGCCCGCTCTATGGGGTAACACAATACAATCTGTGATCTTACACATGAGCGCGTGCAAGTGAAATAAAATTAATTCCGAGATGCGCACGTAGATGCACATCTTCGACCTCACGTTCAGCCAGGGTCGACCTTACATACAAGTCGAACATGCATGCGCCGTGCCGACTATTTTTGTATATGAAGACGCAGTGTGTGTACTAACATGCCAGCAAAGTGCATGCATATATGAACTGCATGGATGCATCGCCATCGATACACGTGTTTCCTATGTATGGGATTAATCTGTTTGAGGAGCTGCGCTAGCAAGAGGACTCTGAATTTTTATACTTGCGGGTAGTTTAATGGTATTTTCGTCATGTGGGATCGTGAGAAGCAAAAGTTCCCCCACTTGGTTTGGAATACCCAACAAAAACAACAACGAAATGTACACACGCCAGCAACATAGTGAAATTATACAGTGGGTGCTCACTGTGTTGAAAGAAGTTGTAGGTTTGTACCTACAGTTTAAACTTTATTATACTGCAAGGCTGGAGTTAGATGGCCTTACAAAAAGATGGTACTTCTTTAACTTTTCCTTTTAAATATGTGCCTACAATAAGCGAACTAAAGAATTGTTAATTAAGTGTTCCCGTAAAATAAATTGTCAAAGTTTTAGTGTGGGTGTAGATGGTAATCTGTGGAACTAGCGAAGACCGGAACCAATTTCTTCACTTAAACAATGCTGCGATATTGAGAAGATGTTCGCTTAGCTATAACGAAATTCTACGAATCCTGATCTATTCAAAATGTCATTTCATGGTCCCGGCTTTAAAACCCCATGTAACCCCTACCTACCGCCTACCCACCAAACTATTTAACGCACCTGATGCAGGGACCCTCAGCCCCGTTCACAAGAAAGGAGATCCTCCAAACTGCGCCAACTATAGAGGTGACTGATCCTAGGCATCGCATATAAGATCTTGTCTGCCGTATTGAGTGAGCGCCTGAAACCATTTGTCAACAATCTGATTCGACCTTATCACTGCGAGTATAGGAACAGAAGCGACAAAAATGGATTTTGCGGTAAACCAGAGCAAAACAAAGTATATGCTGTCAACAAGAAGGGACTCCCAACTTCGACCAATCTTTGAGGTAGTAAGGGACTTTGTCTACATCGGCTCTGCTATCACATCTGAAAACGACATCTCATCAGAAATCAAACGAAGAATAACGCTTGCCAATTTGTTTCTTTGGGCTGAGAAGGCAACTAGATAGAAAAAACCTCTCCCGAACAACTAAGGTAACTCTATATAGGAACCTCATAATCTTAATCCTTCTCTATGGTTCCGAAGAATGGACTCTTTCTAAAGCGGATGATGGCTGTGATATGTAAAGCGAATGAACACCAACGGTCCAGCCCGCAGTATCTTCGACTCCACGAAGAGAGACAACGCAGTAGGTGGCACGCAAGAGTGGAAGGGGACCTCAACCAACTAGGAGTAAGCAACTGGAGGCAGTTAGCCAAAGACAGCGCTAAACAGGACTGCAGCTCCGCCTAGGCAAGTAAGTAAGTAAGCTTTATATAAATGCAAGTTGTATGGATAAAAGCTAAAAACAGCTGAGTTTACTTTTGCAGTTTGAGGGCAAATTGAGAGATTTTCTCGGAGTAGACTATCTGCAGACGATCTACTACAAAGTAACAAGCCGCATCTTACATTTTTCACTTTCAACATATTTAAGGACATTCGAACGATATGAACATACGAAAAACCAGCAAGACTTTTTTAGTGTGATCAGAGTAATAGAGGATGAAATGTTTACTATGTACTTTGCCGCGATCACATCGAACGAATGGAAAGCGAGATAGCACCAGTCACCAAGATCATCGAGAGGCGAAAAGGAATATTGAACCTCAGCTTAAAATACTAAGACTGACATCAAAAAGCATGCAACAAAAAAGAATGGAAAATAAAAACCTGCGCTATGAAAGTTAGTCTCGTTTTCTCTTTTCCAATGGTTAATCATCTCATGCAGATGAAGCGCTAACTATGAAATTAAAAGCAAAACATAAAAACTATTAAAAAAAACATACAGTTTGTTTTAGCTGGGCCAACCGCTCTGGGCTTTTCTGCTCCAAGATTCTATTAATGTCAATTTCACACAAGAGTTTAATATTTTCTTGGTAACCCCACTGTAAAATTTCATAGCAAAGTATAGCGCTGAATGAAATTCATAATTAATAAATTCTCATTCGTTAAGTTAGTACCAATTCAGTCAGGCAGGCCTAAAGATTTTGCAAACTTAATTTTTTTGTTTACAACCATAGTTATTTAAAACAATAAACTTTGATTATGGCATCATTTTGTGTTTTCCTGGGATCTCATTCATTACCCGCATTAGTGCGTCATTAAGGCGTCATATGCGGCCAAGCCAACCAAAGCCCTTGAAAGCACATTATAATAACTTAAAATAAGTATCCTGATAAGTGGGCAATTTACCACGACACCTCGTGCTCGCTAGTGGTGTATTTGTGTGATCTTGTGGTGTCTGCTGATGGGCAGAGTAAAAGTGACTAAGATTGGTACAGAGGCGATTTGTATGTAGCGAGGTCCGTTGCAGGCTCCACCATTCCATATACATATGAACATATTATGTAGTTCGCAATTACTGTGCGCATGTTCTTTGAAATTTGTGATTAAAGCACAAAAAACAACAGCGAAGCCCGAGGGTATGGTCGCATCGCATTCGCGCCAAGTCGAGACGGCCGGCGCAGCACTTGGGCAATCACAACAAAATTGTCTTCTTTTAGCACCTTGTCGAATGCTGGTCTAATTGCGTCCTGCTCTTTCGGAAGCTAATCTCCGGGCAAACAAGAGTGTAAATTGCGATTCGTAGTGGAGTGCGAACTCATGTCTGGCGATATTTATGAATTTGAAGTGATTTACGTAAGTGTTATGGCTGTTGTACGGGACACAATGTTTGTCCGCTAAATTGTAAGATTATGTTTAATTTTGGAGAGCTGGCAAAATGGGTGGAACAAGGTTACTGCTGGTGATTTGGTCAGCGTTTCAGATGTCGCGCGAAAGGCTTGTTTCAGGGATGCTACATGAAAACATTATTTGTCATTATCTTGTTTTGTGAAAATAATGTAACGACATGGAAACATTATTATACACTATGAAATGTTTATTTAAAACGAGGTCGTTTCCTGAAAATGTTGTCTTGAAGACTTTCTTAATTGTACAGCAAAGGCACTGGCATGAGAGTTAATTTTAATACTGGGGCAAGGAATTAGTCATGAGAAGCAGAACCGGTTGAACGAAATATACAAGGAGAAGTGCATCCTTGAAGAACAAATACATACGTATTATGTAGATGAGAGAGCAAAGTTCGTGCGTGACTCTGTTCTAAGATAAACTTGGAAAATGAGTTAAATTATACCCTATACGAATGAGTTACAGTAGAAATATTTCATCCTTCATCTACGTGTAAGAAGTTTGTCCTGACTGACTAATCCAGCAACTCTCAGCTCGAATTGTTAATCGTAGAGTTATCAAGTCGGGAGAGTATATTCTAAGAACTGTATTACCACCAGGGCCGTTGAGAGAAAACTCCTAACCCATGTACGTAAAGTGAATAAATATATATCATTATATAACCAGGGATATCATTTTATTTTTTTATTATTTTTTATTTTTTAGAGTTGTAATAGATCTCCTTTAAATAAATCACGGGCCGAATTAAGCCATCATTTAGCGAGTAATAACTTCTAAATAGGCACATTGGGATTATGTTATACGAAGTAGAACGTATCGAACGCACTTTGTGTTTGTACTAGGACCACTCTAGTACATTAGGTCTTATACCAAGAAAATTGTAATGTTGTATATTGTTAAAAGAAAAAGTTGCATTTCAATTCTTCATGGCATCGAACCGACGAGAAATTTGTTTCTTCGACAAATTCCGTTTGTTCATTGTGTTCATTTCGTCGAAGTACCTCTTCAATTGTCTTTTTCGGTGCGAAGGATAAGGTAATGAGATATCTTTTAATGCAGTCGCAACTGTTTTGCATTCGTACAAAATGCTGCAAAGTGGAAATCATTTGAATTCCATCGTCAATAGTTACTTAACTGCTTTGCACGAAATCAAAGACGTCTAGTGACTTTCCTAATCCTTTGAGATGATTGGCAATATATTTGGCAGGGTGAATAAATAACGTTTACATTTTCTGTGAGAATATGATTTTGAGCACGGTTATATTTCCCTTTCATATTGTTACCATTGTTTAGTTCATTTCAACTGGATTTGTCAATTTTAAAACCCTCAAAATATTGGAAGGCAACTGCAAATGCCGTCACTAGACAAAGAAACAGGCATCGGAAAAACTGACTTCCAAAGGGAGGATCAAAACTTACCTCCCAATCAAAACTGCGTTTATATTATCTTGCGTTAGTTGACTAACTTGCTACTACCATAAGATTAAAAGCATCCATAGTGTAAAAAGTCGTTCAAATTAGTTTATTGCGAAATAGTTTATACTATTATATTTAAATTGAAAATATTTTCGCCCTTATTTCATATACACATAAATATGTGTACATAAAAACGCACGTAAGCTCTACACTGTCATGTCAAATAAATGTACTGAAATAACAGAAGATCAACTGCCCAAAGACAGCTACCGAAACAGCAGCAGACGAATTCACCATGTCCATCTCCAGCTGGGTTCCCTTCGCAATCACTTAAAATTACGCAAGAATGTTTATCCAGGCCTTACCACAAAATCACAGAACAGGGTGAGTTACTACAATCTTCACTCAAAGACGTGGAGGACAGGTGATTTTCCCGAATGTGTCCGTATAAAAAGGGATACATTTACTCAATCGGGGAATAAAAAAGTTGCGTATGGATAATATCAACCACCTGCTGATTGTATCGAAAACCTACTTCAACCAAAGTTAATGTAACTGAAAACAATCGTTTTGTCTTCGCGTAGAATTAAATTGATGCTTAATTTTAGTTAAAATCAAGTTATTGTTCTTACCAAAGCACGCATTAATGTCCTTAAGCTTTAATAGATGGCTCACCCCTAATGCGCGTCTTCAGTGTAAAATAAAGTGCACGACTGCGTCATACGAAACTTTCTCGCTACATGAAATACATAGATTTTTGAATCGCCTCAAATAAAATGGAAACATTTGATCACATACGAAAATTTATTTAAATCACCTGTTTTAGTTTAAAAAAATAGATTTTCTCAAAAACGGCTCTAAATTAAAAAAAAAATATTTCAAAAGATAAAGTACGCTGATTTGTTCAACTTAATATCATAATTTTACTAAACAAAATAGTAAAATTTTTCGGAATTCCCTTTAATAGTTTTTGAGATATTGACAGTTTTATAAATTACCGTCATTCGATTTTGGTTTAAAAAAAAGAAAAAACTGAGGTATCCAAATAAGGTATCCAAAATACAAAAAAAAATCCTTGAAATCATTTTTCCGACAATAAGTGATAAGTACCGTTATTCAAAACTACCCCAACAACTTTGTAGACGAACAACGAAGATAATCCATCAAACCGATTTCCCATACGGCTCCCGGACATACAGACAGACCGAGAAATGGCATAGGCAGCCCCACTTTTTTGGACTTCTCTATAGTCGTAGTATCAGCCCTCATACTCAGTTTGAGTATGAAATTTCCGTACGATTGCAACAACCTTCTCTTAAGTATACTAATATGTACGAGACGGTTACAAAAAAACTTGGGAGCTGTACCTAGACTACACAGATGCTATAGGATCGACGGTTGGATACGATCAATATATCATTTAATACCAAACCAAAGGTAGTTGAGTCAGTCTTGTTACCGATTTATTAGCATTCTGTGATCTGGAAACATTTACGCAAGTTTAAAGTCATTAATAGCACAGAGCGATTCGCTTACAACTTAAATCTATCATTCAGGTAATGAACCTAAAAGTCTCTATGTAAATAGATATCATAAAATATTGACACTCCTATTTACAGTAGAAGAAAGTGTGCTGACCGATTGTCTGTATGTACGCTGTAAGACTGCGAAACTCACGCTCGTTCACGGTAATGGAGAATAGAGAATAATTGGATACTTGCCTAGGCATCTTTGATTTTGGCTACATTGGCCTGGCCACGATAAGTCGAGAAAGCCCTTATTCGATAAGTCAAGAAAGACTAAGACTCATTTTAAACCTTTGAATCTTAACATTTATATTTTGTATTTGATGGAATTGTCGTACCCATCAGGTTATATTAAGTCCAAATCAAAGCATGTCTTCTGTCTCGTTTAATTCCGAATCCGAATTAATCTTAATCGTAGTCTTAATACAGTAATGAAACAGTGGATGAATAAGCTGCAGTAAAAAAAAGTTTAAACAAAAAAGAAGCAGCACCTTTGTTTGGCGTTACGTTCGCATCCACTACTCCATAGGAAACCAACACCTTCCGATGTGTATAAAGATCGTTTTCGAGACGTCACCCAACTTTATATTATGGCCTCATTGCTTTAGTCTGTGAAGAGCGCGGGTTGTAGGCTCAATAGTGCTAATGCTTGCAACCTGTTATACCTACCTACTCAGACAAATGAGTACATAATAGTCCAATCGTTTTCATTTTTACCCGATCTGCTGCTAATTTATGGCTGCGAAAAATGTATGCGTAAATAACCCTTTTCTGTGATTCATATATTCGACACATTTCCAAATACCAAATGCACCTACCTCGTCGTCCTAAATTGGAATTATCATTTTTCAGTTAAGACAACGTCGCATTTCCATTTGGTTATCAAAGAATTGTTATACATTCATTGGTGTGTAGGTAAGTACAAGGCTTTCGATCTAGTTGGACAGACAAGATTTTGGCGAACAATTTGAAATTCAATTTCTCCGTATCCCCGAATTTCGAATAAATTAAAATAATTTACCGATTTTATTACAATCCCACTAAATTGAATTGAAAAAACTGAAAGTGCGACACATTTTGCATATCAAACGAGGTACAGAACGCGAGGTATGTTGTACCTATACATACGAATAGTGAATATTGTTTTGACCGTAAAGTCAAAAATTACCACAAAATGACAGACGTGAACGGATTTATCCATCAATTTTAAGAATGGCACAAGTGAAAAACAAAACAAAACCGGCATATGGGGCCAGCCAAGCAGCCATCTATATTAAAGATTCACAAATGGCACAGATTCCATCACTCAAAACAAGGAATCGTGTGTGTTTGTCTGCCTCGCAGAGATAAAGAGATATTGTTTCGTCATCTTCGCCCGATCGCATCGTATCGAATGAAAAAATCCAGCACGTGGATAAAATTGAGGGCGGAATGCTGCTGCTTCGGCTACGGCTACCTCGCCGCATACGAATGTATCAATTTCTTTAGAGCGCCATCTTCGTGATCGTGATGAATTCAAAGTATCAAAATTCAGAGAGAATTTTTTTTTTGCCATCTGTATAGCGGCAGAGGGTTCTGTAATAGACTTTGATCTATGCTTATTTAGGCAATGTGCCTTATGTTAGTCGCAAAGGGGCAGACAAGAAAAGAGTCAATCTGATGCTAATTGATTTAGGATTGTACCCACTACGAAAGGGCAGATGTTTGATATGAAAGCTCAATCTTGTCGGCATGCTCAAAGTCGGCTTCAAGAGAAAACCCTTGCTAGGATTTCTAGGACATAAGGCCGCACACAATATTCGCCGAATAATACCTATGCTTCTCTCTTTGGTCTTTTCCGATTGTCGAAAGCAGCATAGGTATTATGTCGTGTGTACACACATACAAAAGTAGGAAACAGGTGCTTTGAAAGGGTAATGTAAATGTTTAAAGGTCGCACTTTTGCAATTGTGATTTACATTGCTACGTCATGCAATGATCATGTAGGTATGTAACCTTGAACGAAGTTTTCCAAAACAAACATGGTTTTAGCAGAAATCGTTTGATAAAGAAATTCCATAGACAACAAACCCAACAGAGGTGTGTTGAATTCCTGCATGCACTTTCATTCCACGCACTTATACCGGCGAGGGTGTCTGTTGACATCGTAGGTACTCGTTTTGATAAAAAACGTATGAAAACAGCAAACACTGATTCCATTCCCGCGATTCTTCAATTTCTTCTGGCATCCAAAGATGGCAAACGCCTGGGCGAACACCACAACAGCCATCCGCTCGACTTACGCATTCCTTATACGCACGCTTGCGCGACGATGATGTTCTCTGCCGTGGGAAGAACTTTACCTTCTCGTGCACTTTGTGTTCTCGAATTGCCTTTTATGTCACAGTATGAATCACTTTTCGGAATTTTCAAAAGGATTGCCTTTATTTGGATTCGTCTTTATTATTTTTTTTAGATTAAGTTTACGTTATTTAGATAGTTCTTTATAAATGGTTTTGTTTACATAAATTTTGAGTAAATGTGTATTTAATTGCGTGCACCTACCTTGAATGTCTTATTTTGGATATGTCGAGGGAGGAAATAATATTTTAAATATAAAAGCTGACAAAACGTGTCAATTAAATTGAATCCGGAGCGCCTCTTTGCATTTTCCGTTTTTGTATTGCGGTGACAATATGTGGTTGTATTCCCATAAGTCAAATTACGTCTACTACATTGGCTCGACCGGAGCGAGGGTATGGACAACAGCTAGAGTCTTTACAAATGATTCCTTCAGAAGCTGTAGAGATGATTATAAAATATCACTACCCACCTCTAAGCTAACGCCGCTTATCCTGTATGGAAGCATAAGAACATTCTTGACTTCTAAAGAACTGTTGAGATTATTACTCAACCGGTTTAATCTTATCAATGACACATCGAAATTTGAATTACCTCTGGCATTATATTGCCGATTTTTGTTGTTTCCGCTCACACATACCTAGCGATCGCCTGCAGTTAATGTAGCCAGCCACATTTCCGCAGTTTTACGGTTTCGGACGGCTGGTGTTAAAGCTCATATTACATTTATAATGGGCCTAAGATATTTAGCTGGTCTTAGGCTTTCCTACTGAAAGATTTTTTCTGTTTTGCTTTTTAGACGAAAATTTTACTTTGAAACCTAAAATGGGGGCCTTTAAAGCTTTTATATGTTAAATTAAAATTTCAAGTCAATCAGAAGTTATAGCATTTCCCTCTTCCTTAAAAGGTTATATAATATTTAAAAGTGCTTTTTAAGAATGTTTTGTTTGTCTTTTTTTATTCCCCATTATCAGTTAAATTTTTTATATTAAGCTATTTGAAAGAGCATAGATGTTTAAAGTGTACAAGTTATAGAAGTTGTTAGAAAAATAGCTTTATTAGGATAGTGAGCTTAAATTTACACACCACATTTCCTATGTCACCAATAAATAATAACGACAATGAAAGGCTGCCTTGACTTAGGCAGAGTCTTCACGGATCAGGAGCCTATTAAGTTAAGTAGATAAAGTTTTTCTCCACAATTTTATTTATAGAAAATGTGAAACTCCAAATTTTGTAAAATTAAAGCTATGGGCTCCGTTCTGAAAAGCTATTCCCACGTGTGCACTTTAACCATTAACCTAAATAATTTTTATAATGAAACATGGGCTCTTGCTAAAGTATCTTTCATCAAATCAAACAGAATAATCAGGATATTCAGCCTTATTTAGGTACTACTCAAAATAATTAGAGAAACATGTACCTTTTATAGTTTTAACCTTTCTTGTATGCATTAGTAAATGAAATAAATTATTACGACTATAGACTATAGCGCATTATGACTACCATATAGTTATAACCATTATTATGCCAAAAGACTAGATCCAAAATGCTTTTTATAACTTGTAGATGCGACCAATTTTCACACGAGTCATAACTTTTGAAAAATACACAAACTTTATACCAAAAAACTGTTACCGTGGTCCTTTGCGTAACCCTCAGTGTCACAACTTTAGCTATGTAACGGTATTTTCTATATTATTATTATATTGTATTTTCTAAAATTTTAAATTTATGGGATTAAAAGTTTTCAAAAAGATCAACTTTCTATGCTTTCTTAAAAAAGTGAAGAACGAATGTTGACTAACTGGCTACTGTCTCAGCGTGTATCAAATTGCCTGACACGTCAATTTCTTATAAGTTTTTCACTATAAATATAAAAATTAATACCCAACCTAAAACAAATTTGACAATCTTCCACCAACGCCGTCAACTGCAAACTGAGTCACTAGAGACCCTTAATTGCCTCAAAATAAGTTCCAAAATTTTACACATGTTAGTTGTTGGCAAACAGCTCTGCTGAACTTAGGACACGACGACAATATGTCTAAATAATAAACTCATTAGAATGACATCGGTGATGAATCTTTCATCAGACCAAGCAGCATTGTCAAAATTACTAATTAATTTTCGTCAGCATTTTCACTGCCGCCGAACCGACAGTTTTGAACCCCTCAGAGAACGAAACCGCGAGCAGTTTCTTTTTTTTTATTCTCATAAAAACCTCATACAAACAATAATTGCAATTTGAACTCCCGTTTGACTTCGGATGCTCTATAGCTAACTTCTGACCCCGTTGTGGCAGTGGCAGCCAGCCATCCAGCCATCCAGCCACCCGCAGAGTTGTGTCTTCTCAACAGAAATGTTCAATTCTTCTTTATTAATATCTTTTGTCATTTATATTCCTACAAACGATACACGAGCACAGCTCTTGACAATGGCGAAGACATGACAAACAGCCCATTCAAAGTAAAGATCTCCTCCTTCTGTCAGTTACCTTATGAAAATGAACCTGTAGGTAGACGAGAGGGGTAAACCTAAATTAATAAAAACTGAAATGTGACTGTTTGCTCTTTGGCGACCGACAGCGACGACGACGCTCACACACAGCGTTGGGGACAAGGCTGCTTCTGGTGCTGGTTGACGCTTCGATGTGAAGAGGCATTGAGTAAATAGCTGGCTGCTGCAACCGATGTCATTGCCGTCATGATTGTTATTATAGTGTGGAAACGCGGGCCGCGCACAGCATCTCCCACATAGAAGTCAACCGCCACACAAGCATTTTTTTGTCGGATAAATTGGGGGATGCCACGCCACGCCACGAGCGCGCCGCCGCCTCGCCGGTTGTATGTGTGATGTTAATGGTTGTGTCGATCATTTGATCATAAGATGTGACATTTGTGTATTTTGATTTACGTACAAAGTTCTAGGTGGGGGTCAAGCAGCATTTTTTTTTTTTTAAAGCTAGTTTGCTCGAGAAGTAATGAATTTGATACGAGTGGAGATTCAGTTACGAGGGGTATTCAGTTACTTGGGGTTTCAATTTCAATTTTAATGCTCTCAGATTATTGTACTTAAGAAGTTGATTTTAATTAACCGAGCTTAATACTTTTAAGCTATTGTCCGTACTGCAATCTCAACCAGAACGAATGTCTTCGTTGGCTTTATGTGCAAAGTAAAAGTTTAAGTTTTAAGAGACAGTTTTTTAAAAAGAATTATTAATTAGAATTTATGACTGTTAAGCTTGCCATGTGTCACCTATAATAATTGGCGAACTCTATGTCCCTACTTCTTTAGTTAAATAAGTCTCATCGTCTTCTGATTTGTTTGTACTTAATATTTTGTTTGTGTTTTTAATCCGCAGAGTTAAGATAGTTTTAGAGTAGTTTTAAATTAGTTTAAATTTAGCTAGGGATAGTTTGGGATAAGCTCAGGCCAGTTAGATTACCTTTTCTTCTCTTTTGGTTATTGTCCTTGGACATTTTACCATTTTTGGAATGGATACAACATTTCTTGAGCAGGTGGCATATGGTGAGAGGACAATAACTAACTTTTTGTTTACAGAAGTTATATTCTGCAACTTTATCCATTCCACCCTTACACGATGATTGATGTCATCATTCAGTGCGTTTCTTGGCCGTTGATCGTAAATGCTCTGCTTTTTTTTTGGCTTTTGCGATAACCATTTCCCTCCAACACCCAAACGTAAAGTGCTTCTTGCTGATAAGTTTCATCCCAGCTTATGATGGCTTCAATAACTGCTGTTTTCGGCTCTTTTCCTTCAAGCAGATAATCTAGAACTGCAATAAATAGCAAAGGACATAAACCACTACCTTGTTGTACACCTCGTACGTATCTGCGATCATCTTTACGTAGGCTTCAGGACCCCTAGAAAGTCTAGCTTGTCGCCATCCCATATCAAAAATTTAGGATGGTCTATTAAATGCTTTTGCAGGAGTAACCAATGCTAACCGCATATCCTTTTTTTGCTTGATTCACCCGCGACAAACCATCACAGACTTAACAGATGCTTACTTTTACTTAACGGGCAGTGAAGAGTCTCTGCCTTTTGAGAAGCTCTTGATAGTTGATGTTTGACAGATTTTCGCAAGAGTTTGGGAAGCTAGGTGGTATGGGGCGGATTTTTACCTGGGAGTCGCTTAGTAGTCCAACTCACTTTACAACTAAGCCACTGTACCTACTAGATAAGATCCTAATATCTTACATAATTTGAGTTTAGTGTTTTGTCCTTTATTCTTTACTTTATCGAAATAATGTAAGACGTCAAGAAAAAACTCTACAACATTTTGTTTTCTATTCCGTTAGTTAATTATTCGATAAGATTGGTGATTGTGGTGTGCTTTGTTCTGAACACGAACTGGTGAAGAGCCACTAATCGGCGCTCTTCGATAATTGGATGTAATTGCTTCAATACTTTAATACTTCTTCAAATACTTTTCAAGATAAGTAATAGAAGCGGTATTGGTCTATAAGAATTTTTGTTATATACACACAACTTAAAATATAAATTAAAAATTCCTACTTGTAAAATACTTCTGCGGTGGCGCAGATCAACTATATAAGTTCTCAATTGATTTTTTAAAGAAAATCATTGCCAAATTTTTCAATCCTACAATTTAACCATTTAAACGTCGGATTTCTCATCGACTATATTTCTCGCAACGATTAATGTTCAAGGAACAAGGGGTTAACTTTTTTTATGTTCATTAATTGTTTTTTTTTTTTTTTTCTTGAGAGTGATACTTTTTCTGTTCTGTTTTCATCAAATTTTTGTTAATTAAAAGCAATTTGGTCTTCTTTTATTAAATATTGCCCACTGTTGGTGACAAAATTCTAAAACTAAAATCAATGCTCCAAAATTTGTAGCATACTTTGAGGGAAATATCAATAGAATACATTCAATTAATATTGTCTACTTTTAGGATTGGCACTATTTTTATTTTTAATCTGGAGCACCCGCAGTCGAAACCGATTCAATCGCAGCATGCAACTGATGAGATGAAGAACAAAGGTGAAAAGAAAGCATCACCTAGCCAAAGTCATTAACCCGAACCAAACCAGATTTGACCATCGACGACTTTGGGTTTTTTCTTCTTTACTTTCTTTTCTCCTTCCTTTTTAATGAAGACAATTTTTTCGATTCGTTTTTTTTTTATTTTATTTAAAAAAAATGAGAACTAGAAATTTGAGGACCCAAGTCCCTGATATCAAAAAGAAATATTGACGAAATTATGATGTAAATTGGAACAAAACACACGTGGGAAAATAGGAAAATAACGACACACTTCTCCACTTCACATCATTCGATCGATCCAGTCGGACACTTGATTGAGTTGATTCTTCTTCCCCGATCCCTCATAAAACTGAATATTCTGACTGATCTGTGCGAATTCAAAGTCTTTTCCTTCTTTGCCTAAATAAACAGCTTTTGCTTCGGAGTCATCCACTGATTGGAGTTTGCTTGTGCGAGTCTTGCGAACAATGTTCCTAAAAATAAGTTATTATCATTATTTATTCAACAGGGTGCACAGGTTGTCAATGTATGCTCACATTTCCTTCTCCAGCAGAGTCTTAATAACCTGAGAGCTCTTGGCCATTTCTTCGTCTTGTTTATTGCATAGAACCAACACTGAACATGGATAAGTGGCGGCGTCCGATAGAATTGTATACAAATAGCTGAAGGAATCGGTAAGTTATTAGGAAAAGTGTATTGGAAACTACTTTCGAGAGAAAAATTAAACTCACTCGGCTACGTCGCGCACATCCTTCTGAATGGTTACTGAATCAATGACGAAGATCAGTCCTTTGGCAGTGTTCTTGTACTGGTCAAAGAACTTGTCCCGCACACGCTCATGACCAGGAATATCGATTACTCTGGCTGACAAACGTCCCGAGTAGTAGTCGCCCGCATTCTCCGACATCGAAGTGAAAGTCTCAGGAACTTTAGAGTAGAGGAGCTGCGCAAATACAACACTCTTGCCAGAGTCACATAGGCCAGACAAGATGAAACTTTTCCTTGATGATGATCGTTTTTTGTATATTAAAAATAGTACTGTAAATAGAAAATTTAAAGAAAGTTGTTAATTACCCTTGAATTGGTAATTCGGTATTATTATGTGCGCTTTTACTTACCAATAACAATTAATCCAACGACCAAAGCAATAACAATTTGGGAAAAATCAATTGCGACAGGCTTTATGGGATCTTCTCGGTTTGTATTTTTATTTATTCTGTCCATTTTTAGTTAAAATCTTGAAATCGTTTTATGTCGTTCTTAGTTTCAAACAAATATTTGGGAGGCAGGAAGAAAGAACCGCATCTGACAAATGACGACGGCACAACTTGTAGTTGACACGCAGTTGATTTTTGACTTTTGTTTCGAAGAGTGATGCCAAATCTACTAAAGTTTGTTTATGAAACATAGAAATCGTTTTTTTTTTTGCATGTTTTTTTGTATGTTATTACACAGATACGTATAGAATTAACTCCTTTCATAAAGTCCTATCGCAACCGCAAATTGCGCTTATTTCACATTTTTGTATATTTTGATTTTGGAAAACTGAAATAACCCGAAAATAGAGTGAATTATTTTTATATAAACGTTCGTCTCTACAAGCTTCCGATTGCTTTCGACAATTATTTAAGGTCAACCACAACTTACATAGGCTTGCGTGTGCATATTGGCCAAATAATGCATTTAATGAATTGTTAATGCATAGTCAAACTCCAATAAGATATACATAAAACCACAATTCGAATTCATTGTTGTTCCCTAAATCTTACCTTAACTAACCATTGGGTGTCCGTAGATATATTTTTGACAGATTTTGAATGTATCAGGAATATAGATAATCTACAGTTTTATGCCGAATCTAAAAGGAAAATGTGAGAAGATTTTCATAACAATTCTTATTTTTGTAGTTTATCAGACTTTCAGTAAATAATAATTTTTAGCTAATACTTAGACAGATTTCCTAAGTCCCCTCGCTCAGTAGAATCTGCCAAAAAAAACTCACGACGGTGTGGTGGTAAAATTGCCCTCTCATTCATGTTTACTTGATCATAACTAAAGTAATTTGTTCTCCCCAACATGTTATAAAAAAAGCATACACTTCGATTTCTTATTTTATTTCTGACGATAAAAACAAATTTTTGCATTACACTCTGCTTTTATTTTTTCAGTTTAAATTATTTGCTCAGAAGTTAATTTTTTTAATAACAATGTAGTTATTACATTGAAATGAACTTTTACTTTCGATCAATTGCTCAAAAGCTATTAGTGTGCTGCCAGAATGTGAAAAAAATACAAAATCATGTCCCACTCACGTTATGAGAGTATTCTGACTTGTAATGTATCAGTGAGATTTGGCAGAATGGAGGTATAAATGAAAAAAACTTTTATGCGAATTCGCAAATTACTCTGCGTAATTCCCTAGGTCTGGATTTACAGTCTCATTTGCTTCGATCGTTTTACTGTGATTATAAGAAAACTAGTAGTCATCCCAACCCCTCTCTCATTTTGCCGTTGCAATATCTAGCGCCACTAGATACAAAATGCATCTGATAATAAATATATGATAGGAAGTATATTCACTGATACCATGCAAATAATCAACGGAAAAAGAATGAAGATATATCCAAACAAATAATGTGAAATCAAACAGTTCCTGCTCTATTGTCATCACACATTTAACATATTTTCCTGAGTGCAACTTTTATTATTCAAATCTATTTCAAGTGCAAACCAAATTAAATACAAAATAAATAAACAAAATGATTCAAAAAATAGACATGTCGCTTCGTAGTTTTTACATATTCAACTCTAAATTAGCTAAAAGAGAAGGCGAGGTAAATTTTTTGAAAACTATTTCATTCCTAATTGAATCAATTTGTTCATCTTGCCAAATAGGAGGAAAACAAAATTCTTTTTTATTTCCCATCGGATATTGAGCTGGATACCAAAATCAAAGACGTCGGACTTAGTGAAGCAATCATTAAATTCTCCGGGTAAGTTAATAAATAAACACAAGACTATATTTTTATGTTGATGTTTCCATCTGAAGAACATTCTCGTCGAATGATGGTTGCAAAGCATTACATACGCAGAAAACAACACAAATATTTCTCCAACCAGAGAAAGACTACTGGATGGTTCTGGTATAAAGATTATTACACTGCCACAAGTTCTTTTATTAATGTCTTCTTTAAAGGTTCTTAATGTTCCTAAGGAAATTAAACTGAAGGATGGAATTGAAGTTGCCGACTATAGGGGCGGAGAAGTGCACGATAAAGTATTTCGTGCTGTCCTCGAGCAGTGCTATCGAATGTTTCGTCTGTTTGCTGGACAGTTTACTTCCAATTTGATGGGAAATACGGAAAAGGAACAAACAGACTACTTACGAAATAAACTAGACATTTTTTACTCAAAGGTAATGTTATGCTTATCTTGGTGGAGTTAAACTAAAAATCTCGTCCCATTGTAGTACGTGTTGACGTTAAAACTGCCAACCTGTGATATCCTAGATGCGCTTCGCACCATCCAATATATTCCACTGGAAAAAGACTTATTCTTGAGGGTCCATAACTTTATTAACATGATACAAGCTACATTCCCAACAATAGAAAATACTGTTTTTTTGTATAACGAACAAGTTGTCTGGTAAGACTGGAGTGGTTTTGCAAATGTCCACTATTTAATTATTTTAATTGTAGTTCCAAGATCGATCCACATGATTTGTATTGCATCCATGAATACCTGTTGGGAACTATTTTCCCTAAGGCAACTAACATCGAGCTCAGTGGCGGGTCGTTAGTGCGATCGAGTAGTCTTGAAGGCAATCGGCATGGTTCATTTATAACTGGTCCAGAAAAATCAGAGAACTTTGAAAACTCTGACAAAGCTCCGCGAGTTCACCTGCTAAAAAGTGATGGAAATCTACGGACGTTGCATTTGATAATTTATCGGGCGATGAGTGCCACTCTGTGTCTGTTTGTTGATGGTAATTTAATAATTTTAATTTAAATAATTTTTTGGGCATTTTGCGATATATTTTTGCATATACTTTGTCCAAGTCAAAAAGTTCAGTAACAATTAAAAAAAAAACATTCACTATTTCAGCCGGCATCGCCTTGACTGATGACTTTTTCTTCGAACTGCATTCCTTTATGGGGCCACAGCTATCTAGCATTGCTTCTGATATTGGGGAATGCTTTACATCGAAGACGCCCACAACTACGGCGACCACATCCCAAGTCACTGACATTTCCGACACCAATGGGCCCAAATTCCTCTTCATCAATGAACTAAGTTTAATTCACCATGGCAATATTTACGCCGATCACAGACGTCCTAAAAACTGTTCCATCCCACCCAACGTAATGAACCTTATAGCCGACCTTCACGAGGAAAAAAACAACGACAAGCTGGAAGAAGTCCACATTAAATGCATTAACGACTATTGGATTGTCAAGAAGAGTTCCAACTGGCGGCAATTTTACGTAATTATTTCCAACAACAAAGCTACTTTATTGGACATCACCAACGAAGCCAAGAAGATCTTTGGCCAAGAAATTACAAATGATGTATTTTTTGACAAATAAACAAGATTATTATAAAGATAAACGGTGTCCTCCAATTGAAACGTTTCTCCCTTTTTCTGCGGTTCCCCGATGATGATCCAAATAATTCTCAAGCAATTATTGAGGTTCCTACGTCTGCACTGGAATCCGAAAATCCACTACTCGAAGTGACGTGCTTCTGCTTAATGATGTAAATCTTTCGATTAGACATGCACATAGTATAGCTGTGGTCATCGTAAATGATAGAAATTTTCTCGCAACTATTCTTGGCCATAAAGTTTTCATCGATTCTAATTAAGGAACACGTATTTGGGTTAGATCAAGAATTTGCAATTGAAACTGGGGAATTAACTTACGTTTCGGACATTTGCAGCAAACCCATGAAGATATTTGCGCTACGTTCATCATTTTCAAGATCACCACCTGACTCCAGGACAGCTCCATCGTCCTTTAGCACCAAGAATCCTATTTGATTTCCGATTTTCTCCATATTTTCGAGTAAATAAACAAAAACAAAAAAGTTCTTTTGTGCTCTAAAATAGAATTTCCGCAAACAGCTGATACAAAACGAACTGTCATTCATGGATTTTTTTATATATAAACAATCGGCGCTGGCAACGTAGCTACAATGCAAATCGCGTTGCCAAGACAGAATTTCAGGATTATACCCTTTTCACACCTCATTGAAATCTGAGGTTTGCCAAAACTCCTGAAACCTCCATCGAAATCAGGAGGTTTCCCATACATATATTTTTCAGATTTCTAAACCTAATTATTGTATTAGGTTTCGATGAAACCTCCTCAGAATCTGTTTTCAATGGTGAGGTTGTCGAATCATACGCACCTTTAACATTCTACAAGCGGTGGACAGATTTTGTAACAATGCAACTAAGAGTCAGCTTACCGATTTTTTTAACGATGATCTTGCAATGCACTTGCAACTTGAACGCAATATTTGTTTATTCGCTTTTATTTTTCGATGGCTGACTGAAACGTCAATCAAAACACAGGTAGTGTTCGGTGTGAATGCTTTAACGAGATTTCGAAATCTTTTTGTGAAAACCTCAGATTTCAGTGCGGTGTGAGTAGGGTATTAGTATAGGGTATAAACTAAGGCAGACATAAGTTGGACGAATAGCTTTTAACAAAACACCGTTATTAGCCGACACGAAGCTACTTTCGAATACGAATTGTAAATCCATTTTTCGAACAGATTTTTTGTAAACTGATTATTATACGATATGATCCATATTCGACACTATGGATAGTGGATACTTGTACGAAATATTCAGATATAAGCTATTCGCTGCAAATGTTAATATATGCGATTTATTATATATATATATTTATATAGTTTTTTAAGGAAAATTGTCAGTGCAGATATTCGCAACATGACCGATTGGAAATCCATTTATTTGATATTAATTTTGTGTTTTTTCCATCAAAAGATAAACCTATATTATAGGCAAAGAATTAAAAATAAATCCTGAAGCGTTTAACCAAATTTAATACAGATTTTTTCTTTAACCTTTCGACCGACGTCACTTTTGTTATGCACAGTTAGTGAGTCGGAATTTTAAAAGTGACGATTAAAGCTGTAATGTTCTGTATATTGCCTTAAATTATGTAAATTCGAGTTTTTAAAATATTTTTTTTTGGGATTTCAATGCAAAATTAATCAGCTTTCTAAAGAGATTACGTACAAATATAACAATTAATGTGTATAATACTATTGTGAAACCACTTTGAGGTCTTTTTGACTGTCTTACTCATGGGTAACAATGCAATAGGCTACAAATATAACAAAACCGTGCTATGAGGGCTATACTAAAATGTAGCTATTACACACCCGTCTAATAGATACTAAGCTGCCTACAATGGCTCAATATCAAACAAAAAATTATGTTCCACGTTTTACTCTTCGTGTTCAAAATTAAATACAGTATGGTACCAGAATATCTATGGTCAACCTTAATATCTGTTGGAGAATCACAGCTGTTCAATTTGCGTTCAAATTCGGATTTTAGACTTAAACTGTATCGCGACTGCAAATAAAAAACATAATTAAATATCGTGGATTGAAATTGTTTAATGAATTGCCATTCGAAATAAAAAATTAAAGCGTTAACACGATTTAAGAAACTCATTTCACATATTAGAGACACTATAACATGAGTTTTTTTTCTCTAGATTAAGTTCAAATAAGTTTGTAAGCTAAAATTATGTTTATTTAATTTAAAACCGAAGAGTAAATTAAAATAGTTATAAATACTAAATAAAATATTTATACCTACATACATATATACATAAATACTTTTTGCATTTCATAAGCTATTTTTAAATTAAACTATTAAGTTTAAGCTCCTCAAAACAGAATATTTTTTTTTATTCATTTGCGTTTTACATATAGCTGTAACATTTTTACTTTACAGACATTCCCTAATCCTCAAATCAAACAGAACTTAACTATTATTTGACAGCAAACAAAACAAGCCGTCTTGCACTATTTTAAAAACTGGCATCACTGCCAATTAGAAATTCTTCACCATTTTGTAAAGTGCTCTTAAAACGATCGAATGGGAATGAACAAACGCTGAAAATTTATTTAACAAAATATTTTAAAAAACTGTGCTAAAATCCAAAGGATTATATTAAAAAAGTGTAAGTTATTCAATAATACATCAGCTGAAGTAGAATTCATTTTCGTATTGAATGTGTTTTGTCAAAAAAGCTATATTGAAAATTTTGGGTCATCTCTTCTCGCCACACCCTCAACAAAAAAATTCCAAGTGAAGCTGTATAAAAGTGCACAAATTAATTACCTTGCTTGAGTTAACAAAATAAAGTGTTAAATACTCCAAATAAATTATTCTCTTCGTTTCTTAAGTAATTTTCAGTGAAGTATTGCAATTTTGCAAAAAAAAAATCTGCGAAAAAGTTATTGCGACGACGTCATCATCGGCAAAGTGAAATTTATTTTTTTGTATGGACTATGCGTGTACCTGTGTACAAATCGATAAAATGAGTAACATGACTTCATTCCTGTTACTTAATTTATAATTTCCCCGAGATATTTTATAATCAGGGTAGCCGATTAAATATCTTTGTGGAAAGCAACAGTCAATAGTTTAATTGGTTTAAATGAGAGGGTTGGTACTGGAGAACAATTCTTTGGGTCTAGTGTCGGGTATACTATACTAATGAGTCTCATCCTCCCTCTGCATGTTTGAGTACCCATGTTATGTTTAAGTGCATGATGAGTTGTTTCTCTCTTTCCATGGGTTAAGAAACGGATGGGCACAGACAGAGACAAACGTTAACGCGGTGTTGAGTGGATTACGTCATTTTGCCTATTTTGGAGCTGGTATTACACATTTGAATTTGAAAAGATATAGAATTTTTTGTTTCACTGTCACGCTAGCAATTTTTTTTTATAATTTTTTTTGCCAAATTTATGTAAAAAATGTAGGAGTAAATAATTGTGTAGTGCATATTGAAGTTGTTTTTGTAATATTTTGCCTAGTTCACCTTTTAAATAAATTGTAGCTACCTATATATTATATTTGCTGGTCTAAAGTGTTTATTTTTACATTTTGTTTGATGGTATTATTGTTATTTGCTGGAATATGCTTTATAGATATAGCTTTATTCAAGTGGTTAAATATATTTTCATATATAGCAAAAGTAATGTCAATATTTTATATGCATATACATACATACAAAAGCTTGAAAGTGTTTTCAACTTCAAGTAAAAAAATATATGCTTCCCCTAATAAAACCAATTTGCTACACTTCAAAATCACGAAGGTTAAATTCGAATTGTGTTGTGACTTCATACGGAGTAGATGAGTGGACCTTCCAGGCCGGTGCGCTGTTTTTTTTTTTTTTTTTTGTATTTTTGTCTTCAAGCATTTCAACATTAATATTTTCATAAAAATAAAACAAATAATACTTGGATTTTTGTAAAATTGATAAGATGAAAGCCTCAAAGTGCTGGTCAAAGTTGCTCTTGTATTATATCATATTCATGTGTACTATAGTTTTCTATCCTAGATTTGAAACTTAAAATAACATAGAATAATTCTTTAAATGTAGAAACTTTTTTTTTAAATGGGGTGGACTTTTAAATCCAATTCAGTTGTGTGTCATATTTATTAGTTCTTAATAGTCCTATCCATTTTAGAGGACTCATTGTATAGCCAAAGAGTTAACAGATTGCTGTTTCTGTTTTAGTTTGAAGCAAACGCTTTAGTGACTTACAGTGAGGCCAATATTCCATGCATTTCATTTCTTTCGGGATCTATAAACTTCATATTGAGGTTAAGAGGAAAAAGGTCATTAATATGAATACGAAGACAAGTCATTGAACAAAACTTTGATGCTGCCCGTTATTGATTTATTTATTCCACATGTTTGAATCTAAAGTTCATATTTTTTTTCGAAATTTGTATCTATTATTTTGTAGTTACATATTTGTTTTTTTTTAGTAAACATGATAATGGTCTCCTTTTTATGTAGATTTCAGATATCAAGTTTTTAGTATCAAATTTGGTGTAACATTTTAAAACTTATTCGTTGTAAATTGTTAGAAATGGCTGAAAGACGGGAATACGTATTTGCGACACGAGTAAATCTGCTGATCAATGTATTTGTTGTTCATTGGGTATATATTACTGTATGCTTCGGGTGGTTAAAGTGATTTATACGCAATATCTTTTCGATTTGCGTTACCCAAGATAAAATAACAATGCGTTCTTGCTCGGGAAAATTGTATAAAGTGATATAAATTAGAAAGGCAAGTCCACTGACGTCATTTTTTACTCTGTATTCATTTATTATTTTATGGTTGCCGAAATTCTTTAATTTGTACTTCAAAGATGGTTTGGTTTCCTTAAGCTTTATATATTTGCATGTTATGTTCTTTAACTTTACTAGATTAGTTTTTGGTGAACACCAAAAGACGAGTCGCTTCTGAGCTTAAAACCAATCGTCGAGGAAACGAAAAAAACTATTATTCATCGATTAATGCCGAATTCAGTCGGTTGAAGTCTTTTGAAGCATTTGAAGATAGTAATGAAAATTGATTTTAGTTGATATTATTTTTTTACGTCTTTTTAAAGTTAAATATAACATATCTGTTATAATATTAAGGTATCGCTTATATTTTCTAGTAAAGCTTGTCCCTAAAACAAAAAATTGGTAAAAAATTATAGGCAACGCGAGAACAAATCATTCCTTCCCGTCTACTGAAAAGATTACAAATATCTGTCCAACAATGTAAATTATTACAAAAAATAAATTAAACAAGCTTCTTATGCTAAATGAGGTCTTTTTCTTTGTCCAATTTAAAGCCTCGTACATTTGTAGACAAACATACGTTACTCGCGTTGATTAAAGTACATACTTTAATTTAAAATCCATCATGTTTGTGTTGCGATCCTTGTACATTTAGTTAATCAACTCAAATCAGCTGTGCAATGGCAAATATTTGATCAATTTTGTTTAAAAAAAGCACGTTTGCTCGACTCAATGAACCTGATTTTCGGTTAGGTGGCGTTGCTATTTTCGTACACAAGTCAAAACAGACGTAGCAAACCTTTGAGCAATCTACATTAGAAATGAGTGCGCTGTTTCTAAAATTGATGGCCACCATAAAAGCGCAATATTTTGAAAAGAACTCGTTTCCCTTTCATATGCCGAAATAATATTTTTAACTGAACCACCAGGAGTATTATCCATATAAGTTTTTAAATTGTTGAAAAACAAATAAAATTATCTAAATAACATAAATGTACTGAATTGAAAAAAAGTAGTATGTAAGCAAAAAGTAAGAAGTAAACTTCTTGCTCACGTACGGTGGTCTATTCAAAATAGTATTTTATAATTTTTAGTCTTTGCTATTGTGAACCGACTATTCTCATATTTTGTAAATGTGTTTAAAACAGAGATAAACATATGCACATTGGTACTTATCTGATCACAAATATATATAAAAAAAAATAAGTTTATATTGAATGTACCCTAAGGTACCTATAATAAATATTGTTGGATCACATTTATATTTCATAATAAAATAATTTGTATTATTCTTTCATTTACTGTTTCAATACTTTTTCCCCACACTGTATTTATTTTCATTAACGTACCTTAATTATCGCCTAAATAATCCTGCGTACCTGTGCTTAGTTTTCCTCTTTGTTACCTGCATCGCCTGTCACCCATTCAATCAATATTACTTGACACAAAAAAGTGTTTTCCGTCGCGAGTGATAAAATTCAAACATTTTGCAAAATAAAATAAACGCGATTGTGTACTTGAATTAAAACAATATTATAACCAACTCTTCTAAAAGAAAATTCGCTTTGAGCAATAGAAAAAAAATTGTTTACCTTCAAACCGCCTGCGTGCAGAACGATGATGTCAAGTTTTCAATTTTGCTCTTTTCTTTAAGTTTTTTTTCTCTTGTCATTAGAAATACTTTCAAATTTAAATCAATCCTGACGTCATTCTGCTTTTTTTCTGTTTTTCTTCAGATCGGGCGAAGACAAAGCGAATTTTCTTTTAATTTTGGGACCCTAACTTCATAACAAACAATAAAAACACTCTTAACTATAAAATAAATATGCAATAACAGTTAAAAAACAACACTAAATCCAAAAAATAAAATATGGCAGAGCAACTTTTAAATTTAATAATAACCGCACAGGACCCCTTTGAACCGAACTTCTCCGAATGGTTTCGTAAACAAATTCATATCAACACGCAACTGTGCAGCCTGGAAGAATTCGGAATATTCTTTCTAAACTTTATCCGCCAGCAGACGGAGGAATTTTTGCGCGCTGCAGGAACCCCGAAATGTGTCAGCACTCCGGTTAGTAAGACAAAGGTACATTGTGATACCAGTGGAACCAGGACACCGAAACGACTTTTTGCAAATAATAATTCACTACAGTCGACACCTGATAATCGCAATAAGTTCGATGACTCCTTGCAGCTGAGAAGCACTCCGATGAGAAACACATCGCAGCTGAATGAAAGCATGCATCAGCCTAATCACCGGTTCAACACGTCAACCCCGCACAAGAGTTTAAATAAATCCGGACATAGTGCGAACAATTCGAGTGATTTTAATCGCAGTGCTAACAGTGTCTTCTGTTTGGGTGACTTTATTGTCTCCAGTTCAAGGAACAGGAAAAAGCAGCAACAGAAGGACTGCTCTTCTAACCTTTCTGATGGCAACAGTTCAGACCACAAGAGTAAGAAACTTGTCGACAAACCGAAGAAAAGGGTTGTTCCAACACAAATAAGCAAAGCATCTGGGGCAGGCCAACCGACATCGTTTAGTAATTCGGCATTTAGCAACGAAAATAACATGCTTAAGATCTTTAATGACGCTGAGGTCGTTGACAAGGAAAAATGCGCCGTCATGGAGGCCAGAAAATCTCTTAAGTCGAATATCTTGGACATAAGCCGCGAGCTGGAAGAGGAAAATCGACCTAACCTCATTAATCAGAGCCTTCGTGAGGCAGTGAAACGAATGGAGAAACTGAATATGGAAAATGACGAATCCATCAGCAGTGGTGTTGATATAAAGATCGATTTCACTAGGCTGACCCACCGCCATATCCTCGAGCGTTTCGCAGATATATATTCGTTTTTGATTGATGTTCACATCACGGCCAATGTGCTAAGTGAATTATCGTACCTTCTTTGTATACTCAACGCTGACAATGCTTCGTCACAGAATTTAACCCCACAACTATCGCTTGACATGGAATCTCAGCTGGATGACAAGTTGAATGTGGTGAACCGACCGAACAACGAGGCGTATACAGCTCTCAAGACGATCACAAACTGCATATACTTCGCTTTAGAAGTACTTAAGCGGCAGCGGCATTTGCTCGCCCTGTTGGATGTGAAAACACTGCGAGTGGTATTAAATAATGAACGAATCAACGAACTGGCAGTAGATCTGCGGGAGTTTCTTGACAAAATCACTGCAGAAAAGCAGCAGCTAGAGGCGACAAAGTCATCGTACGAAGCATCCTTCCAGATAAGCAAAACATTCAACAATGTTTTCTACCAGCAAGAGAACGACACGAGAAACAACTTTCCCAATGACAAGGAGTTCAGTTGCTTCAAGACACAAAGAGATTTGTTTTATACAATCTTCAAGTCTTGGGACGTGAATCACCTCAGCCACACATGGAACTTTAGGGCAGAGTTGATGTCAAAGATTCAAATGCTTTTTAACACCAGCGATCATCCCATCAACATGGCACACTTGGCGAAGTTATTCGTATCACAGCTTTTAGTTTCTTCAAATTACAGCGAAACATCGCCAACTGACATTGGGGTTGAGTTAAAAGCGCACGTAGACTTGCAAAAGTTCAGTAAACTAACACAGAGACTAGTAGAACCGAGCAACTTTAGCATTGACTATCAGTTCCCAGCGAAACAGGCGTTCTTCAAAGATTTCATCATGACCGCGTCCTGTGTGTCGTTCAGTGAGCAGGTAAAAATCGCTCTCCTCACCGAGTTGCTGCAGTTCAACAACTCAACCTTTGAGGTGATTAATTTGACAACAAATGAGAGCTACGAGTTTGTAACGGAGTACGTTGTTAGACCGGAGATTTTGTCAACAATGCAGGTGCTGGCGAAGTTTGTGGGCCTGGTGCAGTCGCAACCGTTTCTGTACAGTCCATCGAATGGCTGTTCCAGCATCGATAAAAAGCAAATTGAGCTAAGAAACATGATCCAACCCAGTTTTGATGTTATGGAGTTGCTCAAAATGGCGATAAGAGAAAGGAAGCTATTGATTAGTATTCCATGGATAGTGCAGTACCTTGCAATGTTAGACCATATCACGTTGCAGCTGGACTACTATGTAAATACGTTGCATTTGCTCTACGAGTTATATATCTGTTTGGGCGAAACAGCGGACATTTTAAAGATGCGTCCAACTTCGGTTTTCATATTAAGAACCTGCATTGGATGGTTTTTCGAGGGAACCAATGTCGCTGACTCCTACTATGCCTACAGACAAAATCGTACTCTGTCATTGAGTCAGTTAGTTCATATGAAGGAGATATCTGTGCTAGTGCCCAATGCACTAGCTACAGAATTGGTATACAACGATGAAAAACCAATGGTTGTAAGAAGCATTAGAGATGGGTCACACGAGACGGTGATGCTAACGTTAGAACAATCTTCAAGGAGCAGTGAAGCTGTTAGCAATAAATTGAATATGCAACGTGACATTGGTCAGTTCGACCCAATGTTAGAGTGTATACTCAACGTGGCATGCCCATTTCTTTCCGAATTCCGCGTGGCTATAATGCCAGCCAAATACTCTAAAAGCGTATCGCGCACTGGTCGCTATCGTCATGTTACACCGAGGATAACCGAAATCAGCAACAGCAACGCAAGTGCAAAAAATCCATCTGCCCAGGACAGCCAAAGCAAGCTTGTTGAAGCCTTCCTTCACTCCCAAAACCTATCCGTCCGTCGAATCATTGAATTTGTTATCGAACGCACGACGTCGGCAGTGATAAAAGATGCCCAAATAGAGATCCTTCTGCCATCGAAAGACGACGCCAACAAGAGTGTCCAGAAAATCCAGTCCATAGACACCCTGAAAGTCAAGAAGGAATTACTTCAGATTTATACACAAGCAAATGAAGACGCCATGACTCGCTGGAACACAGAACTACCAAATATGGTAAAATCGAGAGTAAAAACGGCTCTGGACGCTTTACTGCCACACGAAACGCAAGATGTAGTGAAAAAAACCTGTCTGGCGCTGATACTGCAAAAATGCCAACTTAAGATCAATGACTGGCGCACTACTAACCTAAAAAACATCGACTTCTACATCAAAGACATCGATTTGACGGTTGATAAAATCGTAAAAGCCAACAAACTCAGCAAAAAGACACTCTCTACGAATCTAGAAATAGTTATAAACTCACCATGCTTATCAGATGTCTTAGAGGATCTTCAGTTCTGGCTGCACAGCTCCTCACGTCTTCCTGATCTAGTCCAAGTTGGTAAAATACAAATGTTTCTCGTAGAACTGCATAAGATATTTGTCAACGTTCTACCACAATCGTTCTACCGCATAATAGGCTCTTCAGTGGTTCAACTGATTCAAAATCTTATCGAGAATCACAGTCAAATGGTGTCGTACGACTTAATCGACAGATTTATAGCCATATGGAAGTGCGAAGGAATGCATGAGTTCACTCAATGGCAGAGTAACTGTAAAGCCAAAATAGCAAATTCCACCGATACAATAAAAAGCAGCGCGGATGAGGAATGCAACGTATCCATGGCCAAGGATAATCTTTCGCCAAACTTATTTTCATCTCTTATTACAATTTCGTTCATGCGATCACTTGACACTGATGATTCACTGGACAAATTGGAACTGCTGCTTTTGAAGTTGGTCGAGCACAATGTAATAGCTATCGATCATTTGAATGAGCTTTTCGTTCGAATATTCAAAGTGGAATGGAACGAAAAAGTCTTAAGTAGAATATCAGCGTTGCTGCAGACGGTGTCCGCGAGTAGGAAGAGTCCTCTCAGCGATGATGGTCGCTCTAATTTGTTTATGGAAGCTCTAGCTGATTTCTCAAGAGACATAGACTTGTTTTAGGCAATGAATAATGCCCTCTTTACACTCGAATTTAGTTTTAAGATTAAATGTTGTTTCGTCTTCGGAAGTTTGTTATGAAAATTGTAATTTATGTTTAAAGTTTGAAATAAACTTTTGTAAAAAAAAAACACAACAATTTGTGACTTATTATGGCTGTATTTTTTGGTACATTTTTTTGGTTTTTGATAATAAGTGACAAATCTTGCTAAGGGAGTTGCTTGGGTGCTTGGCAAACACTAATTATGTTTTTCGTTAAGCCATCTTTGGAAGTTATGGTGAACAACTTGCTTCTGGTAAGCTTTCATTTAAAATAAGAGCACTTTTGTCTATCATTTTGGTGGGCGATATACATGTTAATGAAGGGGAAGATCATCGTATTTCGCCATTTGAGTGGTCCTACGTTCAGACTAGATTATGAGACAAACCAGTTTCTCTTATCCCAATGCATTATCATATGGGTTTCCCGCGCAACGTCAACAATGTTCGTATTGATGTTACATAATATTGCACACATAGCGACATAGTGTCGATGACATAAAAACGTCTGCCATTTTCTCATTGATTTTTTCGTTTGATATTTGACATAAGTTAACGCAAACGGTACACAAATTGATGTATTTTTTTTCATGATTGGTTAAAAAATTGCATCAGAAAATTGGCTTACTTGATTATAACAGCTGCGATCGCTTAACAAAGGGCAAGGAATAGTTGAAATTCAAAAACGACAGTCAACCATCACATTGTGTGCACAGCTCGTAAAGTTAGCCTATTATTATCTTCCTCAAGAACCAAACTCGAAATTTTAATTTTAACAATTATATCTTCATCCACGTTATAAAAAAACCTCAATGCTTCTGCGGGATAGAGGAGTACTGGAATGATGATGATGATCATGTAGATCCGTTTAAACTTTACCAGAATGATCGTCCAAGCTGTCCAGCGACGTTAAATGTTCATTGAGCATTAATCGTACAGTGATGTGTTTCAGAATCCACAGATATTTTTAGCAAAACTCAATTCCCAATGATTCAACGCCAGGACCATACTCAGCAACGAACAGCTAGGACATGGATAAGCTTTTGCAGCACTATATTAGTCAGAAGAACAAAATTAGTCTTAATATCTATAACACATCCCAATGTCCACGTTCAAATCAATCAATCCTCTCAAGTTATTTAACCTAATATTGTTTTTCTGAGCAGAATAAGCTCCCAACGGACAACCATCCTAAAAACACATCAAGGACTACTTAACTGACACTGTCTTGCAAATCATATATCCCTGATTGAGTTGTTGATTTACCTTATCGCCTTTGTTATTTGACTGTTAACTAGGAGTTCCTTTGGTTTGTATAGACATTGCGTGCAATAGATTGAAATATGGACAAAAAGCGTAGCTGTTCCCAACGCTTAATGACCTTTTCGCGTGATTGAGGTTATTGTGTGTGAATATTTGCCGCCAGCCTTAGTAAATAACGTCATGTAAAGCTAACTACACGGGGGGAAATAATTAAAGTATTTTCGTTTACCCACATTCAATCATCAATGCAGCAATAAGATTATGTTTAACGAACGTGTTCGACTACTTAATTTTACGGTTTTCATCTCAAGTATCTTGCCTCCATGTAAATCTCCTTATCCTCAATCGGATACTAAATGACATATTTCACGAGGGACTTAAGGAAATCCTTTCAGGAATATTCCAATGATACGTGACTAATAAAACCACACCCAAGCTGTAAAATCTCTTAAAAGCACTGTCGACAAGGTGCTTCCTTGAGCAAACCTTAAAATAGTTACACTGTCATAGTCAAGCGTTGAAAAGTTTAACCCCTTATCGATGTCAATGATATTCTGTATACTGTTTGAACAAGAATTTAATCAACATTTAGTTTAAACACAAAAAAGACTCACGATCCCACCATTGACGGATAAGATAAGAGGTGCGACTATGAAGCTAAATTCAATTAAAACTGTCGCCGACATATATGCGAACAGATTACGTCATTTTTGTTTTACTGTACTCCATATCATACCCCATTCGCATACAATTAGCACTCCACACATTCTCTTCGTCGACGATTATGTAATTGCTTGCAATTGAAAATGAAATGACTTAATTATTCTTTTTAATTTTAGGTTAACCAGCGTTTTATATTAACTGAGCAGTATTATCAGCAAGAGGAGCCAAATAAGGTTTGTATGCGCAACTAGATGTTGACAAATTCATTGTTTTTCTTATTAAATTTTCTTGCAGAAAAAACAATCCCATTGAGAGACTATTAATTTTACAAAGATCCGAACGAACGATAAGAGTTAGAATTAAAATATCCCAACTATTGACACATAATGGAGAACTTTACTCCGAAGGAGGTGAAAATCCTCGAGACCGTCGAAGACATTCAAGAACGTCGTGAGCAGGTTCTCTCACGTTACAATGAGTTCAAGATCGAGACCAGGCAGAAGCGTGAAAAGCTCGAAGATTCACGTCGCTTTCAGTATTTTAAGCGTGACGCCGATGAATTAGAAGGCTGGATCCACGAGAAACTGCAAGCGGCCAGCGAAGAAAGCTATCGTGATCCCACAAACTTACAGGCCAAGATACAAAAGCATCAAGCATTTGAAGCTGAAGTCTCAGCGCACAGTAATGCAATTGTTTCGTTGGATAACACCGGCCAGGAGATGATCAATCAGGGTCACTTTGCGTCGGAGACAATTCAGCGGCGATTGGATGAGTTGCATCGTTTGTGGGAGTTGCTTTTGAGCCGCCTCGCTGAGAAAGGACAGAAATTGCAACAGGCTTTGGTGCTGGTGCAATTCCTTCGTCAATGCGAGGAGGTGATGTTCTGGATCAAAGACAAAGAGGCGTTTGTAACGGCCGATGAGTTTGGTCAAGATTTGGAGCATGTTGAGGTTTTGCAGCGCAAATTCGATGAATTCCAGAAGGACATGGCTTCTCAGGAATACCGAGTGACAGAGGTCAATCAGTTGGCAGACAAGTTGATTCAAGATGGTCACCCAGAGAGGGACACTATTACAAAGAGGAAGGAGGAGCTGAATGAAGCATGGCAGAGGCTAAAGCAGTTGGCCATTGTCCGACAAGAGAAGCTCTTCGGAGCGCATGAAATTCAACGCTTCAACCGTGACGCTGACGAGACTGTTGCATGGATCGCCGAGAAGGATGTTGTGTTGTCTTCTGATGACTATGGTCGCGATTTGGCCAGCGTGCAGACTTTGCAAAGAAAACACGAGGGCGTGGAACGCGATTTGGCTGCCCTGGAGGACAAAGTGTCGACATTAGGCGCAGAGGCTCAGCGACTGTGCTCTATTCATTCGGATCACAGTGACCAAATTCGAGACAAGCAGTCGGAGATTGCAGATTACTGGCAAAGTTTGACCGCCAAAGCCAGGGAGCGCAAGCAGAAGTTGGATGAATCGTACTACTTGCATCGTTTCTTGGCCGATTTCCGTGATCTGGTCTCCTGGATCAATGGAATGAAGGCGATCATCTCCGCGGACGAGTTGGCAAAGGACGTTGCTGGTGCTGAAGCGCTTTTGGAGCGTCATCAAGAACACAAGGGTGAGATTGATGCTCGCGAGGATAGCTTTAAGTTGACCACTGAATCTGGACAAAAGTTGCTCGAACGTGAGCACTATGCCGCTGCCGAGATCCAAGAGAAGTTGGCAGCTTTGGAGAATGATAAGAGTTCTTTGTTGTCTCTATGGGAAGACCGTCGCATTCTCTACGAGCAGTGCATGGATTTGCAATTGTTCTACCGTGACACCGAACAAGCCGACACTTGGATGGCCAGACAAGAGGCTTTCTTGGCTAATGAAGATTTGGGAGACTCGTTGGACTCTGTGGAGGCTTTGATCAAGAAGCACGAAGACTTTGAGAAGAGTTTGGCTGCCCAAGAGGAAAAAATCAAGGCGCTAGACATTTTTGCAACCAAGTTAATCGATGGTCAGCACTATGCCGCTGATGACGTTGCACAACGTCGTCAAATGCTGTTGAACCGTCGGTCAGCATTGCAAGAGAAGTCATCTAAACGTCGTCAACTGCTTGATGATTCCAACCGTTACCAACAATTTGAGAGGGACTGTGACGAAACTAAGGGCTGGATAAGTGAAAAACTTAAGTTTGCAACTGACGACAGCTACCTGGATCCAACAAATTTGAATGGAAAGATGCAGAAACATCAGAACTTTGAGCATGAGTTGAACGCCAACAAGTCTCGAATTGAGGACATCACCACTGTGGGAACAGAGCTAATCGAGAACAAGCACTACGCCGCCGATCAAATTAACACACGTATGCAGGAAGTCGTCGTTCTCTGGGAAACTTTGGTGCAAGCGTCCGACAAAAAAGGATGCAAGTTGCAGGAAGCTTGCCAACAGCAGCAGTTCAACCGCACAATTGAGGACATTGAGCTGTGGCTGAGCGAGATTGAAGGACAGTTATTGTCGGAGGATCATGGCAAGGATTTGACATCCGTTCAAAACTTGCAGAAGAAGCATGCCCTTTTGGAAGCTGATGTTATGGCTCACCAGGATCGCGTTGAAAGCATAAAGGTTGCTGCTAATAAGTTTATCGAGTCAGGTCATTTCGATGCCGATAACATCAGGAGCAAGGAGTCAAACTTGACTGCTCGTTATTCAGCCCTTGCTGCGCCAATGGCCGAGCGCAGGCAACACCTGTTGGACTCACTACAAGTTCAGCAATTGTTCCGCGATTTGGAGGATGAAGCTGCATGGATTCGCGAAAAAGAACCAATTGCCGCATCAACTAATCGTGGTCGCGATCTAATTGGTGTGCAGAACCTCATCAAGAAGCACCAAGCTGTTTTGGCAGAAATCAACAACCACGATGCACGATTGGTCAATGTGCTCAGCTCGGGAGAGAATATGCTAAAGGATCAGCCATTTGCAAGTGACGATATTCGCCAAAGGCTTGACACCCTTCAAGAGCAGTGGAACTCCTTGAAGGAGAAGTCCAACCAACGCAAGCAGGACTTGGAAGATTCACTACAAGCCCATCAATACTTTGCCGACGCCAATGAAGCTGAATCATGGATGCGTGAGAAGGAACCTATTGCAACTGGAAGCGATTACGGCAAGGATGAGGATTCATCTGAAGCACTCCTTAAGAAACATGAAGCTCTCGTTTCCGATTTGGAAGCCTTCGGCAATACAATTCAAGGTTTGCAAGAGCAAGCAAAGAACTGCCGCCAGCAGGAAACTCCTGTTGTTGACATCACTGGCAAGGAGTGTGTTGTCGCCCTCTACGATTACACAGAAAAGTCCCCACGTGAAGTGTCAATGAAGAAGGGCGACGTGCTGACTCTTCTCAACTCAAACAACAAGGACTGGTGGAAGGTGGAGGTGAATGACCGTCAAGGTTTCGTCCCAGCTGCCTACATCAAGAAGATCGAAGCTGGACTGAGTGCTAGTCAGCAGAATCTTGTCGACAACCATTCGATTTCGAAGAGGCAAAACCAGATCAACTCCCAATATGACAATCTCTTGGCCTTGGCTAGGGAGCGTCAAAATAAGTTGAACGAAACAACCAAGGCGTACGTATTGGTGCGTGAAGCCGCTGACTTGGCCTCTTGGATCAAGGACAAGGAAAACCATGCACAGATTGCCGATGTTGTCGGTGAGGATTTGGAGGAAGTTGAAGTCCTCCAGAAGAAGTTCGACGATTTCAACGACGACTTGAAGGCCAACGAAGTGCGTTTGGCTAACATGAATGAAATCGCCGTTCAACTAACATCTCTGGGACAGACTGAAGCTGCACTTAAGATTCAAACTCAAATGCAGGATTTGAACGACAAATGGACCAACCTGCAGCAGCTTACTGCTGAAAAGGCCAGCCAACTGGGATCTGCCCACGAAGTCCAGCGTTTCCATCGTGACATTGATGAGACCAAGGACTGGATCGCCGAGAAGGAGAATGCTCTCAACAACGACGATCTCGGAAAGGACCTCCGCAGTGTACAAACTCTGCAAAGAAAGCATGAGGGTGTTGAACGCGATTTAGCTGCTTTGCGGGATAAGATCCGTCAACTCGACGAAACCGCTAACCGCCTTATGCAATCACATCCAGACACCGCTGATCAGACCTACACTAAGCAAAAGGAAATCAATGAGATGTGGGCCCAAATCATCACCAAGGCCACCACCCGAAAGGAAAAACTTCTCGACTCTTATGACTTGCAGCGTTTCCTCAGTGACTACCGTGACTTGTTGGCCTGGATTAACTCCATGATGGGATTGGTCACTTCCGACGAGCTGGCCAACGATGTTACAGGCGCCGAAGCTCTAATCGAACGCCACCAGGTAAGAGACGAACTAATTTTTTACGTGAAATCCATTCAAATGCTTTTTTTATCCTCAAAAAGAAAACAAAACAATTATTGTTTCACTTGGACAATGAGAAAATATGTCAAATCTCATGTAATCCTTTTTTTTTATTTTCTCTCTTTCCGTTTGTTTCGTTTTTATACCGCTTTTTCGTTCGTTTGTTGGAAAAATCACATCACATTGCCACCACCTCCCTCAAAAAAAAAAAATACAAAAAAACCCAACAACAAAAAATACAAAAAAAAACAATGTCTAGGGTCATCGCGCTGAAATTGAATTCCTCTATGGAATCAATCAATTGCCAGAGGTAGATGAATACAAAATAAGATTGACACTCGACTTCTTCTCTAAAGCAAATGTGTTTTTTGTTATTGTTTAAATTAATAAGTATTCAGCTTTTAATTTTGTTTTCACTTCCATGAATCTAATAAATATTTTTTAATTTGTGTGTTGTCCTAACAAAAACAAAATACCTTGTAAACAAAAATTAATATATGTCTAAAACTCTTTCTACGAGTAGCTGCCCAGCAGTAAATTAGAGCTGTTACTAATTAAACATTGACAGAGGAGGTATTTGTTTATATTTCTTCTTTCATCACTGTTTAACATCATTTTTTCCAACATGACATTCCAAAGTAAAATAGTAATAAAAAAAAACAAGTTTATGTGTGCACACTTTTTTACGAAAACTTTATTTATTTTTAACAAACATAAATACAGCTATGGCCAAAATAATAGCAAAAACTCTTTTTCTGTACGTATTTTTTTTTAAATTTTTTTAAATTAGGACCTTCTTTACGTTAGGGCTTTCCAGTTAAAAAAAATACTTAAGTAAATTGTAAAAAATTGGTACAGCAGCGGTCTACCATCACCCCAACTCAAGTTATATAACGTCAAACTGAATATTAACAATTTTACGGTATACATACCTACTCTAAATGATATAACTTCGGAAATATTAGATATATGTAGCTTTAAAAACTACTCAATAGATTTGTAGACCTAATTAAATAACGCAAGATATGTAAATATTATTGTATGATTTTATAAGCCCACAACAAATTTATGACGCTATAAGTAAAAATTAAAAAAATATGTTTTTCAGCTTTTTATTTTAAATGCATTTAAACCTTTTACTTCATTAATATGTAATATTCGTTTATTACATTAAAAAATATTGCAATAATTTTGGACATAGCTGTAAAAAGATAGCGGGTTAAATTTATCCTTTCTTTACTGTAGACTTTTCTATTATTTAAGGCGCTGCTTGTTAGGATACCTTACAAAAGCTCTTTTAGTTTCTGTTTATAGCTCCGGATAGTGATGCCTTTTAAGAATTTATGTTTTCTGGTTGTGCTTTTGAAAAGACGAATAAAATAATACCATAATATTGAGGTTCGCCAGTTTGACCTCAAATATATACAGGCCTTTCCCGCCCTTGTACTTGCACTACGTGTTGTTGCATTTAGGTCAACTTCTACTTATGACACTTATGAGATCTCTGCGGGATTGAAAATGTATTTTATAATGTATTCGCCAACAGGTAATTTGCATATGCCTTGCTAAGCTAAATATTTAGGAACACAACACAGAATAGTAAGCGAGAATTTCGAAAAAACAGACCACCCTGCCGCCACTCCGTTTTTGTCACTGCATCTGTACTGCGAACGCCGTTTTTGCTTTTTTATGGAGCTATTTCCTTTTTATATGTATTTTGATTCTTACATGCCGTGATATGTGCAAAATATGTACATATAATGCTCTAACGAAAAGAGCTCAAAAGTACTTATTAAGTTTTTTTTGTTACACAAATATCCAACAGTATTTTGAAAGCAGAATTTTGAACATACAGTATTTCAGCCCCAACCCAAATCAAACTTCTGTTCTCTCTCAATACGATCTCCCCAAGTAGAGCTAAGTTTAATACTACTAATCAGAATAACTGTACTTGCTTACAGTAAAGGGGAACTTGATTTCTGAAATTCGAAATTGGTCTTCCATTTCAGCCATTCTCAATTTTTTGGCTAGCAAAAGTAATGGCTATGAATTATTATCATTGTTCACCTTCACTGTGTACTTATGACCTGTATTTTCGTACGATGCGGTTAAATTAGACACGCTTAAGACACGTAACTTAGGCTTCTTTTCGGAAGGGTTTTTACTTTTAAAATTTCATTGATAACTTGCAAGAGCTAGTTAGGTGTCTACGATTTTTAAATTATATAACGCCCTCTGATTTAAGAAGCAGTCAATACAGGAGTCCGTTTCTTTGGTAAGCAAAACTTCACATAAGAAATGTTCGTGATAATTTACATCTTTCTCCATGGCAAGAGTCTATTTTTTTAGCTAACCCAGCTTTGCTGTATGCCGTGGGATTAATGTTTGATTGCAAATCCAATATTGTTTGCTTTAGATAGTTCTCAGAGTCAAAGCTAAATAACAGTGATATAGTGATCAGATTAAGTAGCATCCCTTCGTTCTAACAATTTTTAAATCATAAATGTTCTCCTTTTTGTTGTCGTTGAAAGTGAACAAATGTTAATTTTTTGCAATTCACTTGTATTCACTCACTCAAACATTTTCCACACATCATCTCAACATTTTGTGTAAATTAAAGCGCCAGAAACAATTAATTTATTCATTCATTCATTCAATCGTTCATCCAATAAAAATTCAATCAAGCAAAGTCATTTATTCAAGCGCCTTCTGTTTCTGTGGTTTCTGGACTAATCAATTTCATGACTAAAATGACAAGTTCCCCATCTAATATTGTTTTTTGTTGTAACCCCACCAGGAACATCGCACTGAAATCGATGCCCGTTCTGGAACCTTTGCCGCTTTCGAGCAATTCGGTAATGAATTGCTCCAAGCTAATCATTACGCCTCGCCTGAAATCAGAGAGAAAATAGATGACTTGGGCAAGACTCGTGAGAATTTGGAGAAGGCCTGGACTGAACGTCGTCTGCAATTGGAGCAGAATCTTGACTTGCAGTTGTACATGCGCGATTGCGAACAAGCTGAGAACTGGATGTCCGCTCGTGAGGCATTCCTTAACGCTGAAGAGGTTGACTCGAAGGGTGATAATGTTGAGGCACTCATTAAGAAGCACGAGGACTTCGACAAAGCCATCAATGGCCATGAGGAAAAGATTGCAGCTTTGCAGGTTTTGGCTGATACTCTGATTGCTCAGAATCACTACGCCTCGAATTTGATTGATGACAAGCGCAAGCAGGTTTTGGAACGCTGGCGTCACCTAAAGGAGGGCTTGATTGAGAAGCGTTCTCGCTTGGGCGATGAGCAGACTCTGCAACAATTCTCTCGTGATGCTGATGAGATTGAGAACTGGATCGCTGAGAAGTTGAACTTGGCCACTGAAGAGAGTTACAAGGATCCGGCAAACATTCAATCTAAGCACCAAAAGCATCAAGCATTCGAAGCTGAATTGGCTGCTAATGCCGATCGTATTCAAAGCGTTCTTGCTATGGGAGAGAATTTGATTGACAAGAAGCAATGCAGTGGCTCTGAAGATGCTGTTCAGAAGCGTCTTACCCAGATCGCTGATCAGTGGGAATACCTTACCCACAAAACTACCGAGAAGTCGTTGAAGCTGAAGGAAGCCAATAAGCAGCGCACCTACATTGCTGCTGTCAAGGACTTGGACTTCTGGTTGGGTGAAGTTGAGAGTTTATTGACTACAGAGGATGCCGGCAAAGACTTAGCATCAGTTCAGAATCTAATGAAGAAGCATCAACTCGTTGAAGCCGATATTCTGGCCCATGAAGATCGTATCAAGGACATGAACAATCAAGCTGATTCTTTGGTTGACAGTGGTCAATTCGACAGCGCCGGAATTCAAGAGAAGCGTCAAAGCATTAACGAACGTTATGAGCGTATCTGTAACTTGGCTGCTCATCGTCAAGCACGATTGAATGAGGCCCTCACTTTGCATCAATTCTTCCGTGACATCGCTGACGAAGAAAGCTGGATCAAGGAGAAGAAGTTGTTGGTTGGTTCCGATGATTATGGTCGCGATTTGACTGGTGTGCAAAATTTGAAAAAGAAGCACAAGCGTCTCGAAGCTGAGTTGGCATCACATGAGCCAGCCATTCAAGCTGTCCAAGAGGCCGGAGAGAAACTCATGGATGTGTCTAACCTAGGAGTACCCGAAATCGAACAGAGATTGAAGGCCCTCAATCAAGCCTGGGCTGAGCTTAAGAACTTGGCAGCGACCCGTGGCCAGAAACTTGATGAATCGTTGACATATCAACAATTCTTAGCTCAAGTCGAAGAGGAAGAGGCTTGGATCACTGAGAAACAGCAACTATTGTCAGTTGACGATTATGGTGATTCCATGGCAGCTGTTCAAGGTCTGCTGAAGAAGCACGATGCTTTCGAAACTGACTTCGCCGCCCATAAGGATCGCTGCTCGCTGATCTGTGAACAAGGCTCAGATTTAGTCGAGGCCAAAAATCACCATGGCGACTCGATTGCTCAGAGATGCCAGCAGCTTCGCAACAAACTGGAGAACTTGAATTCTCTGGCCGCGAGGCGCAAGGGAGCACTTTTGGATAACTCTGCTTACCTGCAGTTCATGTGGAAGGCCGACGTTGTAGAGAGCTGGATTGCCGATAAGGAAAACTATGTCCGTTCCGATGAATATGGACGTGACTTGTCTACCGTTCAAACACTGTTGACAAAGCAAGAGACATTCGATGCAGGTAAGATCCAAAAAACATTCTAATGTCTTCTGTGTTTCTAATTGTATTTGTTATAATTTCAGGTCTCAACGCTTTTGAACAGGAAGGTATTCACAACATCACAGCCCTCAAGGATCAACTTATCAACGCAAATCACGCCCAATCGCCAGCAATTCTAAAGCGCCACGAGGACGTACTATCTCGTTGGCAAAAACTGCGCGACGCTTCCGAGACTCGCAAACAACGTCTGCTTGCCATGCAAGAGCAATTCCGTCAAATAGAGGAATTGTACTTGACATTCGCCAAGAAGGCCTCTGCATTCAATTCTTGGTTCGAGAATGCTGAGGAGGATCTTACCGATCCCGTTCGTTGCAACTCAATAGAAGAAATTCGTGCACTCCGTGAGGCTCATGCCCAATTCCAGGCATCTTTGTCGTCAGCTGAAGCCGATTTCAAGGCTCTGGCTGCCCTTGATCAGAAGATTAAGAGCTTCAATGTTGGACCAAATCCATACACCTGGTTCACCATGGAAGCACTCGAGGAGACTTGGCGAAATCTGCAAAAGATCATCGAGGAACGTGATGGTGAGCTGGCTAAGGAAGCTAAACGACAAGAAGAAAACGATAAATTGAGAAAGGAGTTTGCCAAACACGCCAACCTCTTCCATCAATGGCTGACTGAAACAAGGTATGTTGTGAACAATTCTTTTGAGTCTATTAAAAGACAAAACGAAAAAAAGACTCACAATCAATTTTCTTGGAAACAACCTTCATTTCTAGATATTATATGCTCGGTTATAATGGTCAAGGGTAAACAAAAGATAATGTTAAAATGAATAGTGTGAATTTCTGCGAAAGCTTACGGTTCGCCATGCGAAATAATGCAAATTTTAGCTTTTTATTAACCTAGCGCGTGTGCTGTGTGTGCAAATTCTAAAAAAAAAATATACATATATTTTTATTAATGGAAATTAATATTTAACAATACGTAATATTTTGACTGGGCAAACGCCGAAAGAAAAATTAGAGTTTAGATGAGAGACTATTGGTGGATAGTTGAACGTTTAATGTTTTCTTATTGTTTTTTATGTAAATATGATAAGTCACAAACGAACTTACTTTACTTACATTAGTGGTGTAATTTTTTCTAAATTATTCTAAAAACACGGGAAATTTCCTTGTTTGTCGTCGATCTCATTACGTTCGCCTTATATGGAATAGGTTTCAATTAAAACGATTTTTTTGTTGTTTAAGACTAATCAAATAACCAGTTCATTAATATATTTACGATAACAGTTAATCTTAATTCAATCAACGATTTTGCATTGCCCAACAATTTAAATATATTTCATTCATACAAACTTACTGCAATCAACATTTAACTTAACCTTTGCCGGTTAACAAATGAAAAATCTCGCTTCTTCTTTTTCGCTCACCTTAATAACTTATTTCTAATCACATAATAATGCCTTTTTTGACAGAACGTCAATGATGGAAGGATCTGGTTCTCTGGAACAACAACTGGAAGCCCTTCGTATCAAAGCATCCGAAGTACGTGCACGTCGTGTCGATTTAAAGAAAATCGAAGAGCTCGGTGCACTTCTGGAGGAACATTTAATTTTGGACAATCGTTACACGGAACACTCAACAGTCGGTCTGGCACAGCAATGGGATCAACTGGATCAACTCTCAATGCGAATGCAACACAATCTCGAACAGCAAATTCAAGCTAGAAATCACTCGGGCGTATCAGAGGACTCACTCAAAGAATTCTCAATGATGTTTAAGCACTTTGACAAGGACAAATCCGGCAAACTCAATCACCAAGAATTCAAGTCCTGTCTGCGTGCTCTCGGCTACGATCTGCCAATGGTTGAAGAAGGACAACCCGATCCAGAATTTGAGGCCATCCTAGATGTCGTTGACCCCAACCGCGATGGATACGTATCCCTTCAGGAGTACATTGCATTTATGATTTCCAAAGAAACTGAAAATGTTCAAAGTTACGAAGAAATCGAAAATGCCTTCCGCGCTATTACTGCCTCCGATCGTCCCTACGTTACCAAGGAAGAGCTTTATTGCGTAAGTTTCACATTATTAGTTTCACAGATTTTTTTTCTGCAACTGCTATGCTTCGTTACAGAACCTTACCAAGGATATGGCGGACTATTGTGTTCAACGCATGAAACCCTACAGTGACACCCGCTCTGGACAGTCGATCAAAGACGCCCTGGACTATATCGAGTTCACTCGAACATTATTCCAAAATTAAGCAGAAGGATGCCTTTGTTTTCCGTTTTGTAATGATTATTATTTTATTTTAGAATTTAAGAACATATTTTACGAAGAGTCTTTATATTTACAATATTTTAAACGCAATATGAATCCAAGGTTTTTTAGCATCCCCACTCAAAAATAAAAAACCCGAAATCCCTGTGTGTTTATGCCGACATTTTTTTACCATTCTTAATGCATTTACAATAATCCTTGCTGGTTTTGTCCTCCGTTCTCAGCTAAAAAGTTTTGTTTTCTTAGAAAACGGGATTAAATTTTATAATGTCATAGACAAAATCAAAATAAGAAACTTTTTTTTTTCCACAGCATACCAGTGTTATTTCCTTCCAAAATTTAATGTTGAAAGTAGATTAGGCAAATAAGAAGAAAACAAAACAAAAAATACAATTTATAAAATGTGTGTTATAAAAAAAAAAAACATTTTTAAAAACGAATGAACTTAATCAGCAGCTTTTCACTGTATGCATAATCTATATAAACAATATATACCGCTATAAAGAACCATCAACTTATTTAATATAAAAAATAAATCCTTACGAATCAATAACTACAAACTATGTACTGGTCTTAAACAATAGTTGGTCTCTACTCTTATTCAATGACGAAGACAGGCAGCATAAATATGAATGAAGCTAGGCTTTTTCTCTTTCTTTTAATTAAATTATTTTTATTACAAACAAAAAATATTATAATATATTTACACGTATATAATAGTAAATTATATATTTAAAAGAGCAAACAAACAATAAAAACAAAATCTTTGATTCATGTCAAATAAAATTAAAACAAAGAGTTTTACTTTTGAAAGTTGGCGTACTTTTGATTATGCCCCTTCTCAACCGTCGAATATATGTAACTAAAGCTAGTATGATTGCAATATTATTTCTCAAATGACGGCCAATATCAGGGTGAAATAGATAAATCACCAGTGTAAAGATACAAAAATTATGGCCAAGCCATTGCATGATGAAAGCCGGATCAACAAACTCCTTCCGTATGAAAAATATCGCTTTCTAAGCTGGTTTTTGGACTTATTGTTGACGAACTTTTTGAATCAGTAGCTGAAGGAAAATTGTAAAATTCAGGATTTGTGAAACAAAACAAGTGGTCCAAAATCGGAAGTTAGGAGTCGAAAGGTGCTGATTTAATATACATCTGGGAACAACAATACATGCCACCTATTATTTTAGAAAAATGAACATTCACGTCTGAGTAGTGGTAAGATTTGTATTCCAAAGAAACAAACATTGTAAAAAATTTTTAAAAAAAAACTAATCTTGAACCCGTAAACCTCGAAGCGTTATTATATTAAACTATCATACCATGACTGGAAGAAAAGGGAAATAAACTTGTGCAGCTACTGAACCCTCAAACTATCTCTTAATCGGAACTCGAAGCCCGATTTCAGAATGTGCGGCTTATAGCTCTTGATGTCATAGAATAATGCAACAGGGTAAAAAGTAACAGTGGCCAAAATACCCAACCACACACACTCCTTCCATGTAAAAAAAGAAACTATTTTACAGATATCTAACATTTTATTTCGAAATAAGTTTACAAAAGCATGCGCTGCACACTGTCTGAATATGCTGGTACATTAAGTTTCTTGTCCAACGCTACTTGATCCAACCATTCAAACCTTTTGTTAGCTGTCTTATCAAGGTTGCCCGCTTTCAACGTCGTTCTGAAGAAGAACACCTTAGCGCCAACACTTTCACCACGAGCAGAACTTGGATATTTATATTTATAGAATCCACAAGGGGCATTGCCATAAAATGTAACATTGAGTTTATCGCCACAGTTCTCTTTTAGCACTCGTTCAGCGGCCTGACGCATAGTTTCACCATCCACACGGACTCCCTGCGGTAACAAAAAGAGCGTTTTATTACCAACTTTTTGTTCCACCAATAGATAGAGCGAATCTTCCAGTTGTCGTTTGATGGATTGTAAGTTATTCGTTTTATCATCAGCAGTTATTCGTGAAGCTAGATTGAAATTCTTTGCTTCCTCGACATAAGCATCTTTTAAATCCTGTGCGGTCTGTTTCGAAGACGCATCATCAAAATCAATTTCTATATCACCTTTTTTTAAAAGTTCTGCTTGAAGTAATTCTTTTTCGTGTTTGATTTCATGATTGGATTTTAAACTATTTTCGAATTCTACTTGCCAGAGTAGTTTTTGAAAGTCGGTTTCGATTGTGTTGAGTGTTTTGGAAACGACAGGTAATCTTTCGACGAGCACACTTGCATAGAGGTCCCATTTTTCCTTTGATTGAGGTTGAGTGGAATATTTTGCCGATCGGAGAGAAACGATGCAACTGCGGGACAATTGGCGCAACATATTGTATTGTCTGTAAAATAAATTATATTATTTTTATTTATAATTTGAGAAACTTACGAAACGAAAGAAAAAAATTACACACCAATGAGAAAAAAATTATACCTCTAATGTCAAGTTGACAGCACAAAGAGAACCGTTTTAAGTGTGAAACTGGAATACGTTGCTATTGCCTCATTCATAGCACTGTTAAAATCCATCAAAACGAACAGTGCTTTGCAGTGACCTTTATGTGCGCAAAAATAAAAATGAACATTGTTTTCCTAGGCATATTATAATTTATACTTATTGCCGAGAAAAGATACTCATACTGGGCTGGAAACTATTTTTATCTGGAAAAAATATAGTGAACTTTTAATTTTAGCACAAAGTAAAAAATGTTTTATTTTTAATATTTATTGTTTCAAAAACAAACATTTTTCATGATCAACTCACTTAAATCGTAAAAGGCAGTAAAAATATTGAATTTAACATCAGTTAAACAACGTCAAACTGTCTTTTTCTCCTTTCTATAAATATATAATTTGTTTAAATTGTGAGTTTTTAGTGTTGATAAATCCAGTCTATTGATAGTTAGAGAGCCAGTGTCATATTATTCCAATACTGCAAACGGACAAAATAAACACTCGTTCTCGTTGATCTGTCATGTTCTTTACCCCATACGGTTCAACTCCCTTGTCATCACTTTGCCGGCATTAAAATAAAAGTGAAAAATCATGATAAATAATATTTAGGATTCTAATTATTGTAAAATTAAAATGATAAGGCCGATTGGTTTTATGTTACTAACAAGTACTTTGGAAATTTGAAATCGCCTCTTTCTTGCGGGTTTTTTAATCCCTCTTGCGAACGTATAAAAAATATCCATGAATAATGCTAAATTTCCACCAAAAGATAAACCGAGATTATAGGCAAAAAATTAACGACACATCTTTGCACGTTTTTACCGAAAAAAGAAAGAAATTAACATAGGGTTTTTATCTTAAATTTGCGCACCAAATGTCCAACATCTGGTTGTGTTATTAACATGTTTATGACAATGAAGTTCTTTTTTAAGATTTCGATGTACCAAAAATTTAAAAAGGTCTCTTTTGGAATCACCCTATCGCAAAACAGAGAATTTTCCGAACATCATTATCAGATTCTGCGCAAGCGAACCAGCAAAGACAAACCAAAACACGGCATTTTTGTTTATTATTCCACTCCTCGCATCATTCGAACAAGTTGTAGTTGTCTGCCATTGCTTTCTATTTCTTCTCTATTTGGTTGAATATTTTGAGAGTTAATAAAGTTTATTTATAATATTTAACTTTTTACCGAGTTCATAGTGAAACACTTCTCGCAATGGGGTGTACCGAAAGCAGGGATAGCGAAGGAAATTCGCGACCCAAGTATAGGGTGTGCACCGACACTATATGGCTTGGTATATTTATTCTCTTTTGGCTTTTTCTGGTACGTAAAATTTATGTTAATTAGGCGGCCGGATTAGACTCGGAAATGTAATTAGGTTAAGTGAAAGTGACTAATTTTGTTTGTACCTACCGGGAAATGCTTTGGAATGAGATCATAATGCGTGTGGGGTTGGCATGAAAATTCATTAGCACTATATGCTCATGTGCCAAGAAAAAAAAACTCCTACTTACTAGCATGGTGATCTCATTTCATCCGTGCGCCTGTGAGAAAATCATGCATGATTCAGTTGCTTTGTTCAGCATTTACTTATAACATCTCAATTGCAGATTGTCATTGCAATATTTTCGTTTGTCTACGGTAACCCACTGCGTATTCTTAATGGGTACGATTCGTTTGGCAACACCTGTGGCATTAAAAACAATGAACGTTTCAAGGACTTTCCTCTGTCCGGCATGGATACATCCGATAAACCCGATTTATTTTTTTTTGACGTGATAGAACTGCGAAAGGCGCTTAAGATATGCGTCAATAATTGTCCCAAACGAGATATCAAAGACTCCGCCGACTTGTACAAGTACTATAAGGACGAAAAAACACAACTATGTCGCTATGACTTCAACATGAGTCTACTCAGCGAACAATTAAACAGCAATAAGAACTTTTTCAATATTTTAGGACCGTGTCCAAAGACTCCTATTCCTGAAAGGTTCGTGACCACTTCCAAAAAGAAAAATAGGCAATTTAAAGTCTCGTTTTAGTACTCCAGTGCTGCATCGATGTGTCCCAAAAGGAAACGTGAAGTACAGTCAAGAAGTGTACAATCTTTTGAACTCGTGGGACGTTGCACAACAGTTTCTTGGAGACATCTATCTAACCTGGCACTACATCGCAATTCTCTGTGGCCTAGCATTACGTAAGTATACAAAGTGTAAGACATATGATATCTCTATTGATTGGATTCTATTTTTAGTGATCTCTATTGCTTTGGTTATCTTGATGCATTGGTTGACCAGAATCGTTTCTTGGTTGATTTGTATTCTTGTAATCATAGCAAGTACTGCACTGTGCGCTGTTTTGTGGTATGCCTACTACAACATAAAGCACAAAACTGACGTGAAAGTTCACTATTCAATGTTGGAGGAGTATGTTCGCAACGAACAGGCTGTATTTACTTTGGCTATTCTGGCCACCATCACAATGGTGGTACTGATTGTTATAATTTATTTCCTAAAAAGCAAACTCGCAGGGCTTGCAGCGCTCTTCGAGGAAGCTGGCGTTTGTATGCTTAACTTGCCGGGACTTCTAGTAGCTCCGTTGATTGCATTTGTTGTGCTTATTGCGTTCCTCACGTTTTGGATATACGTAGTGGTTTGCATTGCGACTGCAAACTCCCCGGGAATGACAATGATGGATCCGAACGCAAACATTATACGACACAATACATCACTGGACGGTGGAAAAACCAATTCACAGGATGACTATAAATGTAAGTAAATAATAGAAAGAGGATTAATTTGCGATTGAGTGGTAGCTCTTCCCACAAACTTAGAATATTGGAATTGAAGATTAAGAGGCACGGCAGTGCCAGTCCAAGTTCTTTAGCAACTTTGGCGCTACACCCTTATTTACAGGAACCAATTCAGGCCATTTATTTTCTATTCAATTTCTATTTGCTTTAACTTAGCCGCCGAACGACGTACAATTATGATTTTTTACATGAGGGTTGGCTTTTAAGAATAAACGAGGGAAAAATAAAATATTGTTTATTGCGTTTACGGGGGATTAAAGCATTTTATCGCAAAGTCGGAGAGTCAACGAGTGGCCAGATTTTGTTGACCGTAGCTTTAGGAACCTTATGCCTTTCTATCTTCTCCCTATAAAATATCAGCCTAACAGCCTAACTAAAAAGTTTAACAAGCAGAAAGGAGTAAAACACCAGGATCCTTATACGGTTTTTATCTTTTTAAGATTTTCACTAAAAATCGAGAGAAATGCACTTCAACTAAAGATTTGTTTCTTTCTATAAAACATGGTTTTGGCTCCGACATTTTAATAATCTTGTACTGGTGGTATTGCACTTGTCGTTTTGGCATTTTTACAACAGCCTAAATATTTTAGGGAGGTCAAGTATATCATTTAAAAAGAAAAATTCCCTGGGATAACGTAGTAGTAATATTCTGCTTTTCATTCGGTCTAGTTTGTAGTTTGTAAACAAAGAATATTCTTTTAACAAAAGTTTTTGTTTTCAAGTTCTGACAATACTGCCACATTACTCCACAACAAAGGAGAAAAAGTTTTCGCTTAATTTGAAGAAGAAAGCAAAACATTATGAATTCATACACGTACTTTGGTAATTTGAGGAGCAAGTTTAGAATTACACTTTTACAAAATGAAAAACCTAAAAAGACCGCATATAGAATTGCTCCTTTCACAAAAGAGCAAACTTTTTCTTCAATGAAAAACGATATTACTATCGCTGGGTATCGCTGGAATGAAGACAAAAATGCTGGTACGATCTTCGTATTGCTCTCCGACTTGAGTATAAATAAATAAGGCAAGGTTTTTACCAAGTTACGATGACATGACATATTTGTTGACTCGTGACTCGAACTATTAAATTTTCAATTTACTTATCAACCAATTAGTAAAATAGAACAATTGACATTCCAAACCCAATCAGACTATCCTAACCGATTAATAGAAAAATATTTCTCACTTGAATTGGCCATATTAATTAAATAACAGGTCCTTTGGGTGTAGGCGCTGGTTATGACATTTAACCTATATTATTTCAATTTAAATACACAGAAATTCTTATACTATTGCAACTGTCTCTTTAATGCAATAGATCCATCCTATTTTAATCACATTATTCCATTTTTTTATATCATTTCTTCAGCTCTTATGAAAGTCGAATACGTTGAAGCTAAATGGATTCGCAGCATGTTCTGGATCTACATTGTGGGTCTTATATGGACAACCGAATTTATATTTGCTTGTCAGCAATTTGCGCTAGCTGCTGCTGTTGCATACTGGTACTTTAGAAAACCGACCAATTCGCCGACATGGTATGCCATTGGTAAGCTGCTCAAATATCACTTGGGAACGGTAGCCAAGGGATCATTCATTATAACCATCTTCAAAATTCCAAGACTGATTTTAACTTATTTATACACCAAGTAAGTGCTATTGAATTTCAACAGCGAAAAACACATAAATTAAAATAAAATCGCATCATTTAGGCTCAAAAAATCGGAAGACAAAGGATCTGAATGCGCATCATGCTGTCTGAAATGTTGCATCTGTGGTTTTTGGCTTCTTGAAAAATTCATCAGATTCCTTAATCATAACGCATATACTGTGGTAGCCATTGAATCGATTAACTTTTGTCCTGCTGCTGGAATTGTAAGTTCGTACTGCTTTATTGACTAATATTATTTAATAATTTCTTTTTAATTTCAGGCATGGAACGCAATGGCAACGAACGCTTTGCAAGTTGCAACTATCAATAGTGTCGGTGATTTCGTTTTGTTTTTGGGAAAACTAGTTGTAGCTGCGTTGACATGTCTCGTCGGAATAGTTTTACTCAAAGACCGAACAGATTTGAATTTCTACATAGCTCCAGTAATAATAATTACTGTATTTGCATTCTTTATTGCACACATCGTTCTATCGTTGTTTGAAGTAAGTTCTGATTTACTTGTTTCTTTTAAGCGAAAAAAACCTAATCGTACAAATCTTTGCAGATGGTTGTAGACACTCTCTTCCTTTGCGTTTGTGAAGATAAGACTATAAACGGACGCGGTGGACGTTGGGCACAAGGAAATCTGGCTAAGCTCTTGGGCGAGGAACCAGTTGGACCAGAAGAGGCCCCAATCCAGGTTGTTGAAATGACACCAATTAACAAGCAGCCATTTAGTTCTATGGCGCTGCCTCCAACTTCGTAAAAAAACTTAAAACTTACTTTATAAATGCATTCAATCCAGTTGCATAGATGTTGAGTTTTAAATAATTTTGTAAACATTTGTTGATCTTTTCCATTTGTAGTCCATCCTATGTCCGAGTGTTTATTTTTTTTACAATACATTTTTTACTATGATATTAAGCACAAAGTTTTATAAACGTAACGTACAATTATAGCGTTCAAATTTTTTTTATAGTTAATTGAAATAGCTATGGTGTTTCATCAAAACGACACAAGTCAATTTTTTGTGAAATTGAACTGGGTATGCAAAAACATTCACAATATTGTTGCGATTTTTAAAATTATATTATTAGTTTGTTGTACATCTTATAAAGTATACTATTATAGCATTACAATATAACTTTAATATGTGAAACTAGATTTAGAATACATTATTGCATTATCACATGACATCATCATCGACATGTCGTTTTGACCAGACTTCATAGATATAATCTAGTAACTTCATTCATAAATATATTTATAAATTATTTATACGAATAAAGAGAACGCGTTTAAATATTTATTTATTTAAAAAAAAATTGTGTTCTAATTTTTTTGACCCGAAAGCCTCATGGGGAGAAAAGGACTGCAGGGAATGAATGCATAAAAGCATTAGCAAACTAACAAAGGCAGATTTTATCAAAACAAAATTGTTCTCATATTGTTCAAAATCAAAAACGCATACAAAACGAACATATAGAACGTTCATATCCGAATCTGACATTCAAATTAAGGTTTAAAAGATTCGAACCTCTTTAAACTAGCGTATACCCTCAGTAACAACGTAGCTTTGTCTATCTTCTTTAATCAATCGAATTTCGTAGTTTTTAATTGGACACAACTATAAAGAACATCAATAGCAAGCGATGCGCAATTTTAAATTTTTTTAAACTAATTTGGTGAATAAGATATTCTCATTTTAAGTTACTTACACCTATTTATTTTTTTAGTTTGATCGTTAAATACTAAACAGAATTTTATATGTTGCATTGTAGATTGATGAGTTGAGTGCATTAAGTAATAATATCCATGCTTTAAATAATATTGCATTTCAATATTTAATCATTTTAATAGATATTGTACTAGACACTGGAGTATGATTAGTTTCAGAGTAATTGTTAAGGAAGCGTAGTAAAAAACATACATATATACCATAAGTAAAGAGAACCCCTTATGGTATGTAATGATTTTTTAAACATTTTTTTGAATGGTGAAAAACGCAAGTCTACAAGGTACATATTACAACATTTTTATTGAAAATTCCTACTTATCTCTAGCATAGCAATTTCTTTTATTTTTCGTAATTACGTAATTAATCTAAAATTGCATTTTCTAGTTTAATAGGATGGATGTTAAAGTTTAAGATGTAAGATGAAATTTAAAAATACCTGCCACATTCAATTCAAGCATGTTCCGGTTGTTTTTAATCTTCAGACACCGATACTTTTGGGGGAGCATTAAGATTTTAAATGCGTTACCAAGCTCACCTGGATGTTAAAATTACCTAGATGGATATTTTCTCTTTTTAGGCTTTTACGAAAATAATTATTTATTAGGATTTGCGTTGCAGGAATATCTTAGCCTTCCCTACGCGGGGGGGATTTAAAGTTTAATAATGCTAAAGCAGATAATTAAAAATTAATTAGGTTTTGTTCCCCAGTGAAAAAAAGAAAAAAAAAGTTAATGATAATATAAATTCCATAGTGTTTAGGTACATCAAGACTAACTCCTATATATGTCGGTGTTTTGAAATCAAAGATTACAGTTCGCATAGTGTAAGCTCACGGAAGCGGAATTTCGGAGAAATAGCACTAAACATATATTGTCTAGCATTTTCTTCATCTTCTGTTTTTGGATCACTTCGTCACTGAGGCCATTTATTATTATTTACTATTCTTTAACAATTTTTTTGTTTTTATTAATGAAGGTTGAACTTTCGCACGCGCTATTGGAGAATGTTTTCAAGATATTAATTTTAGAGTAGCGATGCGCATGTTTAATCTTGCCTAGACGTGGTTTCGCTCATTGTTTTTTCCAAAAATTTAGTGAAATTGTATGAAATGTATGATTTTTCATTTGCTGAAAGTGTATTGCTAGTGTATTTTTAATAGGATAACTTATATATTTTACAATGGAGCTTGCAAAGAGAAAGAATTTCCTTCAAAATCACGGTAAAAAATCATGCACTGACATTGCATGTCTTTTGATGTTCATGGCATTTTGGATTTGCCTGGTAAGTCAAGTATGTTAATTAATTAATAAACATTCCAAAACATTTGATAAATCTTGTAAATAAATTACCTGTTCGTTTGAGCTTTAAAAATGAAAATGCCTAACCATCCGATTACGCTGAAACTTGTTGTCGTTTTCGTTTGGTAATCCGGAACAGCTCTTCGATCCGGGATGCCAATCGAACAAGCAAACATATTTCATTTCGTTTTCATTTGAAGTGTATTTGTCGTTGTGTTTGTTTATATGTATTTCCAACCGCCTCACTGTCAATCTGATGACGATAAAGCGGATGGAAGACAAATACTATTGGTCATAGTTATATGTTTTTATTACACCCAATATTATTTCATTATTTGTTCAGTTAAATTTGTTAATAACTTTCAGCTGATCTCGTCAAAATTGAAGAATTATTAAATGCATATCCATTATGACGTTAATGGTGTTTGAATGCTTCCGGTTTTGATTCTGAATTCAAAGTCAGAAGCCAATTTCTCTTCTTTCTAGGAGAGGAACTATTATTTTAGTACCAAAAGAACAGTTTCAGAAGAGTCCGGAAGTCTTCCGGATTACCAACCGAAAATGACATTAGATTAAAAATTTCAAGTTTCTGATAAATTGCGATGAGCATCATAAATTCAAGATCTTGATCAATTTCAGTCATATGGGTTGGTTTTTTTTAGAGACGTTGGGTCATAGCATAGATTTAGAAAAGTTATTAACAAATTCTATATCTATGGACAAAACTGAATCACATTCAAAATATATGTTTGTTTATTGCCAAAAAAATTAAAATCACAAAGTTTTGACCTGATAGATGGCTCCATTTTATTCATTTACAACATAAATTTGGTTTTTGTATTTTTTTCTGCTCAAGTAACTTATCAATTGAAATCAGATTCTTTTCAAATTTTCTTAATCTTATAATAAAAGTTAAACGTAGTTTTATATTGGTTATCCCGAACACTTTACAACTCTTTTGAAAGTATTTGTTTGGTAATTAAATGACAGTTCTTATCCTGGAAAGAAGAGAAAATTGCTCCTGGATTAATACCAGAAGTACTCACAAAATTAACACACCATAAATATCAATACTGTTAATATTAGCCGTAAATTATAACCAAATTTAATTAAACAAATAAAGAAATAATATTAGGTACCTATAACATTAACATTTTTGCAATGGCTAATATTAATTTTCTTCCGTCTATTTCATGGTCGTTATATTGACAGTCAATCAATCCAAAAACAAAAATACATCGACATGTAAAATTCAAATTCGAATGAAATATATTTACTTCCCGGATCAACGAGTTCTTCCGGTTTACCAATCGAAAACAATAATAAATGTAATTAAGAAATCGAGCTCATCGCGCCACCTACCGAAAAGGAAAGAACAACGTATGCCAGGCCAGCTTGTAATGAATAAATTTTAATCATAGTCTAAGTTTCAAGTTGTAAGTTCTTTTTAAAATCAAAATTTATCTATCTTAATTTTAACAGGTAGTGATCGCAATATTCTCAGTAATATATGGAAATTATCTTGCTATAATAAATGGTTACGATACTTTTGGAAATATTTGCGGCGTTGAAAAGAATAAAAACTACAAGAATTTCCCTCTATCCGGACTTGATACTTCGAATAAACCCTATGTTTTTTACTTAGATTCATGGGACATACAAAAAAACTACAGTACTAGGATTTGCGCGGAAGAATGTATGGATCAAGAATTAGTTAGCGAAGGTGATATATTCGATAGTCTTACATGTCTTATTGGATTTATGTTACTCAAAGGAGAAAACCAGTTAAACTTCTTTATAGCACCAGTAATTTTGAGTGCAATTTTCGCTTTTTATATCGCACACACTGTTTTTCTACTCTTTGAAGTTGGTTGTTTTATTTACTTAATTTTTTTGTTTACTAAAGTAATATTTTATTTTTAGATAATCAAAGATACTCTATTGTTTTGTAAGGACAGACAAGAATGCGGACGTCAGACGCAAAGCAATCGGGATCTGTTTTTTAACAATCACCATGATTTGGAAACGGAAGCGGAAAAGGATGACATAGAAGTCATTAAAATTTGAGCTATTGGTAGCCATTTGTTTAAGCAATTTTATTTTAATTTTATTTAAATATTTTGTACATTTTGAACCACCACCACGCGTGTGGTGCGTTCGCCCTAGAATTTATTTTCACCTTACCCTACCTTCGAAAAAAATGCCTAAACAATGCTACTACAATGCATTTTTCGTGTTGGTCTTCGAAAAATAATAATAAAGTGCGACGACGCATTGAACTGAAATGCGATTATTTTTTGGATTAAGTTCACCAGAAACTCGCATTGTTTGGTGCTTGTGTCGAAAGTCATCGGAAAAACATGAAGCTCGCACAATGCCACTAAAAAACGCACTTGATCGCACTGTAACGCAAAAACCAATAATGAGTTACATTATGTCCGAAAAATGTTCCGACCAACTTTTTGGAAAAATACTATGTACTTTAATATCGCTACCTTCTACTGCATGAATTATGAACGAATTAAAATAAAAAAAAATGTCAACATATTTTTATTTTAATTTGGGAATAAGAAATAGAAGAGCATACCAAACTTTTTTTTTGGATATATATAATTAAAAAACAAAACCATATATGGGTTTGTATGCACTAAGGCCATTTTCATTAAAAACCATACAAGCCAGGTATGGTATGCATTATCATACATTTTTATTTTAAATTTTACTTATTACCTATTATTTTTTATCATCATTCATGGAAAAATGTGAAGCAGTATCGATTATCTTTGACGCACAAAAATAGTTGACATATTTTCAACATAATCAGATTTTACGGATTTGAATGGAATATCTTAGTTATTTGTCTGAATTTGTCTGCCTTTTTTTTTTGACTGAGTTGGTGTTCCAGAATGTGGAGGAGCTGAACTTCCCTGATTTCTGCACGGTGTACAATGAATTGATCAATTGTCATATTTGTAGGACTTTCTCATATGATTGCTACTACATTTTTACCGAATTTGCATATATGTTCGGCGACAGCTTGTTTGAAATCAAATAGAGCCGCATAAGGTTCAACATTTCACTTTCACTCGAAATGAAATCGAAATCGATCGAAAATGAATTTGTGTGTTTTACATTTTACTTTAATCGATTTAGATTTCAAATTTTTCGAAATCGATCCAAAGTGAAATTGTTGTGTTCCACAATTCGATTTTGTCGATTTAGAAGTGATTTCAAATCGATTTGCGACAATTATTTGAAATTGGGAAAACAGAGTAAGAAATTAAATTTTACAAAAGTCTGAGGAATTTGAAGATAATCTTAGAGGTTTTAGGAAAAGAGATCGAGTGTAACAGAAGTTTAGTTGGAAAATTTGAGAAAAGATGTGAACAGTCATGGTCCACCACTGAGAACGCGAGTGGATGGAAATAAAATTGATTCTCAAAAATCTTTAGCAATTTTGTAAAAATTTTGCCACAAAGCGAAGTCAGCATCTTTTCCGATTGACCTTTTGAAATTTTTTTCGCTAAGAAAACGCAAAACTGCGGCCAGCTGAAACGTGACAGGAATTAAAGATTGCTCAGGGTGAGGTTCCACAATTTCCAGAACCATTATTAATTGTCTTTTATTTAGACGGTAGCGAATAAATATTTAATTTTACTATTAATAACAATTGAACTTTGGTTTATAGCTTTTATAACATAGGCAGGCTCTCCAATTTCAAAGGGATTATCTCATCCCTCAGCATTCGCCTTTTAATTTTTTTCTTGAGTGTATTTAAACCCCTCAGTCTGCAATCTCGCAGCAATGAACACAGCACTTATTAATTATAATTTAAAACGCGTGAATAACAAAATAACTAACCAGCAAACAATTTCCAAAAATAAACATAAGGAAAGGCTACAGTCCGCTTGGGGCGAACAGTATGATACCCTATCCTATCCTTATCCCTATGTACCCCAAAGAAAAAATTCATAAGGAAGATGATAGATAGCATTTTATTTCATTCTATGAAATTTATAGAAAAAAAATTTTTTTTGAAAAAACGCCCCCAAAAAGTGGGCGTGGCCAAAAACTTTGTATGGGCGATATATTGCAAAAAAAATATTTGCTAAATATATTGTTAAACATTTTTTTTTCGATTTCTATGAAAATTTTCAAGGAAAACAGCATTTTAGTGAAAAACGCCCACAAAAAGTAGGCGTGGCAAAAAACTTTATATGACAAATTTATAAAGGTAGGCAGTACCTACATATCTTGTGAAGGTTTTACAACTTTATCTCTCTAACTTAAGCCTTAAAACGGTTTTTTCTAAATTGTGGGCGTGGCAGTGGGCGGATTTAAAAACTTTTAACACTTTACCATTTCGGGACCCTAGGGAGTATACGCTCCAAATTTCAGCCTCCTAGCATGACTTTAAAGGCCTCAAAAGTTGATACGGACGGACGGACGGACGGACGGACATTGCTAAATAGTCTTGGGATTTGGTCCTGATCATAAATATATATACTTTTATGGGTCTACGACGAATATTAAGGGGTGTTACAAACTATGTGTCAAAATTAATATACCCTTAGGATAGGGTATAAAAATGTGTCAAATGGCAGATATCAGCTGTTTTCAATTTCACGCAGTGATTTCGAAAAAAATTCGAAGTTACGAAATCGATCGAAATATAGAACACTGAAAATGATTTCACTCGATTTGCAATATCGATTTCAAATTCATTTCACTCGATTTCTGGAACCTAGCTATAAGTTTTTTGATTATTCTGTAGGCATAAAAAGCAAGATTTTATTACGAACATGTCAACCATATGACAAAATATTTTCATGTACAATATTATTGGTTTTAAATTAATTCTATATAGACCGAGCATTCCAAACACAATCCCAAAAAATTCAGTTAGTGCATATACCTACTAATGCATAGAAGACCATATATGGCCTCATAGAAAAAGTCGTAAAAATGGCTTTATATTTTGACATTGAAAAACACTCTAAAAGATTAAGAAAGCACAGATATATATTCGGTCAATAAATTTTATCCAATATTTACTATTTTTTTTCAATTATTCAATTTTATCCCAATCAGGGAAGACTATCTTGTTATAGTTTTAATCATAGGCCAGGACCGTGCCGTAAATTTCTTGCGTTAGAGGTTAAGCACAAAATGTTTGGAATTAAAAATGTATTTACTGTTTAGCATTCCTATTAGGCACAGATGTATTCCATGGGATAAAGTTATATTTTCAAACATGAACAGATAAATGTATTAAGCCTTAGATACCAGCGGTGGTTCTGCTCAAATATTTTTTATACACATTTATCTATCATGGTATTACATTATGTAATAGGTAAGCTAAATTAGATACATTTATTATAAATGTATATTTCTAATGTTTTGTATGTATATGTACATAGTGTTATCCGTTACATTGGTCACTGCAATAACGGTACGGCGAATTCACGAATTCCGTACTTTTTTAGCAATTACGCAGAAAATGATTAAGATGAAAATATGATATTTTATAATTGGCTTGAGGGTTATCATAAAAATGAGGAAAGCGTTTACCTATTGGCAATTATTACATCAATTATAATGATAATTCAGAAAATGTTTAATATTACTCATCAATTTGAAGTCGTTACTTAGAATCGCTACAGCGTTTTCTTCGTTGTCCGTTGTTTTTGAAAACCGCCAGAACTTCCCATTTTTGGCATTGTTGTACACATATCATTCTTTTTTATTAGGTACTATGGGCTATGGGTTCGTCTGTTAGCACGCACTTCAAATTTCCCAGATTGATTTTATCATGCTTTTTGCTTATGTAAGGTAAAATGTGAATTCTTAACAGCCATTCTATAGATTGAGGAAAGTTGAAGATAAGCGCTATCCATGCTTCACACATTGTAATCGTCGACCAGAGTTGATTGATAGGTGGATAGGAGGCTTCAAGAACATGGCGTATACAGTTGTGGCAATGGAAAATGTGGACTTTTGTTTAGCAAGAAGAACTGTAAAATTATACAAATTCTGAATTTTAGGCATGGAAAACAATTTTCGCAGGAGCTGACCGAGTTACTGCCATAAATATTTAACGCGGCTCGTGTAGTCTCCACAATATTTTAGTACTATTTATCGATGGAATCACTTCGTGTTTTTCCTCCTTTGAACATAATACTATCGAAGCCGGTCACACGTGAATTTTGGAACTTATAATTAAATCAAGCTTAGTTACTCTTGCTGTTGTGCGAAGAATTTTCATCTCAGCATCTGTCGATTTGTAATAGTACTTTTTGTATATTGCACAAAATTACTTAATTACTCTGTCAAATCTGTAATGCGTATATTTGGTAACTAAATTAGTTAAGTGCTGTGTTTTTATTATACATTTTTAATGTTAAAAATTGTTTAATAAAGTTTATGTCATAGAGAAAGGTTAAAATTTTCAAATCTCAAAAGTGATTCTATAATATCTCCCTTGTGGATAATATAAAAGAATGCACAATTATAATTACTTGTGATAGAAATTTAATAAAGGTAAAGTGTAGAACCCATTACAAGTGCCTTCTGTTAAGGGTAATCATTTGCTTTTACACTACACATGCTGAAGTCATAGTAAGTCTAAGGGTAAACAAGAGTATAGGTAACATTGATTTGTTCATTATATACTTTATAAGTACTTAAAACAAAACTAAAACATTTATTATACTTTAATTATAGAACATAATGGAGCCTGCCAAGCGAAATCATTATTTTCAGAACTGTTATAAAAATTCAAAATTATGCACCGATACTGTGTGTCTTTTGCTGTTCATCATATTTTGCACGTGCCTGGTAAGTTATTTAATAGAAAATGTTTTATGTTATGGTATATATATAATTGAGGTAGATATGAATATTTTACTGCAACAGTTTTTAAGAACAGATGCAAATGGTGAGTTTAATTTAATAAATTTATTATTAGGGTTGATTATATTTAAATAAGAGGTAGTTATTGTGCTTTACAATACAAAATGTTATTTTTTTGACTAAAATGAAAACTATATTATTTGTCACAACAAAATAACTGGACATGTTGTTTGAGCTTGAATAGTTTTGTAAAGTAGATAAGTGTGTTTCCAGTTTTCTTTTATAGAATTTTCCATTTCTGTGTTGTTTGTTTTTATACCCTTTTCTGAGGGTATATTAATTTTGACACATGGTTTGTAATACCCCTTAATATTCATCGTAAACAACTAAAAGGATATATATTTATGATCAGAACCAAAACCTAAGACTATTTAGCAATGTCCATCCGTACGCAATTTTTAGGCCTTTAAAATTAAGCTAGGAAGCTGAAATTTGGACTACATATTTCCTAGGGCTTTTTTTGAATACGCCCACTGCCACGCCCACAATTTAGAAAAAACCGTTTGAAAGCTAAAGTTAGAGAGACAGAGTGTTACAACCTTCACCAGATATGTAGGCACTGCCCTCTTTTAAAAGTTTGTCATATAAAGTTTTTTGCCACGCCCACTTTTTGTGGGCATTTTTCACTAAAATCCTGTTTTCTTCGAAATTTTTTTTATAGAAACCGAAAAAAAATGTTTAACAAGATATTTAGGAAATATTTTTTCCAATATATCATACATACAAAGTTTTTGGCCACTTCCACTTTTTGGGGGCGTTTTTTTTCCAAAAAATATATATTTTTTTTAAATTTAATGTAATGCTTTTTTGCTTTGGGGCATATAGGGATATGAATAGGGTATCATACTGTTCGCCCCCAAGCGGATTGTAGCCATTCCTTATTTTTATTGTAATAATTCATTACTAAATTCGAATGAAAACCGTCGAACCGTCGGAACCGTCTAGCTCCATTTTTATTATATTTGAGATTTATATATCATTAAAAAGGTAAAATGGAAACGAACAGTCTGATATAAGGATTAACATTGAATTCAAAGCTGTCTTACTTTATGTTAATAGTGAAAGAGCAATTAAAAGCAAAATTAAACACAAATATGTAGTCAATAAGTTGACAGTAAATATTCATATAGTACAGTTCAAGTAGAAATGGTTAAGGTTAATGAAATAAAATAATTACTGAAATGTTTCGAAAATTTAAGAACCCAAATTAAAATTCTGAACATAATTATTGGTATTGTACATAATTTCATAATTTAGTTTTTGTTAAATTTGCTACCGAGGTGAACAAAATAACAATCATACCAATCCTTCAATCGACTCCAACATCTTCTGATTTACTGGTTGTAGATACCAGACTGAGCAATGTTTTATTTTAATTACAATGCAAAAATACATAGGTAGTAACCATTCGAATTTAAAATAAAGCAAACTAATTAGTAGGTACATTAACATGTATTTATTCTAACAACTTTTAAATTAGTTTAAATGGCATTTCAAAATAACATGAGTTACCAATCGTCAAATCTAATAAATAGTTTAATTAAATGCTCGAAAACTATTCATTTGATTTCTATTCGATAAGAGTTTTTCACGTAACGGTTTTATCGAACACGAAAGCAAAGACCCCACTAGAGTCACTGACTAGTTCCCAATCAAAGTCGGCGTGCACCAGATAAGCATACTAAGTCCTTTTATTTTTATTGCAGTACTTGATTAAGGAAAGGTTATAGACCCTAAAGTACACAGTTTTTCTTTGGTGATGATGGGGCTATCATAAGCGAGAATCAATCTTCCCTGTATTTGCCCAAAACAGACAGAGTTTTGTCCACAATTTAGCAAGTTACTTGATTTAAGCACCTTAATATTAGGGCTTAAAGCTGGAGTTTGAAGACCTCAAACTTCTCGGCTACCTTTTTATTGCTGCTAGTTTTAATACTACGGTCGTAGCACTGCTTCGGCGGCTTGAAAATTCGTAACAAATAATAACTCAAGAAATCTTAAATTAAATAAAAATCATATGTAGCAAAACAAATTAATCTTACTCGTTGTGTGGAAGATCCAGCGGGGATAAGCCATTTCTTATAAATTTCCGTTGCACGTTCAAATTTGAAGACATATTGACTTCATCCCTTTTAGAATATAAAAAAATACACAACTTTCGAAAACATTTTTTTTTAATATACACCAGTTTTTACGTAAAGTGAGGTTTTTTGATTTGATTAATAGGAAAGTTTTATTCGGGTAAAAAAAGTTCTATTTGCAACAATTTTTATTTTTATATAAAAAATAAAATATTTTAATTATACTTTTTACTGTCTTAAAGATATACATTTGAAGAGGAATTTCTGAAATTTTCAAAGGAAAATATTCAAAACTCCACCATTATAACGCCGTTTCTGGTGATCACTCGGAAAAAAGGTGCGTCCGCATTGACAGAAGTGAAAAAAAAAATCATGTTTTAGTTAAGACCATAAACTAGAATTTGGACGAAGCGAAAAAAAAAATGAAAATTGGATTTTTGGCACACCATTTTACCAAAAAATGCTAATTCTGGTCAAATTTGCTCAAAATTTTTTTTTGTAAAAAAATTGTATCTCAAAGACCTGTGTAAAATTTCGTCAAGATCGGTTGAGTGGTTTTCGAGAACTTTTGACAACCGACTTTGAACACACAGTTTCGAGAAAAACGCGTTTAAATTTTGGATAATCTCAAATAAACCTCCTGATTCAATTGAGTGCACACCTTTCCAAGGCTGTATCTCCGAAACTTTTATTCGAAATGACTTGAAAATTTAGGATAATAGATATTCTCGAGATGTTGTAGAAATTAATAAGACAAAAAAAATTTGTGAAACCCATGTAACCCCTTAAACGAAATGTGGAAACGTTTTAAGATCGACGTTAGAAGCAATCCTTTTGCATTTGCCTTGTTCGCCACGAAGCGAACTGAATGAATTCGCGATTCGATGTCAAAAAACCCATCTTGTTAAAATTAAATTGGAGTACGCTACGGACGGCTCAGTTTGTGATGCCATGTTCAAAAGAAAGATTCAACTCTTAACAATATTGCTTTTTTCTGAAAAAAGAAACCCGTTCACGTACTGAAAAAGTAGTGAAAATACACAAAACTGAACGAAAATAAAAAAAATTGTACATGTATAAAACGTACTTTTATTTAATTTTATTCACGCAAAATTTTGGCTGGCGCAGTTTACTTTTAATGTCAATTATCAGAAAGAAATTAAGGCTGAAATTATATATGTAGATCATGGCCTCAAAAATTGCAGGAATATACATTTTTTTCTTAGTTTCAAGGCTTAGGCCACTTATAAGCACTTGAAGCTTACACTGCCATCTATATTGAAAAATGGATTACTCTAGATAGAATCATAATAGTTCTGAAATAAATCAAAGTTACACATAAACTATACAGCGGCACGACATTATGTATTTTCATTCAGTTATAAAGGAAGTGCGACATTTTGTATTAGGTTGAAGATAAATAAAAGATTGATATTGGAAATTAGTGGGAAATCAGTTTGTTAATTATTTTGCGTTACTTAACAGGAAAATTAAGCCAAATGCCAAATCATTTCAAATACAAGTCAAACGGTAGCAATATGTTCCATTTTTTTTATCAAAAAATTAGTTGTTATGAGTAGCTAATTCTTTAATTATTCGAAATTTATTTTGTTGTTCAACGTGCGAGAAGAGCAAATACAATGTAAAAGAACTATATAAACTGTACTATGTGGTATGAATACATTTAATAGGAAGTTTGCATAGAGCTAAAATTCGTCATTTCAGGCCAAATGTTCAACATTTCGAAATTTTCTGACAAAATCTCTGAATCTCAAAAATTCCATCCGGCAGCGTAAAATAGTATAAAGCAATTTTATTGCCATTTGAAATATTGAAAGTTCAGTAGGAACAGAAATATTTAATTTAATTTTATTTATTTGTAAAATGTTAAATTTTATTGCACTGAACATGTACTGTTACGATGCATGGTGTTTACTTCTGAGGGTTTTTATTTGGTCAAAGCATTGCCATATAGAAATTGCAAAATGTAGTGCAGATTCGAAAATACTAATGTTTTGTTTTAGGGAGATTCGCGATGGTTACACCTCTGCCATACAAAACTTGTAATGCCAGAGAAGAAACGAAAAAAATAGTTTTATATTAAATAATCGACTTTTATTGCCATGTACGTGTAGCTCATAGGATATTTTTTTGTTATAGCGACACACACATACATATCTTGAAAACACCCATCTTAGATGCGTTAATTTGTGAAAAGGAACAATCTATTTAAATCCTTTGCAGATAGTGATTGCGACAGTATCGGTCATTTATGGAAATTACCTTGCTATATGCAATGGCCACGACACCTATGGAAATATTTGCGGCGTTAAATACAACCAAAAATATGAGAACATGCCTCTCTCTGGATTTGATACATCAAACAAACCGTATGTTTTTTACTTCAATTCATTGGACATTGAAAAACATTGTGGTGCGAGGATTTGTGTCGAAAAGTGTACGAATAATGATTTGGAAACTACAAATGATATATATGATCACTGGAATTGGACCAATACACAGTACTGTAGATACGATTTTCCAATTGTTCAATTTAATCCTTTCGATACAAGACGAATCATTTATAATCATATGCATAGATTAGGACCGTGTCCTGATATGATGGTGTCGGAAAAGTTAGACGCAAAAAATTTGAATGAACTATTCGGAATTAATAATTTATTTACTTTTTAGCATTATTTTTAGGCACAGATGTATTCCATGGAATAGCGACATGGATTTAAACGTGAAAAGGGTGTATTCAGCCTTAGATACCGGCAGTGGTAATGCTCAACTATTTTTTGTACACATTTATCTATCGTGGTATTACATTATATCCTTGTGCGTAGTTGCAATAGGTAAACTAAAGTATATACACTTTTATTATAAATATATTTCTAATGTTTTGTATATATATGTACATAGTTTTATCTGTTACATTGGTCATTGTAATAACGATACGGCGGTTGAGGCACATCATATTCTGGATAATATGTATTCTTCTTATAATCACGAATTCTGTACTTTGTGCTGGATTCTGGCTTTCTAGAAACTTTAACAATTACGCAGAAAATGAGCAAGATAAAAATATGATATTTTATAATTGGCTTGAGGATTGTCATAAAAATGAGGAAAGCATTTACATATTGGCTATTATTACATCGGCTATAATGGTAATTTCATTAATTCAGAAAATTTTAATATTACTCATCAATTTGAAGCCCTTTATAATCATAGCTCCAGCATTGTTAAGAAGGACGTTTTCGTCATTGTCCGTTGTTTTTGAAGAAGCTTCAAATTGCATAATAAAACTGCCAGAACTTATGATCATTCCCATTTTTGGCATTGTTGTACTCATATCATTCTTTTTTATTTGGAGTTACGTGACGCTTTGCATGACAACAGCAGCTTATCCAGAATCTTTTCAGCTAACGAAGGATACTGGACCTGATGCATTTAATAGTGTTTTTGAAGTAAATTTTACCAGTAAGTATACGTGCATTCGCAATACTTTTACTTTATTTGTGGAATTCTTTCTTTGTAATATAGCATATGAAGGCATAACATTTGCTGAAGCGAAATCCATACAGAATTTATTATGGGTATCTATTTTAGGCTTTATATGGACAACAGAATTTATAATTGCATGTGAACAGTTTTGTTTGGATGCTGCTGTTTCGATTTGGTACTTCAAGAAACCAATAAGCTCACCGGCATTCCGCGCAATCGGTATATTACTAAAATATCATTTAGGTGCTGTTGCTATGGGTTCGTTTGTCAGCATGCTCTTCAAATTTCCCAGATTGATTTTATCATGCCTTTTGCTAATGTAAGGAAAAATTATATAAATTAAAATCAATACTAAACAGCCATAGTTTAGATTAAAAAAAGCTGAAGACAAGGGCTATTCATGCTTCACACATTGTCACCGTCGACTAGAGGTTATTGATAGGTGGATAGGAGGCTTTAAACACCCTGCGTTTGCAGTGGTGGCAATGGAAAATGTGGGCTTTTTTCCTGCAGGAAGAACTGTAAAATAATCCACTTTTGTTTAAAATAATAAATAAAAATTCCGAATTTTAGGCATGGAAAACAATTTCTACAAAAGCTGACCAAGTTATTGCCATAAATAGAACCACTGATCTGATTTTGTTCTTAGCCAAACTATTAGTTGCCAGCATTACTTGCTTTATTGGATTTATATTACTTAAAGGACAAAAGCAGTTACCTCTCTATATGGCCCCGATAATACTGTCTACAATTTTTACATTTTATATTGCACACACTGTGCTCTCGCTCTTTCAAGTTGGTTGTATTGCTTTACTATTCATTTCACTATTTCATTTTCGTTTTCCTTAGGCGATCATAGACACTCTGTTGCTTTGTGTTATCCAGGACAGACAAATGTTTGGCCGTATTGAACGATGGAAACAAACTAAATTTGTTCTGTTATTTCACAACGATCATGTTGAAACGAGCTTTATTAAATTCATAAATGTTCGATCTATTAAGACGCAGCTTTAGACAGCAATATCAACAATTAGTTGAGATATTTTTTGGTTTTGAGACAAATACAATGTTGTTTTTATTTGGTAATCCGGAAAAGCTCTCCGATCCGGTATGCTTATCGAACAAGCAAACATATTTCATTTGAATTTGAATTGTAAATGCTGCTGTATTTGTGTATATGTATTTCCAATCGCCTCACTGACATCTGATGACGACGAAGGGGATGGAAGACAAATAGTATTAGTATGTTTATATTACACCCAATATTATTTCATTATTTGTTTAGTTATATTTGGCAATAACTTTCAAACGACATAAGAATTGAATTGAAATTTTTAAACACCTATCATTAAGTCAGATGACCGATAACAAATGTCAAATTAATAGGTTAGTAACTGGAAAATTCGTAAAAATCGAATAAAACTTCACAAAAAGATGTTTATGAATTTTCAAGTTACTGAGCAGACCTAACAAGAAAAATGAGTCACCAGTAAAAGTTAATAAATAAAGAGAAAAAATTCAGATTATTTCATTTCTGTTATTAATATCGCATCAGTTATGGAATAATCCTTTTTAGTTTATAATAGATCCGATCATTTATATTTTAAAAGGGAATTTAAATTATTATACAAAAACGAATATGTGTTGAATAATCATTTATTAAAAATAAAACAAAAAAAATTAACCTTATTGCTTATTCAAATGGCTTTGGTTGCCTTCGGTTTTTTTCCTTTGCCCTTTTTCTTTTCGATAACTTTTTGTGCTAGATTTAATTGTTTTTGTTTAATTTTCTGTTCCAATTTGGCTTTGACAGGTTTTGTTTCTACAACTTTCTTCCTTTGTTTTTCTGAAAAAAAAAAATAAAATATATAAATAAATAAATAAATAAAATAATCAATAAATAATAAGTACTAAAAAAAAAAAAGTAAAAGTACGCGCCATAACTCGAAATTAGAATTTTGTGATTTTTTATTTTTTGAGAGGAAATAAGAGGGCGACTAAACTATCTCGAAATGAAACATCAGATTCAAATTACAGTTATTAGGTTTCTAAATAAAGTACATATCCGCAAATACATACATATGATAAATAAAGATTTTAAAAAATCTGTCGAAAACGTTTTAAGGGTAACGCTTTACGTATTAGCATAGGTTAGAAAATTTTTAACATCCGAGGGGTGCCGTGGTTATAGTCTTGTCTAGGCTAATGTTAGAGGAAAGAGGGTAAAGTAAGTATAAGACAAAATGAAGGTTTATCCTCTCCAATGCCAAAATAAGCCAATTCACAGGATCGAACACGTTCTCCAATTTAAAAAAAAAAAACCAAAATTAGATTTAAAAAAAAAAGACATTTTTTGGAGATCGTGGATTGAAAAGTTTCATAAAATATTTCCTCACAAATAAAACATTTCGTGTTAATTTTAACGGTATATTGTCCTCTGTATCTTTCCGTTACTCTATTCCTCATAACTTTCAGTGACATAAGCCTAATGCCCATAACCGTATCCGAAATGTTATATCATTTTCAGAACGTTTGCCATATCTTAAAAGTTAATAAATTAAACTAATATACCAGGATTAAAGTGGCTTTCTATGTTCAAATATCAATTCAGTTGTCAACAAAATTCAACTTCACAAGAAAACTCTAGAATTTCATTAACCCTAAACTGCCTGCAAATTACACCGATCTAGTCTGCAGGCAGCGCAAACAAACTCTTACGATGACATTTGGGCTGTTTAAATTTATTTGTTTTAGCAGTCTTTTGAGTCATTTTGACGATGAACGTTAAAAATGTCAATGCCTCACGTATGCTTTACAGTAAAAAAAGTAGCATAAAAAAAGGATCAGTTAACTATGGCGCGCATTTTTTGATATTAAGGAATTGAAGTCTCTTATGATCTTTGCATCACGTTTGCTCAGAGAAAGGACTTGAAGGGCACGTAGTTTGGCGTAATCTTTGTATAGAGTTCCATTGGAATGGATATAAGCATTTGGTGTTCCCATGCGTTAAACTCTAATTTTATATTACTGGTGGACAGTCCACAAAAGGACTCTAAAGCCTTTTCGGGCAAGCTTGTCAGCCGCTCAATTACCAAGGATTTCATATTAAGATTCAATTCAAATCACAAGTGTTCGAAATCGCATGAATAGTAAAAAAAGTTTAGTCCATTACTCTCAAACTTAATTGCCATTTCGATCTCAAATAGGGAAAGAATACACACAAAAATTGTGTGAAAGTGTTAACACTCCAAGTTGAAATAATTTATAAATGCAGATCAGATATTTTGTGAACAGACTTAAGTTGTTGTGAGCAAGTCGAATGCATCATAAAGCTAATAAAAGCAAAATTATAATTATAAAATCTTACCTGCTACCGCTTTCGCCACCACAATAGGATCCTTGGCTTCAAACAAATCATCATATTCATTTGCCTCATATGCATGCATTGGTTGCGTCGCTTCATTGCGCGCCTTCTGCTCAACTCTATTCACATACTTATCGCTGGCTGACTTCTTCAGTTGTTGTCTTTGTTTCGATGGACTAACGTAGTTGGGATTCTCCCAAATGGCATTTCCAGTAAATGAACCTTCAAATATTTTCACTGGATTCATAACAAAACGTGGACCAACCTCTGACAATCCACCGTCTTCGGAGAGAATTTGGAAATTCCTAAACCAAATTCTGTTGTCCAGGAATGTGAAGGTATAAACATGATCAACAAACGGCTGACTTTTTGGATGATAGTTGGGAACTCCAAACGTTTGTATAAACAATTCCTTAAGCAAAGACAAATGTGGTACTTCATCGAATTTCTGATCGAATGATAGCAATGGACGAGAACCGCGCAAGCAATTACCAGTCATTTTCAATTCACCCATTGTGTGAATGTTTTCTACCAGAAATTTCGCAGAAGGTCCCTTTGGAATATTTGACACCCACATGTAAAGATCACGTTTTCTTCTGCCTTCGAAAAGAAGCGATTTGTTGCAGTGCTTCATTTCGCACATTTCATTCACGAGAGAAAGGGTCTTGGAGCGTTCCATTTTTGATTCTGGTCTGTGGTGTGGCATTAGGGTTTTGATGTCGCGCATTAGATGACGATCCCTGTGATTGATACCACGAGCAGCAAAGACAAGTACACGTTGTTTGTTGGTCCATTTGTCCTAAATATAATTATATTTTTTATTTTAATTTTGTATAGAATTTGAGATTCAATCTACCTTTTTCGGAACAGGTTCATCCGATAGTCTTTTAGCTGGGAGAGCTGGATTTTCATCTGCCGGTATAACAACTGGTGCTGGTTTTTTCTTTTGGAATTTTCTACCCATTTTGTTAAGAATATAAAATTATTACTTGTAGAATGTAGTAAGGAAAACACACGTGCTACCGCAAACCGAAAACAATTTTTTTTAATGACAGTTACCAACTTTGTTTTTGACACAATGCGTTCAGGCAAATAGATTGGTCTGTTCAGAGACACAATATTGATAGATCTGTTTGCTTAAGATTCCATTTTTGTAGGAACTATTAAAAATGAAAAAAAAAAATAGTTCTTTCATGAGAGCCACCAACTTCCCAAGAATGAACGAATATTCAATGACACGATTTTATAGATCTAGATGATATAAACAAAAAAGTTCGAAAAATACTTTGGATTAGGCGATTTCAAGGCGGCTATTTTCTACTCCCCTATTTACTTTTTTTGGGGGAGTTCACAATTTACAACTTCCAAAATTATATTTCAAAATTATTATTGACATAAAACACGCCAAACATTTAACTCAGACGTGTAACAAGCATCGCAATACTTACTGAAGTCTTCAATTCAATATTGACAGATATATGTTAGCTTAGTAATGTACGAACTATTGAAAATAAGAAAATATACTACCTTCATGAAAGCCGCCAACTTCGTAAGCAATTTTAAGTATGAAATCTCTATGAAAATCATATTCAAATTAAATAAGTAATATATTACAGCAATTGAGTAAGGCTCATTCTTAAAAGTATTCACATAAGAATACAAACAGTAGGTTCTAGGTATTTCGGGTATATCGCATATAGATCGAACGAGGTAGGTGACCAAAGACAGCTAACTTATAGCATGATCAGATGACAGATAACTGATGACAGGAGTCGTTGGTGTGTTATTAGTTATCCAAATCATTAAATATGTAGGTATATTAGTTATCATTATCATTATCATTAGGTATAGCGGTGAAGCTAAAATTGTCACAGTTATTTTTTTAGCTGCCAAACCGGGTGGACTTTAGACAAACAATTTTTCTGCAGTATTGGATATAAATTTTCGAAAATCCAGTGTAATTAAGTGCTTTTAGGAATAAGTTTAAGAAGTGTTTTAATCCGGGAATTGTTATATATAATATACTATTTGATTGCTTCATCTCAATTTTTAAATCCGTCGGATGGAATATACGATCGTCAAACATGTAGAAACCGAATATCTAAACAAGGGTATTCGTCTATATTGTACCTTCAGTGGGTTTAAATATTTTTGTTGATGCCTTACAGGATAACATAACACGCGTAATTGGTGGAATACAGTCCGAAACGTTCGAAAAAGTGACGCAAAATTTGGACCTTCCGAATGGACCATTTGAAACAGAGCCGCGGACCTTTACAACGAGAAATTCACTTCAAATTCAAATGAATTATGTTTGCTTGTTCGATTGACATCCCGGATCGGAGAGCTTTTCCAGATTACCAAACGAATTAGCGTAACGCGGTGACAACGCTTACACAAAAGTTTCTTCCTGTTTTTTTCTAATAGTAGTTAAATAAATAGCTTGCTTATTGCCAATAATAGAATCAAAAATAAATTAATCCGACGCATTTCTTGTGTATGAAAAATGTCACGTTTGTATAGAAAAATGAGATCACACGATTTTAATGATCAAATTTTTTGAATGTGTTCCTCCGGAGGATTTGATATTAAAGGTTTACATGCCTTGGCGATTTTCCTACTAGAATTAGAACTAGGATAAAATCACTCCTTAGATCATGGACACATTTACAGATAGATTTAACGACTTCTAAGTAAAAGGGGCTCCTTTACCCTTATATGTACATACATCACCTTTTAAATAAATATAATCGAGAGCATTGCTTCCAGTAAACCAAGTGAATATGAGGGATAATTTATCATTTAAGTAATTATATAATTTTCACAATATAGGTTGGGTACAACGTGGACCTTGTCTTAAGACTGAGTTATAATTGTCGATTTTTCAGTCTTTACTCAAAGTGGATGTACAATTTCAGAGAGCTGTATAATTTCGTAGAATTATTTTGATAAGATAAATAACTACATAGCTAATTTATAAAACGTACATCAAGACTGCCTAATATAACTCCAAATCACGTGAAAGCTATAGAAACTCCGGCAGAGGGCGACATGTGCGCTCATATGGGGACGTTGCAGAGGCGTTGTTTGAATATGATACCGAAATGCTTCCATATCGTCAGTTGAGAATAACAAGGTCGTATGTGAATAGGAAATTCCGTTTACATACGACCTTGTTATTCTCAACTTAACGATATATCCACTCGAACAGAAACCTTGATTTTAGTAAAGGTAACACATATTGCAACGAAAATTACTCATGAAGCGTGATTTCTTGGCTACATAAATTATTTTACTTTTTGATTGATTGGCGTAAGTAAATTTTGTACTACTTTGCCATATCCCTCCATAAAAGTTATGAGCATACTTAATTCATAGCGGATTTAATATTCCCCCGAACGATGTAATAATAGAGGCGAATATTTTGTGAAGCTTTTAACACCTACCTTAGGTTTAAACATCCCAAGATCTGAAAACATTAGAACAAGCAGTGCAAAATGTAGCTAGTGCGTGATGTAAGGAAAGACACTCAAAGCCCAATTATTTTTTGTTGGCAAATCAGAGTTTTATGAAGCGCAGCCATAACTACTTAGTCAATGCAAAAGCTTCGAATGAATTTGTTTCATTTAAAATTCAAAAATAAATAATACAATCTGTAATTTAACAGTTTTATTTAAATATAAGTTTACTATCATATTTTTGTTTTAAATAAAATTGTACATCATGCATAACACAAAAAATTCGTCTAAGAACTTTTTTTTAAGGCAAATTAAAACACATAGTATTGATTTTGATTTGACTTTTCGTTTTCTTTTGGAAATTGCTGGTTAGGTTATACAGTGTAGTTATTCTATTATAATTTATTTAAAAATATTTCATAAGCTTATATACGCTTAGGAAATACATTTCTTTCTATTTTAAGTCCTGCTTTCTACGACTAATCCTATGTGTTTTATCTCATATACGTTCCCTCCTATTTCTGCAGTTTTTCTTTTTTTATTGTAAGTTACCTTTTTTAAAAGGTTTCTTAATTTGTTTTATGTTTTTTTTTGTTTTAACAAATGTTCAGCAGATACAATTAGCTAATAGCCAGTATTAGCTAGCTCTGCCTGGACATCCATGCTTGTGTTTGTTGGGTGAGAGTGAGTGGTGTCTGTTGTCTATATGGTAAAACATTGTTGTTGCCCCCGAAGATACAAAAATAAAATCACAAAAGCACTTTCCAAATTCTCATCATGGAATTGCGTGTCTGAATTTAAAAACACTTTCTTTCTTTCTTCTAAAAAAATGAAAATGAAATAAAGACATAGTACCTATAATACAAATGAAAACAATTATTATCCTTGGTGAGGACGACACTTTTCATAGTACAAGACCTCTGTTGTATGGGTAATTTAAGCAGCGCAATTATCCGCAACAGGGTGTACTCTGGCTAGTTGTCATTGCCGCGGTTGCATGCTGGGCGGCTGTTCACGATAAGCTTTCAGCTTTGTTTCCATAGCCTGCAAAATAAAATCAAGTAAACCAAATCAACATTATTATTATTATTATTCTTTTTTGCATAAAGAAAAAATGTTAGTTTTTTTGTAAGACAACGAAAGGAGGTGGACATTAGTAAGCAATCGTTCCATTTCAGTTTGATAAAACGGTTCACAGTCGTTTCACAGTCATGGGAAAGGTTGGTTAGTAAGAATACGATTACATTTATGTTGTTTTGTAAACAAATTATCTGATGATATAATTTGACAAATTGATAGAATATGTACTGTACAAGAGCAAAATGCATAGAGAGGAAGATATATCAAACAAAAGTGGTGTTACATTGTTCTGATCGTCGATGCCGGTAGTTGAAGCGGGCGATTGAACACCGCTGACACGTTGCGCAAATCGCTTAAAAATATTCGACCCGAAAGACGACTGGCTGGCTGAATTTGAGCTTATACTCGTTCGACTGCTACTGCCCGTCATATTTGCGAGATTGCTATCGGGTAGTTGAAGTGCGTGTTGCTCGCAAATACAACGAAACTTATCACAACGCGAACAAATAAGTGTCTTATCCAACTGAAAGAAAACATTTAAAACATTTTTGGGGGAAAAGAAAGAAAGAAAGAAAGAAAAGATAAGCGTGCAGGACACGTAAGCAAACAAAAAAATATTAATTTTCATCTAAGGATATAATTTATGTACTCGTAGTTAGCAAAAAATTTCCCAAAACTTGTATATTTTCTATAATACAACGGTTTAGTAGTCTCGCATTTGGAATTGTACTCACATTTAGCTTTCTTAACATATCAGCAACAATATTCAACGCTGTTGTGCGGGAACTCGCAGTCATGGCATTTCCATTCAGCAAATTGTCTGGATCTGAAAAAGAGTTCTCAACATCAATCGTTTATAGCTTATAGTAGCTTGTTAAAGAGCCAACTAGGAGACAAGCACACGACATTTAAGTTAAAAGATGAGAATGACCACCCAAATGGAATTAGTGTTTATGCTCTTTATTTATAAACTTTATGCGTTTCTTATATGACTGTGGTTGTGTAAGTGTGCGAGTGTGCATGAATGAATGAATAATTTACAAATTACATGTTGATGATTGAACAAACAAAAGCAAAAAAAATGTAGTAAGAAAATATGAATATACAAATCACTTGCGACACGACTTGGAGATCTTTAGAGCTCGTTTGGTTTGTTTTATTGATGAGATTATCTTACTTTTTAGAGAATTTTGATTATATTCATTCAGGGATGAATGACTGTTGCCAATGCCAATGGTTGCACTTATAGGATTGGGTAGATTCTCTGAAAGGACAGAGTTTTCAGCAACACCATTGGGAGTATTACTAGGATAACGTGTTTTGACATTAAGTTCCTGTTTTAAATCTGCAATAAAATTTATAAAAAAGAAATGTGTCAGTAGTGAAATTTTAAAGTGAAATTAAATAGTTTATTATTAAGAACTAAGTGCATGGTATGAACATATTAAGAGACTTTTATCAAAGATTTGATGAATCTCCATTTGGTGTTAAAACTAGTTTCTATTACGCCACAGAGAATAGTAGTTTTCCCCGTAATTCAATGACCTCAATACAAATGCCGGCACAGAAAACTAAGCCAAATCAATTCCAATGAAACACCAACAAAAATAGTTATGCGACAAACACCAGTTAATGTTAAAAAGAAAACAAAAAACTGCGCAGTGTGTATCACTCACTATACATCTTTGACACTTCATGGAAATTTCATTCATTCAACACATTCGTGGTATCGATTTTACCGATTAGTTTAACACAAAAGAATGGAATGAGTGTTATGACACATCGTCTGAATATGGAATTTGCACAACCGTATGCATAAAACGAAAGGCTTTTATTTTTGGCTAACTATAAAGACGTGGGATGACACATCGGGATGGTATTTTCGTACACAGCCTATGATAAATTAGTTTCATTTTGAAGACATCATTTGCTTGGGGTTAAGGACAAATTAACGTAGAATAAGGTTGGGAGCTTTGTTATTTATTGAATAAAACATGCAAAGAAGTGTTCAAAAGTGTATTTTTAATCCTATATGAGCTGTCATCACGTTTGGCCTTTTGATGAGCTGGAGTCACCCGAAGATAACAAGGACTTTATGTTCATCATTGTTTCAGAGTTCACAGTTGCCAACTCATTTAGCTTAACAATTGCAAATGGTAATGACGTTTCTGAAATTTTCTTTTTTTATTTTTAAGAAAGTTAAATTCACTGTGCTATTTCGGGCAGATTCAAAGATTCAATCAAAGCGGCACTCAAACATCTGTTTGACTCATAAGAGTCATGCAGTAAAATGTAATGGAATTAGGCAGAGCAGAACATTTATAACAGCAGAAGTTACTCTAATCAAACTTGTGTTGCATAAGAACGCAATGTATTGTTCTTTGTCAGGCCATAATCGTGTAAAATGAAAACTTTCAAATGTCGACATTCGCTCTCGGCAAGGAAGAAGAATCGCGATCTCTGGAAGAATCAACTTTAAAAGTTGTCAAACTAAAACCAACCAAAAGAAGAGCATCATACACCTTTTCCATGAAGCATCTTATTTTCCTACAAAAGCTCAGACATTACTCAATTTTTAAGGAAACTAATAGAACTTATTCTGCAAAGAGGAATTCGCTAACATGTGTTTTATCTTCTGTTGCGCAAAAACTATAACGAAAGCTGCACGCGTCTGTCTCTGAGAGACTTAATCTCCTGGCATGCCTCCTAAGTCGTGTTCAGAAAGGATTTCATTTAACGTCCAAAGTCGGGGTCTATTTAGATATGTATATTTTTATCGGTTCTGCGCGCATGACCTGATCTGATGATTGATGGCTTAATTGCACCTTAATCCTTCGATTGGAAGACACTACAGTTATTCAGAAGCAGTAGAAATACGTTCAAATCGGCATCCACAGACATAGAATAAATTTCGGATGCCATGACGCCAGTAGTTTTAGAACCATATGTTCATAACATGGATTCGTTACTCGACCAACAGTCCTAGCCTTCATTATTCCCTATTAGGCTGTATACAAGCAGAATGTGTAAAAATATGTAAGGTGTCGCCGTTGGTGTTGTGCTAGGACACGTGTGATAGCAACAATGGCAGTTCTCTGTATAATTTTCTTATTTGAAGATGTCAACCATATCAAGTTTACCATTTTGGGTTTCCTATTAGCCCTCAGAAAAGGTGTTTACAGTTGTTTGTTACAGCTCCAATAAATTTCGACCCTTTGATATTCTTAATAGTGCGCAAGGATATTTCACAATAGTAACGCGTCTTTTTATAATGAACATCACTGATTCCATATTTAAGAAAGAGTTGTCAGCCCACACAATAGCAGGATGTTCTCCTCCAAATAAAACAGCCTCAACAATGAGGACAAAGTTGACAAGATGTGGAAAATGCTTTTTCGTCATGGGCCCAGAAGATGCTATTATTGCAAGAAAGAAACAACAGTCAACAAAGTTATCTCGCCAACTCGCTAATGTCTGCCTCTGCCGTCTCGCATTTGATAATCGCCAACGTTCTACATCACGTAGCTAGCAGATAGATGATGCTTACAAAATTGTTGACGGTAATCGGCCATGAAATAGTCATTGAGACACGGAATATTTCGAGCAGAGAACACTTCAAAAATTAGACACTTCATTACGATCAGAATATAATTAAAATTAGAATAGTTTTCAATCTGCTATGAGTGTTCACTGATATCAACAAATATAATTAGTTATTGCACAACTCTTCGAATGTAAGTAAGAAGATTTGCATTAAAACTTTAGAACATTTTCAAAGTTGAAGTACCCTTCTTAGCTTATATTAAAGAAAGAAGGTACAACCATCAAACAAAGGAATGCCAGTCGCGATAACAAAAAAAACCTGCGAATCTGCATTACATGACGCAGTTCTATTTTTCAAACGAATTGACTCTAATAGCTCTTAACTTGCCACACTTAGGTAAACAACTAAATGTCATCGAGTCTTATTGTATGATAAATTTGCTAAAATATCGTAGAAGAGATGTTAAAGTGATAGCATTTCCAATAGCTTTAAACATATACACCTTCAATACTCTGCCGCATTTCCTATATTAATAAGTCAGCTTCCTTTAATTCTTACAGCATGGTAAATGACCTACCACACTGTCAGCAATTTAACCAAATAGTTTAATAGAAAGTTAAAACTCACCTCTTGTTTCATCCATCAGCCTTTGTAGCTTCTCCTGTAGCATCTCTTTCTCATCCACCTCCATTTCGAGTAGGGCATTCTTTTCGTATGCCTTGTCAAGCATTGCTTCGAAATCGGCTATACTCTCGTTAAGTATTCGATGAGCACGCTCGAGATCGTCGTTTTTCTGTTCCAATTGACGCAGATACTGCTTCATTGAATCTCGTTCGATTTTAACTGTATCCAATTGTTTTTCTATATTCGCAAACTCAATTATATGAGAATCGAGTTTCATCTATTTGAGCAAAAGGACATTACGCAATCGAAACAACAATAAATCCAACACTTTGTTTTCTTTACTCACTCTAAGAGACTCATTTTCTTTTTCCAAATTTGTTACTTTTAATCTGAGATCTTTGATGGCATTCTGTTTTTGCTCCAACGTTGCATCCATTTCAGCTTCCATTTGCCTGGACTGTTCAACATATTCATCGTATTCTTGCTTAACATCTGTCCATCTGCAAAAGTGATTCAAAGTGAAAATGTTTATCCTAAGGTAAAATGGAAAGAGTTCGCCTCTTACTCTTTGTGGTAAAGCTTCGCCCTTTCCTTCCAGTATCTGCATTCGTCTTCGACACTATTAAACATAGGCGGGGAGTCCATTTGTAAAAGAAAATTTGAAATCTATGCCTGCGGGCTGACGGATGTCTCTATACCAATGCGATGGAGCACTATTTCATTTGGTTTTTGTAAAATATAATTTATTAACAGGTGATTATCATTTAGAGAAGGTGAAAATATGTATTTTTTTTTTGTTTTTACTGACAGATAGTGAAAATCAAGGAGAAATGAAATCATCGCATCTTTTGGTAGAAAATGCGTGGACTACGACGCACATAACCATTATCGATCGTGTGACTGCAAATAAGTCTAATGAAAACTCACCAGATTAATTAAGTAAATATTGGTTAATTGACTTTAATCGGATTCTCAATACGTAAATTTAAATCAGAAAGAAAATCTTTAAAACTTCGCGTATGTTGTTTGGGATAAAATGCCATGGAAATGTCGTTGCCAGATCTCGTATAATTCTAAAGCAATGCGAAAGTTGGCATCGAAAATGGGTGAGTTTCAAGCAAGAAGCTGGATAAGTTTGCAGTTAATTGTCAACACAGTTGACATGGGAATAATCGTCGTATCGCACGAAACAGGTAGATCTTATGTGAGCCAGAAAGAAAAGGGTAGATTGCACCAAAAAACTACTTTTAAAATGAATTCTCGGTGTGGGCATGAACGTTTCGGTTCCAAACCATACCACTTTTGACAAAAATTTTGATTTGGTATTTGGGTTGGAAGAGTGATGCCCAAAAAACAGGTACCAGAGAGAACAAAAATATTCGACTTCCCAAGAGAAATAATTTTTTGTTTTAAATTTGAACGTTCTCCAGCTGCTAAAATTGCTATTATTCAAATTACGCTTTTTTTGTGTGTGTAGCCACGACGTTTATGGAAGGAAGAAGGCTCTTAGAAGTCTTGTGTGAATATGCTGACATTCAATATAAAAATACAATCAATTTATTATTTGTTGGCTTACTTGAAAATTCGTAAATATTTGTAAAAATACTTCAGAGCCATTACAATATCTATAACATTAGGTTGAGGTGAAAAGACTAGCAAATAAATATGCAATGTAGGCAATAATTTGAGCCGGCTTTTGTTGATAGAAAATGTTTTGTGTCTGAATCCAAAAACTAGTACACAAGTGTCACTTGATCTTGGCTATTGTATATCTGGTTTTGGTTTCGAAAGAAGTTTTTATTAGTAAATAAAGGAATTAAATCCGAAAAGTGAGAGGAGACTATAACATCTGCAATGGTCAAGTATTTAATTTGTTTTCGCATTGACATGTGCAGCTACTTTATTGATATGCATTTCCTACACAAATGTGGTTCACCGAGTTTGTTAACTATCTCACCACGCTCTATATTTTAATAAAATAAATAAATTAATGTTTGAGCTTATATGTTGACTATATTTAGAATATCACTCCCGAATTAGTATGCTGAACAGCTAATAAAACATGGATGAAAATATTGACGGATCGCTTAAGCCGCCGCCAGTAACATGCATTTGAATTTAATTTTTAAAAACCGCAGTTGCCCTTGGGTATTTTCGAATATTACTCAAAATATCATCGCTTTAGATGTATTATATTTCTAATTGCAAATTTGTCATCTTTGGAGACCGGAGAAGCCACATTTGGGTGGGCTATGGTTCCAGCAAAATGGGGCACAAGTCGAGCAACATTGATTTTTTTTGCTCATTAAGTATAATAATTGTGTAACCAGTGGTTTTGTTGATGTTGCTTGACCACTACAGAGCTCCGATTTGACGCCGTTAGTCTTTTTTAAGTATCATGTAAGATTATGTGTGGATTGAATTATATTAGTTGAAGCCTGATTGATGAAAATCAATATCAATTTAATTTTTCCTACTATACATAAATAACGTCAGTCGATAACAAAATATCAAGTCACCAATAGGGCCTAAACACTCGTATGACAGAGTTTATTAAATAGTTTCAATCTATGTATATAAGCTCGTGCGAAAGAAAATCACTATTAGGTGGCAGTGCTTTCCTTCTCTGAGCGTTTTCTTTTACACAAAATGAGAGGCTTTTGCCTACTGCAGCACGATCGGTTGGTCGAAAAACTTTGTTTTTGAACGTCTTAGGCAACATACTTAGGATGAAACTATTGCCTGCGGCGGATAATACATATAAGAAGAAATTAAAAAAGTCATTTTCATTACATGTTATTGGGGTTGATGACTGGTGATACAATTATACTTTTGGATTGCAGTCGAAAACTTTTTGGTGACCGCACTGTTTATTACAGCTGACAGCTGACAAAACTGTATTTAAAGAACACAAAACATATAAAAATTTTGCCAAACAATCTAATCGTAGCTTTAGAAGATTGTATTTTCATATAAATCTTGAGGGGTTTTGCTTTATATGTTCTGGCTAAAACCTATTATCTATTACTTATAAACTTTTGTATCACTGAACGCCACTTAATATTGTGTGACGATAACAACATGCAACTTCAGCCTTACAATTCGCTGAGCTTTCCGCATTCACACATAGAGTGCTTATTGCGCTCTTTGACATTTGTTTACTTCGTTTTATTCGTGTTGTTAGTGCTTTTCGTTTTTTCTTCCATTTCACAAGTAATTAGATGTAAAAGGTGATTTTTTTTTCAATTTTCTATGCAACTATAATAAAAAAGAATACTATTCCATATTAAAATTAGCTTACAATTTCTGTTGTAATGATATTTTATTATTTCTGAAGATCCATTGTTGTCCGCACAAAGAGTAAGCTATCGAAAAAAACAACATTCCAATCTCTGGATAGTCAAAGGGAGGATACTACACAAAGAAAAAACCTCACAAACCCATTCGCCATTGTTACTGCATAAAAATCGTCACCTTTTGGAACTCTTACTAGTTCTTTCAAATTGGAAAAGTTTAAACAAGCATTCACCACGAAATAATGGCCGATGCAGAAAAGCAGACTTTGCTGCCGAAGCAGTACGAATCCGGTGAAATGTATACTACCGGCGAAGGGTCCACCACTGCAGCTGAGGATGCAAATGCAGGTTCGTACTAAAAAAAATGGTTTTCTTTTCCTTCAGTTTTCTACTTGACTTTTCCCCTCGAGACTAATGGAAAATATATCAACGAATTCAACTGGTTATTGAACTTTTTATCGATGAAACCCTTTAAGTGTCTTCGCTTATTCACTTTCCAATTAGATGCAGCAAAGCAATCGTTTGGAAATTAGCCGTGTTTAGAGATCTAAAAAAAAAAACACTTCGTATGCATAAGGTGTGTGTTTGTACGTGCAGATTCATGTAATCAGCAATATCGTATTCCATTCCATTTAATCGAGTAGTCGCGAAAAGGCATCGAATTTTGCGTTGTTTTGCTCTTGCCATTGCATTTAGCACCGATACATGACTCATCGTCATGGAACATTTATTTGTTTCCCTCAATGCAGCCTATTGTGTGTGTCTATTCCTATTCATCATGCTTGACATTCTATGCTGATAACTTGCTTAATATTGTTTGTTATTTGTTGAACATTTACTTAAGATCCAACGGTTTTTGATAACACTGATGATAATATATGTATCCGGATCTATTTCGATGTCTTCTTATCGAGTTTTCCCAGTACGTCACGGGTGGACATAAACCGAAAATAGATTTGAATATTCTCTAAACAAAAAATGATTCGTGTGATTATGAAACAAGAAGCTGCATTGTTTAATGTGATATGTTTTTTTTTTTTTAATTTTTAGCAACATTGACATCAATATTTCGATCGGTAATGAGCTCACAAAAATGTGATGTTAACAGGAGGCTGCATTTATCAATAGAAAACTAGAGTATAATTTCAAACGGTTAGTGAAGTGGTCTACTATGAATATTTATTACAAAAAAGGTTGGAACTTGTGTTTTGTTTTTGCTTAAAAGGGTATTGGGTACAGTGAACTGATAGATGGGTTCGAAATGAGGATCCCCCCTTTAGTTTTGCTCTTGCTCTCATTTTAAAATCTAGAAATGTGTGCTTACCGATAAGAAAACTTGACATAAAAAAACCACAGACTAATTCCAATTGATATCTTTAATGAGTCATTTGCGGTTCCCTCTACCACGTTGTTATCATATTACAATGCTACAATGAACTACAGATGCTTGAGTGCTGGTGAACCGTTTTTTTAAATAATGTATTCATTCTTCATTTAGTGCAGACCTGCATGTAGATTTACTCTTTTTTGCGGCCAAAGATTGAAATCTTAGACTGATACCATGAAGCAAAGAAAAATAAAGTTAAATCAAACATGAAGATGCACATAATAAACGCTTGACTTGACACATTTTAATTAAACCGGCTCAAATGATTTATATACTTTTTCCAAATACTTGAGAGAAGCGTGAATTTTGCTTGGTATCTGCTGCTGAGACTACATTCAAAGGAATACATTGTGATTTTGTGACTTCATGATTATTGAAACTACATGCATACTTTTCCGGCTCCCCAACATTGGAGAATTTATAATTCCTAGAGAAACTTAAGCCTTTTATTATTATTACTAGACATACCCCAGGTTTTTGCCCATTCAGAATTAAGTTTCACAAACATTTTTTGAAAAAAAAACATACATTTTTCTTGCACAACGCACAACGCGAGGGAACATTATGCAATAGTGAGGGACTGATTTTAAAAACCACCCGAAAACAGACTCATGTTTGTCGTTGAAAATATCGGCAATTTATTATATTAGTGGTTTTATTTCCATTGGCTAAATTACTATATGCCGATTACAGACGATTCGACGATCAAAGTTATTTGTTTCTTCACGTTGTTGCAATGTAGACAAAGCCCGTATCTTAAATTTACATATTTTAATATAAAGGGTGATCCATTTCGAGGTTCCCTACTTTTTTAAAGAAAAAAACACAGAAAATTCAAATTTAATGGAGAATGTTTATTATCATTTGAAAGAACATTTTTTGGCATTTATTTTTTGAAGATTATGTCTATCAAATGTTGGCCGTTGCTACGTCGCAGATGGTCCATCCGTTGAGTCCAATTTTCGATCACTCGTTCGAGCATTTCGACTGGTAACTGGCGAATGACACGCGTTATGTTTTCCTCCAAGGCCTGAATCGAAGCGGGTTTGTCGGCATAAGCTTTTGACTTTACATATCCCCACAGGAAAAAGTCTAACGGTGTGATATCACACGATCTTGGTGGCCAATCGACCGGCCCAAAACGTGAAGTTATGTGCTCACCGAAATGTTCTCTCAAAAGTCCATTGATTGATGCGATGTGTGGGAAGTGGCGCCGTCTTGCTGAAACCAAATGTCGCCGAGATCACGAGCTTCAATTTCAGGCATCAAATAGTCGGTTATCATGGCACGATAACGGTCGCCATTGACGGTTATGTTCGCACCAGCATAATTTTTAAAGAAATATGGACCGATGATTCCACCGGCCCACTTTCTTTCCACTGGAACTTTTCAAGAGCCCATAGAGCGAAGCGATGTCGCTTGGGAAGGTCGAGCGGCTTCAGTTGTTGCACAAGCTGTATTTTGTACGCTTTTAATTTAAGATCTTGACGTAAAATGCGCGAAGTCGTTCCATACGTCAGTCCGAGTTGCTGCGAACGGCGCCGAATCGACTCTCGACGGTCTTTGTGTACACTTTCAGCTACGGCCGCTATATTTTCTTCACAGCGTGCTGGACGTGGTCTATTCGGTCGAATATTATCCAATAATGAATGCTGGGTCTCAAAATGGGTGATGGTGTTGCGAATAGTACGCTCAGTAGGCCGATTATATTGACCATAAGTTCAGCGAAGTGCACGAAACACATTCCTCACAGAACGTGAATTTTCATAATAAAGTTGAACAACTTGTAAACGTTGTTCACGCGTAAGTCTTTCCATTATGAAATGCCAAACAATACTAAACAAAAACAACATGACAGCATTACACGACTCACACGTGATCTGTCAAAAAAGGCTATTGAAAAAGGTATCTCTACTTGGATCACCCGTTATTACCATAAGGCAAGGCTACAGTCCGCTCAAAACGTTGCATCGTAAAATTACTAGAATAAATATTGGCTAAATATATTTTTTTACAATTTTTTTCGTTTTCTACAGAAATTTTCGATGAAAACAACATATTGTTAAAAACCGCCCTTAAAAAAGTAATTGTGGCAAAAAACTTTATATGACAAACTTGTGAAGGAGTTCCAACGCAAACCTCGCAAGGGCCGATTGTTCCCTCTTTTAGCTTGTTTTGGAATACTGTAATTCTGTGTGAAGTCCTCGGTAGAAATCTAAAATTTCAAGAATTGAATGTATACAGAAGCTTTTCGTCGGCATATAGCTCTTATGCTTTCTATTGGACCCGAAAAACTGAATTTTAAAGACTTAGAACAATTTTTGCTGCTGTCAGACCAGTTTTGTCTTTCCATTCGCCACAAAAAAAATTGTTTTTTAGATTCAGACCAGTTTCTCGAATCTCAAACGAAACGCAAGATTTGCGCGTCGCGTTATCGCACTAGCACCAAAACGTTTGACATTTCTCTCATGTAACTTTGGTGTTTAAATTTTTCGGAATGGTTCAGTTTGGATGATATCTATTAAATATAATTCTTTACAAGCAAATAGAAACAGTTATTAGAGAAAACATCTTCTTAAAAAATAGTGATAGTTTTTTTTATTTAATCGAAAAACAAAGTGAAATATTATTTGTAAAATAATGTCTGAAATTATACAGTTGACGAAGTGAGTGATTTGTGCAATGGAAACCAACATAATATTACGTCGAACACAAGAAAATGAAGTCACTAATAAATATTTTATATTATCATAAGTAATTGCAAATATGAATTTTCAGACCAGTTTCCCCAAAGTCAAATGGACAGCGGCATTACTTTGGTCAATAAAAGATTTATCAAAAGTGTGTCGCCTTCATACGGAAAAGCGTAATTATTGTTTCCGCAGAAATTATTTTCAACATTTTTTTTTTCAAACTCCAAATATATAAGGCACAATTTTATTATTTTTATTTTTATTTATAAATAATATAAATAAGTTATTAAGAGAACCGATAAACATTATTTTTTCCATTTTCATTTTGCAAATTAAAATTAAATTTAATGAATTTATTGCAACCCACCTGTGTTATATACTTTTTTTTCTATATATTTTTATTGATGCTGTTATGATTAGGATTGATTAATCATACCCCTCCCATTTTACGCAATTCCCACCGGTCTGCTTGTTTGTCTTGAAAAAGTATCAGTAGGCCTTACGTTTGGAGTTCATTCATGGCGTTTTTGCATTTGTTTGCTTTATGAGTTTTTGAACCTCGTTCTTGATTATTCAAAACAATAATTTTTATAAATTATTTCCCCTAATCAGTTTTTTGAATATTGAACGTGCACTGCCTCTACATTCGGAACATTACTGTTTAATTTTTAATACGTCTCTATAAACTTTTACGCGTGCGGAAAAAGCGCTTCTACGACCGAAGTTAAATTCAGCTGTAATTGTGCTATCAGTCATGGCTTACTTTGTCAGTTATGTTGGCAGTATTCAGTATCATTAGTCACCACCCCGTTAGTAATATAATACGAATATACAAACATCAAATTTTTTATTGATTTAATTTTAATTTATTTTTTGGAGAGATATGGTTGGCTTCTTTGAATTGGTCATAATGGATTGAAATTAATTGAATTTTGAATTAAGTTTAATTACTGACGTTCTGCCAATAATATTAATATGTATTTAGTTAGCTGTTAACAAAGTTACAAAGCAAATCTTAAGTGCCTCTTATATATCTGCATCTGACGAGAATTAACAGAAAGTCAACGCGTTTACTTAAGTTGATTGTTAGAGAAATTTCACAAGTATCACTTGCTTAGTTACTTAACGGACTCCCGACTCGTGAAGAGCCCCTGCCTCCTCTGCGATCCCGAGGTGATGGTGTGGCGGTCTTTCTTGTTGTCTAGAACCTTGGGCTGGGATTCGAAGATCCTCTTGGCTGAAGCATTATTTTCCAGTCAAAACTTGTTTTTCAATATAAATCATTTTAATAATTTCAAATAACATTTACTCAGCCCGAAGAGAAACTTAGGCTTGGCTGAAATCTAATGGGTATCGGTCATTTCACGTTTGCGAACAGACAGAAATGGCTATGGTATCGGGAAACACAGTACAGCGTTCAAGCAAATGCGATAATTTGGGAAAAATTAGTATTGAAAACATTTTAAAATGAGAATGAAAACAAAAAACCAATAATAAATTTAAAGCAGGTATTCGACATGTATTATGACTAACTAATGAGTTTTTAAAATTTTGAAGAATAATTACCTACAACAACCTTTAAAAATACATTCTTTTTACAAATCAGGTGGCGTTGCACAGGCTGTTGTCTCATCAATTGGCCCCGATGAGTTACCCCCGCCATACCAACAGGCGGCCAGTGGCGGCGTGCCGATGGTCACATGTCGCGTTTGCCAAAATATGATCGACATAACAACAAAACGGGAGCAGCATGTTGTCAAATGCGGACAGTGCAATGAAGCAACTGTAAGTTAAGAAAATCGCCAACATCAATAATTGTTTCTAATCACATACTCCTTGCAGCCGATTCGTAATGCTCCCCCTGGCAAAAAGTACGTTCGTTGTCCATGCAACTGTCTATTGATTTGTAAGAGTTCATCTCAACGGATTGCGTGCCCAAGACCAAATTGTAAAAGGATAATCAACTTGGCACCCAGTCCAGTCACACCGCCAGTGCCCGCAATGCCTGGCATGTGTCGCGTCACTTGTGGTCATTGTTCGGACACATTTTTGGTAAGTTCACTAGTGGCAATGAATGAATTCCCCCATTTACATCGGTTTTTTTTTTGTCAACAGTTTAATACGTTTACCAATGCATTGGCTCGTTGTCCACATTGCCGAAAGGTCTCATCGGTTGGGTCCAAGTTTGCATGTGGTCGTGGTGTAATCTTCTCGGTACTTGGCTTATTTTTCCTCATTGCTGGCATCGCAGTCACCGTTGGAACATATAAATATGCCAAAGTGAGTTGAATTCTTATTTTTCACTCTTTACATGATTTTTATTGTTTTTTTTTTCTTTCAGGATCATGGTGGAATATTTGTTGCCTATATTGGCGCTTTCTTAATTGCTTCGTTTCTATTTGCTCGAGCGGTATACTATTTCCGCCTTAAAGTTAGTGCCATAGACGGGCCGATGTAAAACATTTAACCTTTTTTTTTATCATTCCTTTTTTGATATTACGAAAACCAAAATTCGATGCGAAAAAAAGAAGTAAAACAATAAGCAGCAACTGTTTGTAGTTAACGTATGCATAAAATACACATTTTTTTTCAGAAAGTTTCTTTTTTAAAAATAATTGTTGTTCGAGGTGATAAAAATTTCGTAGTAAATCAAAGGAATATGTCAGCCGTTATGAGCATGTGTTTTTTGTTATAGTTTAGTAGCTTTTATAGTTATAAAATGAAAATGATTTGTGTTGCTGTCGATGTTGATGATTGTTTTCACCAGCTGCAATATGATTAGATGCGAAACGTTAAGACGTGGATGATACTTTTCTTCTTCTGGTCATGAGGTGGTTGTTTGGCGATTTCGGTTATCGAATTTATTTTAATATGTATTTTTTTTTCTTATTTTATCTTGATTGCAAGTCACACATTCATGTTGGCGAGCAGTAGTGATAGGGATGCAAGTCTCTGTTTAACAAAATTTGTTTTCTAATTCATTTTATATAATTTATTTTCTATAAAATAAAAAGCTTAATTCATTTCCAATACCCCTTCTCAATTCATGCATATTAAACAAATGAACAAACTTTCGGACACAATATATACACAAATGGTTAAATGCAAGTAATATTTTCATTAAACAACTCGTGCATAAGAATATTATATTTAATGTCGGTTAGGAAAAGAAAAAAACAACAGAATCATAATTAACACACACATATATACTGATGATATAATAGTTCTTGTACTACTGTATGAGTATTTCATTGCAGAAGAAGGAAAACAAATAATAAGTAAAGCAGAAAAATCAAGTAAATATATATTATTATAATTAATATTGAACATACATATACACTTATAATATGAATAATGTAAATAAATTGAATAAACTTACATATATTGTTTGTTTTTTATACGAATAAGTCTTTGATGTATCATTTTGTGTTGTTTTGTATGTGTTGCTTCCGAGGAATGCTTCAGAATTCATGGTTCTCCACTGGTAAGGTTAAACATGGAGAAATCCGAGAAATATGAGCACATTCTTTCGATTAATATATAATGGAAATATACGGATCAGTTCTGTGTAATTAAACCAAGAGGTTTGTACAGCAAAGGCCACTTATAAATAGATGAAGCGGTCAAACGCGATTTTAATAATGCTTAGCCCTTAACTACCTACCTCGAGTCTCTCAGACTCTGGCAGTATGTGTTTTTGGATACAACTTTTGCAGGCGTGTTTTTATTCTTCACGCGTCATTGTACCTTCTATATACCTACAATACCGCTTGGATAGAGCTCGTCAAGAACGGCAGAGAGCGCGCGCTCTCTGTGGTGCGTATACTTATTTATGCCATATAGACATTTAAAGATGTTGATCGACGGTCCAAAACTCACCAGATCTAAATATCTGCTAGGGCTGAAAAGATGTGGCTTAACTGTCATTGTCACCGGTTTCAGTCCTCTTAACGACCATCTCAAAACTGTTGGGGGTTAGAAATTCGGGCCTTTGTGAGTGCTGTCTGAAAAGTGACGAAACGTGATCGGGATTTGCAAGTACCAGAAGTTTGCAGAAGTTTAAAGTTTGCTAGCTTCAGTAATCTATTTTCTGTTGTGAACTAACAGTTCTGTGGTAAATTTGGGCAACCTTTGTTGAAGTAGAATGGACCACTAAGTCTAACTGCTTTTTGTCCTCGGATAACACCTGTCAAAATACAATACATTACAATATTACGAGCACCTAAAGCCTGGAGCCCGTTTAGAGTAAAGGCAGGACATTCACAGAGGAAATGCTTCGCTGTGTCTTCGCCTTCTCCACAAGCGTCATATACAGTTGCTTCACTTACACCTAGTAAGTTTAGATGCTTAGCAAGTGCGTGGTTGCCCATCCGAATGCCTACGAACTCCTAAGCCCTAAGTCTTTCGCTAGTTATAGCAAAAATACCGCAGACTTTTTAAAGACTTGTGGTTTCAGAGAGGAGTTTTCAGACACCGAGATGCGTGTCGACCGCTATGCATCAGAATCCTCATTTTATTGTTTTTTCTTAGTTCTTCGTTTTACAACATCGGGTCATTGATGCTCTCTTGAAAATAAATGCAAAAAGTTCGTTCTGTAGTAAGTTTTAAAAAATGATTATTTATGTTTGTATTTAATTTCAACAAACAAAATTCTGACACAGTCGTAAAACTAAACTGTTAAGGGGTTTCTTCTTGTTTGTTTTGTCTGAGAGATCCTAATTTGTTTGTTTTATTATCAAATGTGGTTTGCGAATAAATTCTGATTATGTGTGCTTTGCGAGTATTTTGCCTGTTGATATTGTATTTCATTTATTATTTTAACCTCCACACTTGCGCTATAGTTTTTGGATCATAATTATGTTGCATTATGAGGCACACTTAAATACTAAAATGTCTCAGATGACTACAAGATGAAATATATGAGCACACAATTTGCTGACTGCCAAGATAGCTTTCAAGAAATTTAAGGCGGAATTAAACAATACTATATAGTTTTTAACAATCTAGTTGCTTCTGGGTCACCACCTAGGACCCTACGTAATGCATCACATGAGAATGTTAAAGCCTTTGAAATATTGCTGTTGCGAAAAGAATTGGGAAGACAAAAATTGTATAGGTTATTGTGGGACCACTGCGTTGGACCACTCTTAGAAATTAAATGCCGTTCGGAATCGTCATTTAAAATGTGTTAAATATATCTTCGCCCATCTTCGCCCGTTTGTTGCAGAAGCTAGGCTTTGGGTCCTGTATGGGCAGTTAAAGTCTGATATTTATTTTTTTATTTAAAAAAAATGTAAGGCAACGTTAAATGAAAATGTTCACCATCGAAGTATCACAAAAAGTAGATACGTCGCTACTTACGCATACAACAATAACTGACTTTAACACAAATAAAAATACAATTTTTTGTAAGTTGAGTTTTCTTCACTGTTTACTTTTAAAAATAGTTCCTAAAATTAAAGATAAGTATAATGCATCTAATCTTGAAGGAATAAATGCCTTCTAGATCTTACGTATAATTAAGTGGAGGATTGCTGTTGCTTGAACTGTCGCCGGAACTTAAAGTCTCTGGTGTTTCCTCCTTAGCTTGAATGCGAGATATACTCGGATCTTTCTTTTCCCTTTTTTCCCTATCCTTGTCCTTATTGTGCTTATGCTTGTGCTTGTGTTTGTGCTTCTTCTTGTCCTTTTTCTTCTTTTTCGTCTGAAATAAATGCGTTTATAGTAAAAAAATAAAACGCACAACTGGTCACACTTACCTTAGACGAATTATCAGATTTGGATTTGCTATCATCTTCCTGCTTGAACATTCCAGGTTCAAAGCCAACTGGGCCAGGTGTCTGCGTGGCACTGGGCAATGATATGGAATTATCTGAATAGTACTCGGTTTTTAGTCGCTTAGGATCGTTAGCATACATTCCGCTATCTCCTGTTATGCATGCTTTAACATCCACACCGTCTGTTTCAAATGATTCCATTTTAACATCATCCAGCTCTAATTTAATGGGAGCCTCGTCAAATGCATCGGAAGCAGATCTTTTGATTGCCCCCACTACTTCTGGGGGTTCACGCGGCGTTTCCCTTTCGAATGATTTCGTCTCTTGGTTAGATGAGCGTTGCTTTGGGACAGACTCTTTTACGAATTCTTTGAACATGGACGTTGAATCGGCTGACTGCAAGCTGATCGGCTTCTTGACGCCATACAAAGCGTAGTACAGATCCACCATATCGCAACGTAGCTTGGTATCGTGCGAGAGATTGTTACTGTTCGGGAGCATAACACATGAGCATTTTCATTTAGGTTTGCAGACTGATACTTACTTCATGTTACGCCAAATGCGTTCGACAAGCTCTGGCTTGTCAAGGCGACTTCTCTGCATTTTCGTAAACGGAGGATTCTCAATTAGGAGACGTGCCAGTGCATGACGTGCAGCCGGATCTGGATCTGTTTCTAGAAGTGTTATCAAATGATCGAGATCTTCCCATCGACCGTCCACTTTAACAAAATCAACTAGACATTCCATGGCTGCTATGCGTACGTCAATGTACTGCCCGTACGCGGCATAGCATCGATAAATCTTGGGCAAAGATGGTAGATGGCCACATTTTTGTAGTTTTCTGATAACTTTGAGACACGATACCGACACTGTATACTTGTAGGAGGGCAGATGTTTTTCAAGATTTAAGAGTCGAGTGACCTCCTCTAGCACCACCCTGAAAGAATATTCATTTTTAATTGAAACTACGTTAAGCGGTCTTAATGTTGAAAACTAACTTGGCATCTGTAGACAAGTTTTCTGAAGTAATTGGTGCGCCTCGCAGTACTACAGATACCACGGGGGTGATAGAGTTACCCAGCGCATCCACCAATGCAGCACGATAGTAATTATCGGAGTAGTGATTCCTCGAGTTATCATTGTATTTGAAAAGGTCCAAGAGAAAGCGAATCACTTCGGGTGGACAGATTCCATGGGATGTTCGAAGACCTTAATTGAAGAGAAAAGGAGGGTGGTTGAAAAGAGGAACAATGACAGCATTTATTTATTTTCTCAGAAGCCTTCGACTCACCTGACATTGCCACCGGAATAGTCTTCTGCAGGAAATAGTGTTGGAAATTGGAAAAATTATTCTGTTTTATTATGTGCGGAGCACTAAATGAACCAAAGAACTTTCGAAATATATTTAACATCGCCGGTGGACCATTCCACGAGGTAACCATTGCATTTGCTACCTGAGAAAATCAGTTTAAGACACATACTTATGGAGGAGAAAAACAGCAAACTCACCTTAGTCAAGCAATGTGCAGCTTCACATCGGACCTTATAGAAACAACGCTCATTCTCGATGGAATCGGTAAGAGCGCGTCTAGTTGCCGATGTTGGATACTTCCCAAGAGCCGTTATCGCTTCAAATTGTGCTGTAACATCTCGCTCGTGGCGCAGTTGGAATTGCCACTGAAAATCTGGCTGTTCAATGTTTAAATCCCTTAGCAAGATCATCTCGGGATCTAGGCGAATCCACAGCACTGGTGAATCATCCATAGCGGACAAATCCATGTCCACCTCCTCGCCCGTGCAGAGAGGAATCTTTTTTTTTTTATTTCGTCGACTCTTCGAGTGGCAGGTGATATCAGCGCGAACCACAGTATTTTCGATTTGCAGAGTGTGCTTGAAGGTTCCATCCAATTCTTGTAACTGCACCAGCAATGGACCATTGTATTTCTTTACGCCCTTTTGGTTTACTGAGTCCTGCCTAACCTCCAACTCAATTGTATTCCTTTTCCGATTGAACACCGAAGTGAGCGAGAACTTTGCATGTCCTCCCGTGCGCACCCATTGATCCATAAAAACAGACATGTCCTTGCCGGTCACGGTAAAGATTGCCTTAATGAAGATATTTGTCGAAATCAGAAGATGATGCCACAGACCGTTGCCAATTTTCGTACCTGCTGCATTGGTGGCCAAAGCAAGCTGTTTATTGAAGACCTGCAAAAGCAGCTCCTGGCCGATACGGTCCTCTAACATGCGAATGACCAAGTGGGCCTTCCGACGCATTGCTTCAACGTACTTAGGTGAAACGGTATGCAAGCTCTTGATAGGGAAATAGTGAGGGATTTCTTGGGATTTATTTGCTACGTTTCCAGGATTCGATGTGGACACCGGGAGAGGTGCTGGCGGTTGACTGCAATCCAGAATGATGCCGCCGTACTGCTCTTCGTAGCGAACCACAGCAGCGAGTTCTTTTTGAATCCACTCGCGGTACTCATTGTTGCCAAAACACTTTTTCGAGTACAAGCCACACAAATATTCGGCAATGCCCTTTGCCAGCCAAGTATCTGACCACTTTTGTGTTGTAATGAAGCAGCCGAAGAACTGTTCAGCTATAGCCTTCGTCATGGCTGTACGGGTTCCATATGTTTGATCGATTATTGCAATCGAATGGAGAAGATGCGTAGACACGACACTTAGGGTCGCGTACGCAGCGATGTTTACATCAGTTTCGTCTACAAACACTTGCTTGTAGCACGAGAAGGGATAGCGAGTTGACAAAGTTTCCTCGAAGAACTCAAACGCCTCGTGCATATACCGCACTGAGTTTTTTAGCAGCGGCATCAACTGTGGCAGGCAGAAGTGCGTCACTTCGTGCATGTGTGGATCCACGTAGATTTCAAAGGGCCCGATGGCCAGAGCTATGTTTGGAGCGCTCACCGGTGTGGTAAGAGAGTAGTGGAAAGTTTTCCGTCTCAAGTCGGGAGTCATGACCACTTCCACTAGCTCGCCACATGATACAGCAATTAACTGCTTGTCAACAGTAAATTCCAGCTTCCATGTGCATGGGTCGGCAAAGCTATCAACACAAGGGAACCACAGGCGTGTGGAGTTCTCGTGGCCATAGGTGAACATATGGGCCGAGTTGGGAGTAGGTGGTTGTCCTTCGATTTCAGGCGGAATCACAAAGTGAATACCTCCTTGTGGATTTTCAATTGAAAATTCAATTCCAATGCGTAGGCCCCGGCCTTCTTGAATCATGTGAAAGCCCTCTGGTGGGACTTCAATAATGAGTTCTCCTGCGTTAACATCAGGATTTGTTTTCTGAGCCCCGGAGAGGTGGTGTTTGGAAAAGGTTTCCAGGGAGCGCCTTAAAAAATATTCAATTGTATGTATATATAAATTAGTTTTACTTGAATTGTATACGTTTTAGTATCCGTCTGGCAAACATTCATAAACGGATCGAAATAGACGAAATTTGCTTCGCAGACATCATTCAGTACCACACGATAGATACGGCATTGTTGGGAGTTTAAGCGGATTATGTGCAGATTTTCCTTTGCCGGCACAATTGTTAACTCAACAAAGCCCTATATAATGATTTTATTTAAAAAAATTACAAAAATTAGAAACCGTATCACTTACGATTATACTTTTGCGTTCGAAGCTGATTCCAGTCAGGCTGACGATTTGATGAGCTGTATTGACGAGAAAGAATTTGTAAGTTGCGGGTCAGATTTATCAAGCAGAAAAGTACTTATAATTTAAAGGGACGCGTAATCTCAGGTTTTTCTATTTTTTCCACTTTCATTTTGGTATAATTAAATAGAATATTCTTTTTTTGTGAAAGAAAACAATCTGGCTTCGTATTTACATGGCTTTTGCGATTAAAATTTTTGACATTTTGATATATTTTGACAGCCGACAACAGTGGTGGCAAAATAAAGTATGGAATGGATGTGTTCAACGGAGGTATTGAAATTTGTTTACTATTTTGCGTTGTGTTTTAAAGGAATAAATGCTGAATTATAACTACCTGGAGCTTATGTCATAACCCAACGATAAGAGCAGTCAACTGCTTAAGTTGATTATAATACACGAAAGCATCTGGATGAGGTTTTTTTTATAAGAAATCCTGAATAATAATTCACAAAACAGTTATATATCAAAAACATTATTTTCCTCTATTAACCTCTAAAATATATTTTCCAAATCAAAATATTCTTTTACATTTCTAAGCTCAAGAAGCACTAATAAATACAATAAGATGAATAAAAATATAAAATATTATTATTAAATCTGTAAGAAAAGATTTGACAGCGAAATGGTCATAATTTGACCAATTGGCATGTAATATAGTCTTACATTTAGAACATGGAAATTTCATTCTCTACCCACACAAGAAAGCGTTATAAAAATACAATCAATTTTATTGTTTACGATCTGAAGGTATGTTCATGACCGAGAATTCAACTCGAAAATGGATTTTTGGTGCAAACTACCTTTCTATTTATAACTCACGTAAAATCTACATGTACTCTGTGAAATAATTTTCATTCCCACGTATGGCCACGTTTTTAAGTGTGCCTTGGCTACTCGATACTTTATTTTCAGATGATAACGCGTTTATATATATATATAGGTACGTACGTATGAATATGATGATTGGGCCTGCGTACACGAGATGAATTCCTCCGAATGATAACCGAGAAGTGTGCGTTATGAAACAGAGTAAAATCTTACACCAAGTTTAAAGTGGAAAACTAACAGAATTTTCTACATTTTGAGGTCCGCAAAACGTCTAACACAATGAAAATATCTTCACTTATACATTTCATTCAAACAAAATTATTCACGCTTGAAGTAAGGATGAAAACCGGGTTTTCGCTCATTAATCATTTATTTTTGTATATGTGTTGAACGGTTTAGAAACCAAGGGTTTTGTATGAAAACAAATCGTCAGTTTACAACACGGTCGTAAACGGAATCAAAAATTTGGGGTAGAAAGGGATTGTTAAAATGAATTTATGAATTAAAATTTTTAAAAAAAATGGCTAAGTTTTACATTACTACCCACCTCCAAAATCGCTCAAATTTTGTATTCCAGTTGTTTTTCATGCCTTAAACTGAAATCTGCAAAAAATAGCATCAGTTCCTGGGTGGCATGTTGCGCGGCATGGACTTCAGTGTCTTTGGACGATTTTTCCTTCCAGCGAACCAAACAAAAAAAAAATAGTTTTTTTGGATAACTTCTCTTTTTACGAACCGATTTTGATAAAAAAATTTTTATTAATTAAGTACACTTTTCACGAAATAAAATTAATTTTCGAAACTTTGGGGGCGTGCCACGCCCAAAGAGTAAGAGAGCGCGAAAATTTGTTTGCAGATTTGAGTTAAGACCATGAAGTGCAACTGAATTAGAAAATTTAAGCGATTTTGGAGGTGGGGCAGTAATGTAAAATTTTACCAAAAAAATTGCAATTTACTTATATCTACTGAAGAATATTTTCTTAAGGACCGATAAATGAGATTCCCTTCATTTTATACCAAAAATAGTATTGTCTCTTGCCTTACGTTCCAGCGGTACCGCTGATTCGTACGACTCTCGAAGCGCACAATGTACAGTATTTAAGTTCGTAAAGTAAAAGTGATCATTAAAAAGTAATTCAATTTTACAAACTTAAATGTCATAAAAGTATTTATTTTAAATTCTGGCGGAAATATTAACAATCGAAATTCTGAAATGGCTGAAGACGAAGTGGTCATACCAAAAACATTCGAGGAACTATTTAAAATGTATTCAAATTATAAAACTGATCCACTTGATATTGATAATGAAGTCTATGATGCTATTTTACTTTCACAAATTGATATTTGGCTGCAAAAGTCTGAGCTTCTCCATACTGTATTTAGTTTAACGGATACTGGCATCGCGTGGATGAAATTCAAGTTCATTAAGAATCCAACAATATAGTCTTTTTAATGGAATTTTATTTCTTAGAAAATGGCGGTTGGACTACTACGAGTTCATGGAGCTACTAAAAGATGTATGCAATGCAAAAGACTTGGATGTTGATCAAATTAAGGAAAAGCTGACCGAAGCTGGACCACCAACTGTTGAGGCTGAACAACCGCTTGTTGTAAAATGAACAGATGCATTTTTCTTCAATCTTATTGAGATTTCCATTTGAAAAAAAGGAAAGAACGTTAATGTATATTTCTTTATTTTAACTTAATTTCTAACAGAAAAATAAAACTTCACTTTTGATGTCCTTAAAACTTAATGGCTAAAGGATAACACCTAGGAAATGTCCAGTTTGTTGTATATAAAATATAAATAACAAGTTAAACTAAACTCCAAACACTAAGTAGGTACAGCACTAGGGGAAGATGTGCACTCCCCTTCAATTACGAGGAAGGATTCTTTCCAGCAACCACTTCTTCGGCCTGCTCTCTTGGGTGACGTGGCTGTTGTTGCTGTCGGTCATGAAGAGGTCTTAAGTATGTTATTGATCCACCGCTTCCAGGGCCAACATCGGCACCACGTTGAGCATGACGGTGTGGAATTTGAACATGTTCTCCTTGATATTCTGGATGTTGCTTGACGTATTGCTCATACGGTACTGGCACTGGTACGGGTACAGCTTGCACTGGATATCCAGCGTCAACAAGGGCCTGAAATTCTGCCTGAGTTATTGGTTTACCATTTTGAGGTGGCAGCGCAAGCTTTGGACCGCCCTGCAGTTTTGGCTTCGAAGAAGGTTGCACTCCGGTACTTTGAGAGACGAAGATGCTTGACTGAGAAGGAGCTGGTATCGGAAGGGGGTACTGTTGGTAGTCTTGTGGTTGTTGAGAAGGTTGTGTTTGCTGGTGCTGTTGTTGCTGTTGGGCTGGTTCACTGTAGTAGAACTGAACTGGTCCAAGATTTTGTTTGGGTTGGTGTTTTGACTTTTGGCTCTGTTGCTTGATGCGATACTGGCCACTGGACGTAGAAGACTTGCTTGGTTTCGTTGGGCTGGGGGATGCTTCGATGACATATTGTGGCTGGGTCGTGGAATACGCTGTTGGAACGTATTTCTTCTGTTGCTGTGGGTGTTCGTGAATCGATGGAACTGTTGGTGATGGTTGGAAGCCGCTGTATTGCACAACGGAGGGGGAGTAAGAGTACTGACTTGCCTGTCCCAATGTTGTTGGCGGCGAAGCTGTGGTTGAATAGGACTTTTGTTGTAGGAATGGTGATCGACTAGCTACAACTGCAGGTGGTTGAGAATGACGGTATCCCATTGGCCTATTGGAAGCAAGCAGTTTTTCTATTTCCTTTTCGAGGGATGACTCGGCAAGTGGGTGATTGGGAAGTGTCCTATAGCTAACAGCCGACGGTCCGTGGTAGAAGTTAACTTGTTGTTGTTGAGGTTGGCCTCGTAAATGTTGCGGTGCTTGACCAGATATTGGGAGGTACTGGCTCCCTTGATGGGGAGAACCTGCTTGTTGGCTGTATTCCGCATATTCTGGGGTTTCCTCGACTTTAGACCTGTAGTTGGCTAGACCTTGTCGCTCAATTGCAACAGGTCTACTTTGTGAACCTGCCTTGGGATATGAAGCTCTAGCTTGAGCCTCTTGTAAAGATCGCGCTTGTAGTTCCTCTTCAATGAGCTTCAACAAATGTTCTTCTTGAATTGATTGGTACTGCGGCTGCTGCTCTTGTTGCTGCTGTTGTTGTTGGTGGTGGTGTTGTTGCTGCTGTTGTTGTATCAGTTGCTGCTGAGGGATATATGCCGAAGGACGAAATTGACTGCTTCCAGAACTGTACTCAGCCTGCTGCTGGGCTTGTGCCCGCAATTGTTGTACATATTGCTCTTCAGCAGTATATTGTTGTTGTAATTGAGAAGCTGCAGGCTTTTTAGGTACAGTGTGTGACTTGCCTTCCGCTATCGCTTTTGCTTGGTGATTTCGACTGATATCTTGCAGATAGGCAAAGTGCTGAATCTAAAATAATAAAATAAAAAAAATATTATAAAAATGATGATATAGATATGGGAAAATCAGACAATACGTCGTGGGAAGAAAGTGTCTCACATTGCAAAACCAAAACAATTACTGAATCCATGATGCATGGTGGACTGTTTTTTCTTGTTTCATGGGAATCTTTTCTCATCGATTCACAGAGATGTGTGATGAAAAAACAACGAAACGAAGTTGGGAAATGTAATTGCATTGCAAGGGAGCTAGCCAAAACAATGTGACTCCATTTCAGTCTTATGACAGTCATGGCTGATGAATGCGAATGTTTTGTGCGGGATATTGCACAATATATAGGCGAAGAGGAAGGTGCTGCGTGTAATTAATAATCGAAACGATGCGAAACGAAATTATTGTCACAATTGTTTGACATTAGTGTATAGCTTCTTGTAAGATAACTTAGTTAACGCGAAATTAATTGGATTAAATGTGTCCATTATGGTTGGGAGACTTTTGTAATGTAAATTGGATATACATATATGTCAACTTTAGGCGCACGCATTGCATGATTGCAAACATAAACAATATATCTTAATATGAATTACAGCTCGATTTTGATATTCTTTAATTATTCAAATCAAAATAAAGCCAAACTATTATAAACTCAAATTATAAATTATCAAAGAAATGAAAGTAACAACATGATGTAAGATAAAGTGTTACTAATAACGCAGTTAAAGTCCTTGACCTTGAGGAAAGCGAAAAACTGATGTAAATTATAAGGAGGACGCAACAAATCAGGCGAAAGTAAGTATATACGTGAGAAAGTGTGTCAAATCTAAATTTGCAAACAAAAGTTGGTAAAACCTAAGAGCACTTTGTATCCAATTAAATAAAAAAAAAACAACTATACGACCGAGTGTGAACAAGTACCTACTTATTCATTCTTTTGTGTTTGATAATATCTATGAAGTTGACCTCCTACCTAATTCACACGGCAATCATTAAATAATGTAAAATTTGCATTAAATTTGGTAGGCACTCGTACTTCGCAATAACACTTTTAAGATAATGTATATCCTCTCTATTACCTCCAGAAAAATGTGTCCCCCACAAAATATATTTATTTTCCATTAGGAAAATACTCAGTTAATAAGAGGCAAAACCGCGAATAAAGAAAATAAAAACTCTAAAGACATCCGCTAGCACTTAAGGTTGAAGCCAATGGACCGCAGAATTCCAGTGCTTAACCCAGCCCGCTCTGCTGTGGTAATCGAAGAAGAAACGTGAACTTCAAGTCACGACAGCGACCTCTTGAATAATCTTTTCTATTATTTTTTTTATTTTTATTTTGTATTCGTACGTTGGTAGCTAATATTCCAGAATAGCGAGTGCCATTGCATTAACCTTTTGTCGTTTCACTTTCACAATACAAACAGCTCACAGCTTTATCCCGCCGCCGCCGTAGATGATATTTTCTGAATAATACGCGAGCAATACAAATCATTTAACAAATGCAAATAGTTTGAAGTTGTGACTGCTTTCTTCTTTTTTATTTTGTTTTCCATGTAGGAATAGATTAATCAATTGCACTATTGCAAAATGCGACGAAGCTTTCTTGAGTTCATGTGTGAAAATGAGATAAACTAATCAATAGTTGAACGAATCTAAAAACCGGAACCGGAAACCGGTCCAGTGCGGTAATGAAGATGCATAATTTTCATTTTCTTACCTCTTGACTTTGCTCCAGTTGTGGTCCTATCGCTTGTAACTGCTGACTCTGTGGCCTACTGGTTGGTTGGTAGTTGCGTAATTCCTGCTCATGCGGGGATAATGGACGGATGAGAAAATTTCCCGGCCTAGCACCGTAAATGGTTTCCTGTGGCTGTTCGGGATCATCAGATTTCTCGTTGGGATATGCTGCAGTGTCATGTGAGCCAATTTGTCGCTTATCCTTGGTTTCGGAGGCTGCACTCTTTTTTTCGCCATCCGAAATGATTTTGGATTGCTTTTCTTTTTTATCAAGGCCGTATACACTGAGGACGCCTGTAAAAGGTGAAAGTAAACATTATTTTACATGAAATCTTTACAAATTACCTAAACAGTCTTTAAATAGGTAATTACATTAGATTGGGATTGAGGTTATGGCCTAATTGTTCCAACAAATCGCCATGCCATCACATTTAAGTACTTTGCGCAATAATTTAATTGTCATTGTGAGCTTTTTTGAGTTTATCTAACTCTGTCTGCTGTAGTTTTCGTATTTGGAAGATTTGTTCATTTATTCATGACTGAGGTGTGCCTCTTCAAGAGAGGCATTCATCTTTCGACGATGGCCTTTTATTGAATTCTTATATTCAGCGGGTGGTAACGCGAATAATGATTTATTAACGGGAGTGTTGACACAATATCTACTAGTTGTCGTTTGGTGGTGATTTATTGAGAGTTGAGAGAATATGACATTTAAAGAAGCTGTGAAAGAAGCACATTTTGCTGCTCAACTATTCGAACTCAATCAACGGTTTGAATGAAAAACAAACTTGTGATTGCTCCCAAAAACGTGTGTATTCATTATTGAAACCAGCATATATGCTTTACAAAAAAAACCGCCAACAATAAAGTCACGCGCTTGAAAATGATATTATTAAAAGGAAAACTTTCTATACCCTATCCTAAGGGTATATTAATTTTGAGTCATAGTTTTTAACACCCCTTAATAATCATCGTAGACCCAAAAAAGTATATATATTTATAATCAGGACCAAAACCTAAGACTATTTAGCAATGTCCGTTCGTCACCAATTTATAGGCCTTTAAATTAAAGCTAGGAAGCTGAAATTTGGAACATATACTCCCTAAGGTCCCGAAATGGTAGAGTGTAAAATGTTTTTCGATACGCCCACTGCCACGCCCACAATTTATAGAAAAACGTTTTAAAGCTTAAGTTAGAGAGATAGAGTGTTACAATCTTTACAAGATATGTAGGCACTGCCTCCTTCATAAGTTTGTCAAATAAAGTTGTTTGCCTCGCATACTGTTCGCGCCAAGCGGACTGTAGCCTTTCCTTATGATTATTATTAAAAAAGAAAAGTTAACAAGCAGATCATTTTTAACTGTCTGCTGTCTAACTATAGCACTCTATATTTAGTTTACGGCTGTGTAAAATATGTAAAATTCTCGGTTATAGAGCTGAATTTCTAACTGCTAATGCGGAGACACGAGATATTGTTAAGAGAAAACTCTACTCTAGTAACAGTCCGTGATTTTAAACTGCATAAAATTCAGAAAATGTTGGCACCTTATTTTGCAGAATCGTAGTATTTTTTACCACCTGCACATCAGGTCTAAGTTCTGTTCGACCGAAAACTAATTCGGGTCTACTTCTATTCATTTCAAGTTAAAGTACGTTAAAATTGAAGTTTATTTCATTTTAGAGGTGTAACAACATAAAGTGTTTGTTCTTCTGAGCTAATAAAGCCGTAAAAATGGGTTCGTGATTTTAAAGACTTAATTTAATACCGTAGGCTGTGTCGATTATTTCACTTGAAGCAAAAAAAAAATATTAAATTCATAGAGCCTCTTTAACTTGCCTTTAAAAATAGAAGTGGAAATACATCGTCACCCTCATGAATGTGCAAATTTTTAAATTTTGAGTTAATTGGTTGGTTTGATTAAGTTTAGTAGTTCTATGTTACACCAAAATTTAGAATGCCATGTGTACCAGAACCCATAATATTTAACAGTGTTTCGCAAACCAAACCATCTTAAACCATCACATCTTCGACGATATGTTTTTTAATTAAATTCTAATAAATATATTTTCAGAGACTTTAAAGATAAAAAAAAAAATCTATGACTGTTCGCCTTTCGTCCCTTACAGAAGTGTCATTGTATGCCTTTTAGAAACTAAAATGTTAGCTGGGTATTAAGTCGAGAGCACATCTCGTTAAAACAAAATTGTTTTTCTTAATTGAAAAGACAAATTGAGGCTTGGCAGAGACTCGCGTGAGATTAAGCAGCAGCAATATGAATGGAACAGGTTTTCCAACTCCAGAATATTTCAGCACGAGGCTTTGGTTTTTTCTCTCCATTTTCAAAATATTTATAATAAAATATAATTTTTTTTAACATGAAATATCAACTGTCGCAACTTATTTCGTTTTTTGACAGATAATGGAGTATATCTACACTAATAGAGGTTGGTGCATAGGTTAACGAAGCTGAGAGTTTAAGATTCGTTGGCCTAAATACCGTCCTAAATGTCCTTTCGAAGAAAGAATTTCCGACGAAACATTTCTTAAAAATGTTGTATGATAATTAATACAAATTTTGTGTTAGAACACATTTTTATCTTTATTCTGCTAAAATATTTATATTTTTTTCAAATATATTTAATAGTTAATATTGCATTTATTTATGACTTCAAAGTAGAGCACTTCAAGTTTAATAGTTACTTCTTTAAATGAATTAAAACCTTGATTTTTGACGGAAATTTCATGTCAAATTTTAAACTTACCTATAAGGAGGCAGCATACAAGTAACGTTGCTTTCATTCTGCACATCGAATTCCAATACTTTTTTTTTAAGTAAGATATTTATTTCTATGTATTTATATACTATTAAAATATTTATTTTTCTTAGAAAACTAAACACATTTTCTTTGATTTAGTTATTGTTTAAATCTCTATGCACAATATCCTTCAAGGATTGTCGGTAGTTAATGTTGAATATTTTATCCACACTAATTAATAATTTATAATTAAGAAGCAAGAAAAAACACTCGTCTAGTCTACACACGATAGGCGCCAAAAGACTTAGGATTTAAACAATTCACGTAACTTTCAGTGGTATAAATTTTCCGGAGTTAAGACAACATGCCAAGAGTGGACGGATACTCTATGTGACTGCTCCAAACACGATTCTGCGGAATGAATCTATCTTGCACTGGCATTTATAAAAACTCACCATCGATGAGACTTTTTCGTTAGATTTAGTATGTGTTTTCCCTGGCTGTTTGTTTTTTTGTTTTCTTGTCTTTTTCTATGCTTGGGTTTTTTTTGTTCCCCTACGGAAAGAGAAAGGCCATCTATGGTTGTGGTGCAGTGGCTGATTGAGTTCCATCCACTCTTTCCACGGAAGTGAGGAGGTGGTGGGCATTATATGTCTTGTGTTTAGGTTTCCATTATGGCTTTTGTTTTTGGGGGTATTGTATGATCGCCAAACAAACCGTGTTTTTCATGTGTTATCCGTCGTCGATCGAATTTCCAGTGAAGATTCAGAAAATGAAGATTAATGTGACCAGGTCGAGAGTAGTATAGCCGTAATCTTACCTCCAAAAAAATAGTAGTTAGCTGGACACAATATTCTTTATGCATAACTGGTTAGAGATTTGAATTTGAGTTTTTCGTTTCTTCTTTTTTTTTGGATGCATGCATGACTTGGTGGCTTTGTGATGCTATATAATTTTCCAAGCAGACCGAAATGGCATCATGGTAGGTGTCTAATTGGCTTAAAAAGAAGGAGAAAAAAAAGAAACACGAACTCCTGTAAAGTTTTATTGTCTGATCTCGTTATTTGTTGTTGAAGACGTAATCCATCGCATGTTGGAATGCTCTCCGATGAGGAGAGAAGTTGTGAATTACGGCGTTGAGTACGGTGTGCGATTTTGGACTTGTGAAACCCTATGGGGTGACATGTACAGACAGTTGAAATGCTTTGGAAAAAAATTTATTAAGCAATTGAAAAGCGGTCAAACCAGACGACCTTAACATTTAGTTTGACGATTTTCTGGAAATAACTGATGGAGTAGAGAATTTACGTAAGAGAACAACTTGCTGACTTTGTATAAGAATACTTACGTTTTCTTTTTCGAGATGATGATGATATATGAGAGATCATAACAGTCACAGTTCTTCTGGGCTTAGTTCACTTCGAAAACCACTTAGTTTAGTCATTCAATTTTTTTCTTTTTATTTTTAATGTAAATCCCAGAAGCAATCAGACGCGGTTATGGTCTAGATGGAAAACGCTTTTTAGTTGGGTTGAGTTGTGTGCATCGTTTCTTGTTGAGGATTAAACCTGCACCTTTCGGATCACAAGCCATTGGTCAAAACAAATGCGCAAGTACATGTCTTTTCCTTATCCTCTTTTTCCTTTTTCCTACTTGTGATATTGATATTATTGGTAGAACACAGCGAGCTGTCAAGTAAATAATGTCAACAAGAAAATACACCCAATACCGCCGAATCGACCAAAATATCACAATATAGAGCTTTCGTAGTAAAGGACTTTATCTACCTCGGCTCTGCTATTACTTCTGAAAACGACATCTCCTCAGAAATCAAACGAGGAATAACGCTTGCCAATCACTGTTTCTTTGGGCTTAGAAGGCAACTATGTAGTAAAGTCCTCTCCCAAACAACTAAGAAAACTGTATATAAGCCCCTTATAGTCACAGTCCTGCGCTATGGTTCCAAAGCATGGACCCTTTCTAAAGTGGATGAAGAAACTCTTGGCCGTTTTGAGACACAAAAAACATTTTTTTTGATTCAAAATTGAAGAGATTTTTTTTTTTATTTCAATTCATTGTTACAATACTTAAAATTAAGTAAAACATAAATAAATAACATAATAAACAAAAATGGCTTAGAAAGTTAAGTTTGTACGAACATTTAAGAGAAGCAAGAACTGCATTTGAAGTGGCTGGGACATATAAAACGAATGCACACCAACGTTTCAGCCCGCAGAATCATCGACTCTTATCGGGAAAGCACGTACAAGCCGAAGAGGACCTCAAACACAAGGCAGTGAGCAACTGGAGGGAGTTAGGCAAATACCACGCTAATTGGAGAGTTTTATTGGTTGAGGCCCGGACATTAAGCATTAAGCGCCGCCTAAGCAAGCAAGCACAAAAAACACGTTACGCCGACGCGGAAACCTCTGATCAAGAGGTGGTTGGTTCTGACACAATCAAATCGAAATACAAGAATAAAACAAAACCTCATAAAAACTAAAACTAAAGCATTAGGCAGCTAATGAATGTTCTTACGTGAGTGCGTAGCAAATCTTCATGTGTAAGAATAAGTATTTGACAAGCGGAAACAAACCAATTACCCACGAATACTTAATAAACGTCGCACTCGCATGCTCACTTGGTTGATTGAAATAACTCACTCCACTAACACAATGAGCTGCAACCAATTTACAAAGAAAACTTAAAAAAACGCACTTTCACTTCTCAATTCGTTCACTCAAATGCATCTAATTTATGTTATATAATCCTTTATAAATATTTACTTGATTAAATAATACAAATGTATATTTCATACAATAAACTAACTATTATTAAAGTACCTAAATAAAGCAAAAGGTAAACTCAGTAATTATTTCATTTCAAAAAATATTTACCCGATCAAACAATACTTGTACTGTAATAATTATTTTTCTTTCCAATTTTAATCTCGATCTCAAAAAATTTTCCGATTTTAAGTCAAGACAAATTTAAGATAACATTTTGTACATACATATGTTATAAGTAAGGCGGCCTGTAGATAAACCTTTGAAATGTTGGTAGAAAATAAAAGACTTCAAGCAGCTCTGTGACTCCTACTTGCAGTGTAATTAGTTAGGAAATAATTTGAATTACAACAATTAAGTAGACAACATTTAGAACACAACTTTACTGTACACTGAACTTTAAAAACTCCTTTCTATTATTACTCCTTTTTTTTATTCAATTATCAGCGTCTTACATTCGTTTGTTGAAAGTATGTATGATCAGTTTAAGGTTACCCTGATTTGTATTACAAGCCATAGCAACGTTTATGGAAACGAACATATTGACAAGCTGCCCATCAAGGCTTAGCTCTAAAATTTCCCTAGAGGTAGGCAAAAAGAAAATCTCCTTAGAATTCGTAATGAAAGCCAATCTCAGATGGAGAAGGCCGATAAACCGTATCATATCCAGAAAAATGTGATCAAGCTACAGTACTGCAGAAACAATCCACTTCCTTACTAAAATGCGAAGTTTGGCTGCAATAACAGGGATTATCTCGGATAACTGGAAAATAGAAGACCATGGGAATTGGGTTTTTCCAAAGCGCCACACCTTCGTTAAACAGGGTGTTTTTTTAGCGGTATAGAACTTCGAATTGAAATAAAACACAAGAAAATCCCCTAACGTTTCTGGTTTGTTGGCGTAGGCGAGCGACTTCACATATCCCCAAAGAAAATAATCCAATAGTGTCAAATCACACGATCTTGGTGGTCAATTGGCAGGTCCATTCCGCGAAATTATGCGCTCATCGAATGTTTCCCTCAATAAATCGATTGTGACGTGCGCTGTGTGGCATGTAGCGCCGTCTTGTTGGAACCACATCTCATCCACATTCATGCCGTCCAATTCGGGAACAAAATAGTCGGTTATCATGGCTCTATAACGGTCTCCATTAACGGTAACTGACTCTCTAGCATCATTTCGGAAGAAGTATGGCCCAATGACTCCACCAGCCCATAGAGCACATCAAAAACTCAGGTTTTGTGAATGTAATGGTGTTTCAAGGGTCTCATGGGGATTCTCTGCACTACAAATGGGGCAATTTTGCTTGTTGACGTAGCCATTCAACACAAAATGAGCCTCATCACTGAACAAAATTTTGCGATGAAAATCAGCATCGATATCAATCTTATTTTCGGCCCATACACCAAAATCACGACGCATTGCATGGTCTCGCGGCTTTAATTCTTGCACAAGCTAAATCTTGTAAGGTCGTAAGAAGAGATCTTTGCGCAAAATCTTCCATAAAGTTGATGGACAAAGCTCCAATTGCTGTGCACGGTGGCGAATCAATTCATTCGGGTCCTCTTCAACACTTTGCTCTACAGCGGCAATTGTTTCTTCGGTGTTCACTGTTCGACGTCTCTGCGGATGCGTATTATCACATAGAGTAAACATAGTGCGAAAACGATCCATGGTTAACCGAATTAATTGCTCTGATGAACGATTATGTCGACCATAAAATGAACGGAGCTTGCGGTAAACTTCGCGAACTGAACCATTATTTTCGAAATAAATTTGCACTATTTGCAAGCGTTGTTCATCTGTCAACCTGTTCATGATAAAATGGCAAACCAAACTTAACATAAATGACATTAGAGTTGCCAGATTTGACTACAAAATGTCAGTTTTATCTCTCTTCGAAAAACCAACCTCTAAAAAAATACCCTTTATTTAGGCATGTATTAATTTCATGTGAGTTCAACTCATTTCGTCTGTTCTTCAGTATCCGGGAAAAGGTCTATCTCTGAACACTACGCTGGGAGTTACCAATGATATCAGTATCGATCGTATACTCCAAAAGCTGAACGAATATGTATACGATTATTTGGTTAAGAACAAAATTAAAAAAGTCTTTACCGAATTCCGGGGCATGGCTCGAAGAGTTCAGGTAAGGTTTGGCAAATGGACCTTACAGGACTTAAAGCTGAGCTTTTCCAACAATTTTATGCAGATTCCGAACTGGTGCGGATTTGAATCTATGACCTCTCGCTTAGTAGTCGAACCACTGAGGAACTGCATTCACCTAAATAGAGTTTTAAAGGCGATGAAAAGATGGTGCAGCTCGAATTGAAATCATTCATTGCTACATTCTTCTACATGTTGGCGACGGCTAAAATTGTTTTTTTTTTGTTTTAAAAGGTATTGAAATTGCCAAGCATTCAAAGATGTTTCACCCATTTAAAATTTGTAAACTAAGTATATCTTCAATTTGTTACTTAACGCATACTTTACTTATTAAGCACACTAATAAAACAAGGTATCGTTTATCCATCTTTATTTAATGAAATAAATATAACATAGCTTCTACGCTAAATTACCCTGATGATGGGCTGAAGTGCTTGACAATTGCAACAGCGTTCCTTAAAAACCAAACATCGCTGCTGTGTTCATTTACTTATTTAATAATTTATTCATTTCAATACTGCCAAAGGTATAACAAATTTGTACAAATGACGCATAATGAATGTGCATCCAAATCAATATACAATTAGCTTGTTTTAAACTGCCCCTAGGCCAAGTTCATTTCCTGGCCACGGTGTAATATATATTCAGATGTAAATTATATCGCTGTATATCCAAGAGCAATTACAGCTTATATTCCCACGGTTGCTATATCAGTACAAGTCTTTTTTGTTAGATGTATTTTAAGTTGTTATGCGTACGCAGTTGCGACAATGTTTATTATACTTTAAACCTTGAGTTAAAATTTAACGGAATAAAGTTCTGCCGCAGTTCATTCGTCTTAAAAAAAACCACTCAATCTACCAACCTATTGAAATGTGTATTCTCAAGCACATACCAATTTTCTCTAATTATCATGTAAATTTTGAAGTTTATAGACCACCGAAATTAGCTCCCGTTTACACCTTCTTAAATCCATTAAGTCAGGGTAACACGACTATGAATCACTTAAAGCTTGTTTTGCCATATTTTACAGCTCTTCTTTTGTACCAGTATCGTAATACCTCAGTTATAATTAATGACATAACATCATGCCAGGTTTTTCGTGAAATCCGCTTTTGTATCCATGGATTCTGGTACTAAACAAAATCTCGATCAGTGATCCAATCCCAATGCTCTCATTATTTGCGTCTGTACTTTTGTGACTGTGCTATGATTGCTCCTTCATTTCCTACTATCTGCGGCGCACAGTCACCATCGTCATCACCCAGCATGTCGGGGGGATTCTGAAGGTCTTTCGTGAATATGAAAATGCATCTAGCCGGAGTAACAAGCCAACAGCTGGCGGATACTTGAAATGATCTTTTTAGAGCAGATCACGGATTGAAACTGAGCACACAAATTGGGTGGCGGAATCCAGTGAGCGGAAAAAATTAAATGATTTATTGTTTGTTTGGTTTTCGTATTGCGTGCTTCCCCATTCGAATCGTTTTGGCCTATCTAAACGATTCGAAATGGGAAATTGAACTAAGCAAAACATTATTGTTTGAGTAGTTTTTGGTGTTTTTTGCTAATGTTCTTTTCTTAGATCTGCATTTACACACGGAAGTGGAAAACAATCCTATAAAACAAAGCTTTGTCTGAAGGATGTTCCATAATTTGTTTATGTAAATGTCCTCGTATTTGGGCATGCAACATTAATTGTGCACAATAAAAGTATAATAGATAATGTTTAATAGTTGATAGTGTTTCACATTGGGCTTATTCCGGATTCGCTTCACTTGCCGCGCTGGGAAACACGAAATACTTACAGTACAAGGGATTGTGTCGTATCGATGAATGGAAGTGTTGCAAATCGACTTGACGTCTCCAGCTGATCTCAGTCCGAATTGAGGCTATTGCCTGTTGGTGTGGAACTTGATGATGTCGTGCAGAAAATCCATGTGATTTTTGTCTTCATGTGAATAATTACTTCATTGTTTCATCTTTGGATTTATGTCATTGTCCATAAGTGAATTCAAAGTTGAATGCTCTCAAAGTAACCTTTTCGAAGTTGTTCCTACATAAGGTGGTGACGCAAATTCATATAACTATTCTTCCTCTTAATAGATAACCAAATAGAAGAGGCACTAAAAAAGTTTAATGTAGCAAATAAGGGGCATAAGGCTTTCAATTTTTGAATGCTATGCTCACAGTTACAATGCAATTTGAAGCCATGGGTGTGTAAGATCGCTTGGCACCTGTGGCTTTTGCCCAGCAAATCGGGTGGCAACGAGTTTTTATCTAAATGAAGCTGTCATCGTATATTGTAGTAAAATGTCCCAACGATGTTTCACCATCGATAAATTTATTAGCACATAACAAAAGGCAAACCTTGTTTGAATCGAGATTTTTGCCCTATTAACATCGCACTGAAATCTGAGGTTTCGCGAAAACTCCTGAAATCTCCATCAAAATATTTTCCTACACATTTTTCAGATTTCAAAACCTAGTGGTTGTATGAGGTTTCGATAGGTTTCGCCCCACATTTTATAGCAATTATAAGTTTGTCGATGTAACTTTTCTCGGTCGTTGTTAAGTGTTCTCGCCAAGCAAATGTAATTTAAGGTTAGGTTTTTTCACCTCCATCACCTTATTGATATCTAGGGTAATCAGTACCCTATTTTATTTAAAAACACAGAAGGGAGGAATTCACTTAGTTAATAATAAGTAGGCACCTTTTATAGAAATGTTTTCTATTCGGATGAACGGAAATCGAAAATTCAAACTCAAAAACAAGCGAATAGATAAATTGTCATCCGTTAAGAAAAGAAGTCTTGTTGGGAAACGTTAGTGATGTGAACTTGGCTGAGTTTTTCAAAACGGTTTGATTGATTTAAGATGCTTTTCGTTTCAAGCGGGTTATCTAACGATCTATTAAAGAATTGAATAAATTAAAGAAATTATTTTATAACTGGCGCCTAAGGTATTTTTCACGTTCCCATGTAGTGAATATTGGGGCAAGTCGCGCTCATCCTGCGCGGTTAACTTAGTCTACAGTTACTTATAAATAGTACTAAATGAGTAATGTATGCAGAAAATGTTTGTATAGGAATAGAACTCTGACGCTCCTTATCAGGACGGATGGAAATTATAGCAGCTTGAATTTGGCATTCAAAAATCAAACGAAGAATAACTCTTGCCAATCGCTTTTTCTTAGGGCTGAAAAGGAAACCATTTATCTAGTAAGACAACTGTTCTAAGCTCAAATAATTGTTATAGGATTTTGTAGCTGGAACCATAAGCTCAGAAGCAAAATACATTTTTCGGTATGTTTCTACTCCACGTCTACAACAGTAGTATTGGAACGAATGCTGAAAATACTTTTTATTGCAGTAGCAAGTACTATATGTGTACAAACCGTCTACTTCTTTACTAACCCAAAATGTCATCCTTTCCTGCTCTAAAAGAGTCGTTGGATTATAGTCAGGCGAATACAAAATGCATTGCTTAAAATTTGCTTGACAATCTTTTTATTGAAATACTGTTGAATGATAATGACATAAAGAAATCATAATGCAAAAAATTATTCAAATTTCGCCGGAAGTATGATGCTTTCTATGCAATTATTATCTATCATGACCGAACTTTCCATAATGTTCGATTCCATCCTATATGTTGGCAATTGCATTGAATGCTAACTTTCAAATATTTTTGGCTGCTTGAAACACCTTAATTGTACACAACGTTAGCGCGCTGCACGTCGCCACTACTTGCAACTGTTGCTGAAGTAAAAATTACACCTTTCACAAAAAAAAAAATACCAGGTGTACCTCTCCCAACTGCAACCAGCTACTGTAATCATTCCTATCGACTAAAAAAAACAATTGCAAGGTATAAAAATGTTCATGGTACCTTAAATTAATACATCTCATGGACGCGAGAACTTACGTGAGCCACTAAATTCTTCTGTTTATTGCTACCGTTGAATAAGTCACATTGTGGCCGTGGGTACATCTTTCGTAATCCTGCTTACAGCGCTATGCATACGAATTTGTGCATTCATTTCATGGAACCAAGCCCGATTTATTAGCATCTAAACAATGTTGTTTAGATATACCGATACGAATTTGCATTTGTACCTATGTACTCGCGGTTAAGTGAATGGGGGTCAATTAACTCACCTGGGTAGGTAATATCATCCGGCCGACCTGGACCGCTGTAAAATAAATAATCACCTTTACCTGAAATGGAATTGTAATTATGACCGTTTTTCTTTGAAACTTAATTACCGCGTGATTGTAAGATTGAGAAACTGACTGGAAATGCTGATAAATTTTTGCAGACAGCTAAAGTATGACGCCGTCAATTTTAATTTTTTTTTTGGTCGTTAGAATCAGAAGTCAATCTTCACGAACTAACAAATATTTAACCGTTATTTTAATAAAAGTGATAGGTAATTACTTAATTAGCCGTGACTTTACCAATATTTCATACAATTTAACGATAGCTATCGGTTATAGCTGGGCTGGTAGCTTAAAGAGGTCAATCAAACAGATGAAAAAAAATGTGTACTCAGCTTGATGGAATAATTGATATACGTAGATACTTAATGTACACTAATGTAAGTTCTGCAAACATACATACATGCAGGTACAAGAGGCGGCCATTTTTCATTTCCTTGGGGAAATAATGATAATAAATTACGGAAGTGTAGTACCAAAATATCAGCAAGAAAAAAAAAAGAAAAATAATAATAATATATGGACGAGCACATAATTCCGCAAACAAGAGATTAACATTAAGACGCAGATATAAGAAATGTTTCGGTTTTGAGGCATCAAATTAAAAAAAAATGCATCGACAACCAGCATCCAACCACCATTTGATAATTAGCTTACATAATTAGTTTCTTGTATTGTATTCGATCGGGTTGATCCATTGTGCGGTTCAAGATGAATTATTACCTGCAGATAAAAGTTTTCATTATAATGATGTGTTATTTAATTTATTTAAAAAACCAACAAAAAAACACATTTCTGGTGGTTGGTTGTGAAGTAATTTTATTCATTTTTTTTTTGTTTTGTTTTATAAGAAATTCTTCATTGGCTTAATCATCATAATTCATCAGTTGTAATATGGAGTATATTGTGTCTAGGAAGCTGTAGCGTCGCGTATTGGCACGTATATTTTTTTTCATTAAATAATAATAATAAAATGCCAATAAGCGTTTTGTTTTAATTTAGATAGACAAACAAGAAGATACTGACATCAACGACGACTTTGTGGAATCATTATTGACCCTATAAAAAATAGTGAATAGATACTACTTTATGTAGGGACAGGACAAAAGCGTTAAGCCCTGTCGAGCTTTTCTTATGTTTAATATCAAGGGAACATGGCAAACATTTTCGAAGGTCTTCAGTTAAAATGTTTATATTCAACGTTTATTTTCCTTTACATTAAATTCGTATTTAGTAGTAAGCTTCATTGTGAATGCGGTCGTTAACTTGCATTACCGTAAACCTCAATCAGGTGAATAGTCCATTTGTACAAGTAATTAAGCCTAATTAAAAACACTGGCATCATAAAAGGTTAAAAAAAACCGGCCACTTTAGAAGTGCAACATTTGATGCTATTTATTTTGCAGTACCCAGGTAGACTATAGTTGGTTATTTGCTCAGCCATTTTATAATGTACGTATTAGGTTAAACCTTGACTTCAGATTGTATATCGTTCATGTTCAGCTACGATTAGATTATATGGTACACTCTTATGGGACACATTTTATTTCACCAAATACACACAATTTTAAAAACTGGTGTCAATATTCTAAATATTTTATTTTTATGTAATGCCAGTTAAGACTCTATGTTTTCCGGTTCAGCAGTATGGTGCAACCCTATGCAACATACCTCCAGTTTGTGTCCATGGTACCGCGTTCGAATTCGATGTATGCGCTTAAATGTGCGAATGTATGAACGTCAACGGAACGGCGACAGAAAGATAACTTATAATATCCATAGAACCGTAGCTTATAGGTCACATTCCTTGGTGAACTGACGTGAAACTATGAAACACACCAAGACAGATCGGACTGGCACCCCCAACAGGTATTCCAGGAAAGCGAAAGGGCTACGATTCCTCTAATCATTTCTAATAATATTCCCTTTAATTTGAATGTCCAAATGCCACAATTGTTATTCATATTTGCAATTAAAATAATCGGATGATGTGCAACCTATCACTAGCGTCAATCAAAAGACGAAAAATTAGTTTCATCACGGAAAATAGAAGTAAAAAGAAAATTTGAGCACCGTGCATTGAGATTTTTATTTTGTCCGCGGTATTATTTCAACGCTGTGCTATTATCAACCAAATGATATGAAAGGGAACTGAAATGCACTGCAATTGTTCGTAAATTTGACGATTGAGTGTTACTCAATTAGATTGCACCTTCCGCATTATGAACGTTGATTTGCTGACTTTGACTATTTTCCATTATGTAGTACTTCTTTTTTTGTTTATCCACAACTGAGGAAAATTATAAAAATACGTGAAACCAAGTAATTCGCTGGCAATTAGTTAGTGACGATAAATGCCATTGATCTTTGTTTGCATTTATGTACTATTGGAGCAGTGATAATGGAGCGTGGAACTCTTTTCGAATAGCAATAGCAAAGAAAGTTGTTTCTATTCGTTTGACTCGGAAAAGACTATTAAACAAGTTCAAGTGCTATTGTTTTCATGAACAGATAATGATTATAAAACGTAAAAAGTTTCGATATCCTGTTGGGCGAAATGGTGCTGCATTATTCAATTATAGCACCATCAGTGAAACCTGATTACAAAAATCACTGAACCGGGTCCATGCCTATAGAAATAATAGCAACTGCAGATTGATATATTTTATTTTTCCAGGTGTAACTTGTAATCAAAGTTTATTATGTTAAATCAGAACTGACTCACTTTCCTTGATAAAATCGTAAGTGGTACTTAAGTTATTATATATTATTCGACTTTGACATTGCTGCGATCGATGCAAATCAATTTGTTTGTGGTACAAATTAGTAGAACCAATTCATATCTGCAGGCAGATTGACAAGCTATTACACCGAGTATATTTTGTATCTAAAGAAATATTAAATACTTGTAGACCCATTTTAGTAAGTACACTTAAGTATTGTTAACTCTCGAAGAGATAAGAGCCTCAACAGAAGCCATCGAATTCCACATTTGCCTACGGCATCATCCTCCTTTGCCAGATTGGGTAATTGGGTTCCACTCCATGCCTTGCAAAATATATTTTTTTTTGCATCGCGCAAGGTTGGGCGGTTAATTTAGAAATTTTGTTACAAATTGGGAGCGGGAGATGATGAAGTATTGGTATAAGGCGTGCCACAAAAGCAAAAGAAAATAAGCGGGCCTCCATCAGCATAGATCGCATAAACAGCAACCACTTAGCGCATCATTTAAGAGTAGTTCGTATGTCTTCACTTCACATCTATTGTTCAATGGTTTTGAAAAGGCATTCAATCAAACTGATGTGTCATATATGCTACCATGAAAGTGGTACGTACATTGTAAGCACCGTCAGAGTTACGCATATGGTTAGGGATACAGATACTTTGAATTTTTTTTTTCTTCTGTCATTTTCAAACTTGCAAGGTGTTTCACCAATATATCGTAATGTTCAGATTCTTTTTCAGTTTTTTCTTAAATTTTATTAAGAAATTTTTGTTTTTAGGGCATATATATGGCAATTCGGACATGCTCGTCCGTCCCTTACAAATCTTGGGGCCTTTCAATTTCCAAGTGCCTAAAATATAAAAATTGAGTTTATTTAATATATAAATTGACAGAGGGGTAGACAGAATGGAATATAATGGACTGCCAGAACACGCAATTATTGCAGTAGCGCCGTGTTGATGGAAGTAAAGAAGATTACTAGAAGCAAGTGACAGTGAGTGCAGTGGCTTAGTGGTTAAGTGCGTTGGACCACTAAGCGAGAGGTCGCTGGTTCAAATCCCAACCTTTACCACCTAAAAAGTTTTTATTCGCTGCCCCACCTCTTGCGAACGTCTGACAAACATCCAAGAGTAAGAAATGTCATGAGAAGCTTCTCAAAAATAAATTGCCGTTCGGAATCGACATTAAACTGTAGGTCCCTGCATTCGTGTCGAAAAATATAATTCGCATACACAATGGTTGGAGAAGCTAGGTTTTAGGTCCTGTATGGGCCGTTTACGCCTAATATTTATTTATTTTTTTTACTAGAAGCAAGACTATAAGTGGATCTCAAGGTGCGGAAAGCAGTGATATTGTTGAACTCAATGTCTAAGCTGTCCAAAGATCACCAAAGAAAGACTCTCAAATGAGTTGGTATAATGATCTTGGTTGAGATTAGGGATTTACTAGCGGCCTGACTGTCGAAGAAGATATTAAAGTATGTCTGCTTCTATTTCCCCAATTGGACCAGCCGGTGAAGATTGTACTAGCGAACTTTTGTATGAAAGTGACTCACAGTCTGATCTTTAGGGGAATTTTAAACATGGCGAAGCATCTTCATCTCGACTGCTGTAAATTTGCACTATCCTTTTTGCACATTGTCCAACATTGCGAGCCTTTTGTGAGAGCGGAACAAACAACAGCGGTGTAGAGACATTTTTCGTTCGCTGGAGACTGTTCTAACAACTTCATCCACCCTACCTCTACACGATGACTAATGGTCACGCACGGTTGCTTCGCTGGTCAAAGAGTGGGCCGTACATATGCAATGTCATTCCTCTTCAAAACATCCATCCAATTCTACTTTGTAGGGAATTTCGAATTGAGCTTATGATGGCTCCATCGCCAATAAAGAATAACAAATGTACTGATCTGCCTTGGTATTACTCCCGTTCAACGATCTTAAACTTGTCTTCAGTTAGGACGTTATGTAGTCAGTTGATATTGAGAATACGTCTCAGGGTAGTGAATTAAGGATTTTGCACTGTTTCAAGGTCTTGCAGACCAGCAGCCACCTGCAATCTTACTGCGCTATACGCTATGTTTTAATATGCAGATTCATCGATATAATGTGAAGGAATGTTGAGTACTTCGGTCGGACTTCATGTTTGAGCTCCTGCACTTTAAATTCCAGCTGTTTTCGCGAATCTATTCAGTTTTGTGGTATAATTTTTTTCAAGACATCTAGAGAATCATTTTTGGTTTAAGTCCCGACTTTCTTTATTTATTTACATTGAAGGTTTTTCATCGTATTTTCCTTCAATGTAATTTTCCTATGTTCATAAATGTAAATATTTAATGTCTATACTGTTGAAATCATTTTTCAGAAGAAAGATATAAATGTATCAAATCTCTGTACCTTATGCTGTCGATTACTAAATTATGTTACTATGTTAATGCGATATAAAGAAATCTATCGATCGAAGTCCCGACTTTCAAGCAACACTTTCCGCCTTCGATATTTAAGTTTCATTTAAACTCGGTCTCTAAGATGATACCTATTTTTTTTATTGTCTTATTAATTTCTACAACATCTCGAGAATATTATCCTAAATTTTCAAGCCATTCCGAATAAAAGTTTCGGAGATACAGCTTGGGAAGGTTCGCAATCAATTGAATCACGAGGTTTATTTGTGGTTATCCAAACTTTAAACGCGTTTTTCTCGAAACTGTGTTTTCAAAGTCGGTTGTCAAAAGTTCTCGAAAACCACTCAACCGATCTTGATGAAATTTTACACAGGTCTTCGAGATACAATTCACGAGGACTTGGTCAAATAATTTTTTTTTCAATCTCAACTATTTAAGAAAAATAAAGTTTGAGCAAATTTACCAAAATTAGCATTTTTTTGTAAAAAGGTCTGCCAAAAATCCCATTTGTTTCCCCCTTCGTCCAAATTATAGTTTATGGTCTCAACTTAAGCACGATTTTCACTTCTGATGATCCTGTCACGAGTTCTACTGTCAACGCGGACACATTTCTTTTCACCGGAAATAACGTCACAATGGCGGAGTTTTGAATATTTTCCTTTGAAAATTTCAGAACTTCTTTTTCAAATTTATATCTTTAAAACAGTAAAAAGTTTGAATAAAATGTTTTATTTTTTATATAAAAAAAAATTGTTGAAAATAGACCTTTTTTTCACGAATAAACCCATGTAACCCCTTAACGATTACCCGATATAACGAATTTCCAATATAACGAACAAGATTTTCTTTTCTAGTAATGGTTCTATATTACGAATAAAGCAAAAATTATACGCTCCATTTAACGAATGCTTTGCAAATTCTTGCAAAATGAAGAATGCGAGACACAAAATCGCAAGTTTAATTTTGTCGAATTTGTATACATACATATACGAGTATAACTACTTTTATTATGGCCTGTTGTTTTTAATTTCTGTCCTCACTGTTGATCGATAAATGTAAAATTACTTTTATCGCACTCTGTTTGATTTAACGACGTTTTATCCTTACCTTGTGCGTTTCATTACGTGAAGTTTTTATAGTGATCGCGGGTGTTTATGTTCTTTGGGCGACCAAGTAAAAGATTCTAAAAGAATCTTTGTTTTTTTTTCAACAATGTAAAATAAATACGAAATAATAAAGAAAATATTTTTAAGGCATTAGAAACTTCATAAAATGGTTTCCAATCTAGATTCTCTATAAAGAAGAGTGAATTCCTTAAAATGGGATTGACGCTTTTAAATTGGTTCTTAATGAAGCGCTAAAACAACACCCCAATGAGTGCGGTAATTTTGTAAATAATTTTCATTGTAAATCCCAATTCAATGACTTTCCTCTGGTATTATAACGTAGAAAAATATGAACGAATTATTTAACGAAGGGCTGTGGATTATATAATTTGTTATATTGGACGTCAACTGTATTTAGATAGTTTCTACCGAGATACGTTTTTAAGACAGAAGTTGTGTGCAGTAGCTAAAATATAAGCTTAAAGTTAATCGTCATCAATTTCATTTCAAAATCTGTGACAAATAACAAAAATAGCATTTCCGGGCTTCAAAGCCTAGCATAGGTCCTCCAAACATTTGGGTTGGCAAGTGAAAGCCGCTAACTTTTGCAAATTTAACTCTTTTATGTTTGCCAGACATTCGCAATCTATTTTCAATGGAAGTCTTTCAGAAATCTTTGAGAGGCACAGGAAAAATGAGACAAATCCTCCATACAATCTTTAACACCGCAGATTATAAGATAATTTCTGCATAATGTATTCTCATCTATTAAAAAAAATAAGGCTTTTAGAGAAACCAACCTTCACAACAAAAAATAGTCTTGAACTTCGCTTTCCCCACACCACTAGGGTTTTTGTTTTTGAAATCTCATACATCATCGCTTCAAGCTAAATTATGCATATTTTAGCAAAAAACAGAAACAAAACGAACTATGTACACTTACATCTAACGATTTTAGAGAAGAAAAAACTAAGCTGCAGCTACAGAGAGATGAATCACCTTGGCATTTAAAGACTCCCAGCAATCCCAACATACTACAACAGCGACCAAGACAACGGAAAACACTAAACGAAGATAAAACATAAAAAAACGGATACAAACACTGCTTAAGTTAATCGCCAGCAATAGCATCTATTAGCGAACAATGCAACAATAAATCCCTAGGAAAATATCTTTAAGATGTAAATCAGAGTTTTTTCTCTTCACATACCTGTTGCTCAAAGCCTGCCATAATCATAGCAAAATGAATGATGAAAAGAAAATGATGCGTAAAAGTGAAAGTGAATCTCCCCAGAGCCTGAGAGATGCGAATGCGACGAAAGCTTTTCACAAACATTTAAGGAATAAATAATTTATTTATACATTATGACCGAGTCTGCTACGACATCTATAAGCATGTATTTACTCCTAAGCGAAGTGCCTTACCCTTTACGATACGGTATCCAGTTATGTCGCAACTAATGCTTCTTCATAGAAGACGCCAATATCATTCTAAAGGCTGAAAGCATCAACAAAACAGTACTTGTGGCACCAACATCGATTCCGCGACACGTTGACCAAAGAGCAGCTCGCCAAATGCAGAAACCAGAAATGTTGTTACTGATGCTGCACCGCAGGTAATTGGTCCCGCGCGTGATTGCATAATTGTGAAAAGAATGAGGGGAGCTTGCACACGACAATTGGTTGCCGTGGCATCTGTGAACAATGCATATACATATGAGGTAGTGTGTTGTGTCAGGCTTCACTACTGTTATTCTGGTTTTTGTTCTAAAGTTGTGCGAGATTGCTCTTGGTGATCTTATGGAAACCCCATGAAAAAAGGAGAGATTGATTTTTTTAATGGGGGACGGGACAAGTGGGTTATTTTGAGTAGAGAATCGTGCTCACACTTCCACAAAACAACATGGTGGGTCGCAAGTCGCAACATTTATCATTCATTTGCAAACAACATCTAGCCTGCGGGAAGGTCCGTTAACTATTACCATTCTAATTAAAGCAAGGAAACGTCGTTCGTTTTGCTGATTAAATCAAAATATAAATAACTTTGCAGGTGATTGAAATTACATAAGCTAAAAATTGAGGAATAATAAGTTGGAGTATGCTTACCATCTTGACATGTTCGCAGTTTTCCTGTCATCTCATTGATCAAAGATCGTATTGCATGGGGCATTGTTATCCATTCGCACAATGTGTCTAAGAAAATTTAGTCTCTTGTTTTGGAATTTTGGACCACACCCACACCCACAACTCAAAATCATTGCATACAGGCCCAAATACTCGTCCGGCACTCGGCGTAGTAAAGCGGAAATGACAGGACAAGATTCTATAGAGCATGCTTTTCTTAGCAGCTGGTCTCCATTACATTTTCATTCGTGGAGTTGATATTTAAGCCGAGATCGATAAACTCTTTAAATACCTGTTTTCATTTAGCATGAGAGCACCTTTGACCCACATGTTCATTCTGAGAAGCTGTATGGATTTCAGTTTTACTAAATTACGGTGTGGATTTTTCGTTTTCAATTCAGCTTAGGGTTGAAAACTTACTTATTTTCATAAGTGGTACTTTAATTTAGTGAGCTCCGGATGGAACTCAACCAATAAGCATCTATCTTAGCGCTGTCTTTAACTAACTCCCTCCAGTTTCGCACTCCAAGTTATTTTTAGGTTTCCTTACACTTGCGCGCTCCTTTAAGCGCATTGTGCCACCAGCACGCATCTGCCAAGCTCGACATACCCAACAACGCCAACTGCCGCATCTACTGAAATGAGAATGAGACAGTTGCATTTTCTATATGGGTTTCCGGCTTTAGCTGGAGCTGGTTATCGCACTGGTCAGGTTGAGGTGGTTCTGGCGCCGGCTTAAAATTAACGTAAAACCTCTCCACAGTATTTTTCCGTTGTGTTTCCGGACGGTCTATGTTGACCGCCCGGAAGGTTCTGACATCTAAAATACTGGACGAGCGCCTTAAGTTGATCCGAGGACGATCGTCGGACGGCCGTCAACCAAAATGACGGTTTAATGATACGATTACCGCCATATTCCTTTATGTGTATTGATGTGGGAAACTATATGCTAGCTACATTTACGTTACGTACTACCGCTAAATGGGTGTGGTGTCGTGAAGCTATGCTCTCCGATTTTCCTACCAAAGATGTAATTCTTTCCCATTTTGGCATAAAAATCTCCAAGGACAAATAATAGCATACATGCTGAAAACATTGCTCATAAGTTTTGTCAAGGAGCTCGTAGCAACTTTCGTCCTTTTCGTCTGTTGGCGCAGAGCTGGTCTTGGACAGAGCGCACGGAAATTGAATGAAAATAGGATTGCGGGGCGCACGCTCCGTTTATGACCTTTAGGATCTTTTTTTTTATATATAGATATATAAATTTCTCTTCTCACTGTGTAGGTGCGAACTAAATTTATTCCGGTATGTTTTGCACAACACTGTATGGAAAATTGTTGAACAAATTTCTGTTCACGTTTTAGAGCTTTTAGATTTGTTCACGTTCAGTCAATGTAAAAAATATAGTGTTCACCTTTTGGAGGGTTCACATTTTTCAATGCTCACTGTACTTTGAAAAGCCTTCTCATGGAAGGTCTTACCATTGGATTTTTTGTTTTTACACTGTGATATCAGTCATTGGAACTTTACAATTGATTTCAGTCGTTTGCAAATCTACGTTATATATATACATATACAAAATCTACGTTTTTAGGGTACTACAGCGGTAATCGAAGTGGCAAGAGTTAAACATTTTTTAAATTTCAATGGCGATTTGAAAGAACCACAAATGGTTGCCCATGGCCATACCTCTTTACACAATGCCAACTCTTAAGTAAACACTTGCGTGCAAGCCTTTCACTTGCCAATTAAATGATCCTTTACATCAATTTTATAAGTTCCACCTAAATACGAGTACATGCATCATTAGCTTTGGAAAGTTTCCAAATATACATCAAATTCAATTAAAATACATTTAACCTCCGTTTGGACGCACATAATCACATTGAAGCGCTGCACACCCAATTGGCAACGTGCCCTTAACTGTGCATTCGAACAAAATTTCACATCTGCTGCTGCCGCGCACTATTCATACTTTGCAGATGGTGAATGGATAGCTTATGTGGCAAATTATTAAAATTATTTGTGCGCATGTATCTCACGACAGAAAAGTGAGAGGACGGACAGCAAAAGGCACACCGTCAGCTGGACTTTACAGCCAATTCAAAAACGAGAAGAAAACGAAAGGTTACACATACGACTGCTCGTACTATACATTGTTTTGGCTTTGGCTGGATAAATTAGTTATGCAACGGGCAATAACATGCAGTTGGCAACTAAAATAAAACATTCAATTTTTCCCATATATTTGCGAAGGGTTGCAGTTGTATGTTTATTTATTTCTACTGATAGTACGACTATAAGTATGCTAAAGCAACAATTATTATACACTAATTAATTATTTTAAAAACCTAAATTAGCGAGACTTTTACTCAGCAGCAGCAACTTCAGCTTTCTTGTCCTTTTCCTTGGCGGCTGAAGCTGATTTGACGGATGCTTTTGTTTCGAGTTTTTCCTTCTTTACCTTTACTACGGGGGTAGTAGTTGTTTCTTTTTTCGGTTTCTCTATTTCAGCAACAGGAGTTGCGACGGTAACAGCTGGAGTAGTATCCTCTTTCTTGCCATTTACTTCTTTAGCCGGTTTGGATTTCTCACTAAAAGAAACAAAAAACAACCCCTTGTACCAATGAACGGATTTAATGGTTTCATTACAACTCACCTCTCAATGTCGATATTAAGGACAGACTCATCCTCCTCTTCTTCTTCTTCTTCATCGTGTTCATCTGGACCGACTTCGCGCAAAAGATCACCCAAGTCTTTGTCGACATCTTCCCACAATTTATCTTCGCCGACTTCTTCACCTTCACCTGCAGCTGCACCATCAGCATCTCCTTCAGCATTTTCGGCACCTTCGACCTTCTTTTCGATTTCAGCTGCTGCTTCTTCTTTCTTCTTGTGGTCCTTCTTTTCGGCACGTTCCGCCTTGGCTTGAAGGCTCTCATCTTCGCGGTGGCGCAAGAATGCCTTTAAGTGACTGCGTGAGCCGCAGTGCTGTCTAACGTAGCTCTCCTCGTCTTCTTTGACTCCGTTGTAAGTTCGACAGAGTTCACAATAGAACGCTTCTACCTTCTTAATGAATTGCGAACCAACTGGCACCTTCTCCTTGTTAGTCAGGGTGGGATCGTCATTCAAGTGATTCTCCAGATCTTCATCATCTAAATCGTCAATCTCACCAACCGAGTCAACAGTCATAAAGTTCTTCAGATCAACTTCCTTTTCTTCGTCGCCGCTAAAGTCGCTGTTGGCCTCAGTGCTGCGAGCCTTACGCTAAAATAAAATAATATTTAGAACCATAATAGTATGCAATACAATTTTTGGACATACTTTAATGTGTTCCAAGGAGCAACGATGCGCCTCATAAAGCATAGGGCTCTTGAAAGCCACGTGACAGGGCTGGCAGTACGGCATCAGGAATTTCTTCATGTCCTTGTGATGCTCCGACAGCTGATGCTTTGCCTTTGGCTGGCGATAGTTCAGTCGGCATAGCAGACAGAACTGTGGCTTCACCTCGTCCAAATCCTCCTTGGATTTCTCCTCAATGCTACGCTGTGCATTGCGTTGTTGAGTTCGCATACGTGCTAGGGTCACACGCTGGCGAATAGCCACACGTCGCATTGCCACCTTGTGCATTCGTGAATACAGATGGCTGGCGTACTCCTGAAGGCGGGAATTTAAATTTTTAGAAACAAAAAGTAACACGGTATTGAATAGCATCAGCCTTTTATTGGAACTGGTAGCCAAAAACAAGTGAATCGAAAAAACCAGCACTTACCTTAAATGTCAAACAATTCAGACGACAATGAACACACGTCAGCTTGATATAGACACGTCGTGGTGGACTCAAACTGTTGCGTGTGCGACGAGCTTCCTTGGCGCTGTCTTCTTTACGCTCCTTGTCCTTGCGCTCTTTTGATACTTCCTTACCCTCTTTTGCGTCATCAACAGCACTATCGGTGCTCTTGGCTAACGACGTATTCTTACCTTCCTTGGTTCCGTCGTCATCCTCATCTCCATCGGCGGCATCATCATCCATAGCCTCTGCATCTTCCTTTTTGATGGACTTTTCATCCTCATTCTCATCATCCTTTTCTGATTCCTCACCATCCTTACCCGCATCGTCGGCGTCAGCATCACCATCGCCATCTTTCTTTGCAACAGATGACTTGGAGCTTTTCTTTTTCACGCGTTTTTCTTTCGCTTTGCCGGGCTCCTCCTCGTCGGCGTCTTCGTCGATCTCCTCCTCCTCTTCGTCCTCATCCTCGTCTTCGATGTCTGATTTTATATCGTCACCGCGCGACTTGTGCCCGCTTGGGCTCTCAGGCGAATCTCCACCTTTGTGTTTGCGCAAAGAACTAAGTAATAGGATACACATTGAAATGAGAAACAAATTTTGGATTTTTTTTTGCGAGAAAAATTCATCTCTAGAAAGAACTAGAAGAGAGCACAATCTAAACTCACAAATACATAAACTAGTGTTGTGCGCGTGTCCGTCGTTTTGGGCGGCGAGGCAGCGCGCAAACATAATCGAAAGTATTTTATTTAATAAATTTTTGTGCTAAAGCTTAAATGCTTTCAAGTTTCAACCACCACTTTCGGTGCGGACACTTGAGATGAATGCCGCCTATCAGGGGGCGCCAACTCGCATGCACTGATGACCTGATGGTGGTTTGATCATTGTTTGGTTTCTACTCTTTTGCGGACTTCGCACGTGGGACTAGAAATGTTTTTGTAAAATTTTCTGATTTTTTTTTATGTTTACCTCGTTAGTCGGGCGATTTTAATCAATCGCGCACGATCTCTTTGCCGGGCCAGAAGTAGTTTCCTTCGCATGATTCTTATGTCAGATGATTCTTTGCGTATTACGCGCATGCCCCCACGGGCGGTTCCGGAAGAGCTGCCGCCGCCGCGAACACGGCTCACTGTGCCACTGCCGCGTGGACGCACCACATAGCTGCTACGTATGGGCCGTTTTGGAGGACCCATCGAGTCGTTGAGTGGTGCATGCCGTCTACTGGCAGAGTCCTCTCGCTGGCGGTACGACGAAGAAGATCCTCTTGGATGATAGTTGCCATGCGGCGAACTGGGACGATTGCGACTTGTTGTACGATTGCGATACGATGATGTGTAGCTTGAGTTTAGCCTTGAATCCTGCGTGACAAAGGGGAGGAGCAAATGTTTGTTTGTTTTGATTTTCATTCGCTTTCGCACTTGTTTTTTTTTTTTTTGCATGATATACATATATAGATAATTTTGTAATAGAGAGTATGCTTATATATTTTTTAATAATAAGCGCGCGCGCTGCACACATCCAATCATTAATTATTGAGACTATTCGACTCCTAAATGTGTGTGTGGGAACCTGTCTTAGTAAAGTGTGCAGGCGATGGTTTTTTATTTAATACATTTTCATATACAGCTTGCTGCCATGCGCTCGTTCCGAGTTAGTGCAGTTGAGCAGTGTTCTAAGAGGATACATTTTGGAATTACAACATACAGAAACATAACTTGAAAAAGGCTTCAAACGCTTTACGGGCTCTACATATTGGGACTGATGCGTTTGCGTTCTGCGTTTGTCAGTCTGTCTCAATTGTTTTTATTTATTGGATTACTTGATGCTGTTTGGCATTTTTATTTTGCTTACAAACTCTTGCTAGATAAAACTCAATAAAGTTAAGGATGCGCGAGGATCCTTTTCTCTTTTTTGCTCAATCAAAGCATTTTGAGAGTTGTTTTCTCTAATTATACTTTTTTATATTCTATTTGTGTAAACATCAAAATAAAGTTAATTTAAAAAATTTGTTTATGCTTATTTAAGCTTAAATAAAATGTTTAAGGTTATGTTTTGGAGCAGAATAATGGGAGAATTGGATGGGAATGAATGAAACGTGGATGCTTACCTCTTGACGTGGACGTTTGCGATCACCGGAACGGTCTCGGGAGTTTTCCTGAAAGGTGAAGAAAATCGTATTAAAACAAGTGGTTTTTAAAAGTACCTACAGTAGAATTGTCTTTAATACAACTCATATTTTCAAAGCAGTTGTATGTTTTTGACATACAAAACTCAACAGAGCCCTCTATAACATAACAGAAAAAATATACAGACAGATAATTTAGTTTTGTAATTCATAAGTTACATCTAGAGACAAAGATTCTGTTAAGGCATTCTGTTCTCAAGCCGTTTTGCGGCACATTTCATAATCCTAGATTGTTGAAGACCACATTTGGGATTCCAGCTAAATGAATCCAATGATGATGGTTGGGGATTATAGATCGTAGCCACTGATCGGTATCTTCTTGGCGATGCCCAGTGATGTAATAAATGGTTGGTTCCAAAACCCCAATCACAAACTAGTTTCTGACTAGTTTTTATGCGCATGCTCAAACATTGCCTGATCGCGGATATTTTTTGATTGTTTTAACGCTTTTTGCAGTTCTCTGACTACTGAGTGAGTGTTATTCACGTTAAAAGTTTAGTCCTGTTAACACGATCGTGTTATTTGTTCGCTGAAGTCCTTAAAATGAATATAGATTTGAAAGATACCCAACGTCATTTAATCGAAGGACATTCTTTTTACCATGTCTTTGTTTAAAGCTTCAAGTACCTCCCGATGCAAATTCTTTGCAACAGAAAATGTTCAGGTCGCTTTAAAAATATATTCGAAAGATGTTCTTTTTCAAGGTTCCAATGACATATTTGAGAAATTTCCTGGACACCTGGAGGACATTAAGAATTAATGCAGCTCTCCACCAAAGATTAAAGAACTTCTTAATGATTTTTTTCTTAGAATACCTCCTAAATATTGAACATTAAGTCGGTAACATATTTAATTTATTATAATTCGTAGATGTTAAGAAGTATTTCTATTGTTTGTGGGTCACTAAATAGCTTTAGGCACGCACATGACAGCTTCAACATTAGTTCAAGTTCCTTTAATATGACTGACTGACTGACATGAAAACATTCGAGACATTTTTCAGAGCAAAGGCTTTTCCGAATTTAATCGGTGCAGTAAATGGAAGTCACATTAAAATCGATAAACCAGAAATATCAATGTTTTTTTTCGAAATTTTGTCATTGCAGTTGCATGCACTTATAATCTCCGAAGACTGAGTTACATTTTTAGTAACAAAAACGAGATATTTTTGTACACCTAGTAAAGACTAAATAAAGAAAATTACTTCACGCAAACCTTCCATTTTCATTTACTCGATATGTACAAGTACATACTTTGTATTCACAGATGAGTAACTAACCATAGTCAACTCTGCATACTCCTGCCCCCTTGAACCAGCAAATAAATTTTTAATAATAGCCGAAAAATCCTCAAAATAATAAACATTACAGAATTCATATCTAAGAATGCGGATTCGTCGCGGGAAATCGCCTCGCATTAGGTAAAAAGTTACTGATTTAAAGCCGATAAGTGATCGCCTGTGATCCGCTTCAAATCTATACTAGAAAACATAAGCCGTACATTCGCCCCTACCGACGATGCTGAAAAATTTATAAAGGAAGAGTTCTATGACCTGGGATCAATGATCAACAGCGAAGCAACCGTTGATGACTAAATCAATCATCGTGTAAGCGTAGGGTGGAGATGAAGTGATCCAAAATCGGGATGCCTGCAGATATCTTTTGAGGTCGAACCGGCGAACACACAGGCGGACCATTAGGAATGCAGTGAGGTGGGAGGGTTATGATCCCTGTAATCCTGATCATAATCTCGTCGTTAAATGGAGAGAATAAGTTCTATGACCTGGTGACCAGAGACTCAAGAGCAAATGATTGAAAGACTCTCCACTGTGCATTCGCCTACCACAGACACGAACAAGAAGTGGTCCAAGTATAGCGACATCATCAAAGAAGTAGCTGATATCAACCAAGGTTACTAGCTACGCCAGAGAAAAAGCCCGCGTTTGGTTTTTTTACTCTTTATGTTTGGTATTCCGTGGTATGACATTGTATAAGCATACCGAAGAAGTGGCAGAAGATGCGAAAGGCAGAGCTCAAGGAGTGTCGAGATCAAAATAACATTTACAGGCTTGGCGCATGCACCAAATCACCCACTAAGTTTGGGTAGATGTATGTCAGATGACAGGACCATCAGCTTCATATGTGCCATGGACATGAACAAGAAAGGCGATATCATGTCTTGCAAGAACTATGGAGGCATATACCTGCTAGATGTAGCATTAAAGACCCTATCAAACCTTTCTGCCTGCCAAATTTTCAAACTTAGACAAAACCATTTCTCCCCAGATACGCCGATCGTCATTTTTTCACTGCTCGCCACTTGTGGAAGACTGCTACAGTTTATAACGTAGACAAGATTCTCAAATTTGTTGTTGGTAGTCGACACAAACTCAAGTTCCTTTAGTACCAACCATAAGTCTTCATTCATACAATTTATTGAAGAAGATAAGTTTAGGTGTGGTGTACCTTTTGCCAGCTTGTTAAAAACGTAGTAAGGAGCACATCAGTAGAAAAAAATTTAGCCGCAGTGTTGATAGTAAGTTCCGATCTAATTTTTGACAGATATGCCCACCGCCACCCATTTTTTAAATTAAAACACCAGCGACGTAACCTGGCATGCGCATTATTGAGTTCCTTAAATTTGGGTCATGGCAGTATCTGGAAATCCAATTTAATTGAAGAAAATGGCGCTGCATTTCCAGCTAAATAACGATTGAATTAAAAAAGCAGTTCAAGCGCAGTTCAAATTTAACTTTATGCAACACACCCCCATTTCTTGTTTGTTTGAGATCTCTGTAGTCGGCGTTGAAATGTGCATATCATTGTAAAATTTAAAATGATGGGTGGATGGAAGGAAAGGCATTCGACTGTACCAGAAGACACAAAAAAAAATAAATGAAAAATAAACATTTCGGGCAAATTTGTATGCACATTTCTAATCGCCCGCAAAAACAAAAAAAAAATAAAGTATATAATCTACTTACCCGGTATGACCTTTTGCCGTCATTACGATTGTCATAGCGCGATGGGAACTTATCCCGATTCCTTGAATCGTAGCTATTGTAACTGCCTGAAGTGTATCGGGAACTTCCGCCGCCGCCGCCACCTCCTCCTCTGTAACTACTTTCATGGAAGTCCGATTTTCGAGAAGACCCACCAATACGGGTGTAAGTAGATCCGGACGAACGGTAAGAACTACCACGACCTCCGCCACGACTGCTGTATCCTCGACCACCACGAACCATTATTTAATAGAAGTTGTTTTCTAAAAGAAAAAACACAAATTATTTCACTGGTACCTTTGACGAAAATTCGGGTTTTCTTTGCAATAAACTCCATTTTGTATAGCCAAAGATTTGACTTTTTTAAATTAAAAATTACTCACTTTTTGGCGAAAGTTACTCGTCAAATATTTCACTGATTAATATTTATTGAAGCTTTCTTTGATTAATTTATGTACGCGATAGAATTGGGTGTTATTTATATGAAATTTCAGGATTTGTTTCCGGGGTTCAATGGCGCTAACAAACTATCGCTGAATTTTTTTCACAAATGAGTTCAATAGAACGGAACGGATGTACTAGCCGGCTGCGAAATGAGTCTATATACAGGCTTGTCGCTTGAGGCTAGCTGCTACACCAGTGAATATCAAATATAGACGGTAGGGTAGTGTCTTGGGTAATGTGGTTTTTTGTAATTATGAAATAATTTGTTTGGCATGAATAGGGATAAAGGTCGGTTGTTTTTATTGCCGTTGGTTTTATAGTTATTATAGTGAGATCGAAGATCAAACACACGAAATTCGGCTGTAACCATGTAAATTAACATTACCGACCAGTATAAGTATCACACATTTATTATGTTTGGCAGTGCTGCTCTCACTGGCGGAAGACATTTTTGTATTGTACATCTCTATTTATTTTGCGTAGTAGTTTTGCGCGGCCATATAAACCAACCAATAGTAATACTTAAAACACAGATTAAACTTTAAGGTCAACCTAATCTTTGTCTAAAAAAAATATTAATTTTCCATTTCAGTAGGCATAGAAGTAAATAAAAAGCGAACAAATATATAAAAATTTATTATAATTGAAATTGCATTTTGTGACTTTATTATTTCTAATATACCTACAACCACATTCTGCTCAGCGTTACCGACGAACAAAATGAAAAAGGGGCCCAAAGATGTGGCCACGAGTTGAACAAGGGGCCAATGAGATATATAACAGAATAAAATGAGAATAAATGTTTCCATGTATTTATTTTAAATACATTTTCTTTACAAATTTACAAAACATTAGAGTAAATCCTAATTTTATTTTTGAGACTGCACAAATATTTTACCTGTCAATTGTTTTGTTATTTTATTGCCATTCAATTTCTGCCGTCAATGATTTTAAAAATGTAAGAGTGAGATCACATACCAAATTAACATTACCGACCAAAATACGTGTCACGCATTTGTGCACCGGGATTTTTTTACCAAACGAAAATGTCATCAATTGAATTCTTAAAAGCTTGTTCCTTAAAAGATAAACCATGCCGACCGTGAATAAAGCAATTGGGCAATTAATTGAGTTTGTTGTCTACGCCGTCCATTATATCCTAAGTATTTTCACCAAACAGCGGTCGGCGTGCTGCAGTAGGGGCAAGAGACGCACGGAATGTCCTCATTCTGTTATGTTGTCATAACAGTTACCTTTAATAATTTCTTTAAATATTTTCCTTGGAATGCGTAATAGCTTAATTCCCGAAAAGGTTGTAGAGCCACTGAGCTTATCTATAAGCAAAGTTGTTGCGACCTATTGACGAATGAAGGTTTACCCCTGGCGGTCAAATTTCGCACCGGTAGGTTGCTATAGATTGTGACAGTTCGTTTTGTATTGAAATATCGGTGCAGCGGCAAATTGTTTCTTATATTTGATAATTAAAGAAGTTAGTACATATTTTTTTTTATAAAAAAAACAGTACCTATTAAATACACTTATGCAAAAAGTGTAGTTACGAATTTCTATTAAAATAAAAACTGTAAGAAATTGCAATCTTAGAGCAGTCTTCCTGTTTTCTGAAATAATGCATCCTGTATAATGCAATTATAAACATAATAATTAATACACTTTATTAAAGTCACCAACGTTTGTAATAAAAGTAACAAATTGATATGACAAATATTTGTTTACGCATTTCACACTTTGTTTCAGTGATTTGTATGTGTGGTCTACCAGTTCAATTTATTCAAATTACTCATATATTTGACAATTTGTATTTTGAAATGTGAACTGAACTATTTTTCACATTTCAAGTTTGTTCGCTTTTCAAACATTAAATACTTTATTTACTTACAGGAAAAACTGGTGTTTCTTTATGGAAATCCCATACAAATTAAACGACTGTCAAACTTGTATAGGTCGCTGCATATTAATTTTTTGACAACCAGGTATCGCAGGAAAACTTTTCCATTCGTCAATAGATGAACTTGTTTCTAACACCAAAGTTTATTGCACGATATATATTGTGGAACAAATTCAAGATAGATACAATGCCATCTATTGGTCAGGCAATGTATTTTTTTGGTTCTTGCCTTTACTTAAATATAAGTTCAGTTATTCTCAACCACCACCAGTTTTCGAATCGTCTGGCATTAAAGTGTTCGTAAGTAGAGTCCGACCAAAGGTCAATTTTTTGGCCGAAACAGAAGCCGAATGTAGTGCAACAGGAAATACCAAGCAACCTAAAATAAATCATCCGGTTATTAGATAAAATAAGTCATAATCATAACAAAATGTATTTAACAAAGAAAGAAAAGCAACAAATTGCCAGTAAATGAATCCGTTTGATTGCCTTTGAATAACTACGAATTCACTTCTTCTACTTCTTCGATTTGCGATAAGTCATTGATTTAAATACATGTGTATTCAATTGGTTTGAGTAATTAATGACAAAGAGATTTGTGTAACATAATAAGTAAACGTAATCAAGCACTTCATATGAAAAACTCCAACGGCAATAGAAACTCATTATGCTATTGCACTGAGAGAAAAATAGAGTAATAGTAAGTAGAAACACGCTTAAATTAATTAATTTTCAACTTATATTCATCGCTACCCGATCTGGGCTTAAACCAAGCACATCAGTCTGGAACTATTGCAATATACCGTTCTCACTATTAAAAATTGAATGATTAATTAATTTTTTAATTTTTCTTGATAACATATTTGATTATTCTTAAATCGATGTTTTATTGAAATAAGGACGCTTTGCTTAATTTAAGTAGGTGCATTTTTGTATTAATACACTGGACATTCTTAAAATGATAGTTACTTTAAATTTTAATTATTATTATTAATTTTAGATCGCTCCTTCTTAGTTTAAGTTTAAACGATGTAAGATCTATTAATCTGACATTCTCAAGTTAGTAATAGATTATAGAGCACGATTGATTTAAGAAGCAAGTACGTTCAAATATGCTGACCTTTCATAACTGGACCTGTTCTACAAATGATTTAAAAAAACCCATTTATTTGATAAACAATTTTATTCAAAATCTAAAGGTTTTATAAATGAATTTGTTTTATATAACACAGAGTCAAAAACCCATAAAAATCACTCAAATGAAATGGAGTTAGCCCAACTGCTAATGCAAATGGTTTCGCTGTCAACGTAATTTTTTCAAATTAATTTAGTTACCTTTTCTTGACAGAATAACACTTTCTTGGGTGGTCTAACGCAAACGCACGCGCAAATAAAAAAAAAAGTTTTTAGAGAATTATTTTAATATTTTTTATTATGATAGAAGGATCTATGACAATTATGTGTGGAAAAAATGTTTAATGACTGTGAGACATAATTGATGTTCAATGTCGTTAATGTGCCAAATTATCTCATCCTTTAGCTCTTGAATTGTTCTTGGCTTATTGACGTACACTTTTTCTATTAAATATCCCCAAAGAAAGAAGTCCAACAGTGTCAAATCACATGATGGTGGCGGCCAATTAACATCGCCACGACGTGAGATAAACGGGAATTGAATTTCTCGCGCAAAAAAAAACCATTGTTTCGTTGGCTGTGTGGCAAGTGGCACCATCCTGTTGGAAGCACATATCGCCAAGGTTCATATCCTCAATTTCTGGCCACTATAAGTGCATTATCATTTCACGATAGCGAACCCCATTCACGGTAACTGCTTGGCCGATCTAATTTTCGAAGAAGTACGGCCCGATTATGCCGCCAGCACTATAAAATGCACCAAACAGTCACTCTTTGTGGATGCATCGGCTTTTTTAATAATCACTCATGGATTCTCCTTTGCCCAAATGCGGCAATTCTGCTTGTAACGAATCCGATTGTGGACAAATTTGGTCGATTTTGCTGACCAAAAAAATTACGAAGTGTACGAAATGCATCTAAACGCGTTGCTCAATTATGTACCTCTCCATGGTTGAATTTGTTGAACACTGAAACATGGAAATATCAAATTAAGTTGGGAAAAAACCTAAACGTTAAGGTGTGACTCAAAATTAACATCGTGCATTATGGTTGGACCACCCTTTAGTACTGATGCTTTTTGGATACATTTTTTGGCTGGAAACTTGAATCTTGCCGTTGGTTGGTATATTTTCGCAGTTAAAGAAAGTAAATAAAACATAAACTTTAGAGGCTTTTACATATAAGCATATTAAAATATATAAAAAGCATTTATTTACCTAAATTAAAGGCTTGTTGGTTGGATAGAAAATAATATCTGTATTTAATAGTTAAGGACTCATTGTAAAAGCCTTTTTGTTTTGTTATATATTGATCCCACCTTTCAAACATCCGATTTCCTTTATTTTCGTGCACAAAATGAAATCCAATATTTACCTTGAAATATGAAAATGTTCATTTAGAAAAAGTGTTAAATATTAATGCCATCCATCAACTTGAACTCTAGAGCCAGTGACCTAGTAAGTTCAGTTCAACAAGTTTAGCCAGTCTTTCAAAAAACCGAATTGGTAATAAATTTTTGTTTTTTTTTTTGACGGAGGTTGCTACTATTCTTACATTATTGTACTAAGTTTCCCGTCTTTCGAAGAAAGATGAGAAGGAGCTTTAGTGATGAAGAGCTTAGATGTTCGGCACTCACCACGTCAGCCCAGAAAATCCGCCACCTGATGTGAGCATAGGCCGGACAACTGGAGAGAAAGTGTTCTGCTGCGTTATCCTCCTCACCGCAAGCAGGACAGGTAGTGGTGTCGCTTAAGCCCAACACATTTAAGTGTTAACTAAAAGCTTGGTTGCCCGAAAGGACGCCTACAAGCAGCCTACAGTCGATTCTCCTAAGAGATAGAGCATGAAGCATGAAAGGCATGACTAAAGATGTAGATAGTAGCAAAGCACATGACTTTTCCCTAATTTACCTCATAATTCCTTTTTCCACGGAACGCTTTAAAACAGCATAATATTGCTTATCGTCAAATATCCAGACTGTAGAGACTGTCAGCCATTCAGGGAACGCACATCAGTTCACCCTATATTCGGACGGGTAGTAGAAATTGTTTTTTAACAGTATAATTTTTTCCTAATGCTCACACTGTGTTACTTTATTATAAGGGTATCCAAAATAACTGAAGTGCGCGTACATTATAAAAAATTGGTAATAACTACCTTAAAAGCCTTTCATACATTGAACTTATACATTTTCAGAGTAAGAATCACAATCTTACTTTAACTTAGCCCGTTTTCAAATTAAAATATTTCTGATTGAAATAAGGGGCATACTCCAGGGCTGACGAACTCGCCAAACTTGGAACTACCCTCTCAATCTTGCCTGACAAAGGCGCCTTAGGCATACCAGTTTCCACATGCAAACTCTTGTTAGAACTGGTTGCAATAAAAAAAACAAATCACAGATGGAAAGGTGGATCTGAGACGCTCTAAGAGTTTGATTACCCTTAATAGATATCACTTTAGTGCTACAATTGTTAGCTGTGTGGATGAGGAGGAGAAAGACACAACTCTACACCTTTTGTACCTTGTCGACCAAAGTGTTTCACTCTGACGACAGGAGATGATTCAAGCGAAGCATCAGAATAGCTTCAAGTATGACTTGTGCACGTTAATCTGTTCTTATTTTGTTCAATGTCTCTTACCACTAGTGGGTATTTCAATCAGCGTTGCCACAAAGATACAATTGTATCAATTTGGATACAGTTTCGCTTTCGTGTAAACATTTGATACATAGGTAAATTTTTTCTTTTTTTCTTCGATTTGATACGTTTTTAAATTTTCACCAAAAATCTGCAAAACCTATTTTTTGCCATATATTTTTAATATTTTTAAAATCTGACAGTATCAATGGTATTGTACCTGTACGACCTGACTGATGTTACTATTAACAAGTTGTCATAGATTGGTGGTGGTTTGTGTTTTGATTTCATTTATAATTTGAAGAATAAATTGGTATGTTACTATAATTTTTAAAATTTTAAAATGGACTATTACATAAAAGTCATTTGGTGGATTTGTCATATCCATAACTTGACCTGGATAATATCCGGATCCTCCAACCGCCAACGAAACTATAGTTTCGAATGTGATGATTGTTACGATGCTTATTTCAAATAAAACGAAATTACAATTTTTACAGATGGCTCGAAAACAACAGAGGGAACAGGGGCTGGGATCTTCTCAAAAGATCCGGAACTAAGAGTGTCTATAAGACACTGGAAAGGTGAGCAAATGCAGATGGGATCGATATCCGGAAGTGATTGCTATCTACATCTACAATGAAATGAAATCAACAAACATCAGTTCTGATATAGTCAGAAAATGCAATCACAACCGAATAGACTGTTCTGGGTGAGAGGACACTGCGGTATTGAAAGCAATGAGCAGGCAGGTGAGCTTGCAACAATAGGAAGGCTACTTATTACATAAAACCTCCCCTCTGCATAATCAGAGGTTTTATTGACGAAATAACCCTAGGGACTGCCAATCTATGGTGGTCAAGTCTTGGGGGACACACGGTGTCAAAAACTCTATGGCTATTTCTCGACTGTAAGAATTCCACGAAGTTTATTAAACTTAGCAGGTGTAAGCTTGCATGCAGACTCGGACTGTTAGATACCGACATCTGCAGATTCTGTGGTGATCTTCAGGCTGTTAAGAATAAACCGCACATATTGTGTGAGTGCCAGGCAATTTCACGTAGTCGTAGAAAATTCTTAGGGAGACACTTCTTCGAATTTTTGGAATAGACGGTAAAAACTTCAAAGGCTTTAAAAAAAAGTGTTTTGGTTTTTTGTCTACCGTTTAAATACAAATTTAACCGGTTCCCCAGGAATCGCAATAGGTCCGCTTCGGTGCCTAGTGTTGTGTGTGGTGACTCTTACATCACAACCCTGTGTAGTGCGTTATTATATTTCAAAACAAATAATTGGTTTAAAATGGTGGTTCCAAAAACCCTTTTGTATTCACTGCAACAAACTCTAGTAAACCTTATTGTCCATTTTAAGCGCCACGAGACCTCAGATACAGATAAAGATACATTTGATACATTTTTCAAAAGGTCAGCGGCAACGCTGATGTCAATACTTTATTTCTTCCTATACTAATTATACAACTTAAAAGCTTACTTAGCAAAATAACTATGCACATGCCACAAAATTATATTATGCCAGATAGGCTTGAGTTTCAATGTTATTTAAGAACAAACAAAATATATTGCCAGCTCCAAATGGTTCAACGAGTCAGCAGAAACATCAGATCCACGTGGTATCACAATTTATCTCACATAGGTCTAAGTGAGTCGGACTTCTATACAATTAATTAATGTAATAATTATGTCTTAATAATGTGTGTTTTATAAAGTTAATCTTAAAAGTACTTAAATTCGGGTCGTGGATTTTCTCTCGGTCTGCCTGAGCTGACTAGAATAATTTTCTGAAACTTTAACAGGGACTGGAAAACAAGTGAAGTCCAATGAAGACAATCTATCTTGTTACACACGTTAAAGGCATATGGAGAAACATCTGTTAGATACATGACTAGAACCAACTACAGGCAGATATGTATCATGGGGACTGAAGCTAGCTCTACAAATGAATTGCAAGGCATTTAAATTATAAACTGCATTTCTCTAGGCACATTCATATCAAACATGAGTGTATTTTCCTTCGGATTAAGTTTTATCGAATTTTCATCAAGTTTACAGTACTTTCCATTTGACCAGATATGACCTACGAATTGCGTTACAATCCATTTTCCGAATTTGAATGTCAAAATTTACCAGAGCTGAGCACTAAAGTAGTGAAATCCCTGCAATTAAGCAATTCATTTGAATAGGTGCACCTTTAAAAAGGACACACATACACACAAACATAGTCATGCATCAAATAGCCATACATAATCCCGAACAATTGCCGATACCACATACAACCGCGCTACAAATCTACAATCGCATTTAACCATAAATCCCAACCTACAAACGCAGATTACCAATCTCATCTCACCCCTCCTCGCTACGATGGATGGATGCATGCTCGGCACACCATCCCTCCCACCATGTTCTTTCCTGTCTCTTCTCATGCAAAATTCACTAATAACAGGCTGACACATAAATGCCTCCATCACCAGAAACATTTCTCTAACCACCACAGAGAAGAGTGCTCTGAAGTAGGTCCTGGTCCTGGTACTGGTCTGGTACGTAGTTACTATCAAGCGCCCAAAGCCGATGAACACATTTCACTTCGTTTGATGCCATGTAATTGTCCAATTAAATTAAACAGACATGCCACGTACGCTGAATTGCCTTGCAAAGGACAAACTGAAACTACCTCCCAGGACTAAAATATTTTCTTAAATTTTGTACAATTTTCTCCCGAATAAAAAGGATTTTATATAATCCAACTCGGGTCTGGGAATGATGCATCGGTTTTGTGCATTATTTTTATTTTTTGCTGTAGGTATGTTCGTTGCAGCCCCACCCGCCGCAGCGCGCCACCACAACAATAGATGGATAATTTCGACACCTGATTTTAGTCCGGCTTTTATCCGTAACGGTGTTTGCGACGATGATGATGCCTCTGTGCCCAGTGTCGTTGACGATGATGGATGAAAACTGAAAACTCACAGAGCGCGTGCGAGAGAGAGAGAAAGAGAGAGAGAGAGAGAGGAAACCTTCACACAATGGCCGAAGAATTGGAGACGTGGGGTTGGTGTGGAGATATAGGACTCCCTGCGCTCGACTGACCATTAATGGAGCATATGTGATTATAGTTTGAGTGAAAGAATCAATATTGACCTACATGCGTAAATCCAGAAATTTCCCAGGAATTTCTGGACCAGGCCTGTGCTCGCACACTAAAGTTATGTTATGATACGCAATGGGCAAATAGCAACATCGCAAGCGGGGTGATCACGGAGGGCTGCCGAATGTATTTCGTGCGGCCTAGTCTGTTTGAATTGGCTGGTGATGGGGTCGGTGTGTGATGCTATTCAGCGATGCAATGGGGTTGATGTTCGAGGAATGAGTGCCACCCTTGCGTGCAATTTATACACAATTCGTTTGCTTTTAAATATCTCGTGTTAAGAGGGGCGTTGGCTGGATGGATTTTAACTTTGCTGCAAGAGGACACTACCCATATAGAAACCAAACAGAGTGCATGCATATGAGACCAGCGCCAGTGCCAGTGCCAGTCCATACCAGACCCAGTCCAGTATGTGGATGCGGTGTGAATTTTCTCTATCTCACTCGGACACGAAAGCTCTGTGGCGCCTCTGTGCTAGCTGCGTCCTGCATGGCCTACTACAATATTCATCCGAATGCAAATGCACTTGTTTTTGTTGATAATTGAGGGTGGCTGTGGCACTCCCATCCACACGCACACGAGTGCAAATTGCCATCGATTACTATTAGTGTTTTACATGTGTTTGCATTTGCATTAAAATTATTTTCGGCATACAAATACTCGTACGCACAAAAAATCAATTTTTGACGTGGCGGCTTGTGCGGTGTGCGTATTAGTATTACCATCGAATAGGACGAATTTGTTGTCCATGGTTAGTTGGATCTTTTGTTCTATTGTCGTTTTTTTTCCCCGTGTGCATTAGGTCCTTGGCTGCGGTGGACAACGCATATTTTGGTGGTAAGAGCGGCACACATCTGCTGGGCCATACATTATTATTATTATTTACATCGGAGAGCATAGATCTAGATCCTGTTCCTGTGCTTGTTGTGTTATGTATGGACGTCAGCGCTGCGGCTCAAAGTAGGTCATGTGAAAATTAATACATATTTTTTTTTCGTTCCATCATTCGATTCGCCCATTTTGGTGCGATGTCCAGGTGCATTGTGCATGTTCATTAATTATCACATAAACGCATTTTTTGCGCATAATATTAAAATATGACCGTGTGGACCACACTAGGGGGTACACTGTGTTTAAATGTACAGATAGAAAGTCGAGTGAAATGTGTGTATGTATCCGATAGCAAAATGGGGGCTTTAAAAGTTTCAATTCATTCCACACTTTGTTGTGGGATCTGTAAGTGATATGAAATAATTTGCAAGAGATTTGCATTCATTTATTAATATTTATATTTGATAGATAACGAAAGCTCTACATAGTTACTATGGAATGGAGTCACGTACAATCTTAGATATTCTTTTTATCTGAAATGACTTCAACTTGGTAAAAGAATAAAAATTCACAAAAAGGAAATAATTTCTATCCCAACCTCAATTTTGTTTTAATTTTAATCTGAAATTATCCGGACACCAATCACTTTATTAGTTCCTTGCAAAACTACCACAAATGCTACAACTTATGGTCATACACGAGTGGGCCATTTGAAGTTGGACTCAAATTTTACAGTCTGACTGAGTTAGGCTAGTTTTGGCAATCAACTCCTTGACTTCTTCCTTCCTTCGTTCTTGATCTCGAACATTTGAAATATAAAAATGCATGTGTAATATATTGGACATACATTTCGGCTCGAGGGCACATTAGGGGACATATGTAGGTACACGACCGAGTGCTGCTCAAATCTAAAAACCAGCAAAACTTCTTGGATCCCTGGTTTTTCAGACGGTAGAGACGAGCCTCGTGTATTTTCGACATGCAATAATCCAGCTTCTTTACCAGAAACACGGTAAATTTTGGTTCGGGGAGGGCCCAATTGGATCACACTTTGGCCAGCTTAAGGTAGGAACTGCAAGTTAAGTGCCAGTTTCCTAGGATTTCTGCAAAATAAATGACGCGAACGAAGCAAGTTGCTCCTTGTTTTCCTCTGTAGACCAAATAAAATTATATTTACCAACATTAATTCGAAATAAAATAAAATAGTTACGTTTTGATAGCTTGTATGTTTTAATTTTACTTTCGAATCAGAGCAATCTCTTATATCATTGATGGGTCGAATCCCATGCACACTCGCCAGTTTTGGGTACTTGGGATCTCAAAACAAGTGTCCAATGCGCGAAATTACACCAAAATCGTAGGCGTCGTTTTTGAGAACATCTAATTTTTCAAAACCTAAAAATTGATTTAAATAAATTTGGTGTGTGACCAAATGTTATATGCATTTTATTTTTGTTTGGGAACTGCAATTTATGACGAAGAAGAAGAAACTGGTATGAAAGTTTAAATTTTTCAGCACCAATGGATAGCGACAGTAAGGTTTTTTTGTGTTCCATGTTTATTATGTAGTTTTCCACTTAGAAAAAAATAAATATAATTCTTCTTTAGGGAAGACTGGGCCACATTTGAATACAGGTTATAAAATTGTATTTTATCGCTCCTTTTAAAAAGTAATTCAATATATTATCTTGGTAATGATATATCCGTAACCGTCATTAACTTACCTTGTTTCCCTAAATTTTCTCTTAGATTAAGAGCTGAAGGTTCTTTTTTTATACTGAACATACAATGTTTTTTTTTTGTCAGAAGTGCCAATGTTATATTTTAATTTACCTTAAAATAAAATAAAATTGATACCACCGACAAGGGGCAGTTTTGAACGTAAAAACCTGTATTGGTGAAAATAAAAAAATTAATATAAATATTTCCTAAAACTATGCATATTTTGCTTGAAATCGAAGTTCAATATCACTGTTCAATGTGAGAACAATTTAAAGTCCAATAAATTGAATAAATAAGGTTTTATGAATTGCGAAAGCAAAATGAGTTTAAATGTACTCCAGTCTCCCCAAAAGTTCCTGTCGTTTTATTGCAAAATAAATATCGCTTTTCCGACTTTTTCCGTTTTTTTTTCTAAAAATTTGTTTTAAGAAGATTAACTCCCCTAATAACTATTTTTATTTAAAATTTCTCTTAGAAAACACACCGGAATAAATTTAGTTAGCACATATACATTGGGGAGCAAAATTGATTTATATATAAATATTTTTGGTTTATTTATAAAAAAAAACCATAAAGAAAAGCTACAGTCCGCTTAGGGCGAACAGTATGATACCCTATCCTTATCCCTATGTACCCCAAAGAAAGCAATTAGCAAGAAAAAAAGCATTAGGAAGATTATGGATAACATTTTATTTCATTCTATGAAATTTATAGAAAATAAATAATTTTACGCGTGGCAAAAAACTTTATATGACAAATTTATAAAGGGGGCAGTACTTACATATCTTGTGAAGGTTGTACAACTATATCTCTCTAACTTAAGCCTTAAAACGGTTTTTTCTAAACTGTGGGCGTGGCAGTGGGCGTATTTTAAAAATTTTAACACTTTACCATTTCGGATCCCTAGGGAGTATATATTTCAAATTTAAGCCTCCTAGCATAACTTTAAAGTCCACAAAAATTGATACGGACGGACGGACGGACATTGCTAAATAGTCTTAGATTTTGGTCCTGATCATAAATATATATACTTTTAGGGGTCTGCGACGAATATTAAGGGGTGTTACAAACTATGTGTCAAAATTAATATACCCTTAGGATAGGGTATAAAAATACTCATAAAGATAGATATTTTTGAAGATCAGAGCGAAAAATGTACAGTAGAGGGGTCTATAATCACCCCTACAGCAGTTCAAACGCAATACTCGCCATGCTAGAAATGCACATCAGTTCACCCTTTAATCCTATATTCGGACGGACAGTGAAATACAAGGATTCGTTTCTCAACCGTATAATTTGAATTTGAAATACTCTACCACGCTCTGTTTTTTATTCACGTTATATTTTACAAACATTTAAAACCAACGTGCAGCGGTATCTCTTTTTCTCTAATCCTTCATTTCCTTAATGTCCGCACTATATCACTTCATTTCCCTTTAGGCACGTAGATCATAGGCCACGAGAGCTGGTCGTAGATTGCGCCGGTTGCACGTGATTACCACACCTTTAAAAGTAATTTTTTTTTAATTGGCTTTTTGTTGAAATTTAAATCCTAAACTTTTTCTGACATTGGGAAAAGAATTTTGTTATCACAGTGTCCCGCTACAGATTAACAGTTCAAGCACATGAATTGCTTCTTTCTTCATATAAACGGCAATCAACTTAGCTCTATTGTTGAGTTTCCTAACCTTCCGTTTCTTTCAATCATTTCTGTGCTCAAAAAGTCCACTTATTTAAGGCCAAAGACTTATATAATTTTCCCCCACCCGTGTCATTCTATTCAAGGTTTGTCAAATGTCACGCACCGATCTTTTATTAAATCTCAATTGCACATGCTTCTGTTCCATAGTTTGATCTTAAAATGAGTTCGATATTATGTATTTCCTCACCCCATAATTCGAATGAATCTATTAAATCACAATTATGTGTGTGCACCCACTTCAGGCGTTTAAACCAACAGTTCTTGAGTAGAAAATATGGATTACGATTTAACCCTATGTATGTATATGCGTAGATCATTTCATTTTATGAAATTTGCTAAATTTATTCATAGCTACTTTCAAAGAACGAGTACCTACAAGTCGACGATGATGACGATGACGACGACGCGACAATGTTATTTGTGTATTTTTTGATTGCATTTTGTTGTTGGTTTGCTCCTTATTTCCTTCCGTTCAGTTGGTGGACAGGATAATTTAATCGTAGTATTGTAAACAAATCTACTAGTAGAGAGGACCGGGTATTGAAACGCAACGCAACAAATAAAGAACCACTACCACTACTCGTAGTATTGTGAACATGAACCACCAAATGGCGACACCAACAAAGGCAATGGCAATGGCAAAGGCAACGACAACTACGACGGCGATGAAGAAACATTGCATCCTTTGAATATTCATGTAATAATTGTGTTCTTATAAGGATATAGATGTCTACTTTATCCCACTCCTTGGACGGCTACACGGCTAGCAGAATATCTGTGCATGAGAACCAGTAGATACGAGTGTACATATTTATAAGATTTTGTCTGGTAGAGTATGTTTGGAATTTTCCAAAATCGGTTTGAATAATGGCTTATTCGTAAAAAGTTTTCACTCTAACACCACCAGGGGCAAGGATTTGTCGACGACGAGTTCCATGTGCGCTCTGTCTGATGTTATGCCAGGGCATTTAGTTTGAAGACTTAAGAACGAAACGAGACCAAGGATTGTTGTTACTGTTGCGTTGCTTTTGCTACTGCTATGTGTACGTGCTTTCGAGTTGCATCGTAAAGTTTATCGCTCTAGTCTCTGGGAGTATGATTTTTTTTTTGTTTCTTCTTATTTTGAGCGAAAATGGGGTAAGTGGGGTGAAAATTGTGTACATTATGAAGTTTGAAAGTGATTTACGTGTGGGTTAAGTCCGTATATGATGATAGAAGGATTTAGGACTTATTTTGGTTAGGATACGTCCTGCGTTCTATGTCTTTTATTTTTTCTAATAAAGATTTATTGTTGTAATTTTTGGTATATTTTTATTACTTTTCTCATTTAAATTTTGTAAGTTTCACATGAGGGCTTAACGTTTTAAATATTTTGCTTTTTTTTCTTTATGTTTGTAACTAGGGTTGGAGGAGAGATCGCCATAGGTTACCCGGACAGGGAAGATGTCGAGTGCATCCACTGGTGACAGAATGTGCAATATATACATATTTTGCATAATTTTCAGGAAGAATAATGAAAAATATAAGGTATCTCCCACTACAACTACAAAAATACCAATCATGTGAGGTATAAAGGTGCGATCAGACGTTCATCCAACCTTGTCATCCGGATGACATACTGACTTCAGAAAACTTGTTTATTTCAGACGGGACTACACTTTAGGATAAATTCTACGTCAAAGTGACGTCAGGATGTCATCCGGATGACAAGGTTGGATGAACGTCTGATTGCACCTTTATACCTCAACGCCTGATACCTGATCGCATCTTAAGTCAAACCCGTTAAAATAAAAACAAGCAGTAGGCAGGTAACGATAGCATATCAGCAGTGTTGTCGCTCTCCTAGCTCCAGGTTGAAACAAAATATTTCAAAAACCAGTTTTGTATTTTCGAAAAAAATGTCTATTAGGTGACAATGCTAACGCTTATAACAAAATTTGGAGTTCAAGACAAATAAAAGAGGAAAATAATTGTTTGCATCCATCAAAAAGATTAGTACTCAATAGTTAATTGGTTCACATATCAGTATAAAATATCAGATCCAGCTGACTTATTTATAACTAGGAATATCTCGCAAATACTACCAAAGAAGGAAATAACACACTACTAGCGGTAGCAAACCGTAAATAACTGTAGTTCAAGCAACTGCCGAAACAACTGATCAATATACAAGAGCAATTGGAATTTCAAGTGCAACGCTTCACCAAAAGTATATAGTCTAAGAGCGGCTGGAATTGCCGAATAGCTGAAAAACGTCAACAAAATGTCAACATACATGTTTTTTGGTTTTTTAATTTCAAACCCTTGTCCCTTTGACTGACATAAGACCTGAATGATTTTTTGCATCATAGAGCAATTGATCCTAATAGACGTGTTACCGCCCTTATGAAGAAGGATCTCTATCCTTAGTGGCAGAGTCTTTCTTTGTGGAAAATACGTCTTCTTAACCAATGTAGTGGTCCGCCAAAAGAAAATACGTTCGGACGATTCGTCCTCTTCCATACAGAACCTACATTTTGTCTCCAGGCATAAATTCATTTTGTTAAGATGGATCTCAGGCCACAGTAGTGTGACTTATCTGTCATAAGTACAAGGCACAGATGAGGAATTAACCAGATAGTCAACTCGAGAGCGAATCTCTCATCTTGCCTACAAGCTAAGTCGAACTGATAAGCCCCACATAATTTGCACTTATATGGGCTTTTACGTGCAAATCAAATGGGAATCACGCACACATAAATCGAATTATATGGGGCTAATGGCCGCGCCCATGAAATGTCATTTTTTATAGCAAGAAGTTGGGAACAGTTGTTGAATTTTAGCAGATTACAACTCACAATTTGGGTGTGTAAAATAAACATGGCCAATATGCGGTGAATATGGATTGAAAAAAACATACTTACCACACAACTAATAACATAATAAAATATTATAATATTAAGAATAAAGCTGTGTTTTAACTAATTTATTCTAATTTTTAATGAAAAATAATCAAAATAATATTGATTAAGGTGACTAATATATAATAAGTAAGTTGATCATACATTTTCGGTTGACAATAAATTTAAGTATAACTATACTAGCAAGGATTTAGTAGATTATGGATGGTTATATTGAAGCAGTTAAGAACACTGGTTTAAAACGCTTTTTAATAAAACGTAATCCAAATTCTTACAAATATTATTTTTGGTACATCAAAACACTTTTTTAACAAAATTTGCAATTACTTCCTAGTAGTAGTAGTAGCAGTAAATTGTTTTGTTTATTTTCATACAAAATAAAATTACAAAACATTATAACTTGACAAATAAAGTCGGCTGTTAAAAAGAGTGGCTAATTAATTCAATATATATGTAACATAATGTACATGCTTATTTATGATATGTACTTAACTACCAAGCATTTTCGCGATGTACTCAACTACCAAGCATTTTCGATAAAATAATGCACCCCCAATATATTTATGCAGTGCATTCCAGCTAACTTATATAAAAAATTTCCAAAACCGCCTTAGAAAAGAAACAGCTAAGAAAATTGATTGACCAAACGTACAAATCTTGTAACACAACATAATTTAAATAGGATTAAAAATACTTCGTTTTCACTTTTTTTATCCATGCACGGAACCCGAATATTAAACTTAACTTATTAAATTCATTAAACTTTCATATGTTGAATAAAAACAATCAAATAATAAATAAGTAATAAAACAATCAAAGAATTTAATATATATATAAAAAACCATTGCAAACTATTTACTACAAATATTTTACACCCAAACTTATTTATGCAATAATACAATAAAATATGCATTTTATCTCATTTTATTAACCAAAATGGAAAACTACAACAACCCAAGAATGTTTATTTTAAGGCAGATAAAAAATAGAGAACTATTTCTTATAACCGCAAAAAATATTCCAAATAAATTGTAACAACTTTATTGGGGAACTAATTTTTTGTTTCTTTATAAACATTTATATTAAAATAAAATAAAAAGTTGAATCACATAAACTCAACACTTCGCAAAATTTCCTATTTCCCAACACATCCGCCATGACCAGCTGTTTTGTTGTTGCGATTTGGATATATTGCAAAACTCCCCACAATTACTTTTGGCGGGTAATCTAGTAAATTAGATCTAACTTCATGTGTCTGGCTCACAAGTATTCACAGATGGGAAAATTGAGAGAGGATTTTGCGGCCGTAATTAAATATTTTTTGCGGGTTTGAAAGTGATAGGGGATTGCAGAGTTGACTATCTGGTTAATTCCTCATCTGTGGTACAAGGTGGCGCAAAAGTAATCCTCCTATCAGAAAATGCTCTAAATTTTGCGATTGGCCCCTAATGTCAGTTCTGTTTTGACATTTGTTTAGTAAACACATGCGAAATACACGTTAATAAACAATGTTATGCTACACTGCTCCAGAACGCGGAATATTGGTGACTATTTATTTGAGCAATAATCGGTCAGTGACTTTGGCTCAACGTGAATTTCGTCGCAGATTTCCTAGCCGTCCAACGCCTACTGGTGAAACACTGCGACGTTTAGCCGCTCGCCTCGAAGAGACTGGCACAACACGAGATGCTGCCAGGCGTGGCAGACCCCGAAGTAGCTATTCTGCAGAGAATATTGCTGCTGTAGCCGAAGATGTCATGGAAGCGCCGTCGACATCGACCAAACGACGGGCCACGCAAATGGGTATCAGTCGACGGTCTTTACAGCGAATTTTGGTACAAGATTTGAAGATGTTTCCGTACAAAGTCCAGACGGTGCATCAGCTGTTAGCTGCTCGCGTCTAACATACGCTCAAGCCATCCTTAATCACCACCAAGAGGAAGATGATTTTTCATCAAAAATAATCATGAGTGATGAGGCCCATTTCCATCTTAGCGGGTACGTAAATAAGCAAAATTTACGCTTCTGGGGCACTAAAAAACCGCGTGTAACCCACGAAGAGCCATTACACCCGCTCAAAGTCACTGTATGGTGTGCTGTTTTCGCTGGAGGAGTCATCGGACCTTTTTTCTTCGAAGACGTCGCGGGCCAAACGGTTACTGTGAATGGTGAGCGCTACAGAGCAATGATCAACGAGTTCTTTTTGCCGCAACTTGATGAATTGGGATTGGAAAACATGTGGTTCCAACAGCACGGTGCAACGGCACACACTGCACGTGCCATAACCGATATGCTGAAGGATGCATTTCCCGGGCGCCTAATCTTCCGTTTTGGTGATTTGCACTGGCCAGCAAGATCGCCTGATTTGACCGCTCCAGACTTCACGCATTGTACTTGTAATACTGAGGCTTCTGTAGTTTAGTTCCCGTTGTCCTTGATTATGTGCTTACGCGATAATAATAATACGTGATAATAAATTTGGTTTCGCAAATAGGTATTAAATTATAGTAAAAAAGCTTAAGAACAAGAAAGCTGACGGCCCTGAGGTCGACCAACAACACACAAGTCGGTACAAAGCAGTGCGGCTTCCTACTTGGCGGATCGTCCGTAGACCGAATTTTCACACTAAGGGAAATACTGGAAAAGACCAAACTCGAGTAACACGTTGCTCGCATATGACTCATTCGGATCCCAGCTAAAAGAACTCGCGGTGCAATATGTAGCTCGACTCTTCCAATCATGCAGAAGAACTGGATTTCGGCAAGGTGATGTGCATTCATGTTACTTATTTTATTTTGTTCTTGAGTAGAAAGGCACTATATAGATCGCTCCCAGAGTTCTATGAAAGAGGCCAAGACGAAAAATATGCTATCAGCAAACAAACATCTGTCCGAAGTAACTTTTAGGTGGCTAAGAAGCTCATCTATCTGGGGTCAAATTCTACGAACGACATCTTAGTGTAGATTCGTTGAACCGTTGCTTTCAACACTCAAAGGCAAAATGTATGCTGTACAGAACCCTTATCCAGCCAGTTCTGCTATACGAAATATATATAAAACTATTAAAAATATTTTCACAGAATCCTAATGGGTCTCATAGTTATCCACTGCAACAAACAAACGTATATTCAACTTAATCCTTCGGCAAATTCAACTAAATATGTTAAACATATCGTCCATGTTCATCTACACCGAATACAACCCAACATAATTTATAGGATTAACCTTCTTGCCACAAACATCGTTATGAGCGGTGCCATCAAGCAATAAGGTTTATATAATTCAATCCCCAAACTCCTTGTTATGCCATCTCTATGATGTCACACAAGGTCGTCGACGTCGTCCTTGTAGACATTGTTTTGTTTCTGCCATCAGCCTGCAACATACGAATGTAGGTACCTACTTGGTTCACTTAATTGCCTACTTAGTCAAATGTAAGAACAATCGCCGATGGGAAGATAATCCCCACCACCCCACTTTTCCGTGTAATTACCTTAACCAGTTACCATGAAACCATAGTCTTAAAAATAAATCCTGCCGATGGCATTGCTTCAGCCACACATTTATGAAATACGGGATTTCCCGCCAATTTGATTAAGGATTGTGGCACAAAACCACATAGATGCTTTCGACGTATCGCTGTACGCCAAAAGAATTTAATCTCGGTTGTTGTTGTTTGTCAATAAACAAAAAGGAATCGACAAGAATAAACGACATACACAACACCAACGAGAGAAAAAGTGCACACACACACACACACCATTTCGAAGGACTCAAAGTTAATTTAACGTGTGAAGTCGCTCAGGCGAAATTCGTTAGCAGCTCTGTAATTCAAACAAATTTGAGATAATCATTTCCGAAGACGCACCGCAGAAACAGGTTGAGCGGGAAGCCGGCTTACAGTTTACCCAAACAGAGAATATCCTATGACATCGTCGTCGAAGTTGTTGATGTCGCTCCCGTCGCCCGTACCTTACCCCAAAGACCCTTTAAGGTAAATGTTTATCTTTCTGCTCGTGATAAAAAGTAAATTGAATTCGTTTCCCATCAAAGTTACAAACGAGGGTGGAATTAATTTGGATTGCGCCACAGTACCAACAAGTTCTCGAACCCCTCTCAGCATCATCGGGCTTGCGTCTTTGCTAGTCATAGTCATCGCCGTTGTTGTCGACGACGACGACACCGACGTCGTCCCCATGGCGTCGCCTTCGTCTTCATCGTCGTCTCTTCTTGAGAATTTACAAGGAGCAAGACTCCTTGGTTGGTTGTTGCAATTGGTGCTCGTAATTGTTGTGTCTTTGGCGTTTAAGTGTGCATCTAAATGTAAGTATGCGTTTATTTTTGCAATTAATGTTGCACAGATATTCTGCTCAAAGCGATATTCGTGGGATGGCATTTAGTGAAGAGCGTGAAAGAAATAGTGAAAATCAGCTTCTGTTTCGGTTTAAAAGAATATCTAAAATATCAGGTAAGAAAGACTATTGGAATATTTGCGCACACTAACAAAATAGGTATTTTTATAAATTTAATTGTCTTAAAAATTAAAGTTTAGTGCTTCGAGTTTGTTCTATCTATTAATGTTAAATGAGTGCACTTATTTATAGCAGTTCTGAATAGGAGCAGGTCTTTTTTTGAGGTACCGAGAAGTCACAATACGTGCTTTGCAAAAGTAAAGTCAAATAAAGACAAATGCCCAAGTCATTATGTCGCGTTCGGGCTGTCACGCTTAACAGCGCTTTTTATGTCAGAGCTATACTACAAGCAAAATTATGTGTTATCCCATAAAAGCTCTCAGTAGGTAGGTAAATTTTTTTCAACACGCTGGGGCTTGTACACGTTTTGACGGCATAGTAATAATAAGATAAAATTGACGGCAGCGTCTTCCAGACACTAATCCTACGAATTAAAAAAAAATGTATGCGTAAACAGGACTTAAAACCAAGTTTGCAAGTATTGCGGTAGACTTGTTATAGGGGTGGAATGCAGTTATAGGAATAAACGATAAAACAATGACATACAGGAAACATTGCAACGATTACTAAGAGAGTTAAGCGATTCCGCGAAGTCTCTATCGCCAATGAGTTTAATCGCACGTTTTTGAATCCTGTTCTTTAGTCCTAAATATGTAATTGGCGCACCAGACCAGATATGAGCGTTTTATTCAAGTTCACGCCTTATAAATTTTAGCCAGCCCGGAAGGGGTGAAATATTTCTTGCATCGCTTGAGGAAGCCTAGGTGAGGTTGATGTTGAAGAGGCAATCGGCGAGGCCGACTCACTTCGACCAAAGGAGGTCCGTTGTGATGCCACGTGGATCTAAACTTTTACTTCACTACTCGTTAAACTATTTGGAGCTTTGAATATAGCGAACGGGATCTTTAACACCAGTGGTTGACAGATCTTCAAGATTGTCATAGAAGAAGGCACCTTGATGGACCTCACGTACAAGTGCAAAGAAGGTCTCCTCTTCCTCCTCCTCGTCCATGCAGCTTCAGCAGAAGTCATTTGAGTACATGCCTGCCTACAAGACAGCGTCCAGTGATGGCACCTATTGTAGAGCTGACGTGCAGTCTTCTAAGATAGATCAAACACTTAGAGCGTTTCAGATCCAGCTTAGGCCAAATCCGTTTTGTCGCTATACCTAGTTGTACCTCTTGTCCACCTAATGTTAGGTTAAGGTTTTCTCAATAGCTTCCGATTCAAGCATTAGTTTGCATGTAGCAATTGGAACGCCAAAGGAAACCTTCATAAAACCTTTATCGAACCTACCAAAGTGTATCGTCGTACCTAGTATACAAAGGACCAATACCGAGTCCGAGGGATCCCTGCTCCCCCTTTTAACTGTGACTCTTCGCACGGTCAGTAATATAATAACTGATCGGATAACTTTGCAACTTTAGCATGCGAAAATAAAAGAAAATACTACATGTTTTATTTTGCACTAACAAGTAGTGGGCTAATAAGGAATCCATTATCCATATTTTATGCATGAAATATATAAAGGTATGTTAAACATAATAATTAACCTCCATAATTTTGCATTACACAAAAAAAAAGGAAACTTACTGGCAAACTTCTTAGCGCACATTAACTCACATGAAAGGTATTTTATGAAATACTTTTCGAAACTATGAAGATTCTCTGAGTTAATTTTTCTTTGTAATGAACTTCGACATAAAACCAGAGAGCATCTGTGCACATCTGCAATGTTTGAATCCATTTGCACCTATAACTAGAGCCAGAACCAGAGCTAAAGTCAGGGTAAATCACTTCGAGCGGAAAGACGCCATTCAAAAAGAAAAAAATTTCCATTTATCTTCTAACTCCATCTTCACATGTGCGATGTGTGGTATGCGGCGGCATGTTCATTACGGATAAAGTTATCCTAGAACGTGAACGACCAAAATTGTGAGTAAATCACCGTAACGGTATTCGCATTCTATGACATTAAGGAATAAGGAATTCCATTATGCTATGGTAACAATGTGCCTCTAACAAGCCATTCAAGATGGAATTACCCTCGAGCGGAATACGTAATGCTGCCACCTTGAAGAATTTGCCATACTCGCGCCATTCTACTTCCGCTACCAGGTGTTGGCACATGTGCAATAATTAATATAATTATTGTTGTAACAAAATACACAGCCACTGATCCCATAGGACCCAGCCAGCAACGAAAGACGACGGAAACCCATGTCACAGTCAGAAACCACACACATTTAATAACCACCCACATGTAGGGGTCTTCTAAAATATTATTCACCCACAGCAGGAATACCACTCATAGATTACTCCTTTCCTCCTGATATATACCTACTCATATGGATTCCGGAAGTGGAAGAGGGTGGGAATAGAATCTCGGCGAAAAGGTGGGGGAATGCGAAGCCTGTCAGCATTTACAGCATACCGAACATCGTGTTGTTTTTCCATCTTTCCTAGGATTCCTGAGCCAAACACCATAAACAATAGTTGGGATACGCAAGGAATGACAAGGAATTTCCCAGAGAAAAGAAAATAATACTTGTCTGATCTGAATGGGGAATTAATGGGTGGTGGCAGCGGTGGTTTGTGAATGAGATTTTTCCACGCACGCAGGGCACCAGCAATAGAATAAGCAGATCCGCACTCTACATCGGTCGTCCTGCTAAATGCCAAGGAGCTCATTTCGTATTCAGCTAGCAGTGGCGAAAAGAATTCAATGATTTGAACTTCCTTCGTCGTACGTATGTACATACCATTGGGGAGTGAAAATCCTTATTAAAACGTCAGTTTCGTTGCGTTTGTGTGGCGGCAGCATTTTCTTTTCGAAAGAAAGTAGATACGTTCGGATTCAATATATATAAATATATATATCTGCATAGTTTGCCGGGAGGAGATTTTCTTGAGTAGCTTTGCTTGGCCTGGCTAACTAACTGAACCACTGGCTGTGGTCTGCGATCAGTCAAAGGGATTCCTATCGATATCCGCAGCAGTCCCACTTTGTCTTTGCTTCAGTTACTTTGTAATGTTGTATGTCCTATCATGGACTGGAGGGTGAATTGAATTGAAATATATTCCAATTTGGCCATTGTTGTCGATTGAAGTGGGGTCGAGACGGACCAAGGTTATTGAGTTCAAGAATTGCTTAACTTATGACTGAATGAATTGTGATTGTGGCTGTTCAAGTCAGACGAAAAATTGTAAGTATTTCATTCTCAACGAGTCAAGAAGTCTATCGAATAAATACTGTTATTGTTTTTTTTTTATTAAAAATTGATGAAAAGATTTTTGTAAGGCTTACGGGAGAAGAAAGGTAAAATTCAGAATTATTTTGAAAACTTTTTACGTCGGCTTAGACTAAGTGCGTGTGCGTGCAGGTACAATATATAGGAACAGGAACACCGAAAGGGCTTTATCAATAGAGATTATGGGTACCATACTTAGGAAGAAAATTCAAATCCATAAATGGAAGAAGAAGTTTCAAAAGCCTAACCGAAGAGAATATTTTATGTTGCAGGAGATAGTTCCAATTTTGTCTCGTACATTACAAGGCTCGAAATTACATGAAACACGAAAGTCATATTGCGACGCAGCCATACATGTCTACCGCGCAAAGAAGAGATAAAGTAATTTAAAAAAAGAATTCCTGTATGGAATTAATTTTCATAATTGGAAGGAAGACTTTATTTCAACTCTAACGGACTCAAGGTTTGAGGTAAACTTCCTGGGTATGATTCAGGCTGAGATTTTTTGATAAAAAGTGAAAAAATTAGTTGTTAAGAATATGATATGATGCTTTAAGTAGTGAAGAAGTAGTGGAATCTCCACTCAACAAGAAAAATTAAAATGGGATAAGAAGCATAGATCAAGTGTTTCTTTTACTGATATGATAGAATGCATGTATGCTTCAAACTAACATGTTATTGCATACTTATTGAGAAAAAAGTGAGGTTTTGCTCTTGGAATAATCTTCGGAAGTTTTATCAAAATTTAAAAAGAACGTGTAGACATGAAGCAGGAAAGCTTGCAGTAGAGTCATAGACACTACGGAAGATCCCAACAAGTTCAGATCGATACTAAACACTTTCTTATTTAATTTAAAGCCGCATATGATAGCATCTATAGAGATGAACTATACAGAGCCATGTCTAGTTTTATCGCTGCCAAACTCTCCCGTTTGTTCGAAATTCACGATGGACAGCTATGTATAACTTTGAGGTAGTAAGAGGCTTTGTATATCTCGTGATCTCCGATCACGTCTGATAACTACATATCATCAGAAATCAAACGAAGAATAACGCTTGCCAATCGCTGTTTCCCTGGACTAAAAAGGCAATTATAATCTCTCTACTGCTCTTAGGATCTGCGTCTGATCCTTGCGGATGGAAATATACTTGGTCTCTACTCAACGAGCTATGAGATACAAATGTTGAAATGGCTATGTAGATCAAATGAACAACGCTCCAGCATGCAGGATCTTCTAACCCGGAGGACAATGGCTTCGCTTTAGGTGAAACACATAAGTGGAAGGAGATCTAGGTATACAAATTTGGAGTGCGCAACTAGAGGCAGTTAGCTTATTGGTTGAGGCCAAAGTCAAATGCAGCATCGCCTAAGTATTTTTATTGGTAGACAAATTGAGAGCAGTATCATCGCCGTTGAGAGGCAGGCGAAAGCTATCATTGTCATCAGCGTTGCAATTAATAGTTAGGCAAATGTGGTTTAACTGAATTCTGTCTATGAGTTAAAATTATTTCAAAACTATACAAATATAAAAAAGTTAACTTAAATTGCAAATATTCAGAACATTTTTGAGTCTTTGAGGACTATAAATAGTCAGTACGAAATATAGTCAAATTTCAGATTTGTTCTTTTTTGAGGTTTCATGTATGTTATATCTTATATATTTTCCCATGTTTTCGACCATTTAAAACACCGGATTTTCTCTGTACGTCAAACATCAGTCTTGAAACAGTCATTCTATGTTGAAACTATCGATGTTTATGGCTCGGACCTCTTGCTAACTGGCAAAGAAACTTTTAATTCAACTCCAAGGCGTGTATAAAATATAAATAAATAAAACAACGATAGACAGGATGGGATATTGCGCCAAAGATTCAGAAGGTCAAGGGATTTCGCAATATCAAGGTCACTAAGAGGTTTTACAACGAATTTCTAATTCCTTTTAAGTATGGATTTGGTACGCCATCCAAGTTGTACTCAAGTTTGGGTGTTCTTGGCGACATCGAATATGTCATGCTGCCTTTTCTACTAAAGTTGCAAATCGCTGATGTGCTAATGAAGCGCATAACAGAGTATCCACAGGCCAACTGGAAAAAAATGTGAGGCTGGAAAAAAGTGGCACAATGCTTTTGATGCGTGTACGCAAGACTGGTGCATCATCAATTCCAAATTCGCGCATTTTCGACAAAAGGCCTTAATCAATTGCTGGTCAAATGCGTTTGAAAAGGGTTTACCACGATATCCATAAAAAAAACTAAAAAAGGAAAATTATAACATAAAATGAAAAAAAATCCAAAACAAAAATTGAAAACGTAAAATCTCGAATGAAAAAAAATTCAATTCGCGTGCTCTGTTCACTCGCTAAAATCAAGTTCTTTTCGATCAATTTTACTTTGGGAGATGTAACATGATATTTAAAAAAAAAATATAACAATAATTTTCCAGTGCGATCCATGTTTAGGTAAGCGTTTTAGATTTTGAACTTAATAACGGTAGTTTGGTGGCTCGCTTTGTGGGAAAAGGGTTTTTAGCTTGTCTCCTTGACCGCTTTCAAACGGCATTAGGCCTCACAGGTGCTCAGGGAGCCGTAAGATTGTGCTTTCTAGATTGTCACCGTTTTGAAATATCAAGCGCAACGATAATAATTTCACCATTGTGAATAGATTGGTTCCAATTTTCAATTAGAGATGTCAACAAATTACCAGTGGGTGGTAATTAACCGATAATGCGTTACCGGTTTTCTGTTTTTTCCGGAAAGAGCTCTGAAGAATGGGACGCATACAAAGAGAAAGGCTAACATAGTGATTTTTCTAGCGAGGAAAAACACCTCGTCAAAATTTAGACGATTGGAGAAATACCATCCTGGCCAGCAGATTTGTATTGGCAGAAGTGGATCTGTCCGATGTGGTGTTCTACGCGCTCGAGTACTTCAAGCACAATCTGGAAGATTTGCGTAATAAGGATCGGGATAGATGAGGAGGCCGATTTCTTAAAATTTTTTTTACAAATGACCAAACGTTGTTATTATCTCTGGGACTATTTGCTATTAATTTTTATCTCAACTTATGATCGTAAAATAATTTCATTAATTGGGCTTTGCATTCGCTTGTACTTTGTCCGCTTTTTCTCGAATGGATTGCCATTTTATGACCGAAAACTAACTTTTTTTACCCTTTACACCTTTTTTACAGCCCAAGTTTCAGTACGGTTTGATACCCTGTATTCATACTACCTAAAGTACAAGTATCCCTTGTCCCTCCCATACCACCTAGCGTGAGCTATTAAGCTTTACTATCACTTTGAACCAACAGGACACATTTATTTGTCCTGTACTTCTGAGTCACCTCAGGAGGTGCTAGACTTATATCATAAAAAAACATTAAGGTCAACCAAATAAAAACCAAGCACAAGTTCTCAACTTCCTACCTATCCTATATTCTTCTCAGTTCAATTCATCATTTGCTTCTTAATAAACATTTTCCGCTACATGGAAGGAAAATAATTAATGTAATTTCTTTTCCATGTTCAAACGAAAGCACAAAAAAAAATTAATTTCCCATGAATTCACTCTCCCCATGGGATCTATTAAACAAATGAAACATCTTCCAAGAATCTCTCATCGACATTATGTCCGAATGACTTGACATGTATATGTTGGGACATACTTCAATGCCGATCCCACCCACTGGGATATCTCATTGGTAGGTACATCATTAATATTAATCGCATGATGTACGCTGAAGATGATGACTTTTGGATTTGTGTCCTTTCACTTGCTGTGCCGAAAATGATTCGTGGTCCTTTGTTTTTATCTCGATACATCATCGAATTATTTCAGGACACACACTCTCTCCCTCTCTTTCAGTAGGTTTTGATTCTCTAGTCAAAGCAATCACTAAAAACAAAAAACCCATAAGAGGAGGAAATACATACATATGTAGGTATAGTTATATATGCATAGAAAAATCTGAAGTGAATAAAAATATATTAATGATTCCACATATAGGAATCCTTAAAGGATCACAATTAGGAGGCAAAAGCAGCATACGCTAACGCCAACGCCTGCCGTGAAGCACAGTCTGTGCACATACACAGAATGTATGTACTCTTGAAAGCGATATCATAATTATTGCCATAGTGCCTCGTTTTTGTTGTTGTTTGTGTTTTTTTTTTTTGTTATCCTGCCTGACTAATATGTCTAAAAGCATAGATTCATTTGTTGACGTGTTTGCTGAATTGTGTACGAGTATATTCCTCCGTTTATTCAGCTCGCCTGCAGGGATTCGTCGTTTTATACAAATTTTTTTTTCATATATATATATTTTTTTTTTGCATTTTTAAGGACTTTTCGTCTTCTTTTGTGTTTAGCATTGGGGGATGTGTTTTCTTTATAATGTCCTTCAAGTGCTTGGTTCCGCCATGTGTAAATAATATCGTTGTTGTTCCACACACATAGCAGTGTTGCTTTTTGCTCCATATTCGAGTTGGAAAGAGTAATACCGAATCTCTTTGCTTGCCACATACGCAATCATGATATATGATGTGTGTCGGGGATACTCTTCATATAAACACCTGCGATGATGGCAATGGCATCCTCTTCGGTTGGAGATTTAAATTTCGAGAAGTGATATCAGTCTATATAAAAATGTGCTTCATCCTGTGCTAAGGGAAAGGCTTGAAGATTCACATATCATCCTTAGTGTCGCCTCTTTTTGAATGCTCTTAATGCAAATTTGCGAAAAAAATATACATGTATACAGGATATGAGGTAGATTCGGTTTCATCTCTAATGAAAGTGTTTTTCACATACATATCACTAAAGTAGACGGCGACAACTCTGAACTGCATCACTTGCCCAGGAAAGCAAAGGATAACAAACACAATCGACATGATATTTTCGCGAATATAAAAGAAAGAAAAAATGCGGCACATGGGTTAGGTAGTCGTCATAGCCAGGCAGGCCTCGTATTCTTGCCCCTAAGTCGCGTTTTAATGATGAAAGAACGCAGTGGAATCCTCAGCCTCACATACTCCCCGCATATGAGCAGAGTTCAGCAGCATCTCAAGTTAGTCAGTCGCCTTTGTCGTTAAAGGTGACAACTTGTTTCAACTTTTATGCTTAAGACGGAGGTGGGTAGGCATGATGACTACGTACATGTAGCTTGAGGCAGGTGGAAGGAACAACCGCTACGTGAATGATGGATTTGAGTTCTGTTTTTGTTTTTCTCTTCTATTTGAGTGGTCCGGAAACGAAGGCTATTAAATTGGAACACGACCTCGGTTAAGTGTGCATCACGGGTAAAGAGCACAGAAGGGGTCAGTTGTTATTTTTTTGAGAGCGATATTATGTTTAGAGTTGAAAATAAATGCAAACGAAAGAAAAAAAGACATAGACATATCTATCTGGTAAATAATTATTATATTTTTTTTGGCGTCGTGTACCTACTTTATGATTAAGTTAATGAGTGCGACGAGGGCTTCAGACGAACATGCCGGTTAATTGTGGCTCTAATTGCAATTTATTCAGTGCAACATTGTAATATTTGAAATTTTCGTCAAGAGGATGTTGTGCATGGGATTTGCTTTTTTTTTGTTTTTTGTGTGAATTCAAATTAAGATGTTTGCTTTAAGAGGACGATTTTTTGATTGACGGCGTATGGATGTGTTGTATTTGAAGGACATGAGCAGTTGCACATTTTAATGATTTTGTATAAAGGACAACCGGCACAAAAACTTTTGAGAGGAAACATTTTCTGAAAAATTAATGGCTCTGGGTACGAGAAGAGCTGTATTGTGGATTTGAGCAAACAAATCAAAACACTTCAACTAAATTGGATTGGCAACATCGTGCACGTGGACAATAGTGCTTCAGCCAAGAGAATATTTAAATCCCAGCCCCCCAGGTTCGGTACCAACAACAAAGAAAACTTAACCTCCTTTTCAAAGACCAAATGCGGATATATTTTTGGTCTTTCTAACTGGAAGCATCGTTACTCGAAACGCAGATGATTGAAGGCATATGCCGCAGACAGAGAGGGATAGCATATTTATCTCATTAGCGGCCTGAAAGGAGCTGTATTCATCTCATCATCACAAATCTTAGGAGATTTGCTTAAGTAGGAAACTAATTAAAGTTATTTGAATGTTCTAAAGTGTTGACTTTTTAAACACTACTAAATAAATTTCCGTTTTCGCTTGGCAAGAGACATTATGTCTAGTCCACGCAGTTGAACAAAGAAATAACATTGCTAAATGTCTCTGCAGCGATCTCTATAGACTGGAAAATGGCGGCCATTTTTCCCAATGACACCACCGCCCCCGGAATGAAAACCACACCATACATCTATTTTTTGTGGATAAAGTGGTAGGGTTTTCACCTAATCAATATTGCATATTCTGTTTGTTGACTAAGCCGTTTAGCCAAAAACGGGCTACATCACCAAAGATTATTTGTCAACGAAATTGCCTCTTAAATTTGCCTTCACCGGCTCGGAATTTTCGTACAAAATTTGTGATGAAAATGTTGTTTTAACTGAATGTTTCGACATTGACAGTTGCAAAGTCCCAATTGAAAAAGCCTTTATTTTTATTTAATATGGTTTTGCTTTAAATGCCCTCCCACGAACATGTTGGAATATTCGGTATAGAAAGTAATTGCTGCCGCTTCACCCATTCTCTTCTCAATTTTCTATTCCATTTCCGAATAGGTAATGGACAGAGTATATTTGAGTCCCAGCGCCAAGGCTATATTCCTAAAAGAAGTCGAAACATTCGCTTTAAAGACGTATCCATCCTTGCCTGAGACTGAGACAACCTGACATACCCAGGGATTCTTCACAAGTCGGGACCGGGGTCAGTTAAGTAAAAAGGTAAGCTTTCTACAAAATAACCGGAAAGCGTCTTACTAACGCTGTGTAGAGCCATACGGTTCGGATCTCTATTAATTTCCGAAAGTTCTTCTATGGGTATTTCGAAAATCTATCTTTTGCCTCCAATTGAATTTAACATCACATGGCACTATTCTTTACTTTGATGAATTCCGATGAATGCTGAGGCCAATAATATGGCAAGAACTTGTAGATGTGAATTTACTTGGTACATCATTTTTGGCATCTCTAACTATATCAGAAGGCATATGAGTGGTGATAGGACTCCACCTTGTCGTGTTCCACTACCAACGTTCCATTACCATACAACACTCAAATCTCCTGACTTCAACTGACAGATCAAAGCATGAGTTTAATCTATGCCAGAAAGACTACTGCCCTGCGAGAGTTCTTTGTAAACTATATATGACTGCGTCAGCTTTCATAGCCTTAAAAACCTTTCGGGTGTAAAAGCACCCGTTAACACGACTCCACCAAGAGTCTGAAGGCTCATTTTAAAAATTTATCTAACGGATTATGCAGATCAAATGGAAGCGTTATATCGCAGACGCTTTTACCACTGAACCAACCACTGCGTTCATTATTCAAAGTACATTTGAGTAAATTTTAGGCCATATCTTATAGGTTGGTATAATATTCGCCAACAAGCAAACGGTTTTCTCCTTCTTATCGATTCTCATTTCACTTGTAAATTTTATTTTTCCCATATCAAATGAATGGGACTCCAATAGTCCTACTCAGAACTATCATTTATAGGTCTACAGATTCGAAATGTTATTTTCTCGTTTTTTTTTTACTACTGGTGATGCTTATAACTCAGTTCCTTTAACCCTTTTTTTCGCTACCCAAAGAGGGCTGCAGAGAAGTGATTTCTTCAAACCGTTTCCTAATTTACATTTTTTGATTATTTCCCAAGGTAATCGCATAAATTCTCATCTCACACTGTAGAAGCACTTCATTGCCACACACGCAACGCTACTTGAGGTGGATTTTTCTGAGAAGGAGTCGGTGGGGACACAATATATTCTTTTCAATTTTATTCCTTGCGCACATATAGTTTTGCCATAAAGTCAATAGCTTTTATTATTCTCCCCGAAATTGAATTCAAACACTCATATGTCATAACCAGAAAAAGAAAGCGAGCAGGACAGAGAGTGAGAAATCTACCACACGAGGATGTATGTCGGTTCTGTTGAAGCCTAAGAGGGAGGGAACGATTATTTCTACTCAGCCCAGCCACCCGCACAAATTCTTCCAATTTCAAATGCACAAACGTCTAAACAACAACTTTTCGTACACACCTTGCGTGTGTAGAATATATGTATACATGTACACACGGCGCTATAACTTTCTAAGTTATGTATCTAAGCCCTTACTTAAAGTTGTGTTATGGGCGGCGAAGACGACTGACGACAACGCTAGATGCTTGTTGTATTGTTGCGGTGGCGTATATTAGGACCATTTCAAGAGCAAACATTGTTCGGGGAGAATTGAATTTTTTTTCCGGATGAAACATCAAAATGAAAATAAGGTGGCGAAAAGGACAGGGGCTAGGAAGAGCATGGCGAAAAACAAGATTACAAAATAAAGTGAAAACGAAATAAATGACACCTACCACCCAAAGCGAGCGTGCACATACATATTCTGCAGTAATAATATTTTTTAGCTCGCACAGGTAATGCCAAAAAGAGGAAAAACGTGCGCGCTAAAGGAAAACATTTTATTGCTTCTTACCTTTGTTAATCATAACCTCAGTAGCTATGCAAACTGGAAAAACCGTTTGCCATTGAGGTGTGATTCCGTTCCTCTCGAGTTTCTGCGTAACCTTGGCGGTAGAACTTAAGTTTGAATTTGATGTGTATATATGTATATAGTAATAGGTACGGGCTTTCATAGATACACTTTTAGTTTATTTTGAATCTTTTATCGTTTGGCAGCTTGAAGGGAGCGTCAAGTAAGTTATGCCTTAAGATAGCTACTATGGTGTGGGCAACCCGCTTACATATACAGATTTTAACCGTTTTAACTATTTCAATGTCACATACATATAAAATAATGTGATTTAAGATGAACTATTAAGGGGCTATATGTGATATTTTTTATAATTACAGTAAAAACTTGACTAAGAATTTTTTTTAGATCTCAGTACGTTTTGTGGCCGACTTGTAAGGCAAAAGCGATTTTTGAATAAGATAACTTGGCTATTCTTTATCATTTATGTTTTTGATGTGATTACGATTTACTCTCGCTTGTGGTAGGCTGAGAGTCCCCAATATATATTCGTGGATTTTGGCATCAATTTACACGATATTTCTAATAATCAAAGAGCTTTGAGCTAAACTTGATAATATGAATCAAGGCGATGGTTTTTTTTTTTTTTTGTGAAAAAAAATTCCTAAAATAAGTTTCTCGAAATGGTGGCAAACCTTCTATCTATCGATAAAAAACATCCGAAAATTGTTTATAATACGTTGCTTTCGTTAAATTAAAATGAAAATTTTGTGTTGTTCTCAACAACGTAAATAGTAATTCACATTGGAGGCACGCGAAATATTGAGATTATTGCTTAAGATTAAAAGAACATACAGAGCAAGAGTCTTCGTCCTTTCTTCATACGACAATGGACAGATATCGATAGAAGTAGTACCTTTTGTGCTTAAAACGTGGTCGGTACACTATTTGCTCCAGAAAAAGATTCAATAAATTCCCTTCTGACTAAATTTAAAATTTCATTGGTTTTTCTTATTTTGTATTAAAGGCTAAAACGGGATTCATACTATTATTTTTTTTAACATTGATAGCGAAGCGTGAAAAAAGGTGCTGAAGCGTGTGATGTGGGAACACTACAAATCTATGTACCAGCATTTTTGTATGACAGAAAAAATAAGCTAAAATTGATGGTACAGATCGAGATCCTGTTTGACTGAAATTATATTGAGTGGTTTTTCCATCATTGTTTTCTATCTATTATTAAATTCAACGACAGGTTCTCGAAACTCTCCCGGAGTTAACTATCTAGTTCCCTAATTTGTGCTCGCAGATCTGTCAGGCAAGATAAAAGAGAGTTACATTACTAAAAAGTCTACTGCCAGTTAGGGGACATCGCTGCCAAACATGAGAAATGTTAGGAACTGTTGTACATATAAACAGAAGTAGAAATGCGATATGCATACAAGCCCATCACGCAGGATGAGTGGAATTGTATTGTACTGTATTTGTAGTGGGGTCATCCAAGGATGACAAGCACTCAGACCTAATAGTACATTGTACTCCAGCAAGGCTGCCCAAAATGACAACAGACCAACTAGTACACATCGGGATGCGAGGTATTTAACCTCCCACTGGTTTTGGCGAAGCGAAGGAGGTCAGCTAGTTCGATTTTGTTCAGATCGTCTTCATACAGGAAGTGTTTGCCGAGAGTAGCCAGTCTGGTTCTGGCAAAAGCGGGGCAGTCGCAGATGAAGTGAGACGTCGTTTCATCATCTTCCAGACAGCACTCGCATAGGCCTGAGCTTCTAATTCTGATCATTTTCAGATGCTCGTTGAGAGGACTGAAACCAGTGACAAGACCAATTAGTGATTTCAAGTCACATCTTATCAGTCTAAGCAATCTGCTCAGTTTGCGACCGTCAAACTAATGTTTTGAATGCCTGGATGATGACAAATCATGCCAGCACTCGGTGTTTCACTTTTGTGAAGAGATGAGCAGCATCCTATAGTTGGTTGTGGCCCGACAAAGGCTGATAACGAGACTTGCCTAGCCAGAGCATCAGCTTATTCGTTGCCCTGTATACCCCGTGTGTCCGGGTACCCAGGTTTGGGTTACAGAGCCTGCCCAGCCTGAGGGGTATGCACAATACTAAAAAGTCTATTAAAAGTAAGGGACAACAATACCAAACATGCAAAACTGCGTGACACGTAATTTGGTTGGCAGCAATATGGAAAATATGATCAATTTTCTCACTTCGCGTTTCTACTTTTGTTCCTGGTAGTTCCTGGTACATACAATTACTACAAAAGAATTCAGCAGAGAAAATCAGTTATAATTCAATACCCACCGTGGAATTTTTTTTTGATAAACGTATGTAAAAAATTCTCGAATTCTCATGAACCTCAGCATGCAAAAACATTGAATGGATTACGAATAATGAACTATCATGCCAATATTCCCATCAAAATGTTAAAAAAAAAATTAAAATGTAGATCCAGATAGGTATTGCGATTTAAGCTACTAGAGAAACGAAAAACAACAGCAATGTTATGCTAGTAGAACCTTCAGTATTTTTATTTTCCCCTTTCAAACTGCAAACGAAATTCAAGTGCAGATATTTAAGAGCTGATTAGAATGGCGCTCAGAAGTGCAAACACAGGATTTACTAGATTCAAACTACAGATTTAGAGATTCAGTCAAAAATAATAAATAAACAGAATGAACAAATATTTCCTCAAAAACGTAGCAGATGAATGGTCAATTGCACATACCCAATTATGGAATTGGATCTCTCCTCTGTCTTTCACTGTGGATTTGTTTCTTTAAATTATTGTGTTGGTGTTAGCAGATTAGCGGTTTTTTGAAAAAAAAAATTTAGGAAACTAGATTTTAAAATAAAGATTATATTGAAAACTTGGCTGGCCATCGACATTTTACATTTAAATTTAAAGGTGGTGTATGCTGGATAAGGACTTTCTCGTCTACATTAGTATACTAAAGAGAAAGTTATTGCGATGGTGCGGAAATTTCGAACTCAAACTGAGTATGAGGGATGATACTGCGACTATAGAGAAGTCCAAAAGTTATATGTACGTAATATACGTACTTTGAAGCAAGTCCGTCGAACAGATGGCGAAACGGTTTTTGGGCTTACTTGTTTTTTTTTATTTTTTTGCTTTATCGTTTGAAATAATGGTACCTGCCTTGTGAAAATCAGTTGTCACTATTTTTTCTAGAAAACGGTTTCAAGGATTTTAGTTTTTATTTTGTTCTATGATAATTGGGATGGGGCCAAACCGCATACTCAGTTTTTGGAAAAAAAAAAACTAATGACGGTAATTTATTTGGCCGTCATTACTGCAAAAACTAATAAAGGGAATTCCGAAAAGTTTTACTATTTTTTTATGCTGTTAAGTTAAACAAATCTGCTTACTTCGATTTTTGAAATACATAATGTTTTTTTGAATTTAAATTAAATTCGTTTTCTCAAAAACTGCTCTAACGATTTTGATTGATTCTTGTATTTTGAACAATTAAATTAAAAGTGCCCAATATGCGAAATTATAATAATAAAGGGTGATTTTTAAGCGTAGTTTTTTTAAAAATCGAGTAAAACACTTAAATTTCCATCGAATATTCAAATTTGTATTGTAATCGATAAATAGGCCTTTGCCATTTACTTTTTCAAGACAACTTCATTTAATGTTGTTCGCGGTTTCGTTTCAAATGGTCAATTCCGAAGTTCCATTTTTGCATCACTTTTTCGAGCGTTTTGGCCTGTATTCCACGAATTACGCGTGTTATGTTATCCTGTAAGGCTTCAATCGTATTCGGCCTGTCCACATAGACAACGACTTTACAAGAAATAATCAAGAGGCGTTAAATCGCATGATCTTGGCGGCCAACTCACAGGGCTATTTCGAGAGATAAGCTGCTACCAAATTCATCCGTCAACATTGTTTCATGAGCTGTGTGGCATGTGGCACCGTCTTGATGAAACCACATGTCAACTAAGTTCAACGCAAAAAAAAGTATCATGGCTCGATATCGTTTGCCGTTGGCGGTAATGTTGTTCCACGGTCGCCTTTGAAGAAAAATGGACCGGTGATGCCACAACCACACCAAACTGTGTTTTTTTCGGGATGCATCTGTAATTCTTGTATGGCATGTGGCTGTTTATCACTCCAGATGCGACAGTTTTGCTTATACGTAAATAGAAATTGAGCCAGAAATGAGCCTCATCGTTGAACACAATTTTTGTATAAAACAGCGGATTTTCACATTTTTCACAGAGCACGAATTTTCATAATAAATTTCATTGGTTTGCAATCGTTGCTCGTTTGTAAGTCTCATAGAAAGATAAATGGCAGAGTATACTGAAAACTTTTCACTTTGACAGATGACGTTACTAACCAGTGCTGCCAACCTGAAAAACTTAACTCTTAAAAAATCACCCTTTATAGACATATATATTTAAATAAATTTGGTATGTGATCAAATGTTACCATTCTTTTTGAGGCGAATTAAAAATGCACATCGTGTAGCGATGAAGTTTTGTATGACGCAGCCGTGCACTTTATTTCATTTCAGGATTTATTTTTTTCTGGATGTTATGATCAACCGAAAAAAGTTAGTGGGTTTCGGCATGCACTGATTTAGCACAATACACACTTGGTCATTCCTCTTTCATTGAAGCTTCTTATAAGTTTTCACCTTTTATAGTCTTCACTGGTGTAAAGGTTTTGGTAACCAGTTTATTATACCACTCATTTACCCCCGTGACTACAAAAATCTAATTTCGACCTTCAGGACAAGCATAATATAATATTGCGTTTTTATCAGAAAATATGGACTTACCATATTAGCCACTTCGCAAAACCCAGCACGTATTTTTTCTATTACAGTCTCCAATAATTAAAGCAATATGTTCCATTATTCCCAGCCAGACACTGCAAAAAGGCAAAAGCAAAGCCACACGTGTTAACGGATTAAACTTCATAGCGCCGTGTACACCCAGAAGAGCTGAAGAGCTATATATGTATGTATAAGGTTGAAAAATCATTTCATTTCCCTTCAAGGATGTCCACAGCAAATTTTTGATCAAAAATATACAAAGCAATGCTCAATTCACTCTTTCACTCTCCCCTAACAAAAGGTTAAACTAGGTACACTTTAAATGTGACCCCTTTCAAGAAGTAAGTTTGCATCCATTTACCATCGCTTGTAATATAGCTAACTGCTAATGCTGCTGCTGCTACTTCTTTTCGTAGCCGTTGTTGAACTACAAACGTCGTAGTCGGTCGCCCCCTTTTTATATGGTTTAAGCACACGAAAAGTATGCGAAGCCCTACATTACTTTGGTGTCGCATATTAGGTTACCTCCTTTCGCTTTGCCTACAGAACAAGTAGATAAAAATATTTCAGTGGCGTGCAATTCCAAGAATTTATAAAGTTGTTTTATGTGCACCTCCTGGCGAGGATTGTGCCGTGTCCACCACTCAAAGTTGTTCTTGTGCAATGCATAGATATATTAGCTATGGATATATTCATTGGTTCGAACCCCTTAAGTTCATAGGCAGTTGACATTTATGGTATTCTGGCTGGCCTTGTCTGCTGTCGTTCGTTTTGTGTCTTGCAGGACACTTGCAGATATGTAGATACATATATGAGTGCACTCGATGTTATCCTTTTTGGAAGCACTGCTTGTTCTTAATTGATTTGCCCTTTCATTCGTTCGCTCTCTGATGCGTCCCTCTCTCACCATGATTCAATTTTCAGCCATGTAATGAAAATCCTTTTAGTGAAGAATTTTCCACAGACCTACAAAATATCCTTTGAAGCAACACAGAGTCCTATATATGTAGATATACATGCCCAGGCTCATATGAATCATGTGCATGTTTTATAACACGGCTGGCAGTGGCAATATCTTTTACTTTGGTTTTAATTTAAATAAAAAATATTCCATCCAGGAAAAAATTACGAAGACGACAGAAAAAAAAAGAATTCGAAGCAGAAAACAACCACCATAGCCAGCAGGATCCAGGACAAATGAAAAACCGACATGGAGCGCTTCCTTTGTATTTATCTTCTTAAACGGAGTAATGTACCTGTAATGGCGAGGGGTTTGCTTTTCACATTTAACAGCTTCTTTGGCTGTTTCACTGTCTTCTGTGTACTGCTGGCACTCCCCACTATCACCCTTTGAAGGACTTAAATGAATCCTCCATGGATGTTGGATGCTGGATAGTACCTAGATGGAATGAGCACACATTTATAACAATACAAGAATAATTTTTTTTTCTTTTTTTTTACTCCATCCAACGAACGGGTTGACTACATCCAAATCTATTCTTAGCTAGACAGGTAGGCTGGGTGAAGGGGTGTGAGGTGTGAGGTGTGTGGCGTGGGGTGTGGGGAGGTCTTCGAAATGGGTGGGTCTTGAGTGTGTGTAAGAAATCTGGCTGCTGTCATGTTTCAGGGGCAGATACAACCAAAACAAATGAAAGTTGTATTACTCCCCTTTGCTTGGCTGGGTACATTTTTATATCCTTACTGTGGAAAAACACCTGTACTTTGGCTGGTCCTTAGTCCTTATTTTTGCACGGCGTCGAAGGGATAAAGCTTGTGTGTTTTAACTATTTGCGAAGTAGGTAGTGGCCGAACTGGAGCAAAATCTCAGGGTAGATGGATAAAATATAGATACCAAGGAATAACTGTGTGCTATTTCTTGAAATTTAACCGCAGATTTCATGTTGTTATTCATCGTTGGTTTAAGTATCTCTTTAATGTATCCGAGGACATCGCAACGATCGATATTTCATATTTTTATTTTCATGGTGTCAGTTTATGGTGACAGGATATTTGAGTTTTTTTTTTATTACAAAAATATCGTAAAAACATTTAATTTTCTCACAGAAAAACGATTATCCTGACATCTATGGCCACTTAGATAATGGGTACATTTTATGTCGGCTGATATGGGTCTCTCTCTAATTTTTAAACGGGTCGGCATGTCATAACTGTTTTACTGTTGTAGATAAGTAATTAGTATTTAGTATTTTGTTAAGCACGCGCACGATGAAAATGAAAATGAAAATGAAATATTCTAACTTGAAGTTTGCAATGAATAACTGATTTGAATGTAAATTGCTATGAGGATGTACCTACCACGTGGCGCCCGAGTTTGCCACTGCGAACGGCAATGAATAATTTAATGCTAATTAAAGAGTTGGCGTAGTAGCTAAGTGGATAGAATGTAATATCTTTGAATGACTTTGCTGTATAAATAGTGGATTCGAATTATAGGTGGAATCTTGAGGTGGAAAGTACGTGTGAAAATACTTTACATCTATAAAGCGTTACTTGAAGTGTGACGCAAATGCAAACAAAATTACCATTCTGTCCCCGAAAGGAGGAGTGAGTCATCAGTTTATAGCCGTTCACATATGAGCAGATTCGGTTTCGTTTTAATTGATTTCGGAATGCGTAGCCTAAATTTTTCTTTGTTTTAAATGAGCTGCCAACTTCAAGAGCTGTCAAACATTGACTACACATGGTTGCGAACTAGAAGAGTTGATTTGCATTAAACTCGTTGCATCTATGTGTTACAGCCAGGGTATGGAAATGCACGCTCACGAGGGATTTGCGAACGTGCGCTTTTAAATGTGTTCGTGAGATGTTCGCTGTCCACATTTTTAATTCGTCTCACGCACGCGAGCGTGCGTTTCATAATTACTCAGCCCGTGGACGCACACCAATGTACGTCGAAGAATGTACATATATGAGTACATGAGTATATATGTGGATCTATAACTTAATAAAACTCATCACTTTAACTTTATTTCTAATGTTTATTTATAATTCTATTTTAACTTCCGCGATCGACCTGCCAGTTCGTAAGTTTAGGATGGACTAACTATTCTACTATCTTGCTGGATTTTATATTTGGAGGGGACGATCGCGCTTTGTCTTGTTGTCCCGTTTGTCATTATGTACTTCGTTTTATGGTTGGTCGCGTCCTGTCTGCTGTTAGTCCCGTTGCTCTATGTACTTAAGTGTTTTGGTTCGTTGGTGTCGGCTACCCATCCCACATATATGTATATATATATGAGTGGGACATAAAAGGGTGGGTAAAATTCATAAGTGTGTATGCTTTGCCAGCATCATCGAACAATGTTCTATGGTTTACGTGGAGCGAAAATACAAATTGTTCTTGCCTCGGTCACAGATCGAGGTTGACCTTTTTTGGAGGTAGGGTTATGCTTTTTGAAGGAATATCCTGTTTTTAGCTGCATTATCAGTTATATTCATATTCGTTTTTATGGCATTGTATTCAGCTAGTTTTTTTTTTCTTTTTTTTCCCTAGATTTCAATGCCAGAGATTCATTGCTGTTGGTGTCACTATCAACATCTATATTATTTTATGTAGAAATTTATAGTTACGTTTTATATTCGCTGGAGTTTTTCCACTAAACACTTTATCATAGTTGTTTCCCTTGCACCATTATTATTGTTAGGTTATTAAAATTTAATTAATTTTAATTTCTACTTTCGTAGGGTTACTTTTCGCCATTACCCATCGAATGAAATAAAAACTTACTAAACACTTCTTAAACACTTTAATACTTCTACAACTGGTAGAATGATTGGTATATATTTTCTAAGTTCTCTTTCGAATTTTAAATATAAGCCCTCAGAGGGCCTAAATTCGTAATGTTTTTTAAGAAATAATAAAATTTACAATTGCGGAAATTGGAACACAAAAATAAACCCACACCTACAATGAAAAAACAATGCAGCCACTACTAATTTTAAGGACACACTTACCCAATTCCTGCCTATAAAACCGTACAATTAATACAAGTACAGAAGCTGAGCCCAACCTATAATCACTACCTGATATTTTTAACCTTAAACAATAAAAAATTTGCAAAATAAATATTTTATTTCATTGCTTGTTTCATAAGTAGCCGTGCATGGGATACCAAAATATATTAAGTTGAAATTGCATAGTTTTACATCTCTCCAACTAAATCCAACAATTTTCAACCAAAAACCACACATAACATATTTATTGCACGGCCGCAACACTCGAATGGATTTTTTTCTTATGCAAGTCCAATTCCTTATTCCTGAAATTGGAATTTTGAAACGACTCACGAACAGTACTCACCACGTCTCACGTGCGCACGCGAGCGAACATTATCCGGTTTTGCCTAAACTCACCCATGTGCACGTGCGGTAGTAAAAATATAAATCGACACACGCACGCGCACGCGAATTTTTTGAAACTAATTGCTTACGCGAGCAAAAAATGACGCGTGAGATGTTTGCGTGCGCACGGGAGCGTGCGTTTTTGTAGTCTAGTTACAGCATACCATTATATTCAGCCAGTAAATCAGTAAAGTTAAAGAGTTGCAGTCGTTAAATCACCTAGGCCATTCAAACGAAACTACACAACTACAGTAGAAGCGTTATCAACCTTTTGTTATCGTTAACTTATCGTTTTAACTTAACTTTTTTTTTTTATAACTGAGACAACCTCATCCAAAATTTGACTAGTTCCTCATAGACTGGACATGGGTTCTTTTCTTGCAATGGTACTGCAATATGCAGGTAACTAGATCTTAAACCCAGAAGTCGGTTGCTTGGCTTTTTTTTAAAACGTCAGGATGTTGTTTCGTTCGCGATACTCTGTGATCTCCATGATCTGAGAGACTGCTTACTCTTTCTTCTTTCTACGCGGTTCTTCTTTTCCCATCTTCTGTCACCTTTTTCCGATACAAGCATAAAACATCATTGCATGAGCTCTTACTTGGGGTGATGTTTGCTGCCTCTTTGTGATGTCGAGATACTGGAATCACTTGTTGTGGGTGTCTCTGGTAGGTCAAGGCACACTGGGAAGTTTCTCACGCAGGCGCTATTTGTAGGTTCTGGCTAAGGTGCGCTAGGGCTTCGAATCCAACGCCAGATTTCTTGTTTTTGGCAGTTCGCAGTGAAGATTTCAATTTAGCGGCATAAAGAAATTTAACAGAGTCGACGTTTGCCAAAATGTTAAATGCATGCCCCGGATCGATAAGAAGCACATGATTGATTTGGTTGCCAGTTCAACATTCCAGAGAGCTCTTGGTTTATGTGAGGATCCTTACCCATGGAAATCCCTAACCCGTCAAAGATGTTTTTATTTCATTGAAATCCCTCAGCACAACTTTGACATGGTATTCCGGACAGACTCCGGCCAGGAGGTCCTCCTTGATTGGATCTTCAGCCTCGTCGATAGTGGCGTGTGTACATATTAAGCTTATCTTTTGGATGGTCCTCATATTGACTTCAGGGACTTGATCAGACAGTAATATTAGACAGAGCAGTAAAATGTGGTTAATTTTTTTTCTTCATGATTCGCCCTTATAAGTGAATTTGGTTAGCCAAGTTCCATGCACAATTGATGTATAGATATAGTTAAATTACTGCGCATCGCCAAGTTAATACCGGTCAATACTATCATTGGACTTTTCAGTTAGTCATATTTCAGATAGTTACCGACTGGATTACTGCACAAAAAGTATAAGGAGTTTTCCAATTTAGGAGTTAAAAAGAGCGCGACCATCTTAATTGGTATTGTCATATTCAAAAATGTGACACTACGACACCTACAAAATGGTCCTATACAATTCCGAAAGATAGCCTTTTTCAACTTTTTGCGAATGCTCCTGTTATTGTTTTATGTTAAATCTTTGCGAGACTGGTGCTCCCAACGACTCGCACGCACACTTTCAATATAGTTTTAAAGTTTTAAATTTTTAAATCTGGCGCTAGTCTGTCACTTCCTTTTACGCTGATATTGGCATCATTGGCAAAGCATAGTAAATATTTAAATTCAACTTTCCTGACGCAGTTTAGTGATTATACTTTCTTGTGAATCAGGCAAACCATGCTACTTTCCTTCCATCAAAAATTTGTAATAAGTTGGATTATGTTCGCTTCAATTCATACCAGGTTAATGGGCCTGGCTGCCCAATGTCATATAGTTTCGAAGTGCAGTGAATGCACCAGATCACAGAATTGGTCACCATTACAGTAATTCTTGGAAATCTCCCTCGTCCGTCGAAGTCCTTATTATTTGCCACAACACCTATGCATATGCATGTACCCGAACTTTTCCTTTCCAACTCTTAATGTAGGTTACGTGACTCACTATGTACTTGGGCACTAATAACGGTTCCAGGTACATCTTTAGCAAATTGTTTACACTGCCATAAATTAAGACCGGCATTCGACTATGAACTAAATTTCCCTTTAAAAAAAATAAAAAAAACTAGGCCATGGACTTTATTCGTTTTTGTAAATCTCTGGCAAAACTTTCCGCTTGTTCACCTTAAAACTTCTTCGTATTCATGGTTTCTCCAGAGTGGACCAAGCAATCACTCCTTTAACGGATTAGCATCGGGTAGTCGGTAACTTTTTTCTTTTATACATACACATATAATCCCCGCGCTTGTATAGCATTTATTTTGCCATCATTCCAGTTGCTGCAGTCAGGCAAGCCGGACAAAGTTAATTAACATAATTAGTATGAAATGTGAGCAGGTGTACTCGGAGAAATTTTAATCCATTAAAATTCGTCTTTCCATCCCACACAATGCAACACAATGCATTTGTCATTTTGTCACATTGGACAGCAATTAGCCCCAAATGATGAATGGCTCCATGGAAGGATTAAACGAATGTGCTTCGTCGCAAGAGAGCAAGCGAAAAAATTTGAAAAAAAAGTCCGTTGAGTGCTTAAAAAGAAAAGGATAATTATCCATTTTCAGCAAAACTGAATTACTCTTCATCCCCATCCGAGAACCAGGAGCCACGTATGAACAAAGGCTACCAGTGTGCCAGCTAAGAAGAAAGGCTCCTTCCTGCTGAACATGTGCCTAATCATAGGGAAAATTCTCCAACGCGTCAAACCTTAAATAACTCCTGTCTTGAGTATAAATGCGCATATGCATGTGTGCCATGCGGTTTAATGACACTTTACTGCGAGAGCGTGCTACCCTCACACACACACAAAGTCTGCCGCATACATTTTATCCGCTGCTTATAAAGTTAAGTAATACCTTAACCACCTCCACCAGGAGCAACACCCCATTCTCAGTATTCAAACACACAAAACAAAGCCAACGAACAGCGTAGCGTCGCTTCGCCTCGAGAAAGGCAAGCTCCAATCTTATTACCGTTGTGTATTTACGTAAAATATGAACAGCTTTGGTGGTACATTGCTTCAACTTATTCGCACCCAACTCTCGCCGACTGAAGACGATTGTTGGTTGTGGCATTTGCGGGCAGGATAGTAAGGTGGGTGGGGTGGTATAGGTGGAATAGCTCACGTCGCTGGGCGGTTAAATTGTAATTTTAATTACCTTTTCCATAATATATAATGTATGAATATATAAATTCGCGTGGCACACTATCCCCGCCGCCCGACGAAGAAAAAACTCACTAAACAAAGGACTTCAAGCTACAACGGAGAACGAAGACACAACGGAACAAGGAAGTCGAAAAGTCATCTTTTACTTGGGCTCGGAATTTCGATGTCATGCACTTAGGGTGACAAGGAACACCTTGTCTTCTACACCGACGAAAACTATAACGGGTAATGGTGGGGTATTCTGCTTGCAGGGCGCGGGTGAGTGGTTTCCGGAAATGAGCTTTGCTATTTTGCGAACGAGCAACGCGAAATTAGCACTTTTCATCGTCATCGCGTCTTGAACGGTACGTCGAGCCGATTGCGGTAGCAGATGTGGTGGTGGTGGTGTCGCGAAACGGTGCAGTGGGGGTTTTTGACTTAAGTGAAAACATGAAATGCCATCAGAGTGAGGATGCGACGACAAAAATAGATTCTGCTGCTACTATGCACGCCGCACCGTTTGAATATCAACAAGTATGCAAGCTACGGGTATTATGTTTAAATGTTTTCGACTTTAATCTGCTGTTGGTGTTGTGTGTTTAAGATTTCTCTAGAATTTGGTTTAATTATGATATGATGGATTGAGTTTTTTTTTGTTTTCCAAAAGTTTAGGAAGTATAATTGCGTCAATGTAAGCTACGAGTTTAGTAGAGTTTCGTAAGCCGTAAGAAGAAAGGCTTGTAGTCACCATACCAAAGTGCAACGTATTTGAGGATGAATATTGACAAAAGTTGGATCAATTGGACTCCTACTTTAAGGCACATAGACCATTAGGAGCATCAAATTCAACTAGCCTAGTAGGAAAATGTTCGCGGGCCAAAAGACTAAACAGCCTCACCTCAACAAGGAAATACTTATCATAGATAAGGAAATTGTAAGAAAGTTAGTTAGTTTTCTCACACGACATTGTGGCCTGAGACAAAACGAATTTGTGCCTGGAATCAGAATGTAGGTTCGGTATGGAAGAGGAAAAACCCCTCGGACATATTATATATGAATTCTTAAATCCGCCACTAAATTGGTTACCAAAGCGTATTTTCCATCATGTAGAGAGAGTGATGGGGCAACAGAGGAACCCACTCCCAGTCAATGAACAACCATTCCCTCCACCCAGTATAAAAGAGGTTGGATAAGCTATAACAAAAGTTAAGTACAACAAGGCCTCTGGCTCTGATGGTCTACCAGCTTGCTAGGGTGCTTGCTCTATATCATCAATCAAGTTTGAGTGGAGGAAAGCATTCCCGATGACTGGACCATCAGCTCCATATGCTCCATCTACAAGAACGGTAATCCTATGTCTCGCAAGAACTGTTGAGGAATATCTTATAAGCTAAATGTCGCATATAGGATTCTATCCAACGTCTCAAACACTTCTGCAATACATCAATCGGCACGGACCAGCGTGATCCACCGTAGAACCATTTTTCATAAAGAAATATGTTCATTAGCGGAGCTGAAAAACTATCCTACTACAGACGTACACGCCTTCATAAGGGAGGTTACACGTCTATTAAGATAACGTAAGCTAATAACTTACGATAACTTAAAGTATTTTAGATCAAATTGTCAGGTACATGGGCAAAGGTTTAATTAAAACCCCTCGCACAATATACAGATTCCATAATGGCAGGACTACTCGTGTAACGGAAATCCAAAAATGCCATGTATAGGTATTTTTGTAAAAGATCGAAACCCTTAGCGCCACTAGTAGCTTCGTAAATGTTTTAAAACCGAAAAACACTCATTCCCACTTGTTCACATATGGCTCCATTAACTGGAACCATGGAAGAGCGACGTGGCTACCCCATCTTTTGAGAGTTGCCGCTTGCCGAATGTTCGACCTGCTTGCGAAAAGATAGTTGAGATTTATGATTTGTAGCGACTATTCATTTTCGGACCATGTCTTGCCAACTGATCCAAATTAGAGCGATTATTCATTTCAACCTTTGGGTAAATGCTCAAAAATTTGTGGGTTATTAGGTATTCTTTTTTTATTATGGCTTTCTGCCATTGTTCGCCAAGACGGCTTTTGTAGTCCTCCACGGCTTATAGTAGTCTCTTTTTTAAACTTTTCTTCATGTCTTTTCAAATCTCCGAGAACAAACAAGCCAAAATTCATCTTTTTCCATCTGGTCGCACCAAATCTGTGAAGCATATGCAGTGATAATATGTATTCCATTCTTCACTTTGGTATTACTGGTTAGTGGTTAGAGAGAAATTACAGTCACCGGGTTCAGAATTGATCAATATGTTGCGAATTAACTCTCGTGCAAGGATGATACCAATACTAGATAAAAACCGTCCCTTTTCATCTGTAAAATTAAAAAAAAGTGTCTTTCCAGAAGGCGCCTCCTGAAATGAGTCGATAAATTGTCTTCAAACTCGAAGATATCAAGCTTTAAATACAAAAGTTTAAAAGCACATGGAATCTAAATTTTTAATGAAAGTAACTTGTTACAATCAAAACCCCGTTGTTACAATCAAATGTTTTTCACACCCAGTGCCAAATATGATATGACGAATATATCATTTATGTTAAAATTGTTTTAGTGTGAAACTGAATTTTATAAACAAATGTACAAAGTGGAGGCTACGGACCACGCAAATATTTTCATCGGCAAGTTATAATCTGGATTAGAAGGATGTCATTATATCACAAACCAATCCCCACTCTACAAACTGATTAAATTCTATCGACAAATTCTCACGTTGTTTTACGTATTCCACTAAATGTGTTTTGCAAACTCATTTGAGCTATGTGGGCTATTCATTAAATCAGCGCCCTCCTAATAGTATGCATTTTCATAATTGATAACTTTTAGCGAAAATTTGCAAAATCAGATAATATCTCCGCTTCGTCATCAGGAAGCTTGCAATTTACAATCAACACACACATATATACATATATATATATGGATTTGAATCCCCAATCGAAAATGTTAATTTATCTACTAATTAATGCCAGCTGCCACATAGTGTTACTTGCTCTGCCTTATCCACTTGAAACAAATCCACTGCGAAATACCAAACATCGCCTTGGGATTTAAAACGCATACCCAACCGAACCGACTATGAATGGAAGTTTGCCTTATATGTACATACAGTACAGTACGTGCAGTTACAATTTGTCTCTTCCCATTCCGACATTTTTCAAAAGGAAAAAAAAAACAGCCTGAACTGAAAATTATTCCCTGAAAAGTGACCCAGTGGGACGTGCGAGTAGCTCCCCAAACCACCACACCAATGAGTTGATATATGTATATCAATTCCCTATGCTCTCTTTCGTTCTCTATCGTTTTCTGGCCACCCACAGATTTCGCACAATTTTACTGCAGGAATGTGCATTAATGAGCTGAAATCGCGTGTGCGTTGGTGGCATTTTTTCAAAAAAACACCAGCTGCTGAATAGCATCATCTAGAGATTATGATGAATAGCTGTTTCCTTTTTATAACGTTTGCAGAGACACACACACAAGCACACATACTACGACACGATATATAAATCCTCATCAAGGATGTGTGATGTGTTTTTTTTTGTTTTCTTATCTAGCACGTTTATGGTCTATCATAAGCCATGGTTTGATATTTGACCGCTTACCCATAGGGTGGTGATGCAGTGCAGAGAGCGTTCCATTCGCACACTCTCCTAAAGTATTACCGACCTGCATTACACACTCTTGCAGATGCAACGCGCTTTGTGTGAGATTTGAGAAGGTGGTAACTACTACACGTCATCATCGCCATAAACATGATAATGATTATGGTGACGATGATGATCGAAGTGGGTGGAAGTGGAAGGCCGGCTGCCCTTCGTTCATTCAAAGAAACCACCACACAACCACTAACAGAGAAAAATCATTCACTGTCGTCAGCATGCGGCCGGGAGAAAGAGAACACGTTGAACCCAAAAAAAAACATAAGCCACCACAACAAAATGTCACATTCCAGAAATCCTATTTTTGGCGCACTTTTCATTCGACGCGCCGCTCCAAATCAAACCAAAGTTAAAGTCTATCTATCCGTTCCGAACTGTCTGAAGAGAGCACGAGAGAGAAGAGAAACTGGCCCAAAACAATGACAGAAACATGGCCAACATGAGTTCTTGTATTCACCACGCTATGCACCACTACAGCGACAGAATAAATTGAGACATTCTGTGATGGGCTAGGGGGGAATGCACTGCGCGTTTGTATTTCCCTATTAGACAGACATATCCTTTTTCCTGTATTTTGTTCTTCCATAACCATACTCAATCTCTAAACCAGCATTAGGAAGTGAATTGTGTGAGTGTGTGTGTGGTGGATTCGGCGCACGAGACTGCCACCCAAATGCATACAATGCACTTTGTTTCGTGGGTGAGTGGCTGCATCGCGTTTTCCTCGAAAAGACAACCATATCCCGTGTGCTCAGTTTCATTTCGAGTCAGTTGTTGAGGATAGTTCGAAGGATAAGCATTTGGAAATGCCGCTACGGAAACGACGGTTATAACATAGAGCGCCGCAGCATACAATAAAAAAAGAAGAGAATTGTAGAAAGAGAAAAGTCAGAAAGGCAAACGAAGGAACACTGACACACAAAACAGAGGAACAGATAGAAACACCACCCTCCTTGGTGTTCTTTGTGTCCAATGTACCTCTATCTATAGCACACACCTATACTTAAGAAAAAGCACATTGAATACCTAATTTGCATAAGGAAACCGCCAAATTTTTCCAACTAAACACCAGCATCTTATCCTTCCTTGTGTCGTCCGGAAAACGTGCGTTTCGCTTTTGTGTTTTGATTTTCAAGTGTTTTCATCACAAAATAAAAAAAAAGGATTTTACGGTTTCGTCGTTCGTCAGTCGGTTTTCGGGATTTTATTTCTTTTACAAGTTTTCGTATTGAAAAGTGCACGTGAAGAGAGAGAGAGAGGCAGAAAAAAAAAGGATTTCATCCATTTTGTTGTTGGAAAATTAAAAAAATTAAAAAAAAAATTCCCTTAGAAACTGTGAAGTTTTTAGGGTCAAGTGAGGTCGAATTTTCCAAAAAGTGTTTCTCATTCTCCATTTCGGTTTTTATTTTTCGGTCCAAAAACAAACGTTTCAGTGCGCGTGTGTGTGATCACAAAAAAAAAATATACAAAATTTAACCAAAAAAAATCAAAAAAGTGTTGAAAAAAAAAAAAAAAAATTGTGCATCGTTTTACTGTCAAACATTCAGTCAAAAACATGTGGATTAGTTGCCATGTAGTTGCCATAATGATTTTGTCAAATATCGGTATGTATTCGTAGTAGACGGTTTATGTATATGTATAGTCCTTGCCAAAATAAAACCATTCAATGCTCTTCTATGTGTGGGTGTGGGTTTCTTCCCATTCCTTTGCAGCTAAAGGAATCTCGATGGTGTTTGCTTTATCTTGAGAATGTGAGAGTTTTATTGTTTACAAAATATTAAGGATAAATTTCTGTCGGGTGGGATAAGAGCGTTTTGAAAGCGATAAGAGTAAATAGCAACACTCCTTCCACAAGCAAATTTATTCCCTAAAGCCGGCATTTTACTTTGCAATTTTTTTCGCCTTAAAAAATAAAAAGGAAAAAAAAACCTTAAAATTATGAACACGGTTTTTTTCGTTTTGCTACCCGATGGGAATTTTTATTATGTGGAATTCGTTTTTTTTTCTCTTCTCGGGATACACACATTTCGAGGACTGACTGGCTGTTGTATGTAGAATCAAGAATGTCCTGGGTTGACGATAAGCAATAATAACAATAATCTTTGAAATTATGTTTTTGATTGTTAGGGGATTTTCAGTAAAAAGGCTCTCCTCCGCCTACTCCTCGACAAACGGTGATGTCAGTGTTCGCCAGCTCAAAGTAATTTACATACACATGGGAAGGAATATTTATGGGAGATTTGTTTGTGCCGATGTCCTTTATCACACAGCGAATAGGCTTAAATTTTGGGTTTTGCGATGGAGAGTGATAAGGCAACAAACGCACACTCAGATGTGTTGACGCGGTTGTATTTTTGGTTGAGTTTAATTGACTGGAAGATTGGTGAACATTTGAGATTATTTCATTTATTTTTCTTCGTCGTCCTTCCTGCCTTCCTTCGGGTGCCGATTGTATAATAATCATTTGCGCGATGTTATTGTATTTTTTGGTGAAATGATTTCGGATGATGGCGAATTGCTGTTTGAATGGTGGTCTGTGCTCTCTATTGAATGATATTTGGGTAATCGGATATCCTAGAGGTTGTACGGATAATAATGGAACTTATTCCTTAGATTTTTTCCCATTATTACGAGGGCTGTTGATAAGGTTACGAACCGTGCACAATGAAACTCAGTGAAGGTGGTTTTTCTTTTTACCGTCGGTATATAGCAGACAACCGATCATAATCGTAACTTTTTGTGATTTTCGGAAATGGCACATTTGCGTTTGAAGAGTTTCTATATACTACGGCTCAGTATTTCGCAGTAGTCAGAGATAAGAATTGAAAATAATATTAATTTTATGGGCAGGAACCTAATTTTGTAAAACAGCCGATTGGAGTGGTTATCGAGATCTCCTTAATAAAAAAACTTGAGATGTGTTTAAATGTGAATCGAGAACGAAAAAAAAGTAATATGGATCTAAAGAAATCCTAAACTTTCCATTTTGACAGAAAAGAGCATTCATTTTTTAAAGATAAACAGAATTGCAGCAGAAGTACCCTTCTTAAAAATTAGTTTTTATTATAAATTTAAAAAAAAACATTAAAAATTAATGGCACTATAAATTGAGCACAATTTCCAACACTTGTGTAAAGAAAGTCACTAACTTGTTTTATTTAAAAATGCACAAATCACTTATAAGATGCGTTTTAAATCGCTTCATTTTCTACAAAATCGGATATTTTTGCATTTTGAACATTTCGGACATTAGTGTCCAAAAAAAACTTATGTTTGCAAATTCAGCAACACTCATTCGGCTCAACTGTCAAATCGCTTGCTAATGTAAGATAGCCTTATTACGGTTCGCGAATTTGTGAAATTGTATTCGCTTTAAGCCCAATTTTCGCCGAACAATAATGTTTGGTAAAACAACAGGCGAATGCAACTAACAAGCAACAATCAAGATAAATAGAAATACATAGTTGGAGGTTCATACCGGGCCACTCTGGGTAGCAGGCTTTGAAAGTTATTTTTTTTAAGAGCTACGTAGTGGCTTCAATAGAACATATTTAAAAAGTGGAAGTAAAAAGACCTCCCTAAATCATTAAAAAAAATTTAATTCCGATTTTAACTTCACTTTTTCAACCTAAAATTTTTTTTGTCGTGAAAATCATAAATATTCAATCAGATAGCATAAATTGATAACTACAACATGGTAACAGGAGCTGGGTGGCACTTTTCGCGGGTTTCAGGGATTTCAACCATCTCAGCGGCTCATCAGCGGCTGGTACCGTTCACTCAACTTCGTTGCTCCGCTCCGCAAAAGACTGAATAAAAGGATTTTAAAAATTCCTCCAGTTTAATCAAAAAATTCCTTAAAATTCAACAAAAAACGAAAAATTTCAAAACAAACCAAAGTAAAAGTAGCTGCCTTTCGATGAACGCAACCATGTATCCATATTTTCCTATCATTTCAAATAAATGTATTGGTATATGAAAAGTTCTTCTTCCCAAAAGGAAAGTTGAGCTATTCATACAGTCAACTCTTATTGTCATCAATTGAACAGGCAGTGGTGCTTTACTAAACTTCAACAAAATTAAACCCAAGTGGCACAAATTTTATGTATTTAATTCTTGTTTTTTGACATACATATTTGTTCGGCTTAAAGTTTTAGTGCTGCCAATGTCTTTGATAAGTAGCGGACCATAAAGGTACAAGCCGAACGTATCATCTGCAGAGTCGACTAATGCAAGAATTTCGACTCGCAAATCATAACAAGGGTATTCATCAGCTTTCGATCATTTTCCAACGTATTTTGAATTTTCAAAATATATTCCAAGATTTCAGCTCTTCATCATAGTTCAAATCCTTATTTTTATATAGTCGCTGTACGGGCGCCGTATTGCGAAACGGTTCGACGGATTTACTTTAAAGTTCGTATATAAGGTTTTTAGGGTCACATCTCGGGGCATCTTTCTATTTTTTGCTTTATCTTTTGAAATAACGGTACCTGCCATACATTTTTTTTTGTGAAAATCACTTAACACTATTTTTCTCGAAAATGGTTCCAAGGATTTTTCTCTTTCTTTTTTACTAAGGATATTCGGGATGGGGTCAACAATTCTGCATATTCAGTTTTTGGAAAAAAATCGATTAACGGTAATTTATAAAACCGCATATATCTCGAAAACTAATAAGGGGAAATTCAAAAAAATTTACATTTTTTTATACTATAAAGTCAAAAAAAATTGCATACTTCGATTTTTGAAATAACTTTTTTTAAATTTTTTTTTAATATAACGATTTTCTTAAATTTAAATTTAATTCGTTTTCTCAAAAACGGCTCCAACGATTTTGATAATGTTTTGTATTTCGAATAATTATGTTAAAAGTGTCCGTCCAATGTGCGAAATTAGATCAAAATCGTAGGTGCCGTTTTTTAGAAAATCAAATTTTTCAAAACCTTAAAAGTGATGTAAATAAATTTGTCCCCATTCATTTTCGATTCATTTTTCGTTTCAAAAACGCATCTATGTACCGTGAAAGTTACGTATGACGCATTCGTGCACTTTATTTGTTTTCTTTTTGTCGGAATGGCCAGACATTGGTCCATTGTTCTTTCAGACAGACAATGCCCTTTGTTTAAATAATTAACTCGACATTTTTAGAAATCCGAGAAGGCACTTCAGTGATAGGAGACTTATATTTTTAGCACTTACCATGTCAGCAAATAAAGCCTCGAGTCTAGCTCGAGCAAAGGAGGGAATTCACAGATGAAATGCTCTGTGAAGTCGTTACCTATTGCACAAGCTTCGCTGATACATTCATATGTTGGTGTATCGCTTAAGCACCTTTAGTAGCCATTGAAATGTCTACTAGACCCCCCGTGTTTTCTCGCTAGTAATAGCAAAAATGCCTCAGACTTCACGTAGACATTCGGTCGAACTAGTTTAGTCTGTCTGCAGGCCGAAGAATCGTGTCATCGAACATATAAGAATACTAGTCATTATTTGACGAGCACATTCGACGGAAATCAAATTTTCCGTGATGACCCGGGACCTAAACTATACTCAGATTTTTCAGTCTTACATTCAAACTCAAAGAGTGCTTGCGTTAGAAGTTGTTAAATGATTGAGTAGCAAGATCTAATACTGCTGTGTTGACGCACAAGGATTAACTGTGATCCGCATCCTTTAGGGCCAACCACAATAGACTTTCATTAGCTTAAGCTAGCTTAATGAAATATCGAAATACTTGTAAACAGTACAGTATGACCATAATGGGATTTTGCTTAGTTTCGTAAAATTTTCGTTGACTTCAGTGGGCTTACGAGAGTGGAAATTAAATGAGACGTTCAGTAAGGAAATTTGACAATTGAAACCAACAAATTATATTTCTACTTTACTTCACTTTATATTGTCGCTATATTTTTTGAATGCATTGTAAGAAAGAATTATGGTAGTTTTTAAGTAAATTTTTCATATTTTTTTCTTTGCTCGAATATAAAATTTTTAACAGTTTTGACAGATTTGCGTAATTTTGCTTAAGTTCATTATGGGTTACTGCAACTTTTGATAGAAATTGAGAGAAATTGAGTGGACTTTAAACATTTTTCAATCAAATTAAATATGAACTGCATTACAGACTATTACAGGACTATCTTAAATTTGGTGTATTAAAAATGATCTGCATTGAATCTAAAATGTCAAAGTCTTAATTTTTGTCGCCACCTTTCATCTTTTTCAAATATTGGATCTTGGAGCATCTTGAAATTAAGAACTTAACTTTATTGAACATTTAAAGTTTCTAGCTACGTTTTTAATTAGTGGTTATTGCATAAATCGAGTGATCCCAAGCTCTAATCCGGCGTAGTACAACCTTAAACTAACATTCGCTGCCCCACCTCTCGCAAAAGTCTGATAAACATCTAAGTGTAAGAACTGTCACCGACTTTCGAAATGATTCTGTTAGGCTTTAGGTTCTGGATGGAGCTAAGCCATATGTAATGTTGTACAAACAGAAATTCCTTCAAAATTAAAGGAATTCAAAAGCGTGTGACTAGAGTTGCAGTACGCCGGAATAGTAATATGATTCTAGGTTTTAGTTATCCACTCGGAAGAAATACTTGTTCATACTGTTTGTAAGGAATTTGATTACCTACCTTATCGAATGACCCTGATTTGTAACATTTTATTGTAGCAGGTATAGCTTTAAGGACTGTTTGGTATGAGCATCAGGTAATTCTGCTAGTAACACATTTAAAGAGAACTATGAATGCTTATGCATATCGTACATAAATACATTGCGCTTGTTTAGTACTGGGTATCTCGGGAGTAATGACAATGATAGATGACGGGTTACAGTTAAAGATGACATGACTCGTCTGCTTCCATATAGAGGTTTCTAATAATCGGACTAATAATATATTTTTACAGTGTTACAAATTATTAAGTGTATAAAAAATATATTAGATAAGTCATCGGTTGACTATTTCCTCGGTGGCAAGGTAGAGAAAAAAAAATTAAATATTAGGCGTAAACGGCCAATCCATAACTCAAAGCCTGGCTTCTCCAAACAATGTGTATGCGAAGATATATTTTTTGACACTAATGGAAGGGACCTACAGTGTAAAAACATTGAAGTGGTACAGGTCAGGATTTGAACCAGCAACCTCTCAAATTCTCTAACCACTAAGCATGCATCCACAAAGGTAAGGCGAAGACAATTTTGTAAAACTGTAAGCGTTCAATTTGTTATACTTAGCAGTACAATAATTAGCAGAAGAGCTCACAGCTGTCAGACGACAGGTAATAGATAAAACAATTAAATTAACGTATATAATTCTATATCTTCTGTTTTTGATCATCAAACAGAGTAAAATTATAGCGAATTAATACCCGAGTTACACGTGTATTTTTTTACTACACGCTACATAAGAAATGCGTACGTGTGCATTTCTCATTTACAAATAATGGGCGTCTTTGGTGAACAGCAACGCTTTGCCGACGCACCCTCACCGAAAGTGTGTGTGGTGCACATCATAACATAATTGTGTATACTCTTGGTCGTAAAAGCGGTGCTGTGTAGTTAAACGCACGTGTGCATCAGGGCTAAAAACATGAACATTTGTATAAAACACTTTTACCGAAATCCGCACACTTACTATCCGAATGTTTTTATGACGGGGAGAAGACAGAAAACCAGTGCTTCTCCTTCCGCAGTCCATCCGGAAATTGTAGTGTTATACTGTTTACATGGTTTAAAAAACAAACGCTTTATTTGCCGAGGCATAGAATGTAATTCGTTTAGAAAGTTTTCAGACGATACACAGTAGAACACTACCTTCCACAACAGCCATTATTCGTAGTGTTTGATAGATGTTTGTCAAGTCAACCTTGCTACAAACTTTACTTCTATACTTTAGGGAAATAATAAATTCAAATAAAAGCGCATGTCTATATTACAAATGCTGGTTTAATTATAGTCTTCAACATCGCCCTCGATTTCGGTGTAACGCTGCGTTTTGCCGTTTTCTTTCACCATTTGCAAATTTTTGATGAAGTTGTTCATCGCTATTTTTTCTGCATAAAAACATTCGGGAACTCAATATCTTCTGCCAAACACTGGTTTTCAGGATGTAAAACTCGGCTCAATGTTAAAATCTGACTGTTTACCGAATGTATGACACGAAGAGCTACCATTTAAATGTGACATACGAAAGCTACTTAAATATTTTTATTCGCCCTTGCTTTATCTCTTTGTTGTTGTTAGTACCTTCATAGTTTTTGATATATGTCACTCAACATTTGCAACTTTGAGCAGCTTCAGAAGAGTGTGGTTAGGGATATATTTCATTAATTAAGTGTTTTTTTTTTAGAGGTATAGAACTTTGAATTGAAATAAAACACAAGAAAACCGTTTTAATGTCCATCAATTTGGCTTTATTGGAAGGATAATTTTATGCCATTAATGCTTAAATATGATTTCGGGCATGTGGCCGACGCTGCTTTTTCGAATAAAGACAAGTCTGGAGGTCCATTTTTCAAACACTTTTTCAAGCATTTGGGGCTGTATGTCGGCAATAAGGCCACGAATGTTGGCTTTCAAATCCCCTAACGTTTCTGGTTTGTTGGCGTAGGTGAACGACTTCACATATCCCCAAAGAAAATAATCCAATTGTGTCAAACCACACGATCTTGGTGGCCAATTGACAGGTCCATTCCGCAAAATTATGCGCTCATCGAATGTTTCCTTCAATAAATCGATTGTGACGTGCGCTGTGTGGCATGTAGCGCCGTCTTGTTGGAACCACATCTCATCCACATTCATGTCGTCCAATTCGGGAACAAAATAGTCGGTTATCATGGCTCTATACCGGTCTCCATTAACGGTAACTGACTCTCCAGCATCATTTCAGAAGAAGTATGGCCCAATGACTCCACCAGCTCATAGAGCACACCAAACAGTCAGTTTGTGTCGATGTAATGGCGTTTCAAGGGTCTCATGTGGATTCTCTTCAACCCAAAATGATGTTGCGGTAAACTTCGCGAACTGATCCATTATTTTCGAAATAAGTTTGCATGCGTTATTCATTTGTCAACATGTTCATGGTGAAATGGCAAACCAAACTAAACATAAATGACATTAGAGTTGCCAGATTTGACCACAAAATATCAGTTTTATCTATATTCGAAAAACCAACCTCTAAAAAAAACACCCGTTACATATACATTGAAGTTGATGAAACTCGCTGAGTGTCGCTCTTTGATCAAAATCTTGCTGCAGTCCTGCCAGAATATTCAGGGAATTCCACAATTCTTTCCAAGCGAAATATGCTGCAAGAAATAAAGTCAAATTTTGTGAAAGCAATTATCGCAGTATAATTCCTAAGTAACTCAGTATTCTTCAATTTTAAAAGTTTTTATCAATGATTGCTAGCTGTATTAGTCGGTGACGAATATATGCAATATATGCTTTTTATATGCAAAGAATTGTCTTTCTGATTCTTAACTTCACCTGAAATAGGAGCCTTATGCAATTTTTTTTTCACCACCAAAGGGGGCTTTAACATTTTTATTCCTCGTTAATGCTCCTCGGATATCATCGCTTTTCGCGCCACTGAGCGCGCTGCCTAAGTTTCCTCGTTTTGACAGACATGGATGAAAAAAAAAATACAATTCCATAGCCAAAACGAATATATAATGAATTGATTAAAAGTTCATAAGTACCTTATTCCAGATGTAAGAAAGTATAGTTGAATCCCATTGGATAAGCTTAGCCGAAAAACTACCTGCAAACTCTATTGAAATGAATTACCTCAACAGATTCAGAATGCCGTAATTTAATAAGATCTTGCTATAATCAGAAAATATGATTTAGCATAGCCCGCATCGCACTACAGCAATCTGCTGCCATCTAAGGAGACATTCCTCTACATAAACCACTTACTCAAATATTTTTCAGGAGCCTTTGCCATAAATTCCATTTACCTTTTGCCCATTTAACAAACTGTCATGCTAAAGTCAAAGTTTCAATGCTTAAGCATTTATCTACAGCTACACATCTCCATCAGAGGTAAGTTAAGGTAGCCTGACAAAAACTAAATCTCGTCCATCTTTCGAATTGCCGATTGTAGTCGTCGAATTGAGTTTTCATCCTGCATAATTTTATGCTTCGTTGATCTCGAATTCCCAAAGGCCATTCAATTCATACATACAATGAAATACCGTATCTCGGTTTGTTTTTGAAATCTCGGAAATAGAAAATCACTTCGTAGCTCCTGGTATTACTTACAGTTACAACATCACTAAGCCAGAGAGGATCTGTTTCGTATACCAAATAGCCCCAAAATACAGGAAGAAAAATATCCCCAAGCCAGCTGATTTCATTATTCCTTCATGTATTCATTTCATTTTATTTGACGAATATGAAATGAAATTGAAATCTGATAATCAACATACTAAGTTCATTTTTCTTTTTGATTACATTTTTGCCTTTATTCCCAGAACCAAAATGAATATCGAATAAGAAGATATCCCACCAGTGAGCATCAGCTACTCAACCTCACATAGATAGATAGATACAAATAGAATATACCCAGCTCTGTTAACAAAAAAGCAATCACTACCCACCGCTGAGATACATAAATTGATAAAGATACATGAGTGCACAGCAGCATATTTCTTCTGCCAATTCTTCCCCTGCTCTATCCAAATATCATAAAGGAGGGACGATATTTCGTGTTCTGCCTGATTGATTGGTTGCATACGATTCCTGACAGCAACCAAATCGGAAACAACTGTTATCATCATCATAATTGTCATTGTTTTGTTCGAGAATTAAACAACGACTTTCGCTTTATAAATCAAAGCGAATTATCTCCTTTCTTCGTCGTATTCGAAGATACTTGGGCGTATATATAGATGTGTGTGTACCTATGCCGGCAAGGGAAGGGAAAGGATGAAAGCATTAAACTTTTAACTTTAATCCAAACTTTGTCTTCTTGTGAATATAAAACTTTTGCTATGGAACAAACCACAGACAAACACACACGTACAATGGGTGCCAGCATTTTGTGGAACGGTTTTTAAGTTTTGGGAAACATGTACAACTTGGTTACTATGGGGGTGCCGTTGATAATGACGATAGGGATGCCGATGCCAGGGCGATATCTTTAGCATTTGTAATTAAATTGAAAGATATCCAAACCTTGAAGGACGACCACTAAATGGCGATGCTGTTTGACAAATTTTAACAATAACAACAACAACCGCATTGCATATCGATCCTGAGGCGAATGATGTCTGTGTATCGCTATCACTCATGTTACTTCAATTGTTGCATAGATGTGTGCTTTATTTACTGCTTAACATAACAAGCCTCGAGGGTGCTCCCAAAGGAATGATTTCAATTATATTGCGTTAGATGCATATTGCATTGCTTGCAGTTGAGTAATTAATGACTTGGATTGAGAAATGTACGATATATGTATGAGGACTACTGTTGTTGTAAGAAGATTTCAGATTTGAAATCTATACTTTGCGAGGTGGTAATATAAATAATAATCATTGTCAGTTTGAAAAATAAATTCGAGTTTAATTAACAATAATTTTCTTAGGTTAGATAGCTTGGCTTCACACCTTTTTGCAATCTCCAGTTATGAGTCTTTCCTTTTCTTTCAACTACTCCAATTGGTGTTTACCATTTGTTGTTATTATGTTTTTGGCGACGAGATATTTTGTTTAATCTAATACATTACTACGTTGCTTTAGCTTAGAAAATGACGAACCTCCCTGGCTCAACGATGTCTTATAGTCACGTCATAGGGCGTTTGATAGTACTTTAAAATTTTAAATATGAATTTGTAATGTCTACTTTTGGGACATAAGCCAACAAAACTTTATTGATAGTCACAATCCCTCTTCTTCTTTCTTTCGGTAGTGCCCTCTAGTTGTGCGCCCCGATTTGACAGAGTCCATGCTTCTGCACCCTAAGCAACAGGATTTCTCCATCGTCATCCTGCACAGACTAACAGTTTGGCGGAGATGCCGAGACTTAACAAGGCTTTGTAAAGCTCGTCCCTTTATATACTCTTTCATAGGTGATCGATCTGAAATCCTTGGGTTCTTTCTTAGATCTGTCGGAGTGAGAATCTTTGGTCGCATGATCCACATTTGACAAAACAAACAAACAATAAAGGCCTGCTCTAGAGAACACTCAGCCTAAGTAATGTCTATTGCCGTTCCAGACAGAAATTCTCTTCAAATCAACACACGAAGAACGATCTTCGAACATCGATCAATTGGACAGGATGTTGTCTATTGTCAGCTTTAACTTTGAGGGCTTGGTGTCTACCTCTGCCCCGTTAAGTATCACATATTAAAAGATCTATTTAAATATTTTTATGTCGATTTGGGAGCTTTACTGTTGTAAGCGGCACGTGAATCGCGCGACTTAGAAAAATTTGCACCAAAGGGAATTATGGCTTTAAAGTCATCTTTGACGATATGGTTGTTGTATCAAATGCTGAAGCCTCTGGTTTGATGGAAAGCGGCAAGCAGACGCAGGAAAACGACATGCCTATTAAGCGACATAGAAAGATGCTATATTCCAGATATAATGTTTGAAAAATCGAGACCTGTAGTGAAGAACAAGGGAACCTTGTAGTTCTGTCGGTACTGAGAATATGGAAAAATTATTTCTGTATACTGATGAACGACGATGACGGCACAGATTCAGCTGTCAAGCTGAGCAAACCATTTAACAACAGAGGACAAAAGGGGACCTATAAATTGCGCCTATTTTAGAGGCATTAGTCTTGTCCCTTTGTGTGGAATTAACGTAATGGGATTTAGTGAAGTCGACGCGCTTTTTAGACATCATACTTGAAAGAATTGTGCAAAACTCATAAATCAATACAAAAGGCATGATCATTCAGAAGTCTGTTTGATTACTGCCGTACGTCGACGATATTGATCGTATTGAGATATTATTGGTAGAGCGCAGCGAACTCTCGCTGGTGCTTTTTCGAGTATAGGAACGGAAGACACAAAAATGGGGCTTGCGATAAACGAGGAAAGAAAAATTATGTCAACAGAGGAGATACGCATACCCAACATCGTCGAATTGGCTAGAATGTCACAATCAACAACCATCACATCGGCTCTGTTTTCACATCTGAATACGTCATGTCTGCAGAAATTAAACGACGAATAATATGGACCAGTAGCTGTTTCTTTGAGGCTGAGAAGGCAACTATGTACTTAGGCAGTCTACCGAGAAACTAAGAAAACTCGCCCTCCCCACAAGCCTAGCAGGTGGTCACTAAGCCATGCAGGTTAAAAAGCTTGGAGCAGTTTGAAGTGGCTAGACTAGTTTGGTCTCCAAAGATTCATGTCATGTTGTATTTATTCCCTAATTGAAGCCCTTACAAGGTATGCCATCAGACACAACGAGAAAACTTCTTTCGGGCCTTTAACGAGCAAGTTTATCGGAAATCTTATGTATCTCATGATTGCAGATGATCCGGGCCTAAACAAGTCTCGTGTATTTTGTCTTTTCATTGATTTCAGAGAGTTTATGAATTATATTAGGGATTTAGTAGTAGTCAAGGAATTAAGTAAAGCCTTAACTCAGTCTAACCGTCTTTACATGCACAAACCTCTTCTTTATAATATAATGCTTAGGCATCTCCGATCTTCCCTTGAAAGACCGATGCATATTTGCCTGAAACGATTGAAGCCCGACGTAATCAGTGAAAGCACCGGCACTTGGCTCAGGGATTTTGAGTTGTATTTGCTAAATCTTGCAAACACATAATGTTGAAAATTATTTACTAATTTTCTTCCGGAAATCAACCCCAATCACTCAACGTCAAATAATGAAAATGTCAATGAAAATGTCAAACCAGGAAATTCTACTCCATTCTATCCCTATTTTAGATTACTATTGACACAAGTACCGGTTTGAAATTTATTTCGTAACCAATTCACCAAAGCATATAACGAAAATCGTTGAATTACTTTGACAGCTCTATCAAAAGACCACCTTTTGACACCTGTTCCATGCCACACTATCCTCGGTACATATTTTCCTTCAATCACATGAATGTCTTTCTTTATAGCAAACGACAATGTTTACTTGATATTTTATTGTAGGATACAGGATACCCTCTGATCGCACTCCCACTCCCACTCCAAATAACGGTCAAAATAGGAGAAGAAATTCCAACGAAAAACCACCAAGTTCCCAAGAAAGTAGCTAGTCCTCTCCGCAAGTCGTTGGTTTCATAAAATATGTCAATAAGCTCACAAATAAGCTGAAATACGAAACACTTACCAGGCTGGCACAAGGATTTCACTTCCACTTCACGTTTCTCTTCCAGCTAAAGAACATTTCGTTTCCATGCACACTCTATGTAACCCAATCGAATGCTTGAACCAACAATACGCAAAGCATGCCACCGTTTTTGTTTAACTCCACTTGGGACCGGATATGGGAGGTCAATGGGCTTCCATCAATCCGTATGCGCCCTAAGTCAATTGTGTCCGACAAACATTCAAGTCCCCATCGATTTTATTCCAAGAGCAGAAACTAAATGAAAAAAAAGCAGCACATTAGATTGCATCATTTATAGCTCTTCCACTCTGACCGAATTCGTGTGTGAGCAGCGAGCTCCCGGCATTCCTTCATAGAACAAGGATATAGAAAACAGAAAAAAATAAATAGGGGTTACAACAAAACTACACTACTAATATAATGGCAAATTTAAAACACACATCAACCGGCATACATCTACGAAGAAATTTACGAGATAAGCACAAGGAGGAAGACGAAGGATACGACCGGATTGTCGGGGAAAAGAAAGTGAAGTTGGAAAAAACAAAAAAACGTGGATGGAGGAAGCGGAAGCACACACAGAAAAGAGTTCTTCACTTTCAGCTGCTACTACTGTTGCTATCGCTCTTGCCGCTGGCGTATTGCTGGGGTGCTGGAGGTGGTGGTGGTGGTAGTGGTCTTGTGGCATTGGTGCACAAAACGTGTGGAGCTGGCTCTGAGTGGCAATGTACGGATGGATGGATTGTTTTAGGTAAAGAAACACCCATGGAAGTCCACACCCCAAAAGAAACAATAATTGTCGAGGGAGGCTGTAGCTGCAGGATATAAGAGCTATTCTTGAGGGCATAATTGCTACTACTACAACCCGAAGCAGAAGCCGAAGCATATGAGCAATGACAAACATAATACGAAGCAGGGCAACGTAAGGGAGCACATAGAGGAGCAGCGCTCACAACACAACAAACTTGTAACAATGAATGGAAACTTTGTATATCATTTTTACGGTCATTCGTCACCATGAATTGTTTAGCTCGTCAGGATTCCTCCTTCGCTCCGCTAAGTGCACCTTCTTACTCCGCCCGCCATCGTTACGCTGCCGGCGGATACTCGTACGTACGGCATGTTGTTGAAAGTCAAATGCAACATACGAGTACAAAAACATATTCATGTGCATTATGTTGGATGGTTTTGAAGATGATGAGGAGAAGACTTGCCAAAGCAAGAGTATATGAGTGTGTGTGTGTATGTTTTTTTTTTTTGAACAACAGGATTTGAGAATGAAGAGGCTGTTAGGTTTGTTTATTCTACAATGAACGCCATGTGAATTAGGTCACTTTGCATTTATTTGGGTTTTGTTTTAGTTTTCCAAAGGGTTTACGATATTTACAGTTGGATGTTTTTTTAAGTAACTTTATAAAGCTCTCTAACCCTGAGAAGTATAACTGGGTTGTTTGTTGTGCTATTAAATTTCTGTTTAAGTGAGAAATGAACAAAATTTTGGTTCGCACTGCATTTTTTTTTGAGATGGCTTTTAAGGAAAGGCGGACAAGTTACAGGTAGATTGTACTTTCAGACAGATACTTCCTCTTACTTTAGTAATTTACCCGACTTTTTCAGAAATCCCAGAAGGCACTTCAGTAGTTAGAAGCTTAGATGTTCAGCATTGAATACGTCGGCTCAACACCTAAAGCCTGGAGCATGGTTTGAGCAACGGCAGGACATTCACAAAGGAAATGCTCCACGGTGTCTTCTACTTCTCCACAAGAGTACGTTTAAGTTCTTGGCAACATCGTGGCGAATCGTCAGAATGCTTTCCAGACGCCCACAGTGATTTCTTTCTAGTGATCTTCCAGGCATATTCGGTTTAACTAGTTTGGTCTGTCCGCAGTCTGCTAATCAAATACTCTGTAGGAACCCCATTCAGTGTAGGCCCTTACTAAGGATGCCGGTGGTACCAACAAATGTTCAGGTCCTGAGAAAAATTCTTCCGAGCTCTTCGGAGATCTCATTTCCCGGGAATTCCGTATGACTCGGAACACAAACAATACTCACAGAGTTCAGTCTTCTCTCCGAATTCGAAGAGTTCTTAAGTTGGAGCGTTAACTTTAATGTGGATAAAGGATTGTGCAAGAATTGAGCAATGCTAAAAGATACAGCTTGGCTTTCTTTCTCCACAAGCACAAATATCACGACCTCTTTACCAGTCCGTCATATATAATGCATTCCTATAAGAAGATCATCATAAAATAGTTCTCGCACAAGGTCATCGAAACTCCAATGCACAGTTTGTGCAATGGAAAATCCCTAAATAAATCGTTTTCAAAGTTCTTCCACTCTATTAAATTTCAACTTAAATGGGTCAACTGTTCTCTAAAAAAAAACTATTGTTCCCCAAATTTAATTACACCAACAACTTCAAACTAATCACTAAAGCTATGAGCAGAAGTTTTGCGGAGCACTCGTGTTACGAAGCTGACACCAAATTTGCAAATGGAACCGAAAAATTTGTATGTTAATTGCGACATGGTTTGCAACATCATTTGCAAATAATAAATTTTTTATCATTTTCAGTTTTGCTGGCATTACAAAAAAGCTTTCCAAAAAAATGTTTGCTTACAATACGTAAACATCAAAAGTGCAAAAAGGAACTAAACATTTAAACAAACTTGTGACTGCAATTGATTGGAATTATATCGTTTGTTTCTTCGCCTATCAATTTGATCACTTACTTGATTTGGTCAAGGCGACATTTTGTGAAGTCGCAAATGGTTGGAAAGTGCTCGCAAATAGTCAAAACTGATTTTCGTGAGTATTTAGAAATCGAGTTGCGATCTCAGTTTCGTAAATCTTAGCCAAATTGTTTGCATTCGGACTGTCCCAAAGGCGATAAATTGTGATGGTTTGTTGGGTCGGCAAGGAAGTTCAATTTACTTGGCAGAGATAATTTCACTGTGGGGTTTCTTCGAAAATAGTGACCAGTTTAAGCACACACCAGCTTACATAGCGATACTCTCTTATACTGTAAAAGCTTGCTCTGTTTTTGTTATATTCTGGCCGTTTCCGACCATTTCAGTTCAGGTTAAAAGATTCCACTTTTCATTCTGATCATGTATTCCACTGGCGGTCACGACACTGCTGTGATCAAGGAGCTGTGTATAATTAATTCTTATAAGAATAAACCGGCACCTGCTCCAAAGTTCATCTTCGATCCATCTGTGTGCAAAACATTTGTCTTTCAAAATCGATATAGGCTAACATGCAGTCGAATTTTGAATTGTTTCCTAAATACATTTTCAAAACTTGTGCGTCCCCTAAGAGACTTATGGCCGACGCGGATTTTTTGGCCAAAATACAACAAACGTAAAAATCTTAACCTCATACACAGAATGCGACCAGTTGTCGCTAGACTTGTGGCCATAAGTACGTGTCACTGGGCAGTAGGTACCCTCGCATGCCTTGTGACACCCACTGCCATAGTCGTAATGACGATAATAAAACTTAAACCGTATTTCACCTTCATTGGCTAGAGGCAACTATTCTATGATGCCCTTTCTGCCATCTCAGATATCAGTCTCAATGATATCAATATATATCTTAATTCCACCGGGTGGATCTGAAAATGTTTATACAATAAATTTTAACTGACACACTTGACGCCTTTATTCCAAAGACCATATGAGTGGTAGTCTTAAAACGGTACTGCAGCGCTAATTACGTGCCCTGGGTTATGCCTGGCAATCTACCATTTTTCCCAATTTATCTCCGGGTTTGATCCCCAGTTGCTGCCAAAAACGCGGTTTTATGCGAAAAATTAATTGGAATTCCTGATAAACTACGCCGTGAGGATGGTTTTGTAAAGAGAATAAACCTTACCAATCCATAAGTAGGGGAAGTAGGGGGCACAATAGTCCACAAGGTCGCAATGTACTACTAATGATTACAACATAATCTTCTTGTAGGGCTTTGTTTTTTAAAGGAATAATGTATAAAAGTGGTCATTTTCGGGGGCGTATGCGTACTATTAATTTTATTTACTGTTATTATTATGGCTTATGCATCCCCACTATAGATTGTTGACTTTAACTGAATCTACTGCCGATATGAAGTCGATGTGAATTTATTAACAAAAAAACGAAATAAAATATCATCCTTCGATACTATCTGCCCCAAGAGGACTGAAGGGTTTTTTCTTTTAGAAATTTAAAAACAATCCGACACTTCTCCAACAAATTATCTTGCTCTTAAAACTTAAACTAGAGACGCCATTTTGGCTGAATTGAAAATTTAATAAAAAATAACATGTTTTTCGTTCCCTCTCTGACATTACAAGTTTTGTTTGGCGGGTGTGAAACCATCCCGAATCTTCCAAATACGAAACAACACTCTTCTCGAATCTTCACTCAATTTTGCAATTTTTATATGGCAATGCTTTAGCCAAATAAAAACCAACATTAGTAAGCCCAACTTTTATCTCATATATCGTAACAGTACATTTTCCGCGCAACAAAATTCAACATATTACGCAAAAAAAAATTATATTAAATTTTTCTTACTGTGCCTGCAACATTTCAAATGAATTTGGCTTAATTTTCCTCTCGAATATTATAACTATTTAAATGTAACGTAACAAAAATCGCTTCGTCATTTATTTATCACCAAACCATTACAAAATGTCGCACTTCGTTTATGACTGTGTGAAAATCAATAACATGGTGCCGCTTTTCAGGCGCCTTAACTCGCGCTACATTTGGCCTCGATTCATTATTATAATTACGGTTGGAGGACTGAATTATATATCAATCAACTATCATCTACTTCAATCTAGATGGCGCTATATTTTATGTGTAACTTCGATTTATGGCACAACCATTATGATTCTTGAGTAATCCATTCTGCAAACCAAATGACGCTGTACACTTTAAGTGCTTATAAGCCTTGAAACTAATAAAAAAAAATGTATTCCTGCCATGATCTACATATGTGCCATATTTAAGCTTCGTAGGCCTTACAGTTTCCGAATAATTTAGGATCGAACAGAAACGCAGGGCAAAGGAGAGAAAATTGACTTTGCTATTATTATATGAAGGATGATTTCAAATAAATGCAATATGATGCTATGAAAAGCATCGTCCACTTTCAATTTGAAATAACAATGCAACTGAAAACCACGTTTCATCGATGGCGTGTGCTCACAGTGCTGGTACAAGCTGTTTTCATCGACATAATCATCGTCATCGCCAACTTTATCGTCGTCATCTTGCACGTTATTTTCCTCTTTCCTTCGTGTAGTAAGAAGTTGTAGCAAGTTCATGTGTTTCTACACATACGTAGCAAACCCGCCCACTCTCTCACAAACGCTCTTAGCTGTGCGCCCTAATGTGCACTTGGGTATGTGTACATGTTTGATTTTGATACACAAAACCCTGTATCAGTTATTATATAGCATTAAAGTTAATAATTGTGCTGCAAGCATAAATTTCAGTTTGCATTTAGCATTTGCGTCAATATCCTGTAACTTTTAAGAGACTCGTTTATGTGAAACTTGAAGTAGCTTCCTATTTGTTAAGCGAATCACTTAGGCGGCGGAGGAACGAAATGCTTTAATATTGGCCTTCTTTTTTTTTTGCAGATGTAATTTTATCCGAAGTATTTGAGGCACATCTGCGTGGTCCGGGCTTTGTGATGGAACCACCCGGTCGTTTGGAGTTCTCAAATTCATCAGGTGGATGGCTGGATTGTTCGGCGTCGGGTAGCCCGCAGCCCGTGATAGACTGGGTCACTGTGGATGGCTCACCGGTGGCCGATATAAATGGTGTACGACGGGTGCTTAGGAACGGCACTCTAGTACTATTGCCGTTTGCCGCTGCTGCCTATCGACAGGATATTCATAATACTATCTACAGATGTGTGGCGTCAAACAATGTCGGCCGAATTATATCGAGGGATGTGCAAGTTAGAGCCGGTAAGTTAAGTTGATTATATTTTTTGAACAGAATTGTGTTTTTTTTTATTTTTGCTTTCTCTCAGAGTGTTTTTTTTCTGAGGGGGAGAATCTGTTGTTTTGTTTTTATGTTTAAGGACCTGGAAGTGTGGAATGTGTTTGTTTGGTTGGTTCGGTGGATTAGGATATGAAAGAGTGAGGTGGTAAATTTCGGGGTGGATTACTGCGTTAGTGTAATGAGTTTCATTTCTGGAAATAAGTTGATTTGCATTTTGTAAAGGATCTCATTTGGTAGAAGACAAAGAAAGTGCGCGTGTAATAATGGCGCTTGAAATGAGGAGAAATAAATTTGTGCGCTCTTATTGCTGTAGCTGTGTGTAATTGTAAGTCTTTGTGTTTTTAATTTTAACAGCAGTCTTATGGTTTAGGGGCTTAGCTTTGTAAGGAGTTTTTTTTTTATGTTAGGTTGGGCAGATTCGCTCGATGGCAAAGTGGAAAGTGGCTTGTGCTTTGAAAACAAATTAAATTTTGGGGATTTAACTTGTACTTTTCAAAATATAAGTCTTTTATTGTTTCGTTGGAGAGGGAAGGAGTATATCCTCTTATAAGTAAAATGAAACCTTCAAAATTATCTCCTTTGAGAAGTTTCTTCATAAGTTCATAAAGTTTCTTAACTTACTTTAGGTTGGATAAGATGTTTTCATGGCATTGGAAAGAACAATTTCCGCTTCAGAGTGAACTTATTGAACTGTCACATCTGTCCAATTGGCGAACAGTAATCCAATGATGGCGACCTTCCTTCCCTTTGATAGCCGCAGGTGTGCTGATCGCAAAACAGTCAGGATGAGTGCCGACTATATCCTGCAGAATTCGCCTGCTTCCGACAGCTTTCCATACTCTAACTGAAATACTCGCAATGTCACACAATCGTTGCCCCGGTCAATATCCCATCTACCACCAAAACATAGGCATATTCTTTCCGGTCCACCGATAATACCAGATATTCGACCCGCAATAATAAAATATTTCGACAATGCATCGAAAAGACCTCACTAGTTGGTGCAGGGTTTTGCGCTTCTTTGCACTATTCTTTGCTGAAAATTCTCTGTCGCACACCAGTTCATGGTTCTTAGACCTACAACCTATCGGACTCTATCTATCTATGTAGAATTTCAACTACTGACCCATCCTGACACTCTCCACCCGCGATTTCCTGCGAAATGTATTTCACCAAAAACCTACTTTGAACGTGTCTCCTTGACTCAATCATTCATGAATATTCGGAATATGTACTCCTCCAGTAAGTTCCTACAAATTCTGTAACTGATAATCAACATCTGCCTCATCGTGGACTGTTGAAAAGATATTTACTTAACAAATTTCTTTAATCTCTAATGATTCATGTTTTGAACTACGGCGCCATAACCTAGTTACTCATACCGGTTTTGACCACCAATTTCTCATCTACACTATTGATGTCAGGATTTCCCCCGACTCCCTCATTCAGGCTTTGGATGATACTCCTTTGGAATCAAACTGTGGCATAATATCCACAATCTAGCGGAAGTTGTGCACGTTACTGAAAAAAAACGCATCTGTCCTTGGTGCGAAGGCTACCCTAAGTTGCGCGAACTTAACATTCAGCCGACGCAACTCATTATGGATTTCATTGCGTTCGTCTTCGTCGGAATCTTAATCCAAAATCTGGAAACCCGTGGGAACAACCGAAGGCCAACAAAATTGTTTGCCCTGCGCCTGTCGTGACCACCATTCCATGTTTTTTTTTCGCTTAAATCAGAATTTGTTACCGGGACCGTATGCCTTACCAAAAATCAAGTCCACATACAGATCTTTGTTATTGCTGTTACTTCACTTTCCACCACTCTTTACTCGAAATTCCGGTGGTAGCTGCGCGTTTAGAGTGGCATTGGTATACCCAACTCAAAGCTCAAGGAAAGGAGGTAATGGTCTTCAAAAAATATGTTGACAATGTCAGAATAGAAATTCATAATAAAATATTTACCTGCGCAAAAATGTCCTTCCAAGAAATCACTCGCAAAATTTGTTTAAAATATAAGATATCGAGCAGTCCGCTTAAGCAAACTCTACCCTTTCCGTATGTTTTTCATTAAGTCATTGATAATAAGGATTTCGGTTTACTTTACCTTTTAATCTTTTAATTTGAGTGGCTAATTGCCGGTGTCAATAGTTTATTTGATTCTGTAGGATATAATGAAAAATTACAGCCCATAAAAGAATGCTGGCCTCTAGAACCCATTTCTCTTAATTTTTCTCTTTAAAATCTGACCGTTTACAGTGTCGGAAAGCGTCATCCTTATATCTTTTGACCCGAAACCTCCAGCTCAATCTACATTGTTTTTCTTAGACGTAAGCCAGTCATGGAAGGATCATTCAGATTAAATTTAATTCCACGTCCACTAAACGAAAAATAAAACCATAAGAATCCCTTTCAGCACCAAAGCTGTTTCTCTGAAATCCGCATTCACTTCCTGCTTTGAAAAAAAAAATCTCAAAACAACCACTTTAAATCCTCCAGCAAAAGAAGACATACAAAAAAAAAAATACCAGAAAATATGCTGCAGCAAGCTGCTGCCGTCCATAATTACTTCCTATTATTTCACTGAACATTGCCAGATTTCTTAGCCTTAGCTTCGGTCGGTCCTTCTCTCTGACTCGGTGTGTGCATAATGCCATAGTTCCTGCAATTCTACATACATATATACATACATCTACTTCCTTTTCCTCGTGGCAAACATTTCCACAGTCGCGTTCTCTCCCATTAAAGTGTCAAGTAGGAAAAGGACTTTGCCCGACTGAAATTTCAATATCGAATCATGACTGCCATAACACTATCTTCCTTAACCACGAGCACTACTTCACCACTCCACCATCATCGCCATCACCATCGTCATCATCATCATCGGGTATTCATGGCATAATTATAATCTTAAAATCTGGGCACACTTAATATTCCGCTCATTCACCCATGGTGAGAGATTTACCACCACCCTGCCTGTCTGTCCACCATTTCACCATCGTTCCACTCACCCCACACGCCTCGACACATACCTAAAATATGTAAAATTATGATATTAAATATTCAGCCACACGAGTCATTTTTGCGGCGCAGAAATTTGTCGCAAAAGGACGAAGGAAGAGGGAAGAAAAACTGCTTAAAATAAACCAAAAAAAAAGAAGAAAAAAACATAATAATTTTTGCCCTTTAATTTGTGTTTGTATTGTGTATATGTGTTTCTAATGTACTTACAGTGGTGGCACAAGCATACAAAGTGGACGTCGAAGTGTTATCAGCTTCGAGGGGTTGCACCGCCATCCTGCGATGTGTCGTACCAACCTTTGTCAAGGAACTAGTTCGAGTGGTCTCCTGGGTTCATGAACCTGCAATCTACATCTATCCGTCGCTCCAAGGAGGTACGTATCGTATACTACTTTTAGTTATTGCTTTTGTTCATCCTCATGTTAATTTTGGTCGTGGCTGTGTTTCAGCGCAGCGTGTGTGTTGCGTTAACTTCAAGTTCTGGCTTTTTATTGCAAATATAAAATGAACGCCATTCATCTATTTTATCCTGTTAATAAATTAATACCAGCAATAAACACGGTTTAGTACGAAACACAAGCCAACGACCAAAATGTGTGTATTTTACTAATGGAGGCGATTTACTACTCATACACGTATTTATATATATATATATATGTGTGTTTTCCGTTCCACAGATGGCAAGTTCCATTTATTGCCCACCGGCGAATTGCTCATACATAATCTACAGGATAGTGATGAATCACAATCGTTTCGGTGCCGGAGCATGCACCGACTTACTAGACAGGTTGTGGTTAGTTCACCAACCAGGCTCCGGATTAATGGTAAGTAACTTTAATCATACATGCATAAATGTAAATATGGTATTTGCACTTGCACTTGTTTGCCTGCCGGCCTAGGCCAGGCAAGGCCCGACCTAACTCAACGAGCACAGTGCCCTATAGTTGAGTTACAGTTTAGACTTCTTCCTGTTGTGTTTCTACTGTGGTGGTAATAAATTCGCAAACTAGGCCAACCTTGGCCGCCAGTATTTAACATACGCATATACACTGTATCCTTCTTGTTTCTCCTTGCTCGCCAATGGACAGTGTGTTATTTGCATGAAATAATGGCAGGCAGAGTTCATTTACCTATAGGTCAATTCCCTTCCAGCAATCGCATAAGCACTCAATCGCATGGTTGATCTCTTAAGGATTTTCTCTGGATCTCACTCCAATCCGTCTAATTGGTTTCTATTGACTGGAGCGGCTAAATCAAGCCAGCACTGACCAAATCATCTCATAACTCCAAATCACAGATAATCACATAAGGGATTTTATTCCGCTCGAGTTGTGCTTCCTTGAGGGAGAGCAAGGATACATCAAGTAGTTTGGAAGCCAGCAAGTAACATATTGATTGAATTCGTGATGTGAATTAATATATATCAATTGGGTGGTGGTTGGCTTACTATTTTTCCAACTTAAATGTATATAGATAAATTATTAAACATAATCGCAAAGCAAAGCAATCGTGAAGCAAAAATAAAGAGAAATAAATAACACACAGGTGCCATTGGATGAGAAAGGAGCGTATAAAAATGTGTGCGTAACCGCTCTCTTCTCCATACTTCGCCCAAGGTCAGGTAAAATTAATGGGAATTTGCTACGAGCCAACGTTAAGTGGGAAATCGTTGTTAAGGTTCATTTAATAAATAGTGAAAGAATACTTTGACGAATTGCTTCGCAATGCTTTGGAGAATGCAGGTTGTCATGTTGCGAGACGATGACCGTGGTACAAAATCTCAAGAACAATTTATTAAGTATTTATTTCAGTCCATGGATATTAAATTTACTTAATAGAGAAATAGTTTCCAATTCACGAAAAGTCAGTTGTTTTTCAAGACCCAGTCGAACTTACTAATTGAAAAACCTTTAAACCTTTTGCAAAGTATTTGAAACAAATTCAATTGAAGTCAAATCAGTGGGTGGGCCTTTTGCTTCTAATATTTTAAAGTCGAATCAGTGGCTTAGAGGTTAGTGCTTAAACAGAGCACAAATGCTATCTTGATAGGGCCAAATCTACTTAGCCTGAACTTTGAGAAGAAACAGTTCAATTTGTGTGCTTTTGATCGCTTGGTACTCCTTCCGGATCGCCTGGAATAGAGCAGTAAAGACATAATTGGCTTAATCGGCTTTCTTGTACTATATATTCATACGGCCTCTCTTAAGCTGGAGTCGTATGTACAATTCCTTGCAGCAGTTTATTTTAAGTTTTTAGTTAGAAAAACCAATGTTCCATAAGCAAATATAATGGCGTTCTCGGATTTTTTTGTCCCTTTCACAAGAAAGGAGATCATCTAAACTTCGATAAGTATGGAGGTATCAGATCTCGTCTGCCTTATTTTACAAGCGCCTGAAACCATTTGTTTACGGGCTGATTTGGCCTTATAACTGCATTTCAAAGCTCCCTAGGTCCACAATTTACCTAATATATACACTACGGTCAAAACAAAGAAGTTCAGATCGGCACTTAGCACCATTTTATCGATTTTAAAACTGGAGACAGTAAACCAAATACCGCGCTAATTGGAGAGGCTTCTTTGTTAAGACCGAGGCTAAGTTAGGTGCTGACAAGCTAGTAAGCTGTAAAACAACCTAAAACACAAACAATAGTGACATTTTATTTGGGAATGCCGTAAGTGTAATCGTTCTTCCACAATTTTTTGGATATGATCATTAACGACATTACTGACTTCCTCAACTCATAACTTTCAGCTTGGTTTCCTTTTCTTAAAAAAATTTCCAGACATTAAGTCTTTTAAAAAGTCTAAGCTTTACTCGCTTCATCCGAACGAAACTATCTTTTATATGTTCTATTTGCTTTATGCTTTTTGGTTTCCTTTGTAGCTCTTTAATTTTAAACGTACAAGTAAGGGGAAAGGTGAGATGCTTACAAATATATGGCACGTTGTTTTTCACTCCAGAGATTGAATATGACCTGACCTTATACATTAGAGGGGTTGTAGCACAGCTTTCGAAGGAACAATGGTTAGATTTTTCTTACATGACTACATAAGTACCTTACCATGCATTTAAATTCGGAAACAGCAATAGACGTCCCCTTCAAATTAAAGTTGCAACCAACTTAAAAAGAATAAAAGCGACAATTTACAAACTGTTTCGTGACAGTTCGTGACAGCGATATATTTTCTATTATTTGAAACCAAGTGGCGTTGCTCACATTTAGCCCCTTTAAGAGCTTCGAGAGAACACTATAGTTTATCTTACTGAGATTTAATAAATCGCCCTTCGTGGCTGTACATCTGTTTATTCACGTCGTACGATACGAGTGCCGGTATTTGCCCACACTTAGACTCATCATCATTCTTCTCTATCCGATTTCAAAAACCCACTTTGTACTACTCCTGTTTACTTTTACCATTTTTGGAGAGAAGCAGAAGAAGAGAAGATTTATGCTACGTTCACTGGTGAAACGTTTCATATTTCAACATTTAGGATTTAACAAAATCCTCAGTCTCTTTTTGTGCAGCAGACCCCCATATTCTATACTCGACTTTAAGTCGACAATATTAAATTACTCTCCTGGCACATAAAATGGGGGGGGGGGGGGGGTACGGAGTACCTACATATCTACAGATTGCCAAGTAGTAGTAGCAATTCCACTCTTGCATTGAATAATTGCAGTGTGGTCATGTTTAATGTTTGCGCAACACTCGAAACTACATTTCCCTATCTATTCGAGTATTAATTGTATGCGAACACTCTTGGGAGGGATACCCTAAGTGCAGTTTCTACCACGTTTACTTGTCATCTCTCCACGTCAAGAGATTTTCGTAGCCAGACAACAACAACAACAACAACCACAATAACGACATTGTTTTTGTTGGGCGCGTGCTTATCGCCTCCGGCTTGTTATGATGCATTGTTCTCCTGACAATTGGTGTATGTGTATCTGCAATCTTGAGTGGAGAAATGTCAAAATGTTCCTTGTTAATGACCCACCGGTATAGGTGAGGTTTTGTATCTCTGTTATAAAGTCAATTGTTTTTTTAAACACTCATTCATTTTCTTTTGTAAATCTTTTTCAACAGCACATCGTGGAATAGTATCACCCAGCGTAGTTGAACATACTTCACATGTAGCGGTTTCTCAGGACGAAGGCGCGGTCTTGCTGTGTGTGGCGCAGGGATGTCCATCTCCGGAATATAGGTGAGCATATTTTTATGTTTTATGAAATTATATTAATTTGGTGAAAGAATTTTGTGTAAAAATGAGTAAAAAAAACATAGAAAAAAGTGGGCGTGGCCAAAAAATTTGTATTGCAAACTTCAGTGTCTACATACATATTTTGTTAAGGTTCTAACCCTTCATCTCTTCAACTACGGCTTCAAAAAGAGTTGTAATACATTGTTGGACCCTAGGAAGTATATGTCCCAAATTTCAGCTTCCTAACTTAAATTTAAAGACGTCAAAAGTTGATACGTACGGACGGATGGATATAGTTAAATGTTCGTATGTGTCAAAATTAAAATACCCTTAGGATAGGGTATAACAGGAGTTGTATTTTATTACAAGTTGATAACTGTTCCCTGTTGCGTGATATTTTATGTATTGAGCGGGAAAGACTTCGTCAGATGGAGTCGGTTGGTGAGTAAATTTACATCGAAAATTAATGATCTCTTTAAATCACATGTTCCTCTAAAGATGTTGGACAATTTTAGATGCGAACTATTTAATTGTGGAATTTGCCGCAGCTTCAAATCATTTAAACGAAGAGTGTAATTGCACTGAAGTTCCAAGCTTTGCCAAATCAGGTAATTTAAGAACGATAACAGATATCTGTTTTCAATGAGTTTTCAAATGAGTCTTAAGTCGAATGCTATTGGTTTGGATGGGATGCCTCCAAAATTAGAAAAACTGTCACCAATTCAACCTATTCCATCCTTGAAATAATCTAAGATTATTCTTATCGCTAAGAGCTCAGGAAATCGCATTCCAACATAGCGCCCAATATCTTTTATACCTTTATTAAATAAAAGCTTTCGAAAAGCTCATGAGCCACCAAATTCAAGTGTACCTGCACTAGTGTTGCCATTTATCACCACATCAATCTTGCTTTAGCTCACATTACAATTGTACTGCAGCATTTGTAAATCTAAAGGATTATGTAACACCACTTGCACTCTTGGATTTTTGGAAAGCTTTCAATACAGTACCACATAAAATACTTCAGACACAAATTTAACTTCGACTCAATGGCACTTAAACTAAAGAACACAATCAAGCTGTGTATTCAAATAGTTAACTATCTACATTTCTTCAGCAAAGCTGATCTTCCACAGGGGTCTATAAAGGGTCCACTGTTGTTTACTCTATTTAACAATTAAATTCCATCAATTCGGAGCACTGCAAAATTCAAATGTATGCAGATGTCGTGCAATTGTATTTAGTTACCCTATAAGCTTAGTAAAAGATGCAACTGAACGATTCAATGAGAATCTGCATTCAATTGTCTTGTGGTGGCATATAAACAAACTGATGGTTAATTCTAGCACAAGTCTAGCAGCTGTAACTCAAACACGCATTGATGCCCTCAACTTTACTCAAATTTTTATCGATCTCAATATACAGAGATGTTAATTTCGCTCAAATTCATTTCACTTACAATAGGTTTTTTTTACATATCATTACGCATTTGTATATTTAAACATCATCTTCAAGGCAACAGAAATACGGAATATAAACCCATGAACCGTTTTCCAGAGCTCACAAAAATAATAGGGACGGACGGATGGCCGAGCTTTACTGTAGTTTAACGAATATATGTTGCAACAGGAAGAGTTGATTTGCATTAAACTCGTACAGCATTGGCATGCGTCTATGCTTTACAGCATGCTATTGCGTTCAGCCAGTTAAACTGCTCAGGAACAAAATTTCACAATCGTGGACGACCAAGGAAAACAACGGCAGCTTTCAATCGATAGTGATTAGGAGTAAGTAAAAAAACATAAGAAAAGGCTACAGTCCGCTTGGAGCGTACAGTATGATACCCTATCCACATCCCTATATGCCCCAAAGAAAAAAGCATTAAAAAGATGATGGATAGAATTTTTTTAGTTCTATTAATTAAAAAAAAACAAAAAGTTTTTTGAAAAAACGCCCCCAAAAAGTGGGCGTGGCGAAAAACTTTGTATGGGCGATATGTTGGAAAAAATATTAGGAAAATATTTTGTTAAACAGTTTTTTTCGCTTTCTGTGAAAATTTTCGAAGAAAACAGCATTTTGGTCAAAAACGCCCCCAAAAAGTGGGCATGGCCAAAAACTTTGTATGGGCGATATATTGGAAAAAATATTGGCTAAATATCTTGTTAAACATTTTTTTTCGGTTTCTATGAAAATTATCGAAGAAAACAGCATTTTAGTGAAAAACGCCCACAAAAAGTAGGCGTTGCAAAAATATGACAAACTTATAAAGGAGGGCATTGCCTACATATCTTGTGAGGGTCGTAACACTCTATCTCTCTAACTTTAGCTTTAAAACGGTTTATTCTAAATTGTGGGCGTGGCAGTGGGCGTATTCAAACAAATTTTACACTTAACCATTTCGGAGCCCTAGGGAATATGTGGTCCAAATTTCAGCTTCCTAGCTTAATTTTAAAGGCCTAAAAATTGCGTACGGACGGACGGACGGACGGACGGACATTGCTAGATAGTCTTAGGATTTGGTCCTGATCATAAATATATATACTTTTATGGGTCTACGACGAATATTAAGGGGTGTTACAAACTATGTGCCAAAATTAATATACCCTTAGGATAGGGTATAAACAGTTTGCTTCTTCGAATGACCTGAGAAATGAGTTAAATGCCGGACAATACGAAAAAGGCTTATAGAATGTGGCTTATACTTGGAAGGTTTGAAAACTTCCACATCTAACATCAAGAAAAGGAAAGAATTTGAAGAGTTGAATCAGAATTTTCAAAATTGGAGAAATATCTTATGGTCCGTCGATACCAAGATAAACCTTTTTAGGTCTGAAGGAAAAATGTATGTAAGTCCACGAGAATAATTCTAAGTACACGAGACAGTAAGCATGGTTTCTGTTTCTCGTGGTATGGTGTTGGTCCTCTGTTTAGGATAATAGACACTAATTTTTTGGATTACAAATACAGAACACCTTTCTACAATATGCATGGTGGGAATACCAGCGGGATAACGATCCCAAGCATTGTTTAAAGCTACCAGACCTAGGCCCAATTAAACATCTTTGTGAAGTACTTAAAAAAGATTTTAACGACCAAAATAAAAATTTTTGCCACCACTGTATGTCTTCAAATGTAAGATGCAAGATCATTATCAAAATCTTCGACGACATTCGGTCAAAAAGGGAAAGAACTGTTTTGTTTCAAAATTGTTCATCTAGATATTAAACTTTGCATACTTTGCTAACCATCGTCGTTTATGGTTATGTTAAATTTATATGTAAATCTAAATTTTTTTTAACGTTGTTTTCATCGCTTATTTATAGTTTTAATAACTAAATTGTATATATTAATATTTGTATCTGTTACACAAATAATGGTTTTTTGTATCTAAGTGTTAATGTTAAAAAAACTAATTACAAAGTAATATTTCTGAATAACCGAAATTGATTGATACAATTTGGATCCTCTTGTGTTTCAGAACAATAAAACCATGAGTATAACGCCCCTAATTCGGTTTCCTTGACATTATTGGTTTTTATTTGAAGCAATTTTATCATCAACCTGGTGAATGCTTTTTAAATTCAATATCGAAAGGACATTAATTAAAATTCAATCGTTCTCTCACTCGTTATGTTGTCATGTCCATCGTACACATGGGACCAGAAGAGGGCTCCCTTCTGCAATCAAATAATACTTAATATTAAATCCATAGTGACAGGTGCATGGATGGGCAATCCCCTACCGCCTTCTCCACTTTAGTTTTTTTTTTTTAATTTAATCCAAGTTGGGCAAAAAAGCAACAACAAAAAAAATCTCTTTCTATATTGACAAACGCTCTGATCCTATGGAACTCAGCAAGCGAGACAGAGTGAATCGAACATAAAAAAAACCAACTCAGGGAAATAATAATAAAATTAATTATGAATAAATATACACGTTTCGCCAAGCCGTGAACACAAATACAAACACAAACCGGCCCGTCGCGACTCTCTCGCTACCCAAAACGTTTTCATCCTTCACCTGTGCTCCATATATTTAATTCAATAAGCATTCGATGAGCGAACGTGTCCTCCGTTCCCTTTGAAAGCACCTCATTTCCCAAATTCTCGCTTTCGACTATCGCAAGTAATAACGTGGGAAGTTGGTCTACACCTATCCGAAGGCAGTCCTATGAATGAATATGTGATAGGAAGTGCATGGCGGGTCAGAATAAAAAAAGAAAAATGAAAACAGATCCGGTGGATTGTATTTATTGAAGCGTTTGATTAACCTGGAACCACGTTCCTTCTTTTTTTTATTCGTTTCCTGTCTCGTTTTCTCTTCTCCTGATATAAAGGCTTTCAGGGCGGCTTACAAAAGGATGATATAAAATAAATTAAAAAAAAAATGGGTCGCAAAACTGCCCTGCGCAGCATGAATATCAATCAAAACATACATAAAAAAATAAACCAATTTTATATACACAATTAATAATTCTTCTTCAATTTGTGTGCTTTTCGTCGTATTTAATGTGCTCTTGAGGGATGCATAGATGGTTTTATTTTTCATATTTGTTTTATCGATAATCAAGGACTGATGTGATGACAGAAAAATATATAAAAGAAAATAAATAAAGAAATTAAAATGAAATTGATACCTTTCAGCGCAACTGTGCATGTCATTGCAAATAATTCAATTATGTAAATTGCCTGCGACTCATAAAATTGTTCAATTATGGTGGTGGTGGTGACATATGGTTATTCCCCTTCAAAAGGGTGCAGCTGCAAGGAAAACTGATTTCAAATTCACTCAGGAATCTTCTTTTTAATGCATAAATCCATTTTCTCTCGGATTTCTATTTTATTTAATATATTGTTGTAATTGAAACGTACATTTAAAGGGACTTACTAGACATTCATAGATGGCAATATTTATTCATTTCAAAACATCTGTGATCGCAAGATCAGCCCTAGATGAACTAATCGGCGAGAAGAGTTATCATCAATAAAGGAGCCCCACAAGGTTATGTGCTCTCCTCCTCGTGATTAATGAAACAGACATGATTGAAAGTGAAGGTCCGGAAATTTATTGCTTAAGCGAATGTTTTCATCTCTGGAAAGCAACATTTTAAAAGAACTTCTTTAATAAACTAAAAAATAAACTTTTCCCAACAAAGCTGAACAAACTAATTCCATATAATACGTTAAGTTGGATGCCCAAAATCTTAGAAAGAGTAACAAATTGAGTATTCAACCTTATATTATACGAAGAATGGACTGAATTAGTTTCGGCGATTATATGCGAAGTTCAAAGTTCAGAATGTCAAGCATCAGCAGAGAACTTCGGGCGACTTCCTCAACTATACTTGACATTCTGTTTCATCTGACACTTCTCGATATATCGAGTAGTAAGGAACTTTTTTGTTGGTTTGTGCGTCGGTAGTCACTTCAACCTTTGAGGGTCTCAAGCTCAAACCTACCCGTACCACCTGAATTTGATAAAAATCCAAAAATAAAAACTGTCAGGAGGTCCATGTCAATAAAATATGTCTTCGCATGCACAATAGTTGGATAATGGTTTGGTTATTTTTTATTTTATTTAAGTCACTTCTACCAAACCTAACCTTACCTATTTAACGGACTCCGTCTAGATCTTTCTTATAGGGGCTAGATGTGACCTCGATGTGACCAACCCGATTATGTCTTGAGTTTTGGCTTTTTGGACAAGCGTAACTCCCTCCTCATGATTATCTTCCAGATGTTGGCAAGTAGCTACTACAGCGTGCATTTTTAAGTAAGCAATTAGGCTGATTCTTCACCAGAACTCCACTACATCGGTTTTTCACGACGAACTTGTTGTTATCAATAGTGACATCTTGTTTTGGAGGTGTAGTCCAAAAAAATCAAGACACATCGACCACATTGGCTCGGGCACAATCTAGCCGAGACAACAACCAAGACCGAACCTCCCTCTCAAAGACTTAGCCATCGCGGATACCAGTGCGCTTGGTCTGGAAAACTTAAAGCAGAATGCACAGGATCGCACAAGGCTGCCTTCAGGTATGGGTTGGGGCCATTTAAGTAAAGTAGTAGTTTCGGACTGCTGAGCCATACTCATTTCCCAATTTTTGGCTTACTCTGTGCTCACGGAGTTTTCAGGCCTTTTTTAGATTTAGGCACTTATATGGCACTTATAGGCAGTAATACGTACAAGCAGAGATGGTCGTGCTCCAATTTTTTAAGAGATAAGTTCTTTGACGTGAAGGCTTTCTTGAATCTTAGAACTTTTATCCGATCAATCCTCGTTACTCCTGCTGTCAATTTCAACTTTGAATTTTAGTGATCCTTTCAGGTAAGGCGAAATTTATCGGTCAAAACTATCTCACTCTGTTTTCAGCCACTTCATCCACCCCAAGCTGCCGATCTTAGGGCTAATAAACGATGCCCGTTTTCCTTCAAAATATCCAAAGAAACATCAATGCTCTATAGAAGTAAAATTTGATTCTCGCTTAAGACGGTTCTATCGGTAACAGTAATAAAAGGCAAAGGTCCTTAGACGCATCCAATCCGATTCCGATTTTGAATTTTCGCTGCCTCCAGAGCAGCATTGAACTGTTGTCTCTTCATCGTACATGTCCAATATCATCTGTGCTTCTAGCGCCACCAAAATCACATGTATCGGTTTTCCATCGAATAATTTTTCAAAAATATCCAACACTATTGAAAATCATTTAAGGAATCACGATGGCTTACCATTGTAATCTTTATTCCTTTGAGAATGTCATCTATAGTTGATTAACTTGCAACAAAATCAAATGGATTTGAAACAAATCGCACGTCTAAAACCTTTTATGCAAAGGAAGAAAATAAATCCGATTGTCTTTACTAAAATACATTTTTTGATTACAGTCTCATTAGGGCTTAACAAAACTCGATCTTCTGGCGTGTTTAAATACCAAATTTGGTAAATTTGATTACTTAGTGATATTACCGTTCCAACCTAACTCATCTTCCTTCATTCGAAGTGTTGCTTATTTAATTAAACCCAAACCTGACATCTTCCCACTCATTATTTATATCTGCTTGACTATTTATGTGTGTAAGGCAAACATAAATTTTAATGTACGTCCTTGAAAATTGATTAAAACGCAAAACCTCAAGCATCAAACATCCACCTCCTACTCCTACTTGTACGTCTCATATCCCATTACAATTAATCAACCCAGCCAGCGGTAGGGTTCAACATACATATATCCACACGGTCCTCCTATTCATTAGTCTATTCGCATCCTAATCACATATGTTGCGCGTTTGCCACAAGCACAGCCGTAATAAATGTCTTTTCATAAAATATAAAATTTGATAAGACACCACTCAGGGGATTAATATCTTCGTGTATATTCCTAATCCGCAAAAAGCAGTACCTTACGATATTTTATTATGAAACATTTTCTGAAATTCCTTCATTCTAAAATGAAAGCGAAACCTCTAATGAGTGCAAGGTACCTACTTGTATCTGTAACACACGAAAATGTTCGTAATTACCTAGACCCTCAACCCACACGCTGAAATAACATAGATTTGAAATTTCACATAAAAACGGGTTGAACAAAAGTACCTCCCCCACCTTTCCACTTATTTTAATAAAACATCTTTGGCAATGTAATAAAGGCCATTTGTGCAACACTTGGTTCACTACATCTAAACACTCTAAAGGATGGCAAAACTGTTGAAGAAGCAGTCACGGTTGGTACTTTCGGTGTTAGTGTGGCGGCAGCGGCAGCGGCACTGTCGGCTTTTCTGTAGAGAGGAAAATACTTAAGCACACGTGCTCAACAAAAGGACTCTGATAGAATACCCTTGCATATGACACATGACCGCATCCGCAATTATTAGTGAAATTGAAACAAAGCAGTAAAGTTGTTGCAATAACCGGCAGTTGGAACCACAATGCACAATTTTAATCTTAGACAACTATTGCTGTACGTATGTGTAAGTGGCGACTACATTTGGAGAGCTTTGCCATGTTAAAAGAGTCAACGAGGCGAAAATTTGTGCAAATGCTGAGGTGTCAAGTACGGGTGACTTGAAACAGTGCAAATAATTTGACCCTCAATAAGCGTTGTAGGAGAATGGAAGCTGGAATATTTCCTTTTACATTCTTGCTCAATAATATTATAATGAAAGAAATTGTTGGCACTGTGTGACTTTTTTTTCTGCCCCTAACAAACTCTGGGAAATCAGGTAGTAACTGAAGTTAGAGCTGATAGCAAATACATGTCTTTAATTCATTCTGTCTTTTTGTCTGAAATTGAAAAATTTAGTAAATAAAATGAATAATTCCCATTCGGGTGGACCTCTCTAATTAACGCGGTCTTTGGCGGACTTCAAGTTGGAGTTGGCCTGATTTCTTAATAGATGTCCTTTTGAGATGTATGTAATAGCAGAGCCAAGAAAGACAAAGTCCCTTACTGAGCTGTCATTTTTGGCTTTAAAATCTATAAAAATGTAGTGAGTATCGATCTGAAGTTCTTGGCTTTAGGATCTGCGTGGTGTGAATATTTGGTAAATTGTGGGCTTAAAACAAAATTTTAGGCTTAAACTAAACAGGACCCAAATCCTAGCTTCTCCAACCATTGGGAGGGACCTGCAGTTTAATGTCAATTCCGAACGGCAATATTTTTGAGAAGCTTCTCATGACAGTTTTTACTCTTGGATATTTATCAGACCTTCGCACGAGGTGGGGCAGCGAATAAAACTTTAAGGTGGTACGGGTCGGGATTTTAACCAGAGACCTTACGCTTAGTGGTCCAACGCACTTTACCATAAAGCCACTGTACCACCTTTGTGCTTACCTTGCCTAAAACGGCTGACAGGGTCCAATCGGATTTTTGGCAAATGGTTTCAGGCACTCGAACACTACGGCAGACAAAATCTTATTCGCACACATGCTTAGGAAAGTTATACCTCTTTAGCTGGCGCAGTTAAGAGGGTCTCCGTTCTTGTTGAATTTATCAGGCATACATCCGGCTTACCAGCCTTGTTGGACTTTAGTTTAAATATTGTTATCCTCACTTCATTTTGGTCGGATAGATGGAATTCAACAACCAAAAGCCTTCACAAAAAAATCTGTTTTTTTCTATTTAAGTTTACATACTATAGCCAAAACGCGAAAGAGAAGGCCAAATGGACTTATCGGACACATTTTGGCAACGCTGCTTCCAGCTCACAAATTCCTAACGCGAAGGTGTATGGTCTATAGAACCCTTATTCTGCCAGTTCTGCTGTACGGCGTCGAGTGCTGGACGATAAGCAGGAAATGGAGGAGAAGATTCCACCTTGAACTCTATGAGCTGTACCAAGATGTACATGTAGTCCAAAAAGCCAAGACTCGTCGACTACATTGGCTCGGCCACAACCAGCGAATGGACAATAATGCTCCAGCTAAGAGGATCTTCGAATCCCAGCCCCCAGGTTCGGGACGACAAGGAAGACCGAACCTCCGATATAAACCCCAAGCGCTTGGTCTGGATAACTGGATGGAAGGCTGCACTGTCTCAGGCGGAGACTCTTCACGGGCCGGGAACGCGTTAAGTAAGTAAGTGCCTCCTGCTCACGGAGATCGAAGATTATCGCTATTGAAAGAAAACCATGGAGGTTTAATAACGAAGAGAAGCAACTCGCTGCTAGATTTAACACCGAAAACAAGCTTCGGAGCAAGCTCTTCGAAACAACGAAGGAATCCCAGTCACAGGCAATATAAGAAGTGTTTGTGTTGTATTTCTAGCAGCTGCAAAATGATGCCCGATTAAGATAAAGATAGTGAAAGAGTCAAAATATAAGCCAAATCCAGTCAATGAAGAACCAGTATCGCCGCTCGGTATAGAACAGGTTGGCTTAGCTATTAAAAAGCTTAAGAACAACAGGGTCGTTGGCCTAGAGATATGGGCGCTTGAGAAAACGCAGTCAGCAGCTCACATAAACTTCTCTATTATGGCACCGGATTTCGTGAAGGAGATGGGCTGTTATGTGAGCGCACCGCAAATTAGGTGCTAACTCGAAAGAAACTCTCTGCAACAGATCAGTGCAGCTACTGGGGTATGCGGTAAATATTGACATCATCGTTAGTTCCCGGCGTTCCGTAATAGAGGCTTTCAAGGCTATTGAGACCAGTTGGTCCTGAACAAAATTAGGAAAAGAAAAAATGTAAACATACAAACAGTTATACCACGCATAGGAAAATCTATTGATAATAGCAACTTGGAGATGGAAAACGAGTACATGTACCACGAGGTAGACATCAACTGCACAACATCGCGGATCTTAAGCTGTTCGCTCTGGATCACAGAGGATAGAAGGTAGGTTAGCCGTCTTCCCCATGCCGTAGTGTGTCTTCATAGGTAAGGATTCGAATGCTCCCAGCTCTTGGAGATTCATCAGTTGAAAGAATCATCCTTTTTATGAATCGTGTAAAATATGCTAAAATTCATTCATCGGGCTGAATACTTATCCGTCATCATCATACAGGAATAGGCCGTCGGCTTCTAGAGCATTGTTGGACTCGAAATGGAATATCAATATCCTTACTGGATTCACACTCTCCTTTGAAAACTCAATTTGATCCACACATATCACTTGAATAAATTGAATGCCAGCACCAATAATCCGTCCGTCACTGGCACAAAAACCAAAACCAGCCTCCTGTCGCACCAAATTAACTTTATGACGTTGATTTCATTCTAATTGAGCCTTCCAATCATTCATTGTCCTATTTCCGTCCAATCTCGTCACACACAATTCATCGTGTGCTTAATCATCCGGCTTAACTAAGTCGTTCACATTTTGCATCCCAACAACACCACCAAAATGCGTATCTCTCTGCACGAGTCATAAATTTTTACGAAATCTACATTTTTTGCTCATCATTTTCGTTTATGCGATGAGGAATCGATAAATCCAAATAAACGCACAAGTTGATTGCAAATCCATCACAGAATGTTATTGAATTATCTGTCAGTGATTAAATGTACGGTGAAGAACGTTTTATCATCCTTGCGCGGCCTCCCAGAATCGGGAGGGGAAAGCAAATTGATTCCATGTGCAGACTGAAGGTAGAGCGGCATGGCACCTATTTCCTCACAATTTTTTTTTCTTACAGACTCTGGATCAGATTTTACGTCGCTTTGTGACGCAAGAGACAGAGGAGTCAATGTGAATTCTCTGTCGACACAAAAAAAAACACAAAAAATGAAAAACATCCGCAACATTGAAGAGGCAAATATACGAGTATATCACTCATTATTTGTGTGTGCCCCGTTTTTCGCTCTTTATGAAATGAAGTTATGCATCAGCACGTTTGAATTTTTGCACATAAGCCCCTGAGACTTTCCACTGGGTATCCAATTGAACAGGGGAAAGAGGTAGGGAGTGGGTGTATCACCCAGCCACCCACTTTCATCACTTGAATGTATGTTTTACAACATCATCCTAGCAGCGGGTGGGGTGTAAAGCTGCTTTGGCAAAAGGAATACGGGCCCTTTGTCATGCCTTTTTATGGTCTCGCTCTTTCCCACTCATCATCTCCATCTTCCTGTTTTTCGTTTCTTTTGTTAAAAATCGTTATTCACTTCTTTCGTTCTTTCTTTCTTTCTTTCTCTTCTCTCTCGCAGGTTTATTTTTTTATTTTTTATTTTCATTATTATTATTTGTCCCATGACATTCACATACTTTACTTTGCTACATATTTAAACACTTTGGCGTTTCTACACCGTCATCATGTGAGCCTCAGCGCTGCTGAGCCCACTCATCTACACCCCATCGCGCTCTTTGCATGTGTTGCGTGTTGCTGTATAATGACAAACACAGGCACATTCACAGCCATATGTAGATACACATGTGAGCACAAGTGTCCTTACAACATACATGAGTTGTAAAAAGCAGAGAAATCTGTAATATGCCTGAACATCACCACATGACTGCACATGACAAAGAAATTCTACGCTAAAGGCTTCGGTTGTAAAAGGCAAAGGCAGCATCAGCAGCAGTTAGAAAGGAGGATGTGAGTGAGACTACCCCAGGCGGGATTCCACACTCAGGGTCTGCCTAGCTGCCACTCTAATGCTCATCGCCGTTTTGATTTTTGTTCGTATTAAAAAAAGGACACACAACAAAACATAAATATCAACACAAACTAATGTACGTGTGCACACGTACTCGTATGCACCAACACAGTACACACTCCTATGAATGCGGGTATGATCTACTTTGGCAAAGGTATGGGTATCCCTCAACTTGGATGACACCATCCATTCCATACACTCACCGATGTATCCCTCTGTGAGAAGGGGAGTCAACACAGCAACAACAACAAGCAGAAAAAAAAACACATAATTTAACGCTGCATAAATTTATACGAGCGGATTGAGGATGACAGGATATTTTTATATCCTCTTCCACGCCGCACAACCCAGATTCAATGTGTATTATTCTGAGCAGGACTCCTTTAAAATTGTGTGCACACCAAATGGTGTATTCATCAATTCCTGCGTCAATGATTGAGACGATGCTCTTAGGAAAAAAAAATTTGGAATACACTTACATATATGTGTGTCAATATATGCCCAACCCATTCACACCGGGATGTCCTGTTTGGGAAGATGATGATGACGATGGCTACGATGATGGTCTTTCCCCCGTATGAGTTTATGTTTTAAATGCCTTTATTTAAATTTTCGTTCGATTGGGTCCTTGAATATCACTACAGCAGACGTTTATGGTTTTGCCATGCAGATGATGGTATTGGGGAGAATGTTCTCTACAAAATTTAGTCATATCAATATCTATTGGTAATAACTCTTGAATAGGCAAAAACACAGAGACACGTCCGTTCTCAATTTATTCTCGAAAACACATAGTTCAAAACTAGATGCTGAACGTGTATAGTTTGTATCGTCAAAAATGTTATAACCCTGCATATCCCTAATATAGTCAAGGCGGAGAGGATGCTTTTAATGGACGCGAGGAGCACATTCCCCGAATAGTTTTAGTTGTTTGTAAGTTTTGGCATGGAATAGGTGGCAATAAACCGCTTATAAACTGTCAATTCAAATTAAATTAATTTCATTGCCTTGCATGGGTCTAAAACGAAGTCTTAAAACTGACCTTAAATGTGTAGCTGACTAATGGATGAGGCTTGTACCTACTCTATGTGATAATGTGTTTTTGACTTTTAAAAGTGATTTAACTAGGAAGCGACTAATAAGTCACTAATAAGTTAACCAGTGTTGGAAAAATGGTGTCCTTACTTTTCCCACGAAGAGATGTAGTTTTTCCTTTTCACAAAACTCAAATGTACACCAATTTATAACGCACAGTTTTATAAAAAATTACTTGTTAAAGATAATAATTTTGCTGCATTTAATATTAGAATTCAATTTTTGATAACAGAACTTTAATAAAAGCAGATTCTAAATTCTGTAAAAAAACATGTTGGAAGACCACAGTCCGCAAACAGTATGATACCCTATCTAAATATAACCCTTTTTGCCAAAAAAAAAAAACATTAGAACATAATGGGATGACATTTTGTTTCGTTTTCTAGAAAATTCTAATATTTGAGAAACGGCCCTTATATTATTTGTATATTTGTATGTTATACAAACAGCAATTTCCTTCAAAGAAACTCTCACAAAAGTAGGCGTGGCAAAAAACTATATGGCAAACTTGTGAAGGAGACCAGTGTCAACAGATTTTGTTAAAGTTCTAACCCTCTATCTCTTCAACTACAGCTTCAGAACGGTTTTTTAAACATTATATGTGTGGCAGTATTTCAAAAATGTTTTATTCTCTATCATTTCGGAACCCTAAAGAGTATACATTCCAATTTAAGAAATATTAACTCCTTTTCCTCCCAGGGTAGGCATTTGACTGCCACATACAATTATACCACATACAAATATATCTAGTATTATAAAACATTTTAATCTGGCAGGATCATTTTTTGTGCAATTAATAATGTTTTAAAAGTAATTTTAATTCAGCAACATTGGGATGGTGTTATGCACTCGCATTCAAAAGGAGAAACGTTTTTTTTTTACCAATTTTGTTATATAGATACATATGTAGTGTAAATGTGCCACAATAAGAATAAAATAAAATACTCTGTAATCCGATAAAAGCTTTTTACCTTTGTACAATCACTAATAATATAAAACAAAGTTGAAATTCTTTTGATTGGACCTACACAGCGAACGGCTGAATGGATTTTGGTAATTAGGTACTCACAAGGAGCAAGTTCGTGCATTTAAAATATTTAGTTTTGTGTTTAAAAGACCAAGTAATTCAATAATTAGACTTTGAACTAAAAAAATGTGAACTTCTCCTGGCATTAATTTAGTGAAATTTATTTCAGTCTTTTATAGCTTTGAATTAGGCATATTTCAAGTCCAATTTTATATATCTACGGGCTCTAAAAGCTTAGAAATTCTATTAAGAACTTTGCAAAACTCCTTTTTTATTAAAACGTTTATTGACCGAGGTTTTCAAATCGATCTCTGTGATGTTTACTTTTTATAATTTGATTTGGACGTCTATTAGTAATTTTTTAAGAGCACATACAAATACTTTGGTGTGGGTACAGGTGTGGGTACAGGTATGGGTACACGGCGTGGGTACAGGGCGTAACGCATGTATTTGCCTGATTGAGCCAAATCTCGATCTCGAATGACTTTGTGCGCCTACTCAAGCGTTAAGGATATGTTTGGCTGGGCTGTCTATCCAATACACTATACCAAAAGTTATAGGCCATACAAACTGTGCTGATACAAAGCCTCATAAGAAAACTAATAGCTATATTTAAATGAAGAACTTTTTAAACGGTGCAGCTGCAGAAGTGCAAGGACGTGTGTGCTTGCGTGATGAGGTGCACAGATGAGATGAGGTGTACTGAGATAGTCAAAATCGAATGACTCTGAATCTGATGAGCCTGAATTTAAAAAAAGGGACCTCTTTGCAACACCTCACTTTAAGTGCAAATTTAAGTTCTTATGTCATTCAGTTGGCAATTGTATGTATTTCCATTTCAAACGCTTACAGTTTCCTACTAATAAATATATGTTTCGCTATGACAATTAACAAATACCAGAGACAAACACCTAATATTGAGGGTGTGGATCTTTAGAATGTGTCCAGGCAGGCACGGGCAGGCCTTCCTTCCTTCCGTCAAAGTTCAAAAGAAAATAGGTATGTAAACAGGCATTTCATGGATGACGATAGCTCTGTTCTCTTACTTTTTTCGTAGACAGTAAAGATTGTCAAAACTACTGAGGTAAGCATTAATTCTCTCACGAAGAGAGACACTTACAAAAAAGTTTTAGTATTTAGTTTAATCAAAAATGTCTATTCATCCACGCAAAAAATGAACGTCAAATCAACTGCCAGCGGCCACGTTTTGACAGTTTAACCAATATTAACACAAGAATTTTGTTGGGTAAACGTTTTTAAGTTTCTCAGGGGAGGGGTTCTTGCGGTATTGATGTCGCTCTCTTTTACGAATTTTTTGAATTAGGGCATTGAGTAAAATTTGGCAAGAATTCGTACAAATTTTAACGAATTTGAAAGTAAAGGCACGGACCTTGAAGTCCATGAGGACATACTATACATCTTCTGTCACTTGAGGAGTATAACACTTGTAAGCCATTCCATGACTTACAAGAACTTTCTGATCTTTACAAATTTTAGTACTAAATATGATTTTTATTTTAATAAACGCAACTAAAATTTTCGAATTTTTGTACTGCCTCGATACGTAATATGAGAGTCTTTAAAGACATTATAGGCGAAAAGTTCGGGACAAGGCTAAGTTCACCTTGCGTGCAACTTTAAAGTTTGCTAACGTTTTAACAAAGCTGCAATCGTACATTTTAACCTTTAAGCTAGGTTAACCAGGGATATAAAGAACTCTTCCCCGTATAAAGATAATAAAATAACCGCTCTATTCACTGTTACCTATTCCCTTCACACTCGATATAATTCCTACGCTTTACTACGTTGCATTATTGTGAAGCAGTGAACTTCAATGGAATTCCCATTTTTGAATGTCCTTTCGAAAACAATGCGGCCTTTTAAAATTGTCTGCGGTCCGATAAGCCGCCATGGCAATGTAAGGCACTTCTCGTCGTTACCCAAGTATTCGCATATCCACGCAGACAGAATAATCACAAATGGCTTCAACTTCAAACGTATACTATCCGTCGCATTTGAAATAATAATGGTCTCTCTGAGGACCGCAAATTAATATAAAGCTTCCGCTGTATTCTCAAACGGCTGCGAAAAAGCTTCCAATGGCATCTCTCTTTGCACATACGTGCATTATACTCGTACAGTGCCCCCCACAGCTAGCTAGCTGGTGGTGGTCGTGGTATTCATTTTAATCCTTTAATACATTATGCGCTGGAGTATCCCTTAAAACTACAACTACCACCCCACACACATACACACACAAATATGTACATACACGAACAGACTTAATATGCACGATTGTGTGTATGTTTTTTAATTATAGCAATAATTTTATGTTGAGAATATTCGCTTTCATTCCCTTGCTCTCGCGTAAAAGGTAATAATCAAACCATACCCAGCCAAAGCCAAGCTGAGTCAAGCCAAACCATAGCGATGCGAACTTCACCATCATCATCGCGAGAATACAGAATACGCCACCAACAACCACCGTGAATACTACGAGTGAAAGCAAAAAATAAACCGAACAAAAAATACCAGAAAAACTCTTTAAAGGAGCTCCCCACACAATTAGTATGCAGACGAACGGGTGGAAAAGGATTCAAATGAAAAATGGCATAAAATGCAAAAAAAAAAAAAACAAAAAAAACCAAACCAACCGACAGTGAGAGGTGCAGGAATATCCATGCAATGATTTGCGGGAATTTTCGAACCAGGAGTCTGTCCACGGCGACTAACATGTACACGAGTTGTTCCTAGTAGAAAAGTAGTAATAGTATAGTGCACATTGCAAGCAACTTGCCCGTCTGGATACCAGATGGCGGCAGGCACACTATGGCAACTCATTCGCCCCACGAGAGTTTGCTCGAACCACGGACAAAAACTCATAATCATTGTCATTAATTACTCTCCGTGTGTATGTATTCTGCTGTGTGTTCGTATTGTATTCCATTTTTTTCCTGCTTATATTTCATCATCATAATTATTATCAGCATCTCCATCATCAGCAGGAGCAGCAACAGAATCTGGTGCTGCTGTTGCCACAGTGCTCTCCAGCTCATTGTTGCTTTTGTATGCCCAACTATGGATTCGCATTAACAAGAGACACTAAGGCCGAGGAGTGAGTAAAAGGATCACAGGGATATTCTTCACGTCACGTTCTTGCATAAGGATGTGTGTGTGTGTTTTTTTTATTGCATATGCGTGTGTTACACTCAGCGAGAGTGAGTATTAATATTCAGATAGGCGAGTTTCCGCGGCTTTTAGTCCTCGATATATGAAAACGAACATTACCCCCACATGTATCAGCCGCCTAAATGTAGGCGAAAGCGAACCGTCAAACCGGGCCACCTTTTTAACCAACACCATTAAAATCGCATTGCACAAAAGAAAAAAAAAGCTAAATTATGAATTTTTATTGTTAGTTTCGTAGTACGTTTGGGGGATGTTCTCGCCCCCCTTAGTGATATATATTTTCGAATGCGAATGTGAGGAGTATCTGTTGATAGAAGGAAGGGGGACGGGTGAAATAAGTGCAGATATCTACCCTTTGTTTGCATTTATATGCCTATCCTTGCACAGTTAAAAGGATAAAATGGGATTTCCATTATTTCTGTTTTGTTTAATAAAAGAAAACTAAAAAAAAAAAATAACATTGAGTGCACGGACAAGGGCGGCCCTGTTGTCTTTTGCATTTCGATTAAAAACGTATTCTTTCCTCATATAAGCGCATTTGTGCCGATGGGATTTGAGCTGAGAGAAAAATTTGCTGCAATTTTATTCTTTCGAATGCATCTAGGTCTTGGCCGTGTTCATGGTCGAGCAATGAATGAAAATTTATATATCTATATATTTTTTTCTCAAGCGAAAAGGTTATGTCAATTTTAAATATTTCGTCCTGAATCCTGAAAATGTTCTTTTAAAGTAGTTTTAATTTTATTTTTTCACTGAGCTAGATTTTAAATTTTATTTTCCGTACAGTGAACCAAATTTCTTCCATAAATAGAACGAAAAGCTTTATTGCTTTACCGACATTTGTTGGCTGGTTGTAAAATATACAGTATTTTTTGTTGTATTCAATTATTGAATTAACGACCAGAAACAAAATAACTTTACGTCACGCACGACTTCTTTGCCAATAAACAGCTTTTAAGAAAAACCGGACTCATGACAAACATCTATTAAAAATGGCTCTTTTTCGTTCAGTTCACAATGGTTTTCAACAAAATTTTTTGTTTAAGTTTAAATCAAATAAAAAAAAAACCATAAGCGCAAATGATTGGCCTTACAGGCTACAACCATTGTGTGTGCGGCGATATATTTTTGAAACGAATGGAAGCGACCTACGGTTTAATGCCGATTCTGGAAAATTTTGAGAGTTTCCCATGACAGTTTTAAGTGTTGACATTTTCTTCGACTTTCGCAAGAGAATAGGGCAGCTAATAAAAACGTTTGAACCTGGGACGCCTGTGCAAAATAAAAATTATGTTATTCAAATAACATAGTCAATTTCATGCGCGGAAAGACTCCAATGATGGAGATGACTTCGACGAGGACTATGATTAAGTTAGTGATCCAATGTCATTTGCCCAGAAGTCGAATTTTTGATCGTGAACTGCTTAAAGCATTCAAATGTTATTGATGCAGGCGTTCCAAGTTCAACTCAGTTCTTTGGAAAAGACTTGTAGCGAACCAAACGCTTTGTCATCACCATTGACGTCCAGTTTGGTTGGTTGAGAAAGTAGCGCTGTCGCTGCGGTTATATGTATATGGATTTTTCAGGAGCTTTTGATTTTTCCAGCTTTTTCTTCTATATTTCCGATGATCTTACGATCAAGAGTGAGAGATCACAACTTTACACTTTTTTGACTGCATTTTACTCTACTGATTTCTACACAGATCAACAAATTTCGTCAGGGCTCCCATTTTGACTTAGGCCAATTAAAATCTGTTGGCGGTATTTTTATGTAATCTTGGGGTTCTTAGAGCCGCCTTGCATCATTTGCATCATTATTATTAATTAAATTCGTGTGAGTTAATTCTACCTTTGATTATTCTGTCGGGATCAACACAACATATTGAGGATGTGATCCAACAACTTAAGACTGAGAGGCACAGGAAAATAATAATGTCTACCCCAGAAGTTTTGGTGCCGCACATCACTGGTCTTGAGTTCAATGTTTCAGAGTGCAGCATGATGTTGCTGCTTCACGCTTTAGGAAACGTAAACCCGACTCAGGTGACAACAATAATCAAGAACGATACATGTAAGTTCAAATCGATGTTGTGGAAGTAATAAAATCTACAGTTAAATATTTATGAAGTAATTTTCCGTGAGTCGAAAGAGCTTCCAGATGCAAGTGAAGGTAGTTAAGACACCATTACTTAGTTACCGATAAATTCATGAAGTGACAAGCTAATCAAACGAATTTAGTTGCTCACCAGCAGAATTCGATTTGTCGTCCGTGTATCGTTACAATATGACGTCAATACCGAACAGAGAGCCTGGACAAGACAAATTGCATAGAGTTCGGCTTTAGCTTTTTCTGCTATCCCATCACAAGGACAATTCATTCGTTCGAAATTTATTGTCGCGCCAGAGATAATGTGATTCCTGACAATGCCTGATCTTAGAGCTTCGTCGAACGTCGTTGTCCATCTGTCTGCCAGAATCTTATTTTATACTTCGACAACTTCTACACCTCATTGGGTTTGCTGACATTTCTCCAAAGTCGTGGTAAAGAACAGTGCGCGCAAATCGTGTGTTTAATATAAAATTGTCGAGCGATGTTAAGTTTATTACGTCGCTAACGTTATAGCATCCACATAAGCAGTATTTTGTGGCAAGACAATAAAAGCTTTCGATTGCTTTCTAAAGATGCAATGTCTAGAAGCCATTTATTTATAGGTTAGTTAAACCGATTCCCTTGAAGAAAGTGTCGCCCTCATGCATAACTTTTTTGGTCGTTACAAGTGGACAAATTGGATATTTTGCCACCTTCTGGATGTGGGTACGGCAAATGCCTGCATCCTATATCATCGTTTGCACAATGAAGATAACATTTGGCAATATTTCGCTCAGAACTTGCGAAATAGTTGTGTTTTAATTCCAACTAAAAAGTTCGTCCAACATCATGGCCTTCACCACCACCTCAAAAGCCAAAGAACGCATATTTTCTAACAGCAGATGTTCGCTGCGATAACGTTGGTTACTGGTGTGTGTTTTATGACCACACCCACAAAAAGACGTGTAAATTGCCGGGATGTGAGTCAGAAAATCGGAGAACAAATGGTAATTAAACATATGCAATCCGACCACCAAATCATGTAACCATATAACATCAAAATTTAAAGGAAAGGAAAGGAAATTGGAATTTTACTTTCCGCCGACGATATTAGACATATTTCGACCTTTTCATATTTTTTTCTCTTCTTAAAATAAATTAAATATTATTTTTGTCTACCTCACCTTTTTGTGTTTTTTTTTCTTTTGACGATCTAAGCCCGCCGTGATTACACTGTAAAATATGTAAATTTCACCAAATTGAAAAACTGACTTCTGATATGTTTTTTTTCGTGCGAATATTAGTCTGTACTGATATATTGACTCAGATCAACAAATTAGGCATAAGAGGGTTAACAAAATTTCACTCCCTCTATTTATGAGGTTGTTCCTCTTGCCAATAAATTAGGAAGTGCCCATAAAACTAAAGTGAAAAGTCTCAAATTAATACCACTGATCCTTTTTCTGAAATTAAAAAGATCTCCCTTGAATGAGGACGGGTTTCTTAAAATCCCGAAACTAAAAAAAAAATACATAATTTGCCTTAAATATGCCCTTAAGATTTGCCGTCCCAAAACGGATAATAGGGACAATATCAACATTTTCTAAAACACGTATCCAATTATTTGTTTCCTCCCATCTCTATGTTAAATTTTAAGGGCTTGTTAGAAATATGAATATGAATCAAAAAGAGGCAGGGGAGATATTTTTAAAAAAAACCATCCTGAATTTTGGAAAATCTTGGAAGGGGGCCTCCATCGACTGGAGTTAGTAAGTCACAGACTGCACTAACTGGAAAAGCTTATTGACGGAGGTCTAGCACCACTACGTATTATAGAACCCCATAAGTCGGAGGTCAGTCTGGATATTTTGAATATATCCTAATTTGGTGTAATTGGGAGTTTTCAGTTTGCACCTTTTGGCGCCAGCGAAACATTCAGATAGCTATGTTGCGCTTCATATACACACTACTGACAACAGGACAAACAATAGTACAGCAGGTAGTTGTTGGGTAGGTTAGTATCGATGCAATTTCAGTACATCAATTGTTTATTCATCTCTTCGGTGACTCAATCGTCTGGGTGTTAAAAAAAAGATATCCATTTTTTCCCTATACATAATTTGAATTGGATTTGACATGGTTGATGAATTTGTCGTTTTAAGACCACAACAAGACGTTGGATAGGATTTTGTATGCGACATTTAGCATAGATATGTATGTCTCGATAGTTCTTGCAAGTTATAGCATTTCTTGTACATGGGGCATACTTGGTAACTTGTTTGATTTAGTAAATGCTCACTACCAAAACATCACCTTCATATTTAATGGCGGCCTTATTGTTGCTCAAAAGTCCTTAATTGGCTTAACGCCACTCCTACCACTGCTTCCACATTATGCTCATTCTGTAGATTTTGGAAATGCTGCTTAAACACCTCTGCAATTCCATGAGCTTCCAGCCGCCAGCTTTGCTTTCTTGAAAAACATTCGCATGTTGTTTTTATCGCCTCAGTTTCGGGTACTTCTACATCTTTCCCTTCTACTTTATACGCCAGATTTATTTTCTGCCTCCGTCTGGCTTGATGCTCTTCATTCTCTATTTTAGTTTTTGTGCTCCATGGCTTGTAACGACGTTCTGTAACCATTTTCCGGTGGACGCACTCATCATACCACACATTTTTTCCTGGGGTGGTTGTCATCCTTTATGATGCAGCGATACTGGTTCCATATGATGTTCGCATTCGTCGTAGATGAGTGGACAGTTGAAAGTTTCTCTGGGTACTCGAATCGTGCTAAGGCGCCCAACGTAAAATTTCATTTTCTGGGCTATTCGCGGTTTATTTTGTGTGTTAGACAAGCTTTAAAGTTATTGCTTCCTTAACGTATCCACTTGTAATGTCAAGTACGACTAGTATATCATTTTAACTTAGGATGTATCCTTTATCATCTCTTCATTAAAAATGTATCACTCTTTCCATTTTGCAAAATTATTGCCTATCGAAATAAGGTCTCTTGACCTACAATCACATAACCACCTTGCAGTCGCAATATTCCACAATCTAGTTTCAAACTTATTAACAATACCTTGGCCTGCTCCGCTTTAGATTGCAGTTTCTTAAACAGGAATTTGGATAATCCTTACCGATTATTGTCTACACAGCCCAACCTTGGCGATTCAGGACACTAACAACTAAATTTGCGATTGCAACTATTAACACACCAAAGTGGGTTACAAAGTGGGCTTGAAAGGACTTTTATGCAAAAGGCGCACGCCTTGCATAAATTGAGAGAAATAAATAAATAAAAAAAAAAGTGTGGAAGGAATGAAAGAGGCAAATCCAAAACTAGGTCAGTCGGAGAATTTATGTAATCGCCTTCTGCGAAGTGACAAGCGGAAATAAAACCAACTTGCACAATTTAATTTTTTTTTTTTTGGTTTGGTATGCAACCGTTTTAATAATTTAAATTTTTAATGGAAAAACCCATTTATCATGCATCAATCAACAACACCCTAATATCAAATTCCAATTGGCCAGCAGGATGCCCATTTATGTAATTGAATTAGGATCGCATTACATATAGGTTTAGGTACCCAAGTTCGTTCAAACAATTCATCTCCCCAAACGGTAATAAACGACCGCAAAATATTTTTCAATTCAATAAAAATTATATCGTTTCTCTTATAAGAAACGAATGAACCAATTTGAACCCAAGACTAGGCGTACGTCCATAACTCTTCGCAGAACCGAACATTTCAGTGGTAAGCAGCAAGACCCCAAAACAAATTGAAGATGCCACCACATACCATCCTCCTCGCAACAGGATGTTAAATGTAATGATGGATTATTTCTCATTCCGGGACAAAAGTGTTAACTCAACACAAAAATTCCGGTCTTCGGTTGGGTTGTGTAGTTTCTTCAATAGTACAAGTACACTCGTTCCAATAGATACGGTTGGTAGCAAAAAAAAACGTATACCATCAGCAGAAAGGAAAAAGAATTTCTGGCAGCAGAAAAAAAAAAGAAAATAGGGGACGGTGGTATTCCAACAAAAAAAAACAAAAACAAAAAGGGAAACTGAAAAAAAATTGAACAGAACAACTTTTAAAAGTGACGATAATGGTGGAAAATGCTCAACTTTTCGTCGCCTTTGAAATAGCCTTAAGCAAACATACCGACCCTATTCAAGGGAGCGACACAAACAGAATTCAGCAGAACTTTTCTTTTGGTAAATCTTAAGCTTTAAGAGCACCCCTACTGCGTTGTCAACACAAATAAATATTATCCCTTCACCTTGAAAGCCATTGATTCTTAACCTTTTTTTTTTTGTTTGCAAGGGAGCATAGTCTCGCGATTGATCCCTAGAGACTCGGCTAAAAGTTAATGAATTTCTGTTGATGTGCTTTCGAGTTTACTTAGGCGAGTTGTTATCGAGTGGAAATCATCCGTAGAATATCCGAAGGACTTACATTAGCTTGGGAGCTAAGCACATCGAACATCAAAAGTTATTGATTTTACGATTTGTAGTTAATGACGCTTGACTCCGTTTAACGTTAAACTATTTTTTATTGGATGTTTCAGATGTAAAGTTTAAACGGGTTATTTAATGGGATCTGAATAGAAGTAGACATAATAATGCTGTCAAATGTTTATGAGGAAAATATTAAATAAAATAAATATCACAGACTTTAAATTTAAAGGACTTGTTTACCTTGAATCGAAAGAAGAAATTATAAGAAATAGAAATGGTGGGACACCGCAAGGTGGAACTCCGATAGAACAGATTCCACAGATTTCAAAATATCACTTATGATAGAAAGGTACTTCACTGTTATTATTACAACACATCATTCGTATTAGCAACTATCTTAATACCTCTTCTGACAAGGGATTTAACAATTTTATAAGTCGAGATATTCCACAGATGATCACAGATTCCATAATGGACGGATTGCGGTTAATCCGAAAAATATCGATTCTGTTCACCAGAAAATATAAGGTCCCGAATTGGGAGCAACAGCAGCTTAAAGGTGTCTGCCTCAAGCTTTGCACCGAGGCTAACTACCTGGGGATGGTATTTACAAACAAATTAAACTGGAAAAGCATTACCGAAGAAAGAATCAATAAAGAACTTAATGAATTTTATGCTTGAAGGAAAACTTTTGTAAAAAAGTAGGAATTACAACCATTCTAATTTACTGCTCAAGAACCTGAATAAGGTGCAAAGAATTGCTTGTCTGAGTATAATATGTTCAATTAAATCCACACGGCAACTAGATCTGGTAACACTATCGAACATGTAGCTCATTGAGCGCCTTCTCAGATGCAGTTGATATTTAACAATTTTATCGACTGACTGATCATTAAGATTTATGCGATTTAGAAGGCCGGACAATCCTAAAGAATGAACTTCTTGAAATTGAGATAAACATCTGTATGGACAGTCAAGCAACACTTAAGCATTCGGTTCGAACCGTGTAACCGCGAAATGCATTATAGATTGTCCTTTGACACTGAAGGCTATACTTTATCACTTAGTTCTACTCTGTTGGGTTTTCGGACATATTGAAGAAGAAGGAACGAACTGGAAAAATACGACTCTTATCTGAACCCACCGCTAGCAGACGGACATGTGTTGCCGCCTTTGAACACCGCTAAGGGTGTCATCGACAGTCTCCTTACAAATTGAGCTAAGGAACAATGGTGGAACACTAGCAGCTGGACCATAACCAGAAGTCTAAAGCCTTATATTGACACCAACAGATCAAAGCCCCAGTCCCTAGTCTCTATTTACAAAAGTCAAATCCGGGTGCTCGACGGAGTATTAACCCGACAATTCGTCTCTGCAAACAAGGATAAAAGGCTAGGAGTCTTTGCAGAATAGATAGAGTAGAGTCTGTCTGCCCTATGTCACTGTCTAGCTATACAGGAACGCCGCATGGGAGCTTGCCTTCGCTGGGGTACCTCTATCAGACATAAAACGATTTATTAACAGATCAAAGGGCCTTCATGGCTTCTGGGTGAAATTTGCACTTTGTGCAAAATAGCCCTCCTAACCTAACCTTGAATAATGCGATTCAGATGACGCAGTTGTGCAATTAATTTACATCATCATGTTCCAATAGTCTTAAAATTCATGTTATATTTTTCAAATCCTTACCTAGACACATGATGTAGTTAAATCATCGTGCCACCTACCGCAAAGGACTGAACAACGTTTGCCAGGCCAGCTATTAGAAATATTAACAGAGCTTCAAAAATAGAAAACTCACACAGCACCTCCAAAAGTCATTATATATATCAAAGAAAATACCATTGAAAACCATCATTGAGTGTTTGAATCTGTCATGTACTCAGCTATGTGTTATTGTTGTCAAACAATACAAACAAATTGAAAAACTACTCTGCTTCTTTCCTAAGAAATTATTCCACCCATCCATGAACACTCCTAACTACGTTCCAACCTTAGAAAGATGTCTGCAAAACCTCTTCAGTTACACCCTAAAACTACATTTTGATTATTTACTCAAAGTGCTGAGACACATAACAAATAACAAATTGGAATGTGTTTACGATTGGATTGCTTAGGCAGAAAAGTATGAGGCGAACTAAATCATCGAGTATCATGATGTGAAATTGCTAAAGCAGCAATTTTTTAATCTATTAGAGTTGTCTGATATTCACCATAGAAACGAAAGTATAGTTAAAACATCATCATCCATTACCAGAATGTATCTACCCTGAACTTAAGAGTACAAATTATTTGAATGATTGTCACAGCATAGGTGCGATATCCTTGATATGTCAAGCACGATGTGAAGTGTTCAATTTAATGGGTCTCCCCTCAAAGAAAAGAAAACTGCTCCGAATCTTTGCACTTTGTGCAATTGGAAGCCAAATGAAAAGTTCAATTCATTGCAAAGATATAAGGCTGATTTGCTTCGGAAAGATCACATTACAAATGAAAGTTAAATAAATTAAACCAAAATTTAAATGGGATGTACATTTGGTATTTATTTTTTTGTGCTTAGTTGGTTTTTTAGTTAAAGTTAATTTTTGATATTTTTAACTTTCGTTCGTGCGGATCGTGCGTAAATTTCGAACTCAAAGTGGGATGGTATTACGACTATAGAGAAGTCCAAAAAAGTGGGTCCACCAATGCCGTCCGTCGGTCTGTCTGTCTGTCCGGGCGCCGTATGGCGAAACGGTTCGGAGGATTTGCTTAAAATTTCGTATATAAGGTTTTTGGGGTTACATCTCGGGGCATCTTTTTAGTTTTTGCTTTATCGTTTGAAATAACGGTACCTGCCAAACAATTTATCACTATTTTTCTCGAAAGTGGTTTCAACGATTTCAGTTTTTTCTGACAAACATCCAAGAGTAAGAAGTGTCACGAGAAGATTCTGAAAAAATTTGTTTCCGTTGCCGTTCGGAAAAAAAACGATGATGCATATTTCTTTTTTAACAATCAAAATGTTTATGTATGGAATTCGACGTCGACGACATGTTCACCAAGGGCACGTTTGCAGTGGCCGATTCGTGGAATCCAATTTTGGATGACACGGTCACATAACTTCTCGTTCAACATAGCTCTGAACTTCTCTAATGAAGCCGTCTTTTTGGCATAAAATCACACGATCTAGGTGGCCAATGGAGAGGACCTTTTTTTCGATTCAACACGTTCATCTAATTGAGTTCGTCAATAAGTCGATTATAGCACCCGGTGTGAGGCTTGTGGCACTATCTTGTTGAAACCACATATCATTTATATCTAGTCCATGCAATTGACCAAAGAATTAATGTAAAATTCATAATATTGTGGTCTTGGCGATGTCTAATTCTTAAGAACGTCGACTGTTTTGGTGACAGCAGCAGTATTCTACCTCAGTACATACAAGGTGGCGCAAAATTGTTGAATTTGTTTTCGACAAGATTTTGACTTTTCGCAAGATTTCCGGTGATAACTGTTCGAATTCCTGTCGAATATTCTCCTTAAGGGCTACGATTGTATGTGGCTTGTTGGCATAAAACCTTGACTTCAAGTATTTAAAAAAAAAATCAAAATCTGGGAAACCCCAAAACGGGAATTACGCGTACCAAGCTCCGCTCATTTAATTTCGACAATAAGATGTCATGGCCCTGTAGCGTTCGCCAGTAACAGTGACCGTTTTGCCGATTGCGTCCGGCCCAGCACTCTTCCCGATTGAACGCCGCACCACTTGGATGTAATGGTTCTTCGTGCATAACACGAGGATTTTCAGTGCCCCTGAAACGAAGATTTTGCTTATTGACTGTACCGTTATGTAAAAAGCCGCTTTATCGCAAATCATGATTATCGACACAAAATCCCCCTCTTCGTTGTTGAGACCGAGGTTTTCTTGACAGTAATTCACACGCGTCTGATGGTCAGCAGGCATTGTCTGTTTGTATACTGCAGCTGTCTAGTTCACAAATGTCAATGTACGATAGGATGATTAATATTGCGCCATCTTTTCATATGGTTTAGGCGGGAACATCTAGAAGCGAATATATAAACTCAAATTTGTTCAGACTATGAATTGCTTGTCTACACTAATGGGATGAAAATTACGACCAAACAATTGGGGTTAATTGTCTCAAAGTTGGCTTATTTTAATTATTTGTAAAGGTTTTGGACATTGACAGTCTATTCATTGGCTTAATGGTACGTTCCACAGTTAAAGTTCAAAGTTGCCAAGTCTCAATTGGAAAACTCTTTACTTACTCTTATCGATAGAAACTTTGTCAAACCCTCAAACCCTTAGAAATTATTAATACTACGTATAGTCACTTAGTGGATATCCGGCTACTTCTGTTTGGCAAAACAAATAGCTTCAAAACGGCTGACTAGAGAAACCCATTTGTTATTTAAAGTCAGATATCTCAGCAGAAAATTGATGTAGGGAGATCAATAACATTTTACGCTTATCGTTCACTACTCCGCATCATAAATTAAAACTGAGATATCACTTAAAATGTGTTTTAAGTTAATGACTTATTTAGTTTTTTATTTTAGTATTAGTATTTCCTTTATTCAACCTACGATCTTACAATCAATAGATTTTGAAATGCAATAGAATTTAACATATTTTTCTCATACTGAGTTCTATTTTTAGCTGCCGGCTGTCAGTAATGTTCGAGAAGCTTAATATTGGGATTCCAAACATCAAGTTCTACCTTGAGCATTCATATTCACGAATTTTCGAGATTCTTGAGTACACTGAGTGCCGAAATATTTGAGTGCATTCAAACAGCATTCCAGTCCAGTCTAAACGGAATATTCCAGAATCAAAACATTTCCGCAATGTTTTTTTTTCCATTCCATATCCGGCAGCGGTAAAATATCACACAAATCCTACAAAGCAACTAAAACTTGACAAATTAAAAAGTATAAACTCATAAACTGTCAACAGAAAGTTCAAAATATGTTGTGTTGATGTTTTGAGATTTTCATACCTTCTCTTTAACAAATATGACGCAACCCTATCTCTGCTGATTGAGGCTATTTTTAATCCTGATACAGCTAACCTCTTATCTCTCCCTCTCTCTCTCTTTTTTCACTCTCTAAAGCATGCATTTCATTGTGTTAAAGTTGAATTGACGCAATCACTCGTTAGAAAAGGATTTTCTGCACAATAAAAGACAAAAATGCACATTTTTCACGACTGCAATTTTTCTATCCATTTATTTTTTTTTGTCTCTGTAGCGGAAGCACTAGTGCAATCACCTGCACAGTGCATTCCAGGTAGTAATTTTCAATAGAATTACAAAAATTTCAAGAAAAGATGTGAGAAACGAATAATATTTTATGAATAGAGAATAACGAACGCTTGACTTGGTCGGAGCGGCAAGTTTGAGGAAACGTTTCACGGTTTCCATTTAACCAAGTTCAGCCTGATTAATCTTCTTTGTATGTGGTGACATTTTTTCTTCATCTTTTACAAGGTGCGGATTTGTGATGTGAATTTTCAATAGATTTTTTTTAAGATTTCCATTTGTTTTTTTTCTTTGCAGTTGGTATACGCATAATGGGCCGGGGCCGCTGCCAGTCCTGAGTGGTCCTCGAATACGGCTGCTTGGTCCGATACTGGCGATAGAAGCTGTTACAGCTGAAGATTCTGGCGTTTACAAGTGCACCGCGGGCAATGTGGGCGGAGAGGCTAGTGCTGAACTTCGTCTGACAGTGGCCACCCCAGTTCAGGTGGAGATATCCCCTAATGTCCTCAGCGTGCACATGGGAGGTACAGCAGAATTCCGATGTATTGTAACGAGCAACGGCAGTCCAGTTGGAATGCAAAACATTCTCTGGTACAAAGATGGACGACAACTGCCCACATCGGGTCGCATTGAAGACACACTGGTGGTAACGCGAGTTAGCCGCGAAAACAAGGGAATGTATCAATGCGTGGTTCGTCGCCCGGAGGGGGATACCTTCCAAGCGTCGGCCGAACTTCAACTAGGTGGTAATTATGCACCCTTTCTCCTATTATCTATATATTATCAGTGACAGTGTGGGGTGTTCAATAGTTCAAGTCCATTAAAATGCGGTTGTGTCCATGATACTAAGTGATGTGCGAATTAGTAAGGATTTCAATGGAAAGCTCTTTTCGTATCCCAGAGTCGCCGGAGTGCTGACCATAATTCAGAATAAAGCAAACGACTACTACTACCATGATGACGACGACGACGACGACGACGACGGCGACCACGACGAGGAGGATGATGATGATGATAATAATGACGATGTTGATGCTGACGGCTGGTGGCCGAGGGATGCCAGGGGCGGCGAGATGTTGTAATCTACAATAGCAAGCAATTTATTGCAAATCCCTAAATAATAAGGCCTGTCAGTTTCAATATTCTCCTCATTCATCACATTCAACATGAATGCCAGGCACACCGAAACGCCCTCTCACACCTCGTTTGATCCTCTTCACTCGGCAGCTGTCGGATCCGGCACTGACAGTGAACTTTGGTACTGCTGTCGTTCGATAGATGGATAAGGCGTATTATGTAAGCTCTGGAAGAAATTAACATTTGATAAAGGATGTGCAAGGCAATTGCGGGTGGAAGGCCGGCACTAGTACTGAACAGGAATATACAAAAAAAAATCAAAATCATAAAAAATCAAATTTTCCTATGAAATCAATTTATGAATGGATGGAGAGACGACAGGACAAGACTACGAGTAGAAGGATATTTTTTGCTTTGCATTTCAGTACATAAACTCACCAGTAGCAGTATAAAGGTAGTTTCAACATACTTTCATTCCATCGCTGAGATAGGTACATGAAGGTGTGTACACAGGTTTCAATGGCTGACCTCGTTTGACTCCTTTTGTTTGTCTGTCAGATTTCAGGACGAATACCAGGATGAAAAGAGGCAAAAAAAATGCAAATTCTATTTCCTGTTGATTTTCCTCAGAGAGGCATTTCGAGAGAACTTTCGGAACGTTCACACGTGCCAAGCGACATGGTGGTGACACGGTTGGGTGAACAATGATATCCTTGCATTCTTTTGGGAAGTTTTTTTCTTTCTGTTTTCTTTGGAAATTATAATTTTCTGTGAATTTTTGGATGTTTGCTTGGGTAGAATGGGAATTCATTCACCAAACTGAGATTTCGCAAAAGAATGAAAGTACAAATGCAATGTTATGATGGCCATTGATATGCCGCTGTGGAGGACTATCGACTCGAAGAATATTGAGTGTTTAAGTAATCATCTGGAAGGAGATATTGTGCGGTTATCAGTGTCGTTGATATTGTTTAACTTTGCGTAGTTTGATTTGGGACTTTTTGTAATTTTGTTGTTGCTATGATTTTACCTAAGTGAGCTGGGCATAGGAGATGTTCCACTGAATCGATTTCGTCTTCAACTCGGTAGCCCTTTTTTGACATCTTTTCATTTTGCGCTAAAGGATCTTTGAGAAATAGACACAGACTATAGAAAATGGTACGTTACACTTGTTCCTAGCCAATATTTTTGTGATACTATCAGTAAGCTAATGGATGTTTGGCCAGCTTTTCGGCAACGTGTAAAGGAAACCATCAAAACGTATCTATATTATGATTTATCGCTATAATGGCTAAAAGTTACTATGATTTGAATTGATCACTTTAATTGCCTGAATGCCGCCCCAAAATTCGGTGTGAAAGCTCCACAAACAGATTCCAGAGAACTAGTCGCTAACCTGCACCATTTTCTATGTCTTTCAGATCTGACGGAATCTTAATACCAATGGCACCTGCTGCGCTTCTATCGCAGAGATTCAATACTCTTTGTCGTCTCGATCTTGATACATGAAATATGTCATTTGCCCAATGAGAGTATACAGCATAAATGGCATTATTGGTGGTTTATAGACTTTGCACTTGCGAGTTAACACTTTGAACTTATAGGCTCATGTAAAGATGGTGCATTAATCTCAGTGCTACAATGAGAATCCGATCTTAAAGGCGATTTATTTCTCCTTTTAACTATTTATTTTAAAACTACTACTAGCTATATAAACGTGGTATCAAACGCTGATAACAGCAACGTCTTCACTAGCGGTCCAACTACTGCAGAGGGGTTTTCAAATAAAAAATAAAAACTTCCAATTTGGTTTCGAACAGAACCGTAAGTGAAGACGCCGCTGTTATCAGCGTTTGACTAAATGTATTTACGCGTGTAAAGTGACTTGGCGTCTATCCCATGTCAATGGCTATTTAAAGCTTGTCAAGTTCTCTCGAGTCTCGTGTCGCAGTCAACGTTAACTGTCAATTTTGCTAGAAGTAGTAGCCAAGAAGTTAAATAAACAAGTGTAGATATTTCTGAAAATCCTTTGATCACTGTCCAAAGCGTAATTTTAAAGACGCTCAGCATCTCAAGGGGACTTAATTACCTAAACTTCTTTTGTCAATCGCGTCACATTTGTCTCAATACGTTGCAGGTTTAGTTTTTAGATGTAGTTGGCGGCATTCATTTTAACGCCCCTTATAAAAGTAATTTTCAGATGTTGCCCACCTCCCAAAGCAGCGTCCAATAGTTGCGAATGAGGCTCATTTTAAGGCTTCATTTCGGTGGTAAAAAGTAACGTTTGACCCCTGGATCAAACAAATACAACAACAACACTACCATTTACTTATTGTCGAATTGGCGAACCCGAATTTCTTCAAATCGTAAATTTCACTTTAAAGGTTGAATTTGAATTTGAATAGGGTTTAGAACAAACCCACCTACCTTCTATGTATGGCTTATCTGTCAGAACTCCAGATCACTTTCAGTTGTTTTCAGATAAATAGCACAAAGTCGTTTGTCAGTGGTTATATTTATTTATTTCATTAATAAAGTAAACATATATTGCACTACTTCATAGTATTTTCAAAATACATAAATTTGTGTTTGTGCAATTCAGCAGATATGGCATTTTTAGTAGCAATACCGCTAAATTTAAATTTATTTTCACACTACCTTAATATAACCTGAGTTGCGGTGATCGTAGATCCCCAGTACTGAACCATTTTTCTTTTTCGTCTTAGCTGTGGAAATATCTATTTACTGAATTTTTCTAAACTGAAACGCTCCAACCTACAGGAGGTCATATAAATAGGGTTACTAGTTACTACTTACATTTTGACAAATACTATTTATCTGAACACGTCTGTATTTCTGACACTTACTGTTTATGTTGTTGTTTAACCGTTATTTCAACCGCAATATCCTTCTTGCCAGAAATGCTCATCAGTTTACCCTAAAGCCTGTATTCGGACGTACTGTCAAATATAAGGATACTGGCACAAACCGAATGTGGGAGGCTCTACCACACTCTTTTTTCCTAACCATTACAATTTACAAACATTTAAAATCAATGTGCATCAGTTTCTCATTCTTTCATCTATTTCCCCATTTTCTTAATGGCCGTGCTGTGTTACTAACATTATAATGGTGCTAACAATCCCCTTTGCACGCGAAGATTATAAAAAAAAAATAAATTTTGATTGAAAGAATTACAAAAAAAAAGAAAAAATCCCTAGATTACAAAAAATTAACAACACCAGTTTCTTTTTTTCATTGGCCTCAATGATGGCTTTTAGTATCACTGCCGAAACTTTTTGAGGTCAAACCGGGTAAGCCCACAGGACCAAACAAAGTAGAAACGGTATAGTAACTAATTTCATATTCCATAAGAAGTCCAAAATAAATTAAAATAAAGTTTTTATTAGCTGCCCAATATTTTAAGTAAATCTTAATATATCAACAATAAACTTGAACTTTCCTTAAACTTGTAAAATGTGAACGCCTAATAATTTTTCAAAATTACGATGTTGCATACAATTTTACATAAATAAAACCTTTTCCTTTGAGTGAAATTCCACTTCCTCTAGAACTTTTTTCAAAAGAACTATATTTCTCTTCTATTTGTATTTGTATTGCACAGGTTGATGACCTTTCATCTGATGCACAAAATTCAACTTGAACCTACCACACAATCCATTCATCAGAGTCAATTAACCAATCGTCCAGCAATTCTCGGTTCAGTTAAGAGTTAACAAACTGGTAAAATTGACTAATAGTTCTCGGGATACTGCGCCTTTGTAATCGACTGTATCCATCCCTCCACGATGCTGCCTTCCAGTACTTTCTATGACATGTAGTTACATCGTTGGCGGGAAGGGGGGTGCTCAAAATAAATATGTACGTGGCAATTGAAAATAATGCAAGGGAATGGGGCCCGACTATCCAGTGGGAGCTAGGCATAGGTAGGTAGGTACTCATATGTGCCGTGCCGCACGTGCAAATTGCGAATCTATACAGAGAAAAGTTTTTAAAATTATTTCCCAAAGGATTCGAACGTGCAGGGAATCGTGAAGACTTTCAATTATCTCTCTGAGTAGATTTTATTAGTCACCGCCCGTGAAGGTGGGCGTACAACTCGGTTCTTTGACATTACAAACGATTTTCAGGAAGTGCAATCAACATTAAATGGTATTGGGACAATCTGACTGTTAATTAAACTCATAAAAGATTAAAATCTAATTTCAACAGTTGCTGTTGCTGTTGCCGTGTAGGCGGCGAAATTACGTTAATGACATTAGCAGATTGAATGAGGGTTTTACATTAAATTGTCTACTTCTGACTTCTAATAGTCGATATTTTGATTAATAATGTCTCTGTGTGTGTTTGAGGTTCAATGACTTTTGTTAAAATAATTTCCTTCTTCCGCTTCATCTAATTTCAATATCGTGCTTCATTCATATAAAACAAATTTGAAATTCCTTTGCTGGACTAACACAGCGAACGGCTGAATGGATTTTAGTAATTTTTTGTTTTGTTGATTAGGTTTTCATTAATTTGTGAATGTTATAATATTATAATTCAATGTATACATAGTTTAATCCGAAAACCATATTTCTAATCTTTCTGAGAGCTGAGTAAAATTACAAATAGTTTACCTGGGTCTATAATTTAATTTATACCCAATAACTCGTCAATGCTAAGAGAAAGTTCGATAGCTGCTAATTGGTCCGGTGACCCTAAAATATACTTTTTTTTCAATTCTGCCAATTTTTTCATATAATACATTTGTAGCCTGATTCGAGATACTTCTTCTAATTAAGATCTCGTACACGAACTGCTTAACTTTAGTCAAAATACTATCTCAATTTGTAATTCATATAAAAGGTCCAAACAAAAGGGAAACAAATCTCCAACTACCACCCTATTGCCAAACTCTTATGAATTCCTAAGCTATTCGATGCAATGATACCGGAACTTCAACTGCAAAGTAGATTTTCCCCAAGTCCACGAACCGTTCGGATAGGATCTGAGCCAGGGGAAGGATTTATTCGCATTTTCGCGGGTGGTTTCAAAACTTGTTAGGGCTCTTTGCTATTGTAATTCTAATATTGTGAAAGACATATGGAGGGGTCTGTAAGGACTGCACTTAAGGACATGCTCAATCCTTTAACCACTTCTAAGTTAGTACTCAAACTCACGAACTAGTCGATTGGAAGTCTGTACTCTTTGAGTATTGTTTAAGTTCCGGGTAATACCGGAATCACGAAAATTTTCAAGATCCGAGCCTGACCTGTTTGTTCTGCCGGCATCACTAGTTAAGGCCTCCGTCGATCACATGATTCTTTGGGCTGCAGACAGATTAAACCATTTCGACCGAAAGTATCTGAGAAGTCTGTGCAATCTTTGCTATCACTAGCAAGACAAGACCGTGGGCCCTTTCTGACGGTACACCACACTTTAGCCAAAGACCTTAACACACTAGGCTTTGGTGATACAACTGTCTGTGGTGGTTGTGGAGAAGGCAAAGACAGTTCTATTAATAATGAATGAAATGCCTTCTCCGTTTTTTGAAAAAGTCGAGTGAATTACTAAAGTAATTCTAATGCCCTTGACTAATAGGGAGCACCTTCTTTCCTATTATCAACATATAAATCACCATAATATTCTTAATTTACTTAACAGGCTCCCGACTGCGATTCCGGGAACTCTGCTTTGAATTTTCCACACTAAGTGCACATACTTCGTCTTTTTCTCATTAACTTTCAAATCATTCATTTCGACGGTTCTTCAATAGCCCTAAAAGCCTCTTTCATACCGCATTAGCTCGACTGATCTGTGGAAGATAGTTCCTTCTGTGTTGACACCTGCCCTGCGCACTACCTGGTAAAGAACAAGAATGGGAAAATGACACGACAGCGCATCTCCTTACCAAAATCAGGTTTAGGTTTGAAGGAGTTTAGATCAGCTGCTGCCAAACTGCGCAATTTGGATCAGTTATGCGGAAGCCCCAATTAAGAGTTCGTCACATTAAGAGCCCCTAATAATGAATGCAATCATATGCGGCTCTTAAGCCGATAAGAAGACGGTGTGTCTCGACTTGAAATTCGTCTTTTTCAATGTTGACTGGTGTTGCTCATGTTTGATCATCACCCTTGTTTGTGAATACAATGTTCCTTTAAATAATAAAAACCTATAAATTCACTTTTTGGTAACCAAAAAGCTGATTTCCTTCAACTGCGATCTCTTAATAAACTACACGTCGAAACTTTTTCGGCTAAAATATCTGCGAACTGAGTGGAACTTTGAACTGGAACAAACCACAGACCCTCAAGAACTTTAACCACGTTTCTTTCTATCAAATCAAAGTTGCGTAGCCTAAGAACCAAATCCAAAACCCGACAGCTAAAAATGAACAAACGAAAAATACAAAAAAAAAAATACAAAGTCACCAGCTTAATCTTATCTGCGTTCTACTACTCCTACTTGTGCCAGTGCACTTTTGCCGTGTGCAAAGTTTCACTACTTGTCAAGAAGTTAATTAAAAGTTATTTCGAATTTCATGCCTCAAATGACTTCAACAGATTGCATCGCGCGCGCTTTCCATGAAAAACTTTAACAATTTGTCTTTCAAAGAGAATTCTTTACTACATACACTCCTCGGAGAGCGAACTAAAAAAGGTTAGACTACTAGAAAAATGCGCATTTTTCGATGCTCGTTCTTCCGGCCGCCGCACTTCATTAATCACTTGCAGTTGGACACGAAATTGTATGCACAAGCGCCACTAACCCAGCGCTATTGCCGATGGCATCAGCATCATCATCATCATCATCATCATCGCTACCATCATATCCTCCATCTCTCAACCAACACCCATTATGAACAAAGTTAGTTAGCTAGCCAGTCTGTGGATGGAAGTCTTTTCCTGGCTACGAGGCGAATACGCAACTTTAATTGAATTAACTCCATTACTGCGTGCACAAACTCAATTACCAAACAGCAGCAGCTATAGTAGATAGCAATAGCGACAGCCACTATGCCGATCTCTAGATAGACCATTGTCGGTGTAGGCGCATGTTAAAATATCTTTTCACCTCGTTATCAACCATTGGAGATTATCATTAAATTTGTAATTATCTCCGCAGTTGGCATCGCATCGTCATCCTCATCAGCCACATCCGGTAGAAGTAGCATTTTTTCATTCCACTATACCAATTATATTTTATGCGGCAAAAAAAAACCAGTAACACATTTAAACATTCATTTGCAGATGCTCCACCAGTACAGCTGTATAGCTTCATAGAACAGACCCTTCAGCCAGGACCGGCAGTTAGTTTGAAATGTTCAGCAGCCGGAAATCCAACGCCACAAATTTCATGGACACTGGATGGATTTCCACTCCCATCGAATGGAAGGTAATTGAACTCAAAATGCACAACATATAGGTATAAGTAAACTATATCCTCCTTGTTTGCCACCCCCTCTTCCGACGGTATCATTACAATCGAATTGAATTTATAGTTGTAGATGCTAAAACTCACACACAAACATAGGCACATACACAGATACTCGTTCTATGCAATCATCCATCCATCCACTTACAAGTGCAACATGAATGATTGAGAAGGAGAAAAAGCTTCGCATACAAATTCATAACAAATCCGCAATGAAACATACAAAAACAAAAATAATTTTAATTAAAACTTATCCCTGAGTAGAAGTAAACGAGGTAATTAAAAAGTGTAAGTACCTTCATTCCATTGCATTGCATTGGTATGGTTTGATATGACGGGTACGACTACGACGACGTTGGTCGAATAATGTTGTATATCCCCCAACACCCCAACACAGCTCTTCTTTCAGCAGGAAAACGTACCCAGAAGGGGTCGGGTGGTAAGAATGCAGAAAACACGTCGCTCTCTGTTGGTCGTTCAGTTGTGTTGTATGTGTGCTTGATTATTCATTCATTTCATTTCATTTTATTTCATTTCGCTAGCTTTAGTCTAGCTTTGAAATCATTTAAAGAAACAAAAACAAAACAAAAAAAAAGGGAAAAATCCAACACCACCCTCTCTTAACCATCTGTAGTGGTTCTGGTATTTGCTTGTGCATCGTTGATATTTGTGTGTGAAGGCATTTGGCTTTTTTTTTTTAATTTTTACGAACAGAATCAGCATTCAAAGAAGAGAACAGAAAAATCTCCTTGTGTTCAGATGATTTTTCCGTAACAGATTTTTCATTCAACTTCAGCCGTCGGTTATGGCTTTTATTTTTGTTTGGAGTGCAGTTTCTCTCTCTCTCTCTCTCGTTGGCTTTCTCTTTGTAATTTGCTTTCTATTTTTTATTCGGCCTTTCGTTCGAAGTTTGTTCTTTGTGCCACTTCGTTGCAATGGATGGGTATTTTTCAGCTTCGATTGACATCCATAGATAAACAAATACAAATAGTTGACTATATTAAAAAAAAAGATACTCAGATACAGTTGTTTTCTGCACTTATATGTTTATTCTGGTCTGGTTTTAAGTGACGGTAAATAGTTGTGCATGGGGCATAAGTCAACACGGGAGTTAAGAAAAAGTCAATTTGTCCATTACGCTTGTGAACTTGTATGGCTTCTATTGAATTCGAGGTGCTGGTGGTGGTATACGTTGCAATTGTTTTGGCAATGCGCATTGGAGGGAAAAAATGTTACGTATACGCCTCGTTGACCGGTGGAGTTTTTTGATTTTGCTTTCTTTAAAGTTGACAGGACCTTTTCCGATTCACACGGAGGTGTTTGTTGTTTTATTTTTTTTTCAAGACTGATAATCATCAAAGGGTATAACACTGCCCTCACAGCTTTCCAATTTTGTCAATCAGAATTTTAGGTATCTTTGTATTTCTAAAATGTTGCACTTTGATAGTAAAAACATTGTTCCATGGATGTTTGCGCATAGGGGTGCATTTCCACTTTTTAGGAGTGTCATATAAAAAAAAATATGTCAATACCTTAAGGGCTATTACTTCAAAACCGCTATGCATGGTTATGGGAAATAGAAAATAATTTAAAACATGTTTCATAATATTTTGATTTTGGTGACGATTTAAGGGCGGAAACCCCTTCATTCATATTTAAAATACGTTTAGGCAAAAACTAAAAACCAAGAAAATTACATTTGAAATGAAAAGCTGAAAAACGCAGTCGTAAAATTTAGCTGGGCTTATAAAAGGTGATTTTTTTTTAAAAATCGAATAAAACATTCAAATTTGCATCAAATATTAAAATTTGTTGTTGAAATCGATGAATAGGGCTTTGTCATTTACGTTTGAAAGCCAACTTCATGTAAACGTTGTCCGCGGCTCCGTTTCAAATGATCCATTCGGGAGATGCAATTTTGCGCCACTTTTTCAAGCATTTCGGCCTGTATTCCACGAATTTCGCGTGTTATGGTATCCTGTAAGGCTTCAATCGTATTCGGCTTGTCCACATAGACAACGACTGTACATAGCCCCACAAGAACCAATTTACAGGGCCTTTTGGAGAGATAAGCTGCTCACTAAATTAATTCCTAAATATTTCCATTGTTTCACTAGCTGTGCCGCATGTGGCACCGTCTAGATGAAACCACACGTCAACCAAGTTCAACACAGCCAACTGGGGCAAAAAAAGTCGCGTATTATGGCTCGATATCGTTCGCCGTTGACGGTAACGTTCTGATGATGCCACCAGCCCACAAACCACACCAAACTGTCGTTTTTTCGAAATGCATCGGTAATTCTCGTATGACATGTGGCTGTTCATCACTCCAGATGCGACAGTAATAAATTTCAAAAATTTGCAATCGTAAGGCTTTCCATCATTAAATGGCAGAGTATACTGAAAACTTTTCACTTTGACAGATAACGTTTGGCGTTATTACTTACCAGTGCTGCCAACCTGAAAAACTTAACTCTTAAAAAATCACCTTTTAAAAACACACATTATTTACATATCTACAAAATGTATTAGGTGATTTTATGTCTTTTACTTCTGAAGTTTTATCACTGAGAGTAGTTGTACCTCAAAATTGTGAAAATTCACATGAACTTTATTTAACTTGAGTTAGGGTGATGGTAGACCCCACTACTGTTACGCGTTTTCCTCGACTAAACTATGGCAATATCTATTTGCTTAAGTTTTTTCTTGTAGCTGGAAAGCTGTGGTCTTATATTTATGAATATTATGTATTGTAAGAAGAGTTGCTCTTATTTTATTAGTCACCGTTGTATGTGTAATCATCATTTTTTGTTAGGGGGCTTAAATCGCTATTTAAGGTCATTGTGATGGGAAACTGAAGTTAATCAAATACATGTGGCAGCAAGTTTTGTACAGGGAAGTATTTTTGTTTTTGAGATGGATCCCCTTCTCTTCCTTCCGCCACACTTAGCTTTAATGCAAATATTGTAACCTTCAGTAGGGTATTAGTCGACATGTGCTTTAACCTGCCCGTGAATTCCAACGAGTTCCGTCAGTTCTTCAACATCTTGGAAGAAGTAGGTGAAGGGACAAATGAATGGGCAGTGACAGTGACAGAGATAGTGAAGTGTGTCCTCGTCTCTTACATAGCCTTTGCGTGTGTCCTCACATGCTGAAGCATCTTCCAGCTAAGAAGGCGTTATGTTTTTATACTGTAAGATCTAAGTGGCTTGACTTTCCGTGATAATTTCAATTTCATTCATTGAAAAGTATTTCCTTTTTGTCCATTACTCCCTACCGAGGACGGGTCAGGAGGTCTGTCAAAGTCCATGTAGTACCTACGTGAGCTGGATTCCAGCTGATTCTTGAAATGCTCCTTTCAGTATATTGATGCAAATATAAATCAAACTAGCGACTTGTTTCTTCTTCTTATCACACTAGCTTCTAGTGATTGTATTTTTAGGTTGCTTTCCCTGCGGCTTGCCACCAGACTATGTTACCATATGTTTGTTTATATTGTGTTCATTCACAGAATATGTTTGGCCTTGAGCCCCAATTTCAACCGAAGACGAAGACGGTTGCGTGCGTAGGCTATGCATTGGCCTTTCCTTACTTGTTCACTGACAATCAAATTCAAATTAAGTTTCCTGTTAAGGATAACACCCAAATACTTTGCACTCTTTGCCAACTTAGAAGATCATAGCTGATGGCCCCAATTGTGGGTGGTTCCATTTATTTATTTATTTATTTTTTTTTTTGGGAATTTACCTCAAGACCACACATTGATTTTGTACTATAAGTGTGGTTGCTTATGGTCGAAAAAAGCTTGCCTTGCGCGAGCTCTAAAACAACGTTGGGGTAAGAAATTATCATAACCCCTTTGTTTTAAATGACCATTGAGGACCCATTGAGGTGATTCAGTCAATGTTACAATTTCGTAATGTTAATGTTTCCAAATTTGTTGAATGCTCTTTCATTGTCTAAAAATGTATGAAATGCGAACCTCAAAAATAGCCCTAAAAACCCGTAGAAACAATATTATTACGAGAAATTCCTTGAAACATCAGAGTTGATTAATGTTTGTATTTAAGAAGTCCTTGCAGTCCTTTGCAATCACTGCTGTCTCGATGTAAACAATTTATTCACACTAATGCAACGTTTCCACCAAACTATAAACAGATATTATAGACAAAAGTTTCCTCACGTTTCCACCGGAAATATGGATATTAACATGCGGTTTTCTCTCAACCTGCTCTCTGGCTCTCGAATTCGCGCACAAAATGTCCAACATATGCTTGTCACGATACTTTTGACAAATCCAGGTCTGGTAAATACGTATTAAGTGTGTAGTGTGTTCACAATCCGATTATAACATGTAAACTTAGTTATTTTCTAGATTATTTTTTAATCTTGTGTTTAACTGATTAAAATTTGTATGGTAAATCTCGGGATTTAAGGAAGATTTAATCTCGTTTCACTACTTTGTGGAAACGTAGCAGAAGACTACTATTGTCACGTCGGTATTTTTTATGCGTTTACACTGACAATTTAAAACCGTATACCAACAAATTTAAGTATCCAATTGCCCTAAATGGTTTGGGTTCTATTTTTGATTAAAATGCTCTTATTTCTAGTTTCGATTTATTCCATTCACTCTCCCACATATTCTTTTCAAAGTATGTATCTAGAAAAACAGATTTCGAGGATTACGCACAGCTTATTATCGAAAACCAACAATAAGCAAAAGTATTCAATTACGAACTGCTCTTCTGTTTCGATTAGGTTTCCTTTGACAGGATTCCATCGCACAACAATGTCAAAGTAGAAATAGATATCAGATTCAATAAATAGTCACGTAGTGTGTCAAATAGCACAGGGGTATTTTGTGATTAGCACTTTTGAAATTAGCATAAGCTTGTAGTTGCTGTTTCATTGCAAAATAGGATAATTTATTTAATTGTTACAATTAATTTGTAATATATGTGCATAGGTAGATTAATATATGTATTTATCTCTATGTACGTATATGGCTGAAGACAAATGCTACGAAGGTATTGGTAGAAAGTAATAGCCTTATTATGATGCCGAAACCTTACACACTTCAAATTAATTTGCGAACTCTCACGCTTGCGCTCACACAAAACCGGCAATTTAGAGTATTTCCACGCCGACAAAATCACTTGAATAGTTGGTCTCACGCAAAATATAGATATCCCGAAAAATAAAATTTCTTAACTCGATTTTTTTGAAAAAACTCGGCATGTCATTTGTTTAGCCTCGTAGGCCTTCAAACTACTAAAGCAGGCCAAAGTCTTAAGAGCTGCTAATAAAATTTTATTTAAATTTAAAATTTGAGTTTCCGACTCAACAGATTAAATTATTTGTGGACATGTCATGTTCTAAGACGTGAGATTGAGGATAAAAGAAAAGGGTTACCATGTTTGTTCAACTGAAGAAATTTAATAGAGGATTTTATTTCTTTACAAATAATGTTCTTTGTAATTTCGTTTTAATAAAATATTTTGTTTGGATCTTGAGATATTTAATTTTCAAGCCAATTCCGTATTTCTTGTCCGTTCTTATTTCGAACCACTTTCACTTATCCAAAAAAAAGAAACAATACGCCATCTTTTTTAAGAATTTTTTTTGCGAGTTCATTAAAATTCACTTAAAAGTAAATGCTTATAATTCGCTGTAGCCACTTCGCTGTATCTTCACTTCGAAAATAAAACCTAGGTTCCGGCCATGATTTAAGTAAAATAAAGTGCACGACTGCATGACACAGAACTTTCTCGCTACATGATGTGCATTTAAATCGCCTAAAAAGGAATTTTCTCAAAACTGTGCGCGTTTAACATTTACATTAACGTTTAAATTTATCAAAATCGTTACTGCCGTTTTTTTAAAGAACGAATATAATTTAAATTTAAGAAAATCGTTAAACGAAACAAAAATTTAAAAAAAAATTATTTCAAAAGTCGAAGTACGCAGAATTCATGATAACCTCATATCAATTACCGTTTTTCGAATTTTTTGCCAAAAACTGAGTATGCAGTATTTTTGGTCCCGAACCAAGTATCCTTAGTACAAAAAAAGACAAATATCCTTTAAACCATTTTCTAGAAAAATAGTGATAAGTGATTTTCACTTATTTCAATTTGTCGCTCATGGCAGGCACCGTTATTTCAAAGGATAAAGCAACAAATAAAAAGACACCGCTAGATGTAACCCAAAACCTTATATACGAACTTTGAAGCAAATCCGTCAAACCGTTTCGCCGTACGGCGCCCGGAAAGACAGACAGACCGACAAACAGACATTGGTAGATTCACCTTTTTGGTCTTCTCTATAGTCGCAGTATCATCTCTCATACTCAGTTTAAGTTCGAAATTTCCGCACGATCGCATAACTTTTTCTTTAGTATACTAATGTATACGAGAAAGTTAAAAAAGGAATTTACTGCTACGCAAAAGAAAATGCCTTACCTTAGTTTCGTTTCCTTAATAATGCTGCCGATTCCTAGCATCACAATTTGACATAAAAGACACGAGAAGAGTAAGCCCATATTTTAAAGAAACAGATAACATGACTATGATTGCCTCTATAACCTGACATCACACACTTCTTTTTTGTTATGGTTTACACGATACGTTATTTTTTATGGTCACACGAACGTGTCATAAAAAAGAGTACAAAGAAGTTGCCGTCGACATGAATGTAAGATCTGATTCTTAAAACTTTGTCCATCTACATGTACAGCTGGCTACATTTAGATGGACGGCACGTTGGTAGGTTTTGAACTTTTGACAAATTCTACATGTCATAACTAGTGTACAACATTAGATACAAATTGAAGATGTTGCAACTCTCCAGACAATGATTGGTAGCAGAGCAACCCTATTTCTGATTATTGTCCATTCATCCCTATCGCGCACATCTGGAACCAAGCAAGCACTACAACAAAGCACAAAGTGTCAAATAAATTCAACTTGTCAACCAAAATCCACAAGAAAACTTATTTCTCCCACTAAACGTGTGCCATTTGATAAATTTTCATGGAATTGTTGCCAATATATATTATTTATTTTTGCTTTTCCTTTTCTTAGTGTTGTTACAACTACAAGACATACCACATCCACATATCGTGTGTGACAAATGTCCTTAAACAATAATTCAGTTCTTTGGAAGGAGATTCGTTCTTCTTTTTGCTGGTAGGATATAATTTTTGTTTCTGAACTTGCAAGCCCACATATTTGCGGTGACAGCGACAAAAAATAAAAATAAAAAAAAGACAAGATGGACAAGAAAAGGAACAAAATGAAAGGATATGTGGGTAAACACAAACGTATACTCTCGTACTCATGCACATATCCTTCATCTGTGGCAAGAATATTCAATTTGTCGCTCATGCATAAAACAAACGAAAGTGGAAAATGGCGGGAAACGTCCGCCAGGACATATACGTACTTAGGTGGTGTTGTGATTGTACGTAGTATGAGGATCGCATTTGTGAGTTTGTGTTTTTTTTTTTTTTTTTGTTAAGGACTTGTATTTTTTCAAACTGTTACTTAACTGCTTTTTACCCATGCGGTGTATGAATCTTTTAGGAGATTTTCCTGTATTTTGGTTTTTTTTCTCCGTGTTCCTGTGAGGAATATTCTTGCCATTGCCATTCGTAGTGCGTTATCCTTGTTTGGTTTTTTCTCATATTTTTTTTCTGCTTGTCAGCTTCTTCTGTGCGCTCAGCTTGATATAAGTTGGTGGTTGTTTTTTTTAAAAAAAAAAGATTTTTCTCTTTACGTGAGAGAAATGCGGTATTTCTTGCAAGTTATTTTGATAGTGGGCGAGATGAATGGTCCTGGGATATGAAAATGGAGATGGGGGAGACAAAATCTCCTAAAAGGTAGAAATTAGATGAGCCACCATCATGTTGTTAGGGAATATAAATTTTCTTTATTTTAAACATGAGCATGTAAAATTTCCGAATTGGGACGTTGCCTTGTTGGTTGGTTTTTTGTTTATTCACATCAAAGTGTGAAGGAATATTTTATGTAGGAGATAAGGGACATACTTAGATTAATTTGACGCTGGCTCGGTGTGAGTGGAGGGGATAAAAAGATTCACTTTTGGCTCGGGTGCTGGTTTTACTTGGCTAATTTGGATGATGTGTGCATAGATGTTGGAATATAAAGGTGTACGGCCTACATTATTATCAGTAGAGAAAAAGTTATCGCAATCGTGCTAAGACTCTAAACTAAACTGTGAATAAGATATGATATTGAGACTATGAGACAAGTGAAAAAAGTATGTATCGAAATTCAAGGTGTCCGGCGGGATACCCTGTTATATAACGAAGAGCCTTTAAAACTATCAGATACTCATCTGAGTTTCGAAGATAAAATACATTGGGTCCAGATGGCTTTTTCAGTGGAGGAGAAGCAGTTAATAGTCAACCAAGCTTGCGAGGAGTTCCTGATACATACGCATGGACATGTATGGGGGAGCAATAAAGAGTTAACAATTAAAGTCCATTCGCACCAGGGAACCATATTAGATCCTTGACAGTATATCGCTGTCATTAATTGTCTGCTGGAAGGAAAAGTGACGGACCTAAGTTATTAATATGCCGACGATGGAGGATTAAAATTATCTGTAACCAGCAGTTGATGTTAGGTTGAGGTTAAATCGAAAAAGACAGTATACGACCCACTGCAACCTATTCCAGACATTTATTTGAATAAAAAAGGGATTTCCAAGAGTGAAAAGTTTAAATATTTGAGATCTATGATCAACGGAACGTCTATGACAAAAATGTCCTCTTAGCTGAAATGAAGGCAGTTATTCGCCCGGCGCTCATATATGGTTCGCAATCTTGCACAATGTACTTTATGCGAAATTGACAGCAGCTGCGATGAATTACAAGTTCCAAGATCTGAGTAAGCCTTCACGTCCAAGAAACCATCTTGAAAGAAATTTGACCAGAACTGACTCATTTGGTCATTTGCCATTTTCAAAGTAGGGACCACACGTACCTCGTTAAAATGGCTTTGTTAATCAAAATTTCTATACAAGAGCGAATTGAAGAGCTAAATATGATAGATAAAATGTTTAGTTGGGAGGATATTTTCCAGGGAAAAATTTAAAAAGCTAGAGTAGCACTTTACTCTTGCAAAAAGCCATTGCGAACAAATGGGGCCTTTAACTTTACATTATACTGGCTATACATATCGACCTTAAGACCCTTACTAACGTATGGAGTGAGTGTCTAGTGACCTACTAGATAAAGCAATAAACTGCGATAAACTCTGCAAAATAATAAGATCAGCAATGACGAAGAACTTTGCTTGACTCCCTCCGCTGCACTGATCATTCTGTTCCATTCAACTCCCTCGATATCTTCAGTTGACAAGCGGCCCACGCGGCTGTTTGCCAGAGAGAACCAATGAAGCAATAGCCCACGCTTCCATTCATAATGAATTCCGGACCCTTCCAAGAAAACTTGACTACACCATTCCCCAACGGAGCCCCTCACTTCGGAGCTTGGGTGATTTTTATTTGAAATATTTCGAACATCGCATACTCATTACTTTTTCCAAATGACTCAAACTTTAAAACTCAGTTTTTTTCAGATTTTAAGTATTTTCAAATTCAATTCAACTTTGATTTACCTGCTCTTTACTTTTAATTTCATACCCCACTTCCTTCTTAAGTGAAAGCTTCAAACTTTTTTTCAGTTAATTGTTGACAAACAGGATGAAATTTCTTTAACAATACATATGCCAGCGAGGAATGAATGAACTTAATTTAGAATCATTCCACTCGAACTTGTAGTGGCCCACCACCACCCTCGGTTATAATTCGACAAATCCCCTTACTCAACGAAATTATCGCAACCTGAAGCAAAGCAATAGAATTACCATTTCCAAAAGGACTTGAAAATTAATCATAACTGTGTCGAGTACTCCGCCGAATCACAGTGGACCGGACTCACCTATTTTATGGTCATAAAAAATAGTTTAAATGTCTTTAAAATTAATTCTTTTCAGTAAGAAAATGTTATCAACTATACACACTATCACTGGTCAATCTTAATCTCATCACTGTAGAAGCCACCTTCAATGAATATAATATTGGTATTATCTAAGATAAAAAACTGACCTGGAACTCTCACATCAAGTCCGCTACGGAGCATGCAACTAGAGCCATTTGAGCCAGTAGCCGCTTATATGGTAGAACTTGGAGTAAATACATATAATGGTCAGAAATATCATCTCGTAGGTGGCTGTCTATTGTGCAAAAGTGCTTGAACGGACAAGCTGCAGCGTATTGCATGCCTCGGCATTACAGGCGCACTTGAGGCCATTGTTTGGCTCGCATCCTAACAGATATTCACGCAAGTCGAATCAATGCAACTCAAACACAATCAGGGAAATAATAGACCGTTCTAAATGGGTCAGGGGTATTCCGACACTGGATCCAAGATCGACTTATCTGGTACACCAACGGATCGAAAATGGAATCTGGAGTTAAATCTGCACTCAACACCAAAGTCTCGATACCTATGGAAATCTGACCAACGTGTTTTAGGCGTAAATCCATGCCATTGAGATTTGTGCAAATTTAATTTCGCAAAAGGAATACTTATCTTCTCATACAGTCAAGCAGCACTACAACTAAAGAAATTCTATGATGCTTTGCAAATCCTAGACAAGCTCAATATGGTCAAAATTGAATGGGTACTGGGCAATCAACGTATTGCAGGCAACTAATTTGCAGACAAGCTGCGTTCTTCGGTCCAGAACTCTATTGCAGAGTCAATTAAGCTGCTGCTTTAAGGCTAATTAGCGATTGGGACCAACAAGTGTGAAAAGTTCAATTATCTGGGATCAATGATTAACGACGAAGCAACCGTTGATGACGACATCAATCATCGTGTAAGCGTAGGATGTATGAAGTGGCAGGAAAACTCTGCCATCTTCTGCGACCTAAAAATTTCCCCTAAGCTGAAAGGAAGGCTCTACACCGCAGTTGTGCGTCCGGCGCTCACATACCGTTCACAATGCTGGACAATGTATGAGGGCAAGTTGACAGCAGCTGAGATGAAGATGCTTCGCATGACAGCAGGAGTAACAAAGCTAGATCGAATTAGAAGTTCCAGAATCCGAGGAAGCCTTCATGTCAAAGAACCCATCTCGAAAAAATTGGAGCAGGAACCGACTCAGTTGGTATTATCATGTGCAAAGGAGGGATCCTTCGAACCCCTTCAAAAAAACTATGGCAATTAACGTTCCCTTACAATCGCGTAAGAGAGGCGGGCATAAAAACTCCTGAATCACACAAATGCAGAAACATCAGCATTTGATTGGCCTCAATGATGAAGTGATCCAAAATCGGGAGGCCTGCAAATATTTTTTTAAGGTCGAACCGGCGAACCCCACAGGTATACCAGTAGGAATGCAGTGAAATGGTAGGGTTATAATCCCTATAATCCTGATCATAATCTCGTCGTTCAATGGAGAGAGGACAAGCGATTGGGACCAACAACTTCGTCTTAACCATTAGGAAAGAGTTGTGGGCTTAAGACAATATTTATTACTCCTATAAGAAAATCGTGTTATTAATGTAAGGAGAACATTAGGAATCTGGTTGGCTTCCTTGTTATAAGCCGCGTATGCGACCTTTTACCCAGTTTGTTAGAAAATGTGCCGAACCAAGCATTTTATTTGATGTTCAGATTGCTCAAATCATCTTTAATTCAACACTGGTTAAAAAGTACACACATTTTTCACCATCAAAAGATTTCTGTCCACTGTTTGCCGCATCGAAAGTCACATAAACTTCTATTGAGTGTTCAAATCGAATAAATGTCGAGTTCTCAAAACTTGTTAGCAGCCTGGTCTGGCTGACATGCCAAAGGATAAACGAACAACTTTCTCTTCGAGAAAACATCCTCACCCACAGCAAAGAGACGTTTATTATTTCCTCCTTCTGCCATCGTAGTTGTCAATATTTTGCGAAAAAGTTATTTCTGCTAAATTTGTGGACAACGTACGTATGTGATGCGTTTCTCTTCCGCAAATGGACTAAACACAACGGAAAGTAAAGTTTCTCCATTCCGCATCGGAAAGGTGTCTCGAAAGTGTTTACAAATGTAACCATCGTCGGAGAACATACTCTGCCGCCGTTGTTGGCGATATGTTTAAGGAAACTTTTCCCATTTACGATGTGTCCTCAAATTGAATACACTTCAAAAGACAAATGTTTTCCAAATGACTGAGATAAATCTTTAGAACGAGCTTCGCCGCGCGCGCTTGCCAGCCCAACAAGGAAGATGGCAACGTCAGCGGAAATACAAAGATATATGCGAGAGTTGTGGGGTAAAGGGTTTAGTTGTTGGTTTTCGCTATCAAATTCAAACCGGGAATACACCAAACATCAGGCGATTCTAATTTAAGGATACAAAAAATGATAAACAAAAAAAAAAAACTGATACCCAAAACCTGCTTATTTCAAAAACAACTCGTCTTTGCTTAGGGACGAAGGAAAGCAGGAAATATTTGAATCCGATTAACATGGTTCGGTTGTAGTCGCTTTTTTGCGGTTTGGTTAGACTGAAGGCGGATGGAAACTTTTCAAAGTTTTCATTAAATTCGATTTCAATAGATTTTTGCGATAAAGTTTCTACCAAAGTTTATGTTATTGGACAAGTTATATCCGAAGAGCCGACAAATCTCTGTTGTTGGTTTTTTTTTCTCTCTCTTTATATTCAGAGGGATGATTCGGAGCATCCTGCTACAGCTGAGGCAACAAACATAATCAACTTTGTCCGTAGTGTGATTAAAAATTATTTATGTGAGCGTCGAGTAAATAATCCCTGATAAGGCTTTCGAAAATGAGTCGATTGGCCTTGCCTTTGAAGTATAGGATGGAAATGTTTGTTGTGTGTTTGTGTGTGTGTTTCGTTTTAATTGGTTTGGTCTGTGAAACTGGGATTATCTGCTGCGCTTTAAAATTATTTATCGAAATTGCTCTGGGAATATAAGAAGGAAATTTGGATCAATACAGGAAGGTTGGTCATAAAATTTAATTTATGTAATTGTATATGAAATATCTGCGGATAAGAATTTTTTTTTCATATTTAAAGTTTGGTTTTATAGCAATCCACAATTTATTGTTTGAGGACATGTTTCGCAGACTAACTGGCATTAGGATAAGTTTTATGATTTATTCGAAGTGCTCAAATGAGTTGTTGGGATTTATGAAAAGTTAAAGCTGTTTTATTTGGAGATGTATAGCTCTGACCTCCCTCTACATATTATTTTATGATGTCCGAGGGGCAGATTTTAAGGTCTTTTTAGGATTTCATTGTGTTTTTGCAGATCAAAACAAATTCTTCACCACGTTAAGAAACGTTTATGGCTTTAAATTTATGAATCACGAAAAATAAATTCTACAAGTCTTAACACTACTATCTCAAATAGAAGTGATAAATGATAGGCAAGATGCTTGTCTAATGAACAGTACCAACAAGTTATAATGGGATATATCAAAAGGGACTTGACTTTGAACTTTCATTTTGAACGCACACTTAAACCAATGACCAACTGTCAATGTCAAAACATTCAGTAAAAACACATATATCTACATCACATCTACATATTCACGAAAATTCTGAGTCGATGATGAAAACTTTAAGAGCTAATTTTATCGTAAAAACACCATCGTCAACAACGGCACCGAAATTTCTAGGGTAGACATCATGACTCTCACTCACAATTGATTGTTTACCAAGTGCCTTGTAAATAATAATCACTGAATACGACATCAAAATGATTGCTAATAAAAATAAAGACAGAAGCTCTGGCTACTCAATATGAAATGTTGATCCCGAATAAAGAAGCAAAGAAAGAATAACTTCACACGAGTTTAATTAAGGTGCGATCAGACGGTCATCCAAACTTGTCATTTGGACGATATCGCGTTACTATGACGTAGAATTTGTACTAAAGTGCTCATCCAGTGTGGCATGTCACTGAACGTGTCAACCGAATGACAAAGTCTCACGGGTGACATCGCTCCATTTTTCACCGTGTCATCTAACATCGGATGACACGTTTGCATCTTTGAAAGTTCATGTGAAAACACTTACACTCGGATGACCTAACGGAAGACAATGTGTGATCGATTTTCATCTAGCAGATGATACGCCCGCAGATGACGTACAGATTACACAAGATCTCTGACGTCAGCATGTCATCTGGGTGACAAGTTCGGATGACTGTCTAATCGCACCTTTAATAATGATGCAATTTTTAAATGCTTTTAGTGAATCAATGCAGTATTAAGATCATTCAAAAATTAAACCACCCGCATTTGATTGGCCTAAGCCCAAATGGGAGGCCTGAAACCTAAACGGTTTGAGTTTCATTTAAAAAAAAGAAGAGCTGAATAGTAATGAGCATTTTAAGAGAATTTTTGGAAGACGAATTTCAAGAGCAATAATTAATTCTTGGCTTTACCTGCATTTTGTAATGCTAAAACAGCATTTGGGAAATACTTCCTTACTCTCTGAAGATAACTCAACTTCCCAGTACCAAATTTTGTAGATAATTCGGTGTTTTTAGCAAGAAATTTGGAGACAATTTTGGATGTAATAAAAGAGCTGATCCAGCATTCTGTAAGAAAAATGTTTGATCAAGTTACTTCAGCTTTTTTGATGATATTTGCTTTGTCCTTCTTGACTAAGAGTCGAACATTTTAAATTCATACTTGGGTTTGTTTTTGTCTGGTGATCTCGTCAAAATTGTATTTAGTATAAGTTGTTGTTCAGAAGAGGTCCTTATTAAAGAGTTTTTCTCTTTTAGAGAAAGAGAACTTTAAATTAAATAAAACACAGAAAAATGTTCAATATCAATCAAATTATCTTTTTTTTTAAACATAATTTTATGACATTAATACTGAATATTATTGAATATTATTTCGAGGATGTGGCTTGTGCGTACATGTCTTAATTTGGAGGACCCAGTTTTATACAATATTCGCAGTGATTCAGGTTTTAGTTCAATTATTTCTGTGTTATCGGCGTAAAAAATGCGATTTACATATCTTCAAAGAAGAGAGGCTATTGGAATGAAATCGCACTAGCAAAATGGCCAATTAACAGTGACAAGTAAAATGCCCTTTCAGCAAATTAATTTTATTGCGCGCTGTGTGGCATATAGCGCCGTCTTGCTGAAGCTGCATCCTGTTTGTAAACAAAACTTGTACTATATCACGCAACAAAATTTTAAAAATTTCCGGATTCAACCATGACTTACTCCGGCGAGAATCTTTACATGTTGAATTGCCGAGAACTGCCAAATTGATTGTGACGGAAAACATTGTTGCAAATATATTTTCTACTTACTATTCCTTTTTTAGAATTCGAGATAATTTTAATAGTAATATTAATATTCACAGATAAACAATATTGTTTTGAATGAAAAAAATTCTCTGACATTAATCCTTGTGAATTCTGAACATACATAAATATATTTTATTCTTACTGGACGAAGTTGAACCCTTAAGCTCTTGTCGAAAATGAACGTTCATTTTTCTTGCTTATTACGAAATATGACTATGGACAAAAAATGCAACAATTTTAATAACTGACATTCACATGACATTTTTTAATTGATGGTTTAATTCCCAGATAATCCTTTTCCAACAGTGGACAGCCAAGACCATTAAGAATTTCTTCGTATGGCGGATTTTTTAACTGAAATACTTTTATAATGATTTCGATTGATGGATAACGACCTAATTGGCATTTTTCAACTGTCAGAACTGTACAATATTCAATATCAAAGGATGATGTTTTGCTGTCGAAGCAATCACTGACAAAGTTTATTTGTTAATCTCGAACGTTTTTTTTTGTATTTCCAAGAATCATCAGGGGCGAATTTCCTTCTCGGTAACAGGCATTGAAAGTTAATTTATTATTAAAGATAGGTAGTGGCTTCAGTAGAACATATTCAAAAAGTGGAAGTGAGGTGACCCCTATAATCGTTAAACCTTTTAAACCTACTTTTTAACTTTCTCGTATACATTAGTATACTCAAGAGAAAGTTATTGCGATCGTGCGGAAATTTCGAACTCAAACTGAGTATGAGGGATGATATTACGACTATAGAGAAGTCCTTATGGATCGGATTTGCTTCAAACTTCGTATATAAGGTTCTTGGGTTACATCTCGGGGCATCTTTTTATTTTTTGCTTTTTCTTTTGAAAGAATGTGGTCCCAAGGATTTCGGTCTTTTTTTGTACTAAGGATATTTGAGATGGGGTCAAAAATTCTGCATACTGAGTTTTTGGAAAAAAAGTCGATTAACGTTTATTTATAAAACGGGCAATATCTACAAAACTAATAAAGGGAACTTCAAACAAAAATATGGTTTTTTTTATACTATAACCTTGAACAAATTTGCATACTTCGATTTTTGAAATAATTATTTTTTAATTTTTTTTCATCTAACGATTTTATTAAATTTAAATTAAATTCGTTTTCTCAAAAACGGCTCCAACGGTTTTGATATTTTTTTTGTATTTCGCATACAAAATGTGTATTTGGTCGTGCACTTTATTTTATCGTGAAAAACATATAAATTTTGAATATTGATGAATGTAATATGGCAACAGTATTTGGATGGCCCGCTTCGCGGGTTTAAGGCAACTTCGATGCTTCGCTCGGAGTACGTGGTTTTCATCAGACAGGCGCCTATGGCAGTGTGTCTCGCAACACTCACCGCAAAATAATGAATAAAAGGACGATTTTGAAACTTCCTCCGGTTTAATAAAAAAATTCCTCAAAATTCAACAAAAAACGAATAATTCCTTATAAATTTCCCAAAAGAAACCTTGCTGTGGTATCTCTGAAACAAAGAGAAGTGTAAATAATCCCTAAACAAACCATAGCTGCATTTCGACGAACACAGCCATACCTCCATATTTTTCTGTCATTTTAGTGCACAAAGTGTACATTTTAAATCAATAATTTTATTATAAATATCTGTCTCCTCACATTCAGATTTTGAATGTGTTATTTTGAACAGTTTTTCTATCGAATAAATGTATTCGTTAGTGCAAATTCCTGTTACCTGAAAGAAAGTTGAGCCAAACATCGGTACACCACCAAAGTGGGTTTAAATTCTACAAATTTGTTTCTCTGAGATCCAACGTTTTCCGGATATTGTATTGAAAAAATAGAATAACTCGTCACATATGCTCTATCCTCAAAACAATATATTTCAAGAAAATGGAATCTGCAAATTATATGTCTTGATTTGAATTTAATGTTTGCAGCAACATATCGGCTGAGATAATAACCCCCCCAAAAAATCCATTTTATATAAATTAAATAAAATAAAAATCTCTTCAAACAAATATTTGCGCCACGAATTCCTTTCCTTTGAGAAACTTTTTCGCTTTAAAAGGAAATAACTCTTACTCCATTAAAATGTATTTCAACGAGTACAGATCCACCACAGCGAACGAGCGCGCAGATGTCAATGCCCTTGCGAGTCCTTAGATCAAATGAAAATTGACTTAACTCGCAGCCAAACAAACACACTACCCACCCACGATTCATTTCACAATTTACATAAAATTAAAACTAACAGAAAACTATAAAAAAAAAAGAAATGATTAAATCCCTGCGGTGATTTCCAAACTGAAACAATTACAGGGAGCAGCAGCAGTATAAAACACAACAGAGCCTTGAGGGGAGAAAATCACCAATTTGAAGAATTCCCTTGGAATAAATATGAAAAAAGTTTTATTTTGTTTTTAATTTTGTTCTGTCTTATTTTAAGTTTATTCCTGTTGTTTTGTTAATTTTTTTTTCTTGCTTACTGCAATCGTCTGCTGTTCAGTGAACTCCTCTGTCAGCTTGCTGCCTGCCGAATGTGTCACAGGGCGGTCATGTATATTTGTTAAAATGTAAATAATTAACATTTTCATGGAGAAGCTACAAAGTTTCGCCAAGTGTATGGGTAGCTGAATGTGTATTTGTATAATCCTTATAGTCGCTTAATCCGGCGACTTGGTTGGGATTACATTACGCGATGCACAACCTCCATTTCCCCTATAAACAGATAAACAGGAAAACCTTCCTTTGAGGGCTTCCTTGCGCCATGGCATACTGGTACTTTGGCACAAGGAGCTTGCACTTGGTTAGAGCGTCCTGTTACTGTTTGCCAACCATCCACCATCATTCCGCCCGCCAAATGGTAAACGAATACAACGACAACCTCGACAACGATGACAACAACGACAACGACGATGATGATGAAGTTTACATGTACTCTTTCTTCCTTTTGCACTATTTGTACAAACTACAAAGTTGTTGGCAATTGCGGCACACTGAGGTGATGCAAATAAATAAGGGGCAAATGTAATTATTTTTATTTTGCTGAACGCATTGAAAGTTCAGGGACAATGTATTTTAATAGAGCTAATAGGTTTTTTATTTTGGTTTTTTATTTGTTACCTGCCACGAAAGACCATGGGATACATTTATTTTTTAGTCTATTCCTGATATGATTAATAAAGAAAAGTAAGTCTCACCGTGCTATACATAAGACCTCATCGAAATTAGGAATAAAACCAGAGCTCTTTTCAAGGCGGCTGAAGATATAACCATCCGTAATTTTTGCATCACCTTGCAAAAATTCGGTGTATGTTTGCTGTGGCTGCCGAGCTTTGTATTGCACCGCGTATTTTCTTGTGTCACATAACCTAGTTGGATCAGTTTTGCTGGAAGACTATCAGAGCTGACGGCCTTGTTGGTCTTAAACTTTTTTATAGCTAAGCCAACCTGTTCTTTAACAGGTGGCGAGACTGGTTCTCCATTGACTGCAACTTAACTTTGTGATCTATGGTTACCTCGGCATTGGGAAATTGATGCATTACCTTCTGGGTGATGAGACATTTCCAATTATGCTCCAGAAGGTAAAGACCGTCGAACTTACAAACCTGTCTGGAATTTGGCATCATCCCAGAAGCGTACCGTGCAGTAACACGGTTTTTATTCCCAATTCACAGTAATCCAGCCCCACTCATACTAAGGATTTACCTTTTTAACCATGAAAATCTTTAAAAATTCATGAACACCTTCATTCAAAACTGACTAGATAACAAACAACCCAATTACCACTGCATCTATCCATGAAGTCGTTAGCACTATTGAAAAGTAATTTAAGGACGGAATTTACGCCACAATCGTTTCTAGACATTGAAGAACTACTGCAGAGTTTCAGCCTTAACCAATCTCTTATTAATGAGCATTCACAATGAAAGGAACATTAACCTAAATCTTGATGGTATGCCAAGGCAAAATTATCTGTCTATACTCGGGGTTTTAGTATTTAATGAAATATTAATGAAATTAAAAATAGAGGGAAGTTAAAGAATTTGCCTCGGCAGACGATATCGTATTACTTGTGGCAGACAAATTTGTATCAACCATTTGCAATTTTCTCTTATAAAGCTCAATTAATATGCGAACAAAACAGTGCGGTCTCGGGAAAAAAAAATGACTGAACCTGTGCTATTCGCAAGCAAGAGGAATATTCCCCAATTCGAACTACCAACTATTAAGCAGATGCGCCTGAAGGTGGGGTACGAAATATAAAACTTAATTAATTACTAAATGAAAGAGTAGACAAGGCGGCAAATACGTTGTCTGGTGGTAAGCCACGATTATAGCAATCAATCTCATGTCAATCACAAAGATATTAAAAGAAACAGCTAGTGCACATTGTGTTCTTCGGCATCATGGTAGGTTTTTGTTCAACTTCTGTTGGCAACAAATCGAAAGTGTTTTATCTAAGCTTAAGATATGGTATTCGTTTTCCTTCATATGACTACCGCACGCTTCTTTGGATGCAATTTGGCATCAATATTCCATGCAAATACATGTCAATATTTCTACCCACATATCAGTACTAAAATTTGAAAATAATTAGCAGAAATCATCCAAAAAAACAGCTGGATTCCGAATTTCCAAGAACAATGTGTTGACTTTAAACAAATGGATACGAAACAATGTTTATTCTGAAAAATCATTCGGTGTTGATAGCCGATAGAATGTTTTATTAACTGGTTCCATATGCCACAAATGTAGCCATTTGGGTTAATACCGTGGTTATGGTTGTTTCGGAAAAAAAATATTATGTACTTTAAAAAATATTATATATTATTATCTGAACTCTGTCGCAACTAAACAATTTTCACAGAATCAAAAGCATTCACCTCCAGTTGGCATATACAATCACTTGATTGCGGTAACACACCAAACCGCCCAAAACGGAAAAAGTGGGGAAATGTCAAATCGCCCAAAATTTTATGATTTTGTAATTTTGAATTTTTTTTGACATTATTTCAACAGACCAAAATATAGAAAAGGTTTTTGGGCGATTTTATGTTTCGGTACAAAAAACGTTTAGAAAGTCATGATTTTTTAAAGAAGACTTTTGTTTACATTGATTTTTTTCATGCTTAAAATCAATTAAAGTCACGGCACCCATGTCATAACTTATATATATATTTGGCTATTTTTATGTCAAAAAATTGTGGTAATCCAAAAGGAATGCCATATTGAATGTTTTCCTTTAGCGAAACAATTTCAATGATAAAAATACTTTAGAAATAACCAGAGAAAACTCTAAATTTTCTTCAGTAGGATCTGATGCAATTATTGATACAAATTTGTCATTCAAGTTTTTAAGCTAAACTCCAATAAAGATTTATATTTATTTGGCGGCGGTGCAAGATCGAAACAACAGCAGTAGGCTGGCAACACCACACATTACAACAACAGACGATAGAAGCCGGCTGACGACAGCTAATAAAAAACGAGACGCCAGGTTTTCTATCTTCTTCTTGGTTAAGAGTTCGACAGCGATGCATATTACTTGTACTCAGGATATATTTTTAACTTTCTCGTATACATTAGTATACTAAAGAGAAAGTTATTGCGATCGTGCGAAAATTTCAAACTCAAACTGAGTATGGGGGATGATATTACGACTATAGAGAAGTCCAAAAAAGTGGGTCCGCCAATGCCGTCCGTCGGTCGGTCTGTATGTCCGGGCGCCGTAAGGCGAAACGGTCCGATGGATTTGCTTCAAAGTTCGTATATAAAGTTTTGGGAGTTACATCCTGGGGGCATCTTTTTATTTTTTGCTTTATCGTTTGAAATAACGGTACATGCCATAAAATACGAAATATAAATTTTCAGTTTAGATAACCAGACCGCGATTTTAATTGATTTTAGTCATGAAGGGAAAGAAAAATAATTTTAAACAAAAAAACTTCATGAAAAATCATGGGTTTTCCATGGTAAATATTTTTTGAAAGAAATTTTAACGATCACCATTGAAAAGGCCGCCGTTAAAAAAATAGGAGGAGGTTGTCTTGATTTTTTTTTTCGTCCAATTCATCATATGGCAACAATTAAAACTTAGATATCGAAATAGCTCAATTATATCGAAGGGCTAGGTCGAAGTGGAGGTTGCAATTCCAGAGCTGTTTGTGGTGTTTTGTTAATTTCTCTTCTTGTTAATTCTTCTTGACATATACTTTTCTCCACTGGGACTTGAACGTGATAATCAATTTTCACACTAGAAATTGTGCCACCAAATTTGACTTTGAAATTTTTATATAAGTTTTAACAAAAATCTCGCGCTAAATCGCGCTGCATTTCATATAAAACCCTTTAATCGTTAACCAACCCCACTGAGCATTTCATATAGTAGCGCTTCCTTCATTCTTTCCATTGCCATTACCATTGCCATTGCCATTGCGATTGCTCCTGCAGCAATTTTGCAGTGAAAATTCGCTTATAATTGGATTTCATGTTATTCTAGGCGCTACCGGTAGTTGTTCGAGATGGGTAAACAACGCCGCACCGCTTCGGTAGGAAATTGCTCTGTTGAAATTGAATTTTATAAAATTCCAGACTTTACGAAATGACATTAGCTAGCCTTCGCACCTTCATAGCAAATAAACACATAAAAAAAAACCAAAGCCCCACCACGTTCTAAAGCAACATACTTCAACAATCCACTCTACAACGGCGCCGGTGGATAAACAAACAAACCAGGTAACTAACTACTCGTACTCGTATCTCTTCAGCCAAATGGTGAATGTCGTGCACCTTGTGCTTGTACATTGAATCTGTGCTGGTCTACCCATGCCGTTGGACAAACAATGTAATTACAGCCAAACCGTGACACTGAGCGACAGGGATGGTGTCCGGACTCCGGACTTCGGAGCTCAACACAAGCGAGTATAATCAAAATAACTATTTCCAAAACAATCTTAATTTTCGCACAAGGACTTGTTGTAACTCATTCTTCGGTGCTCTTCGCTTGCCAGTTAAATGAGATTTCATTTCCAGACATTTAATTTTGAAGATTTGACAAGCTAATTGCGGACGTATGTATGTACATCTACATCTATAACAACGCCAAAACCTTTCCTAAACAATCGAGCAATAACGAATGAATTTCGCCCCGTAGCCCAGGATAATAAATGTCAAAGTTTGCACACCCCTTCATTTCCATCCGTCATTCAGCACACACAGACAGACCAAACACAGCCGGGTCGACGTCATTGGTAGAATCCATGGTGGAACTTTCCCATTGGAACAAAAAAAAAAACGAAAATCGAACTCAAAAGTGCCGCTTGGCCTCGAACATGCTTAAACGGTTCAGCTCCAATTTTTAGGTCACCTGAATACGAAATGACCAACTGGGTGACCAGGCAGAGGAACTTAACCACCAACCCAACGGAGAAGTTTTTAACCCGACTCCGGCAGGGTGTTTGGGGGCCATTTGCATGCTGCAATCTGACTGAATTTCAACCAAACACTATGTCTTTTGGGACAGATGGATTGAGATTTGCAATTTGGAGGTCGAGCAACTTAATTGGATGGAGATTCTCCATCAATGTGCATGGTACATGTATGGCGGCGGCGGTGGTAATGTTGGTGGTGAGGCGATTTATGAGAGATGGGTGGTTGGTCTGGCACCACACGAATCAGTATATGTATGATGAATTAATGATGTTTATCCTTCGGAGAGATGGGTGAATAAATTATTGAAGTTTCGATAAGGTGGAGCCAGACAAGTTGGAGTGAAACAAAGCGGAGACTTGTAATTAATCAGGAAACTTTAGTACTTAACCAATTAAAGTACTAAAATTACAAAAGTTCCTAATAAAAGAGGAGGTACCCCAGTAAATGTTCGCCCGCCCCGAATTATGTTGCTTGAAGGGAAGCTTTATGGTTTAAAGTTGTCCTTCCTTGGCCATTGCCTGCTTGAGGATAATTGTCATTTTTATTTGGTCTTCGCTGTGAGAATGGCAGTTATTAAAAGCGACATTTCAAGTCGGATTCTAATTACGAAAACATCTAATTACTTTTCGTATAATTACTACTGCCAAAAGAACGAACTCTCTGCCCGAGAGCAGGACAATGTTGTTTTATGTAAATATTTTACGATTTCAGCTAGATTTAGACATTTACACGGGATTACTCTTTCGGAACAATTTTATGGTGTAAATATTTTTTGGTAGGTCGGAATGTAGTTCTACGTATCTTCGCTGCATTTGAGCACGGGGCCTTCATTTTATAGTGGTAAGAATATTCATTGTATAAAATGTGATACAGTATTGAAGACCAGCATCATTAATTAATACATTTATTCGAAACAACCAAATTAAATAACAAATTATATTGTTTAACTTACAAATGATATTGAACATTCGTTAGGCAAATTTTTGAACGATGGAATTCAGCAAGAAACTGGAAGTGCTTTACAATTTGAATGAATTGCAACATTCTTGAAAACGATATAAAACATACAAAAGGACACCTCAAAATCATTAAAAAGTTTCAGTAAAGGCGTTGCACGGGAAATACTCGACTCAAAATTATTAAAGGCAATTTTTTATTTGTTTTTTGAAGAGCTGTATCTTTGTGAAAACTAGTCAAATCGAGATTAAATAAAAAGTAAAATTATTAAATAGAAAGTTCATGGGAATGATCGTCATGTCGAACGAGACAGGTAGATTTTATGTGAGTCATGAGTGAGTCGGAAAGTGGGTAGATTGCACCAAGAATCCACTGAAAATCCACTTTAAATCTGAATTCTCGGTGTAGGCATTACAGATCCAAACCATATCACTTTTGACAGAAATCCTCATTTGAGATTTGCGTTGGAAGAATGAAGACCGAATACAGGTACTAGAGAGCACAATACTATTCGATTTCCAAAGAGAAATTTTGTTTTGTTTCAGATTTCAAAGTTCCCCATCATTCCAACTACTTTCATTCTTATGAGTCTTTTTTGTGTGTGTAGCCACGACGTTCATGGAAATGCCTTTCTTTCCCATGAACATGTAGCTAGGCTCTTACAGCTCCAAGCTTTTAGTTACCGCCTTTTTTGATAGAACATTTGTAAACCGCATTCTAAGGGTATATTAATTTTGACACATAGTTTCTAACACCCCTTAATATTCGTCGTAGACCCCTAACCCCATTCTAAGGGTATACTAATTTTGACACATAGTTTTTAACACCCCTTAATATTCGTCGTAGACCCCTAACCAAATTCTAAGGGTATATTAATTTTGACCATAGTTTCGAACACCCCTTAATATTCGTCCTAGACCCCTAAAAGTATATATATTTATGATCAGAACCAAAACATAAGACTATTAAAGCTGGGAAGCTGAAATTTGGAACATGTACTTCCTAAATCCGCCCACTGCCACGCCCATAATTAAGAAAAAACCGTTTTAAAGTTGTAGTTGAAGAGATGGAAGGTTCGAACCTGAACATAATATGTAGGCAATGAACTCCTTCACAAGTTTACAAAGTTTTTGGCCACGCATTGGGGGCATATAGGGATATGGATCATACTGTTCGCCCCATGCGGACTGTAGCCTTTCCTTATGTTTTTGTAATATTTTTTTTCTTGGGTTTAAGTGTCATATTTCAAATTTTCAGTTAACCATTTAGTCAAACCAATAATGTCATAGTTAATCTAATGATAGTAAATAATAGGCATTATGGCATTATGGAAATTAACTAAAGCTACACTCGATTGTGATCTTAGGAGAATCGCTCGGGTGAGACTTAAGCGGGAGAATACCAGTATGGTCAGAGTTCCCTTTAATAATAGAAATGATAAAGTTCTAATATAGAGCTGGCAAAATTCTTACCAAATTCAACAAAAGTATATAGAGTCCGTCGGTTTGGCCGACTAAGATACCCTCTGCGTATCCGGAAAGCTCTTGACTATTTTCTCCAAGCTCTTGATGGGCGATCCAAAGCGTAATCAGTGAGGGGAAAGTTGTCTTTTTTCTTTGGACTGAGTATACGCAAAACTGTGATATTTACCAAGCTAATAAGAAGATGATGTCACAAAACTCTAAACTAAAAGCATAAATTATTTTGAAAAAGGCATTCGATAGACAATTAAGAGAATTGTTATGGCTAAGACAGCGAGGATTTGAAACCAACGTACCGACGATGTTGTATACATATGTGTGAGGGAGAAAAGTCAAAAGGTGGATGTCTCTCTCCCAGGTCTTAGACAGACCAAAATGGTCACCGAAACTTTCGAAACCAATGTCAATAATTTTTTCAATCTACCAAGGCACGATATGAAAAATTTAATTGGTTGCCTAACAGGTCACCACAGACTTCGATATCACATTGATAAAATGCACATAGTTGCCTCACCTGAGTGCCGATTATGAAGAAGATCTTGAAGAAGACGAAACTGCTGAGTCCTCGATTATCTGCTTGAAGAAAAAGTGACAAGCTCTAAAGTACATTAGTTATTCTTTGCTGACGATGGAGCCATTATAAGCGAGAATGAAACTTTCCTGCAACGATTATTGGATCGTTGCCTCTAATGCTAAAAGGAAGGTTTTACATCGCGGCTGTCCGTCTGGCACCCGAATAAGGTTAACAGTGTTAGACAGCGTGCAAAAAGTAAGAGGACAAATTGACAGTAGCTGAGATAAATTCGCTTTGCGTTATCCTTTCACAGCAGGTGTACCAAAATTTTAACGAAGCACTACCGGCTCAGTTGGTATTGTCATGTTTAAAGGAGAGTCTCCACGAATCAAGTTACCTTACCATGGCAAATGATGGCAAATGGAATGGCAGGGTTACCATTTTATTGAAATGTCTAAGAACTTATTTTTTCTTATTCGATTTCTGGCGAGGATACGAGAAAACTGATTCCGCTGATACTACTCATAATGATTAAGAATTAATCTTCCCCAACCATTGTACGTATGCAAAGATATTTTTTTGAAATAAATGAAGGGGACCTGCAGCTTGATGCTGATTTTGATCACCAAATTTAAGAACCATCTTATTCGCAAGCAAAGAATAAATTAAATTTGGCACTGACGAGGATTTGTCCCTGGGAACCCTCGCTTAGTAGCTGAACGCAACAATCATTGAGCCACGGTAATTAATCGCCCAAAGTTTTGTCACCTCCATTAATGTGATAGTCGCAATTCGTTTCGAAAAGAGTTTAAGACCAAACATTTTAGGCGATGTGACATTATTCGGATTTGTTTTATGAGTCAATTTCGAAAAATATCCGAAGCTAGAATTTATTAACAGATAATCGAGGAAGTCAAGAGCTCTCCTCATATAACAATAATTAAATTATCTCTGGCGGTCCAAAAGTTGTTGAACCCTTTTGCGCCACTGAGCGTCGTTTTAAGTTAACAAAGTAGCTTTCAATAAAGTTCAATTAGTATTTATTACCTCCGAAAACTTGTCTTTTTATTCTACGAAATGCGCTCCGCGAATGCAACTTCAAGAAACTACACACACACACTTCATAAAAAGCAATAACATCACTTCTCCACTTCACAGTCTACCATGAATGAACACATGCAGCATTACCTCATTGCGTTGTGTGTTCTAACGCACTAACTCTTGAGCTAACAAGGAACTTTTAAAATTAATACAATTTTCTTTGGGCTCTTCATTAGCATCCCTTCAAAAAAAAATATGCATACTTTAATTGATTGCTAAATATTCGTACTAAAAATTATATATTTCAACGAGTGTTCGACATAAAAACATAAAATATTTCGTTATCAATCACTGGCTGCGAACAAAAGTTAACAGCAAAAACGTTCATCACAAAAAGTTCAACGGAATCCGATTCGATCGCAATAGAATTTGTCCTACAAATCTGGACCAATTTGGGTGCTGAAGTAAAAGTTTTCATTAAATGTATTTAATTTACCGTTGCCAACTCTCAACAGTACCTTAAAACAAAACCGAAAGCCCAGGAATCTGAACGAATTTAAATAATGCCTTTACTTCAAAGTTTCAAGTTTCAAATTAGACAAATCTATTTATCAACTCGACTTGTGGTTAATTAACTTCTAATCAACGAATAAAATTTGTAAATGGCCATTAAAACTTTTCGCAACAATTTCGTTTATTAGTAAGTTGAACAGTTTATTATTCACGGTTCTTATGTAGGTAATAATTATGCTCAGACTATGGAATAGAAAGAAATCATATCCATTTACCAAATCCCATAAATAAACAAACAAAAATGAAATTGTCAACTGGAAAAACAAACCAATATCCCTACCCGTCTGGGTCATTAGACGTTTGCAAATAGCAATTAACAAATCGAAAACAACATGTCAGGACAACAGAATACTTTCGCACAAACACAGCGGTAATAAGCAAACATCGAATCAATGTTGTGCTCAAAAAATAACACGCTACGCTACGGAAAATACTTTTTCTCAATCAGGGTTCAAAGTGGGCGTAAAGACCATTCGCCTGCTTCAGCGTCGCACATAAAGGAATCCTCAAGAAGGAGGAAAAAATTATTTCAATTCCATTGAACTTCGTGATAATGATTATACTTGGTCCTTTTGACCACTCTTCGAGTTTTCCACTGCACTGTACCAGTAAATAAAGTAATTTACAATAATTGCCCCATTTGGACTAATTGGCTATTTGCTCTTATGATTTTGTTTCACCCCTGCCCACAGCATAAATCTGTGAACATAAAACCTCAACTCATGTGTGCGTATGAGTGCATCACATATTATCCTTTCGCTCGAATTCGTACTATATGTGGAACGTTCGCAGGTTTACGGACTGCTAAGTAGGCATCTGAAGCGAACACCTAACATAGCAAACATACATACATATATCTAGTAGAAAAACACAGCATCTGCCAATGGGCTCCCTCCACCATTCAATTTATCCAAGTATCTATATCAGCTCAGTTGGCAAATGAAGTTATCTCCTTGCGTTCGGCAGCATCGTCCTACCGTCCTGCTGGGAACATCGTTTTGAAATATTAACTCATTTTATGAGGGCCAAAAAGTTATTCCGGACGAATAAGTTTATTGCCCAATGTTACGTGAAGCAGAGACATTTTATTTGATGGCCAACGCGCGTTGTCCTACATGTACGGATCGTGTGCTGAATGGATGTGGTGTTGCCCTCTCAGTTATTCTAATTCTGAACGCCTTGTGAGTTGGTGTGCTATGCTCATTTTGTGGTCGATTCGATGACATACAACGGTTGCTTGCCATGAGTGTTTATCGTCTCACAATCGACTGAGTCCTGTACAAAGTTTTGCGCTTAAGCCATGTAATTTTCCCGTTGAATGCGTTCGTTTTGGCCACTGAGTTCGATGGGGTAAGGTTGATTGAGAACCGTTTCGGGATGCAAGATTAAGCTCCAGTCACGATGTTTCTTGAATAATTGTTATTTTTGGAAACGTGATACGTATGAAGAGTTATTGAATGCTCATCGAGTGCCGCAGAGTTTGACTTCATCAAGTTGCAAGGAAAGTTGTTCCATCACTTTTTTGAATTGCGCACACAATAGCGTCGAAATAAAAGTTTCAAGTACTCGCAAAAATCTACCAAAAGGTATAATAGTGCATGACTTGCAATTGCAACTGCCCCCCCCCCCCCTATTCTCGAATGACGGATCATGATGAACAATCAGAGGGTGTCGCAGCGCACGGGAGGAGTGTGGTAAACAATTTTTGGTTATTACCAAACTTTGGAATTTGCTGAAGGAGCACACTAAACGAGAAACTTTGAAAGCGTTGAAAGAAGTTTTCATCTAAGCTTACAATTTTCAAGTTGATTTTGGATAGCCCTGGAATGAGGGAATGAGTCTGTGAGTTAAGGAAATATGTAATATAATTATAGCTATGCGATGTAACGAGAATGCTCTAATGAAGTTTTATTATTTTCCGACCAACAAAAATGGCGCTTAGGATTTTCAGTACTGCTGATAATTCACATCAAAAGTTGTTGCTCTTTGGATGTAAAAATACTTATCAATGCATTTGGGAAGGAAAGTGAAGAGGGTATCTTTTGAATTGGAAAACAATTTACCTGGAAACATTGTCTAAGCTGAATATAATTTTCAAATGGAAGGATTTTCAAGGAGTTGGCTTATGGCATATAATTTATTTTAATGAGATTTTACGTTCAATATAAATCCACAACAAAGAGGTTTTGTTCTTGGTACTAACTACATAGTTAAACTAATTCCCCCTTCAACTATAATGTTTCTGCGATAAGTGGTTTACTGTACGTTGTTGTGAGTTACCGAGTATGTCAGTCAATTTTATAAACGAAAATGCAATTTTCTTTATCTTTAGATTTTCCGAAAATTAGGTACGTAACACGCAGGACGTCTTATGTGGGATACATCCACATCTTGGTATATTTTATAGTGATCACGGTTTATTTTCTTTTTCTTTCTTTCGAAAAAGCCCATTGTTAACTCTCCTTTCTCGAAGCACAACTAAAAGTATAAGAGTATACATTTGTTCCTTCAAGCCAGGATCGGAAGTTGTAGCGCTTTACTAGGGTAATTCTTTTTCGGATCTGCACTTGATTAAACTCTGAAGATAGTGCCCTCTGACTTGATATCTTCCCTAAAAAAGATCTGCTCAAGATTAAATGCGCTTTCCTGGATTGGTTCTGCCGGGATCGAGAAGGCAGCTACAGTCATATAAAATATTAATGCTTAAAGTCCGATAAACAGTATGGTATGTCTCGGATTGACATTTTTTTTTTTAAGAATTTACCTTCGTCTGAAAATTTGGTTTACGGTGGTGTCCCGGGCCGAAGCTACACTGATACGTGCCGATAAGTGTATTCCACAAAGTTTTGAGACGTTCAAGCAGTACGTTTTATATGATCTTATATGCGGTAGGGATCTGTTTCGATAGCTCTTGCAAGTGATAGGTTCGCCTTTCTTGTATTTGGCACATATAGAGTTGATGGTCCAATCAAAGGGCATGCTTTTTCCACCAATATTTGGTTAATGATTTGGGTCATACAACATCACCTCTGTATTGGCAGAGCTTTGCTGGTATAGACCATCATATCCGGCAGCATTGTTTTGCGTCAACATTTTTATAACTATGGAAGCCTCTGCAGCAATGGGTTTCTGGTTCCATATTTCTGGACGTGGGCCTCTTCATGTCCTATTACTCTCTCCCTACTAGGTACATCTAAATGCTGCGCGTAAGTGACTTGGTTTCGTTTGTTGTTTCGAAGAGTGTTTTACGATTCAAACCTACGAATATTTTGATGCAGTAGTAAATAGATGGGTGAAGAGGCTTAGTGGTTAAGTGCGTTGGACTACTAAGCAAGGGCGGAAAAATAACTCTTCGAATGTCTGACAAACATCCAAGAGTAAGAACGCTCATGAGAAGCTTTTCAAAAATAAATTGCCGTCCGGAATCGGCGTTATACCGTAGGTCCCTCCCAGTCGTGTCAAAAAATATATCTTGCAACCACAATGGTTTGAGAAGTATGGCTTTAGGTCCTGTAAGGGGCGTTTATGCCTAATATTGCTTATATTTATTCTTGGCTGCAACACAAGTTCCTATTCAAAATTCAAAAACAAAAAATGTTGGGGCCGTTTTCGAGAAAATCATTAATATTTTTTTTTAAATATTTGTATGGCAGCCGCCATTACTTAAATAGATAAAGCAAAACCAAAAACAACGACCGAAAACTTTACGAACTGTGAAGCGAATTCGTTTAAACGTTTCGCCAAATGACTTTTGTTCAGACAGACAGATCGACGGACGCCGTAATATCATACCTCATACCTAATCAGTTTGAGTTCGATGTTTCCAAACGATTGCACTAACTTTCTCTTTAGGAGTTAATAGTTGACGTGTTGCTATTTAAATTATTATTATAAACCAGCTGTCTACCCGTGCTTTGCTACGGAAATCTTTGAAATAGCTATGGTGTTTGATATTTGCAATTCTTTCTTTAAATGATCATTGGCCTATTTAAATACTTCTTGTCCACTCCAAAAGGTTTGTAATGAAATAAATCATTAAAGTACCCTTAAAATGTAGAAAGGACATATGTAATTTCACGTGGGTCGAGTTTGGAAATATGCACAAATATGAATGTGTTTTATTTTTATAGGTAGTGGTAGAGGTAGTGCAAAAGTTGCCCTCCGGTTGAAATTATTTTGAAAATGAAAGACTTTCGTCCTGCTTTTGGACTATGCTTTTTTGATGTATTTTGTTCATAAAATCTAGAAAATGATATCGGCTAAGTTACCGCCGCCAGAATTGATCCTTGGGCACGATTCATGGAGTTATTCATCACTCCAGCCAGAACTACTTAGGGCCCTCTCGCATTCATGAAAGACATTCTCTTTGAAGGCTTTGAAAGCTCTGTTACATCAAGCGAACTTGCCGGCCTGTGAAAGTCATCAAAACAAGAGTTCGAACTCGTCAGTCATGATGATTTTCAATGAAAAGTTGTCTCCCTCGCGTTCTGATTACTTCACAAATGTTAAAGTTGAATTTAAATTTGCCGCTATTTGCAAAAATGTATATATCATCTTTCGATAGGGTAATCACTTTTGGGCCACCTTATGATTGCCCCCTCTCGTATTAAGAGTAAGAGGAGACTCTTTTCAAAAATTGCAGAAGCACTTGTCTAATTATTTGTTGTCCTTGAAACACGTGCAAAGTAAAAAAAATGTGTTGTCCGTGCATACGCTTTTGCCCCTCAAATGGGCAATTGGGACAGATTAAAAATTTAATGAAACACGAGTCCAATTATTTTCATACCCCATCAGCATGTTAAATTTCATTTTATTATGTTCAGCGAATATGGAGTTAGGGGCCCTAAAACAATATGAAATTGTAATGGGGCCCTATAATTCTGTGTCAATGTTTGCATAATTCATTCATTTAATTTAAAAAGGTACTTAAATTACGTCTACAGCGTTAAGATGAGACGGTCATCCAACTTGTCATCCGGATGACATCCTGATGCCACTATGACGTAGAATTTATCCTAAAGTGGTCATCCCGTCTTAAAGAAACAATTTTTCTGACGTCAGTATGTCATCCGGATGACAAGTTTGGATGACCATCTGATCGCACGTTAAGTTTCATAACTCAACCATCAGCGATATGGGCTATGTACTGCTAAGTCAGTTACCCAGCCAGGCCATGTATCTTTTTTTATAGATAATTATTATCGTGTAGTTGCGATCGAAAGTTATACTCAGAAAAGAATTTACAATTTTAAATTGTAGAAATATCAAATTAGCAAACTTTTTCGCTTTCTCCTCCTCCCTTCACTTGGCTCGGTACTGTTTCCTTGCTTGCTTTGATTTCGCTGCAGCGTTCCTCATACATAATAGCAATGTCGAATTTTTTTCTTCTGGCCTGTTCGCAGCTTCTTGTCAAGCTCTTAATCTAGCTGCAACAAGAAATTGGTCAGAATCGTTTGCCCCTCGGAAAGTGTGAATGTCCAAGAAGATGATTAATGCTTCATTTGATTTGCTAGGTTTCATGGCTTTTTACTATCGTTCCAACTTATCCACCAAAAGTATTTTCCTTACTGTCCCCTAACCTATTTACCATTGAAGTCCCCTAGCACATAATTTCATGAAATCATTATTTTCAAACAATTTTGCATTATTCTCCGCTCAAAATCAGGCGTATTTTTTACTTAATCCAAATTATAAGCTCCTTCCTCTTCAAGATATTTTCTTGTTTATTAAATTTATTGAAACTAAAAATGTGAGACGGGATCCATTAACCCACTCTTGTTGAGGAGTATAGCGCAATGAGTGAGAATGGTCATAAATTGGATCCTAAAAATAAAAACGAAACCATAAAGAATGTCTATAATTCTGGAACAGAAATCTCCATAGATGCTAGGTCTAATAAAAAACCACCAGACTTATATAATCTATTTTGCAAGTATGAGTAGGTATTTTAATTATTTTCGTTGTCTGCCGTCGTCTGAAGAGCTCTAAAACACAACTAACAGAGCATAAGAAAGCACATCCAAGCACTCTTGCAGCGACTTCCGTTGTCCCAGTTCTTAATTTTATTGACGAAGCATACTTCTTTTTAATTCCTAAGTACGTTTTCTCATTAAGAAACGATTCATTCAGAAAACAGACAGAGAGTGTGAGAAAGAGAGGGAGAGAAAGAAACAAACAGAAAATAATCAAGAAAGGATATTATTTCTAGAAACACAAAATTAAAAAAAAAAACGCTAAAATCCTTAGAATAGGAGTTTCATCATCATCATCATCATCACCACCAAAGGGACTTAGCAGAATAAACACTCAAACGGAACTGATTTTTCCCGCACATACATATTTGTGTTCTATAATCCAAATGAATTTCTCTGCACTAAAATCGATTGATCTGAATCAATTAATTTGTGAAGAAACCGGTTGCAGTAGATTGAAATGCATTGCTACGTATGTATATTCTTTTCAGGATTTTTAGTTTAAATCCGCTTTCATGGGGGTTGGGGATAGGGAGAATGACGGGGAGAACAAAAAAAACAGAAGCACCTCCACTCATTCATCACAATCCCTTCAATCAAACTTAAATCAATTGAGGATTTTTAGTTCCTCGTCTAAATTTCTTATTCTGCAATCCTTTTTTTGGTTGGTGGTGCTAGTTTTTTGTTGACACATTCCGGTGGAGCACTTCGTTTTTATTGGAAGTTTTTTTTTTTTGTTTTTTAATATCCTTCTTTCTGCCCTTAAATCGCTCACAGAAATTGGGTCAACGTGGACCTACACAAAGATAGTATTCTGCAGCAGCAAGTCGGCATTCTGCTAGTCGGCCAAGCAACAAAATGTACTTTAAATCAAAGGCTACAGTAGCAACACCCTCAAACGAATCTTCCATTGGCAGTGCAAAATTAGAAATCGACCTTCTTTTTGCAAGCGGCCTTCACACACCAACACACATTCTAAGCAACCAAACCCAAATTTCATGCAGGCAAAAGAGAACGGGGTGTTGTTAAACAACATCAAAGATATTCTATAGGCATGCCATACAAAGGATATAAATTGCTGCTGTCCGAAGTATTCGAATAGTTAGTGGAAGGCATGTGTGTCTATGCTGCTGTATGTCATGAATGCGACCAGTACAGGGAGCTGATCCCGTTGGGATGACTGCGATTTATAGCATGACTAAACAAAATCTAACAAATACAAATTGTACACATGAGCTTTTTGGTGGCAAGAAAGGGGCATGCATGACACAAAAATAAAATACAAAAATACCCAACCCCAAAAAAACAAACCACTCGAAGAAGAAGGACAACGTCGACCACGATAAACGAGCAACTTCGTCCTCAGAGAAATTATACCGAAATTACACAGGATGAGTAATAAAAATCGAATATGTTACACGAGAATGTTGGCGTAGTCTGAAGCAGCACGAAACAGAAACTCTCATCCCGGCTTCATTAGTGCGGGAATCCTTGAAAGTCCAGCGCACGGGATATGAAAGAACGAACGAGAAGTGTGTCCATAATTAATTACCAATAAGATGAATTTATATGTCAACGTAATCGGGTACGTGCGTCGAATGTCTTGTGCTGTGGCGAAAGCATTTACAGTAGGTAACGCAGGGCCAGCTTATTTATCAGTTTGTCTGTTGGTGCGTGGTGATAGAGATGGAGATTGGGTACAGTGACTTTGGGACGGAACTTTGTGGTGGGATGAATAATGATCTGTTGTCTATTAGTGCTAATGGTTGCTTGCTTAGCTTTATTCGCCAAATAAGTCTCTTGTTCCTTAGTATGGTTAATTAGGATATAATATTCGATGGAATTGGCTTAGAAAACAGAATAACCTCTGTATATTCGGACATATTTGATGCATGACAAATGCGGCTTGCTTGATATACCACAAAACAAAAACTGTTCGTCAAATTTTCAACCGAGCAATATGTATATTTTATCCTACATGTCTGAATTCTTCTGGCCTATAAAAAACTAAAATACGTCAAATAAACAAACCATAGCCTGTGGTAAGTTTGGCGTTGCGGCGAATGTGTATACATCAAATGTGGTAAGCCTGATAGTGGATTAACCAAAGTTCTTTTATTCTTATTTATTGTCTATGAAATGTCCCTTTTCTTTGTTTTTCTAGGAGGGGCCACTTTTAAGTTAACAAGAAACAAGCAATCGCAGTCGCAAACAAATAATATTGTTTTACTTTTATTAATCATTGCCATTGGTTCGTTCGACCTGATAACAGAGTTTTGGTTTTCCGCACATTCTCAGATACAGTGTGAAGCCGTTTCGTAATTTTCGAGACAGCACGCCATTTTAGTATCATTAGTCACTTATTCTCAGTGCTAGCAAATATTTAGATCTGCTGAGTTTTGGACCGTCGATCAGCAGATATTTTTAAGAAATAAATATCCGCAACATGCGAGATTGTGCCAGTATTCGGTATGTTGTAGAATGCCCGTATGACCGTGGACGCAGGTTTGAGTAACAGAGTTGCTCAAAACCCAACCTGTTTATATTGCTTAGAGCCGCCCCCACCTTGTTGAAGGTGATCGAAGCAGCTGATCAGGCTTTAATAGTCACATGCGTATCGATCGCGAAGATCTCAGCTTGAAAGATAGTAATTTGCCTACCTAAGGATTCAGATTTAATTTTATCGAGTAATCTCTAGAGTTAACTTCGGCTCCAAAGATCAGAATGGAGGACTCGTAAGCGGTGCTCAAAAATCTGTATTGGACATATAGAATCGGGAGTAGGGGACGACGAGTTCCGTCGCCAATATGTATTTGCTGTTCATATATTGCACACATGCGATGAATGGCTTTTCTGGCTTCACTTATAGCAAGGAACTGCAAAAGGTGTAAATAAAGCAAAATTTCCATAGCAGCGATGAGAGTTCTTCTAATTGCACCTGTAATGCATAAACATGCAAGATGTCTCCTGAGAGTGTTAAGCTCTTGGCCACCAAACAACCGCACCAAACATTAGGTAAGGTCTAAAAATTCACGCATATGTATTTCCATTGAACTACGAACACTCCCATTAAGACCTTATGTTCTGCTGAACATCCTACGGCACTGCCAGAGAATGTTTGTGACTTCGTGTGTTTCGCAAATGAAAGCCCTTAACCTTAAATATAATAATTAAATCACCGGAAATTGGTAAATTTCTAACATTGCACCAAAAGCAGAAATTAATACAAAAAGATTTCGAAACCTCGTTGAAACATTCGCACCGAATACCACTTGGGTTTTGATGTTTAAGTCAGCATAAATGGGATGTAAAGAGAGATAGTGAAATGTAAGTTAACACTCCCTTAATGTTCGAATAATTCACATAATCTTACTGGCAGTAGACTTACCACAAAATTTATATAACATCTAATCTAAAAAAACTCACTCTAAATTGATTTTAATATCGAAATTTACAATTACAACTATTTTAACGCGAATTAAAAAATTCTAGCCGCAAGCTATCACACTTTGTCCACACAATATACACAAATCCACGAATGAAAAATTCAACCTAACCTTAATATTGACACATCTTGCTGCTAAAATGTACAACTCATATTCGCGGGTGACTGCGACCAATAAAAGTTGCCATGTGAATGAAATGTCGGAATTTACGAATGTTTTTTGTTGGCAATTCGCTCTCATATCAAGTCATTAAGTTGTAAAAAGTTAACCGTCTGTTACCTGTTTTGTGGAAAGTGTTTAATTCAAAAATTGTGTATGTGTGATTTAATTTCAAAGAGGTTTCATGAAAACCTCTCAGAATCTTAAAAAAAATTTTTTGGGAAATCTTCGGATTTCGAAGGAGATTTCAGCAATTTTCTGAATTACTAAAATAAGTTGCAATAATAACAGAGGAGCCGTTTCAAACAGCAATACATATTCCTTTCTCTAAAAAAGGAGATATTCGGCCTAATCCAATAACAAAATTTTAAATTCACTTTTGCATGTTCATAACAGGAACGAAACATTAAACACTTTGGCTAACACTTTCGTAAGGTATTTGGGTATTTATCTGAACACTAAGTTAACTTTTAATGTACATATAACAAATACACTTAAAAAAGAAAATATTGCTCTTTTATTAATAGAAAATCAATCAAATCAAACAAAAACAATTATACATGAAGTTGTTTTTCAAGCCCTATTGTTATACGGGTGCCAGATATGGGGAAAATGTGCAAAATGTCACATTAAAAAATTGCGTATTTCGTAAAACAAGATTTTAAAAATGATGCAAGATTTTCCATCGCAACGTCACAACTACCTAGAGGGAATTCTGAACTAATTTCTGATAGAATCCGAAAACTTGAAAGAACATTTTTAACGAGGTGTGATCAGTGTTGTGGCTAAGAAAAAAATTCGCGTGTCAAAATCGCGTAGCAAAATTCTACAAGTTAATAATCCACAACAAACCAAAAAACGCTTAATTTTGAAAGGGCTACTAGACTAGTTAGAAAAATAAAACATATTTAGGAGGGAAACTTTAAAGAGAAACAGGACTATTGACAAGTGGTTTCAAAAACTCTAAATTGACTGACTAGTTGAAACTTAACTTACATTATAAATATAATTTCTTGAAAAACAGTGCTTAGTTACAATCAACAGCAGATGGATAATTCAATCATGCAGGCCAATCATAACTTTGTTAGTGTATTCCATGAAGAGTAAATAATACCCTTGAACAGTAGAAGCCAAAAATTTCGAATTTATTTTACTATAATTATAATAAATACATTTTAGTTACATAAAAATAGCATTAGAATTTAATTTAGAATGCGCATTGCGTACAAGCAGAGCAATAAAATAGACAAAGATGTGCGTGCATATAGACTTACTTACCACACTTATTCTTTATTGTGAACAAGCGGTATTCCACTCTCCATTGCAATTCCATACAAATTCAAATTCACCCGTGGAAATGTATACTGCTTATATACAGGGAAGGGTAAAAGACTACAATAACCTGGTGAACGTGAAAGTAAAGTGAAGACAGTTAGAAAATACGTTCGTTTTAATTTGATATGTAATTATGGGAGTTCTAGAATTTATAGATTGTGGTTGAAAACTTGTACTTCGAAAAAGCGTAGCAAATTTGGAGTATTTAAAGAGAGCGCGTAGCAGCGTAGCAAATTTGACTTTTTTGGAAATCGCGTAGCAGTTTTGCTACGTTCGTATCAAAGTGGCAGCGCCGGGTGTGATTACTCTGATAATGCAATCATAAACCAATTGTATTCATGATTTTGTTTGTTTTGAATTCGCCTGGCAATATACATTCTTGTAAAATTTTTTATTATTACATACTACCTGTTTAAATGTTTATTTATTTATTTATTTATAAATCTCTAGTTGTTATATATACATACATACATCCTTTTTTATTTGTTCATACTTTTTTTTTATTAATTTACTTATTTATATATTTATTTATTTGTATATTCGGTTATTTTATTTATATGATAGTAATGTTCATATTTACATGTTTATTAATTAAATGATGTATTTATGTTAAAATGTACCTGATTGATTTTCATATATAACATACATTTTTTCTTGTTATTTATTTATTTTTTTTTTTATTTTCATATTTTGTCTGTATGTTTCCTTCAGAATATCTTTAACGATATTATTACTTAATTTCTTTGGAATCTTATGTAATTTTCAGTTGAAAGGTAAAGAAATATACCATATCTCTGTGTTGTAAAATATGCGGTAATATTTTCCATACAAAATAAAATATCTATCTATCTAAACTTTTACTTAAATTTTTATTCCGACGGACCATTAAGTTATTCATACTACACACATATTTCTCCTCTATTCACCATAGTCTATGATATCCCTGATTATCCTATTTTTATGTTTATTTAATTTTCTTTTTCTGTTTCTTTCTTTCAAATACAGATTTATGATCGGACAATATATCACTGTCCATGGCGATGTAATTAGTCACGTTAATATTAGCCATGTTATGGTCGAGGATGGAGGAGAATACGCATGCAATGCCGAGAACCGAGCTGGAAAAGTTAACCATTCTGCACGTCTGAATATTTATGGTACGTAATTTTGCAAAAAAAAAAACATGTCATTTATTTTACTTGTGCAGTGCAGTTGTGTATATTTTTTTGTTTATTATTTTTAATGCTGATTGATATACACATACACGCCCATTATCTGTTCGGGCTGTATGGTTGTTTTTATTTTTGGCCAACGTCAAAATCAGAGCCACCAAAATATCACATCGCATAGTGCCAATGAACGGCTCTGATTTTCATCCTTTTTCTCTGCATCTGGACAGGCAGAAGCACAGGACTTTGAATTTTGTTGTTCTGCAGTGGAAGTCCTCGCTTTACGTGAAAAATATTTGGCGGGTTAGTGTTTGTGGGTGTAGCAGCAATACCATCATCCTCATATTTTTGCTGATTTTCCCTTGTTTTGAGCTAGGTTTTTTTTTTTTTTTAATTTTCAAATCATTTTAAGATTTATTTTGGTTTTTTTTTTGTTCAGACTCTCAACATTTTGGTTGTGTTCTGGTCTTCAAATCCTTTTAATTTCGACATTCGCTTGTATTTTTACTTCGGGATAACAATCTGTATAAATGAAAGCATAACGGACATGCCCATTGCAAATTCGTTTCCATGGTTGTGACATCCATATCCTTTCGTATGTGTTTCTTTATAGATATGAAAACCCATTGTGGGTTTCCGGTGTGGAACGGCTTATTGCATTGTGTTCTGAAAATGAGGGAAAAGCTTAAATTTAAAAATCTCGCAACGCAACGCAAAATGAAAATACAAAAAAGCGAATGGAAAAACAGAATTGGTATATGTAAGCGAACGGCCGTTGTTGAACATGGTCATGTACGGTATGAGTACGAGTACGAGTACAAGTAAAGAGAAACCTACAGCGAACGCGTCAGGCTGTCGTCCTGGCAAATGAATATGCGGGCTATGCATTGACGTTATACTGACCCACATAGATACGGAATCCGTATCGTATATCCTCTGGTTTTGTGTATGTTCGTTGAATTGAATAACAACTTCATTTTCCTGGTTTTCAGTTTTTTTTTATTCGCCCGTGTGTTGAGGCAATATCGCATGCGGGACTGCGGGACTGGACCGAGCTGTGTACAAAATTCATAGGTAGACATTCCTACGTAGTAGGTTGGTATGTATGTGGCGCAGGGTGATTTTCATAAATGATAAATTATTAGATTTCAATTTGAATGCAATAACATGGTATGGGGACGGGACGACACAAAAGCTGGAAACGGAAATAAAGCAATATAAAGAGTGAGCTGTCATTTTCATGAAAATTCTCAACATTGGATTTAGACGCGCCAGCGGAAGGAAGGAAAAGGGAGAACATTTCACGGATGCAACTCGTTCATGCGACGCAATCAGCGGATATAATTGAAGTTTTCGAATTAGGCTTTTGCAATTTAATTCAAATTAAAATCGCCCATAAATGATGGAAGGAAAGGAATGAAATGCCAATGGGTGAGGATGGGAATGGCAATGTAGTGATGTGTGTACACTGTTCACCTGCCTACTTGACCGATAAAAGAAAGGAAATCCGCAGTTGACTGATATGTGATTTTATGAGTGATTAACAGTTTTTTTCAGTTCAGTTCAGTTCGTTTGAATCGGGCTCTTGATTTGCATAGTTATGCATTGTAGAGTGCGGAATTTTCAGGGCATTTTAGGTAGGCATTTTTATACGTTTGAATTGGATATTTAAATGCCAGTTGAGCATTAGCACGTCGTATTTAGATACCGTTAGCCTCGTAAATACATTTTTTTAATGGAATTATGTTTTTTAGTAGGTAAACACATATGGATATATTTTCTGGATCATCATGTAATCAATTTCAGTTAATAAAGCTTCAAAAATAAAAATAATTTCGTTTTCGTATTGACGGGGAGCAGGGAATCAATGGCGCCTATATTTTTCACTTCATTGACTTTTAATATGAAAATACCCTGGAAAGTTATGCAAGGCATTTGAAAGTAAAAAAACGGAAGCGCACCAGCGCATTTATAAGAAACTTGTAAACTGCGTTAAGGTAAAGTTTTATAAGGGCGTAAAAAAATCTTTTACCAAAAAACCTAATTCTTAATTCGATTTATTAGTTTTTTGTGATATTGGAGTTTTCGAAAAACTGAGTATGCGGTATTCTGACCCAACCCCAAGTACCTAAAAGTGGTAGAAGTGAGCGGAATGGAAAATCACATATCTATATTATATTTTTTACTGCGGTTTAAAAAAATGGCTTCGGTAGGTTACTTTAAATTTGGTAGTACCAAAGTTAATAAAGATTCAACACATACAGGAAATAAAACGTTATTCGAAATGGGAACCTAAATGAGAAAGACATAACCAGAGTGAAACATAGTGTCAGCGATTGAGAAGGACTGTGCAGAGTAAGTTGGGGTTTTAGTCAATCAAGTATATTATATCTTTTGCCAAGTAATCCAAGTGACAAAAGCAAAATGTCACAGAACATCTTTCAAACAAAGTAATATGAGAATTAATCTACCCAAGTGCAATCGTATACAGCCTGGATTTATTCCCGTTTTGAAACTGGTTATTCAATTTGTTTGCAGGTTAGTGGGATGGGGGCTCTTTAGTCAGATAATATGCTGTCACATGTTCACATATGCAAAGTAGGAACTAAATGGTCAACCATTTTAGACTATGATGAGTTTAGGAAGTAGTTGATGACGAGGAAGTATGTTTAATTGGTAAAATGTTTGATGTCGTGCTCAAAATGAAGTAAAATCATAAGGAAAAGCTACAGTCCGATTGGGGCGAACAGTATGACACCCTATCCATATCCATCATAAAGGCGGTAACAACATGGTGGGTGCAATTTTATTTCATTTTATGGCGTAACCAAAATTTTTGTATGTGTGATATATTGGAAAAAGTATTGGCGAAATATCTTGTTAAATATTTTTTGTCCGTTTCTATGAAAATTTTCAAGGGAACAGAATGTTAGTAGTTTTAGTTCGCTTGGGGCGAACAGTACGATACCCTATCCATATCCCTATATGCCCCAATGAAAAACGTATTAAGAAGGTGATGGATATCATTTCATTCTATGAAATTTATAAAAAAAAAAATATTTTTTGAAAAAACGCCCCCAAAAAATGGGCGTGGCCAAAAACTTTGTATGAGCGATATATTGGAAAAAATATTTGCTAATTATCTTGTTAAACATTTTTTTTGAGTTTCTATGAAAATTTTCGCTGAAAACAGCATTTTAGTAAAAAAAGCCCACAAAAAGTGGGCGTGGTAAAAAATCTTATATGGCAGACTTATAAAGGAGGGCAGTGCCTACATATCTTGCAAAGGTTCCAATACTCTATCACTCTAACTTAAGCCTCAAAACGTTTTTTTCTAAATTGTGGGCGTGGCAGTGGGCGGATTTAAAAACTTTTAACACTTTACCATTTCGGAACCCTAAGGAGTATATTCTCTAAATTTCAGCTTTCTGGCATAAATTTAAAGGCCTCAAAAGTTGATACGGACGGACATTGCTAAATAGTCTTAGGATTTGGTCCTGATCATAAATATATGTACTTTTATGGGTCTACGACGAATATTAAGGGGTGTTACAAACTATGTGTCAAAATTAATACACCCTTAGGATAGGGTATAAACAGCCACAAAGAGTAGGCGAGGCAATAAGCTATATATGACATATTTATGTGCAGGTTATAACACTCTATCTCTCTAACTTTAGCTCTAAAAGGTTTTGTTTTTCTTAATTGTGGGCGTAGCAGTGGGGCGAAATCATTTCAGAGCCCTAGGGATATGTAGTTCAAATTTCAGCTTCCTAGCATAAATTTTACAGGCACATATTACGGACAACGACGAATATTAAGGGAAGTTACAAACTATATGTCAAAATTAATATACCCTTAGGATAGGTTGTAAATATTTACTGGTTGCGTAAGAAAAAAATGAACCCTCTACTGCATGAATTATAACCCACTTTAAAAAAAATAAAGCGCACAACTGCGTAATACGAAACTTTCCCGGTAAATCTCTTGTTCTAGAATCGCCTTAAAAGAATGATAACATTTGATCAAATTTCGCACATTGGAGACTTTTAACATAATTGTTCAAAGTAAAGGAAAATATTTAAGTCGTTAGAGCCGTTTTTGAGAAATTAAATTTAATTAAAATTTAAGAAATTCGGTATATGAAAAAAGAATTATTTCAAAAATCTAAGTATACAAATTTGTTCAAATTAATAGTTTAAAAAAAACTGTAAATGTTTTTGGAGTTCCATTTATTAGTTTTCGAGAAACGGTTTTATAAATTACCGTTAATCGATTTTTTCCCAAAAAGTGAGTATGGAGTATTTTTTGCCCCATCCCAATTATCCTTAGTACAAAAAAGGACCAAAATCCTTGGAACCATTTTCTAGCGAAATTGTGATAAGAGATTTTCACAGGAAAAATTGTATGGCAGTTACCGTTATTTCAAATGATAAAGCAAAAAATATAAAGATGCCCCGAGATGTAACAACAAGAACCTTATATACGAACTTTGAAGCAAATCCGTCAAACCATTTCGCCACAGACAAAAAAAGACAGACGGACAGTCAGACCGACGGACGGCATTGGCGGACCCACTTTTTTGGACTTCTCTATAGTCGTAATATCATCCCTCATAGTCAGTTTGAGTTCGAAATTTCTGTACGATCGCAATAACTTTCTCTTTAATAAACTATTGTATGCGAGAAAGTTAAAAATGAGCCCTATACTTCATAATTAAAAAACAAAACTTGAAAAAAAGTTTTGGAACTGCGACTTCTAAAACATAGGCCGGTTTTAAAATAAAGCTAAAACTATGCATCAAATGCAACTGAAAATTATTGGTTCTTAGAACTGTTTAATTCTTCCGTAATCAAAAATTAAATGTCATTATGGCGTTGTAGCGGTAGAGAGTTCAAGCAACAAATAATTTTTATAGGTTCTTAAGTATTTTTTGAAAAGCTGTGTCGCTGTGGAAAAATGCGTTTAAAAAATATTTTCTTGCTCCAAATTTAATGTTTTAAGATCTTTTTGGGAGAAAAACGTAAGTTATTGCTTAGTCATAACAAATATGGCGGGCTCAAATTTTTATTTCTGTTCTTACATGAAGGTACGACAATTTTTCAACGAATTTTGTTTTTAATGTTCATTCTGTATCGTCATATACAGGGTTGATAAAGAGTTTCTTCAAGGTTTTTTGGCCTTAATCACTTACTTCCATAAGCGAAGATATTTTGTTTTTCTTTTATGATAATCATTCGGCACCTGAAAATAAAGTTCGATAATGCTCATTGCACAGAACCACGCAAATTTATACTAAAACCCGTACACTTCAAATCTCTTCGAAAACTTTCGCCTGCTACACCTCTGTGTGATAAATTTTGCAGTCTTAGCAAGCAAACAATATTGAAATATGAGGCGTCAAAATAAATTTAATTTCCGGGATTAGTGATGTGTGGAGAAGTCTATTTACTCTCACATGTAGAGCCTTCTCTTGATTCAACTCTCATCTGTCGTACGCACTTCATGGAAATGTTGATGGCACTTAAAATTATGCGCATTCTCTTTTAATTTTTAAAAAGATGCTCGCAGTTTTTCAGCACAAAAATATACAACCCAACATCTATTTTAAAAAAGAGACATGAAATAAAGTTCAGGTCAAGAGCATGTCATTGCTTCTTTGCTAAACCATCCTAACTAAACACTCACTGAGTCCATAAAGGTAGAAGCCTTTAAAAAATTATCTTTGCATAAAGCGCAGTGTGTGCAGCCCTCCAATGAGCTTTAAATGCTTTTTCTAAAAAACCATACACAAATCTCTGAAATCAAATAAAACTTATCAAGGTATGTAGAGATGCAGCTGTATTCAATGTGGCTGAAAGGGGTGCAAGGAATACTCTGCCAGTTTTAGCCGCCGTGTCGTTGCAGGTATTTAATGGTCCACTGAAAGAAAGCAGAAATCACTATACGCCGCGCTATTCTATTGAAAGCCGCTCTCGACTCCTTCAGCGTTCAGTATTTATTCAACATCCACACTACAAATAATTAGGAATCCTTTCTATCAGGAGATAGGCGTGTTTTTTTTTCCTTCTTTGTTCATCAAATCTCCCCCAGTTTTTCAAGGATTGCTGAAGAGGATATTTTTCTGTACAAATGGTGGTGGTATCTTGCGCTGTATTAATGCACTTTTCATATCCAAAGAGCTGGTGAGTGGGATTCAGGAGTTTGAGTTTTTTTTTTTTTTTGGAATTTAAATTGTAAATCTAAATGCAAAACTTGTTCCTTTCATATTCATAGGCGTGTGCATACACATATGCAGAACAGGATGTTGGTTGTTGTGTATCCAAAGGGATTGTAAAATGTTCTGCTGCAGAATTTTGTTGGTTTATTATTATTATTTTTTTTATTTTTTTACTGTACCGGATTTTGTTCGCCAAAACTCATTCTACGTTTTGGTTGTCGCTTGCAGAATGTATTTAATTTCCCTTCCTTTCGCCAAGGATATATGTATGTGTATTTTTGTTGCTTTTTCAAATAACACAATATAACCCTTATTCCGAACTGGTTGGTCCTTAAGAGTGACGACACTGAACAAACATTTATGTGTGAAACTCAAATACCTACACACATTGACAGAAATAATAATAAAAAAAAAACAGAACAACCTAAATGTGTATGTGTTAAATTTTTGTGTATTTTTTTTTCTTGCAGGTCTCCCGTATATTCGTTTAATTCCAAAAGTCACTGCAGTGGCTGGAGAGACATTAAATCTAAAATGTCCTGTGGCCGGATACCCCATCGAGGAGATACACTGGGAGCGTAGTGGCAGGGAATTACCTGATGATATACGACAGAGGGTGCAGCCCGACGGATCTCTGGTCATAAGTCCCGTCCAGAAGAACGCAGATTCGGGCGTTTACACATGCTGGGCACGTAATAAGCAAGGACACAGTGCACGTAGAAGTGGCGAAGTCACCGTTATAGGTTAGTATGTAACACCTCTTTACACTGTTATTGTGTGTTTGCGCACAGTCCCCAAAGGTGGTATTGTTTTGCCACAAATTAAACATTTAAATTTAATTAATTGAAATTCATTTTTACACTAATTTGCAGCAGCAACCAAAGGAAATGTGTGTTTTGTTTAATTAAATAATTAAGGTTTTAAAGGAGCAAGGAGATGTAATATTTTTTTTTTGCAAACGTATCGGACAGTGGAGTGCTTAGGATTATGCCGGTGAGGGGTTTAAATGGTTTGAAGTGTTGTGTATTAGGCTGACGGTTAGGCTGGTTCTGCTTTTAAGGAAAAAAGGTTAACTAGGCCGTAATATTTGCTTAATCTTTTTTTAATATACAATTATTGAAAAAATACATAGCTTTGTTTGAAAGAAACGGCTACAAAATGTAGGCGCGGCAGAAAACTTTATATGACAAACTTCAGCTTACGCAACATATTTTCTTAATTGTGAGCGTACCCTACAGACTTCTAAGTAATTATGGTTCCAAATTTTAGCTTTCTTTCGAAAAATAAAAGGTATTTTAACACGTGACGAAGAGGTGGAATTTTAACGCTGATCACATATATAAAAATGTATTTACTCGTCTTCGACGATGCTCTTTAGATAGGTTATAATAATTTCGAGGATATGTGAACCATCACTATCTTCTACAAGGTTCATTTATCCTCTGTTAGAGCCTTTCATACCCTAAAATTGACATCTCGTTGTCAAGGACAATTTAAAAGAAATAACTTCCTTAAATTAAACATTATCACTTACTGCTACTAGTAGAACTTCTTTTTACATACATACCTCGGATCAAGTTTTCATTCTTACAGATTGAAGATCAAATCAGCTGGGAATTACCTATATATGAGAGTTTGTGTTCCTACTTAGCCTTGGAGCTAATTATATTCTTCTTTAGATTAAACCTGGTACGAAGGGCTACGTCATTTTATTAAGCTACCTCCCGAGCGCCATCTATCTTTTGAAAGGGTTACTTTTTGGACTTCTCTTCTTTGAAGAATTACTGGACCAGGAAGATGTTCAAAAACACGAAAGTGAATGAATAAATTTTGCCTATTCCAGATCTTGTGATATTCCTTATTTTTGAATTTGTTTATAACATGACGGATGATCCTATCACATCTTTAAACTATCTTTAAGGACAATATATAATTATGTAAACATGGTCTTAATCAGTCAAAAGTTTTAAATCAATCGGTTGATTTTGCTAGAAAATCCGCTGCTTATGCAGCAAGATATCCAGCGGTCGGTTTCTCTGTTACTCGCGGCTTTTGTATTAAATCTTTGCATTTCTTTTCTTCTGTGCATTTTTGTTCCTCGAATCATTTGGATAAGTTTTTGAGCTTAATCCTTAACATTGAGGCATAGACCTTTAGAAACTGGTCCGTTGTACTTTTCGACAGATACTTCAATTTACTTTAGTAATCTGCCAGACTTTTTAAGAAAGCCGAGAAAGTACTTCAGTAATAAGTTGATAATAAGTTTATATGGTCGGCACTTACCACCTTAGCACCAATGAGCCCAAAGCCTGGTTAAAGCAAAGGCAGGACTATCGCCGTAAATAGTTGCACCACTTAAACCTAGTGCACTTAGGTCTTCAGCAAAACCGTGGTGGCCCGTCAAATGTAGCAGACTTCGCAGAGTTATTCGAACGAACCAGTTTTTTTGGTCTACAGTGCCGTCACGTCACCTAGTCTCTAGCAAAGCCCTGTGTAAACTTCCTCCAACCGCAACCTTCAGCATACCGTTGTTTTTTGGAGTTTAGTGAAATAAGCCATGAATTTCCGTAAAAGGTTTTTCCACCCAACATCGCTATCGGCTAGATGTTTTGCGTTTATTGTGTGACCCCTGTTTCTCCAATGGCACTGTCTTTGTCTCTTGTTTTGCCAATTCTATCGAGTTGAATATCATCGTTGATATTGCAGAATACTTGGGCTGCATTCTAATGGCATTACCTAACGTATCATAAGACAACCGACGGCTTTCTTTAAGATCTCCTCGGCGCTTGATGTCTAGATGTTATCCTAGATAATTAATTCACTGCCTCGTATCAGTGTCGTACGTGTTTGCTGATTTGCTTTGCATATATGATTTTAAGGTTTCTCTTCCCATTATAAATATATTGGCGAGTTTTAACCACGTGCACCGGCCAAATCCGAAGTAAGGCAGCAAAGCCTGGAATTTCGACACATTGAGAGGTATTAGCTTAGTACTAAGCTTAGTACTGACTCGTCATAACCGGTGCAGCGGTCGATGTATCCGACTTTCCTTCGTACAAGTTCTAATGTAATGAAACCGTGTCCATATTGTTACTATATATACAGTTGCTCGGCTAATATATTTAATTCACAATTAAACCAAAATTAGAATTTCAGTGCATCGTCCTCTACTTCCAATAGAAAAAGAAAGAAAAGCCAACCAAAAAAAAAAATTTAAAACAATTTTTCATTCATAAAGTCAAAAAGGAGGCCGACCGTGCAGATGAAAAAGCGAAGAATACAATTCAAACTTAAAAAAAAAAAAAAAAAACTTTATTCCAGGATTTATTTTTGTTTTCTTTTTATCGCACAAGAGGGAATAACGAATAATAAAATAATTAAAAATGCGATATAGAAAAATTCCGGCAAAAACAACACGAAGAAGACGTGGCAATGATGTTGGAGTCCTGCCTGGATAAAGAGAAAAAAAATAGCCACCAACGAAATTAAACAAGGAAAACGCGTTGCAAGAAGGACTTCAAGTTCTCTGCACATACAAACCAAGTGGATAAAGCCGAATCAAATAAAACTTTTTCATCTCCGTCTTCCTCTCTTTTGTGTACCTATGTATGTATATCTCTTGCGCTTTCCACTTGTATTGTTTGTTCGGTTTGTCCAGCGTAGTTTTTTTTATTTTTTTTATTTTTTTATTATTTTGACTTTCTTTGTTTAAGTTCTCTCTTTCAAGGAGTTCGCTTCCCTATGCGAAACCAACATTTTCCCTACGCTTTTTTTATTTTGTCTATCCCACAAAATGACGAAGGAGACAGAAAAATCCCCTTGGAGAAAAAGAGTGCAACTACTTTACAAAATTATTTTTATTTTTCCTATTTAAGCTGATTCCAAGTGGGTCCTTAGCGGCCGCAGGACCAAGTACGAATGTAACAGCAAAAAACAGAAAAAAAACTCGAATAAGTTGGGGAAATACTAAATGTACTTTGGAAGCCACTTTTGTTTTTCCTCAGTCTCTCCGCGCGAAAGCCAAAACAGACAATGCATTATTATACTCGGAGAACAACAACAACAAAATAATATTGACTATATAAGCATGGTGGTGTGAGGCAGCTTTGACTTGAAAATTTATATGTGAAACACAGTATCCTTGCTGAAGTGTGAATTATGCAATCTCACGACGTTGTTGGCTGACGGTTAGTCGGGTTTTCGGGCTTGCCTTTTCCTTCATTGTAACACAATAACTAACCACAAGCGGAAGTTGTGGTGTCTTACAGGAAACATACATGTGGTTGGGCGGTTGCAAACGGAAATGGAGTGACTGCGAGTGTATTCCTTTGAATTTGAATATGGAAATGACAGGAAATGAAAAAGAATTTCCCTTTCGCCAGGACTCAGCGTGCGGTAGGAAATCGCTTAAAAAGAGGAAGAACCATGAATATCATTTGTCGTGTACGATAAGTAGATTCTCTCGCTTCGCTCTCTGGGAAGGCAGCAGAGAAAGGGAAAGGTTGAGTAGTCGGTGACGTCTTGAAATTGAAATATATCTAAATAATTTGTGAAATTTCTCCTTAACTTTTGAGTTAAACATTTCAAAGTGGATCATTACGGTGCGTGGTGATTTGGCTGCGATGGGGAATGTTGTGATTGCTTTGAGAAATCGTGAATCTGATAAGCGAGGAGATTGTCTGTGAGTACTTTGCAAAGATTGTTGCATAGAATTTTAAATGAGGATGCACGATAGGTAGTACACGGGTGTTGAGTTGTTATACTTTTTCGACAGAGATGTTGATGTTCGAGGAATACGAAAGGGGAGTGATGACGGCGGGTAGCATAGACATGATAGTGATTGGGCGAATTTAATTCTTCGCACAACTTACTAGTTAAGTTGCCCAACACATTAATGGTTGATGACAATCAATCAATGTATGGTATTTAGAGACATTACTGCACGTTGGCGTGACTCGTGACATATGTATATGCTTTCATTATGTAATATCCCGAATAATTCATCGACACCTACATCTAAATGTAAAGTATGACACTCACAAAAGTTATATTCCCATTAAAGTGAAAATTTGGTGGTATCACTTTTGGAAATGCTATAACCTCTGAACTGATAGAGTTACAAAAAAAGTTTCTTCATTTTAAAGATTCTAAATTTAATAGCATTGAAAAGCTCGTGTGATTTCATTTTCCCAACAAAAAGTTATGGAGCCATAAACTGCGAAATAAAAATGATATTTTATTAGCTTTTGAAGTTTCTTACTCCATAAATATTTTGTTCTTTTAACAATTTATAGAAAATTTGTCAGAGATAAAGGTTTTAAAAAGCACATCATTTCTATAGATTAAAAGTTTTGAGTACTCTTCTTTCTCTTCCAAGGATTTAAAATAAGATTATTTTATATTTTATTAAATACAAAACATTGCGTTCATTAGTGCATTAGGGGTATCACTTGACACAACTTTTGTTTGTTGCGCGTATTATAGTCATCAACCGATTTTCATCTCATGGACAAACTATTTCAAACAATATAATTGGTTTAAAGTTATTGAATAAATGGAATTCTAAAAGCAAAATGCATCTCAAGTAAGGTCTAACTTACGAGCAATAAATAATTTTAGGGCTACTTACAGATCTAAAGTTTTTCCTATGACGTTAAAAACCACCCAACTTAATTTATATTTAAGTATGGCTTGTAATATTTAGCAAGACTTTCATATTTTCTGAAATATCTTGGTTGAGCACGCACATTAAGAGACTTTTTTCTACATTGGCTAACTGCCCCAGTTGCGTACTCTAAGTTGATTGATGTCCCCATCCAATTGTGCACGTCGCCTAAGGTAAAACCCTTCAAACCCCTTATGCTCAATTTATATTAACCAGCTCGATATCGATGACGCTGTTTGGCTCATTAACTTCATCCTTAACAAATCTCTTCCAGAACATGCAACGCATACGGGACAATTTTTCTCTCAAAACGACCAAGGATATACTCTTCCGCTTTTGAATGGGTCTACGCTTAGAGAAAGTCTCTTATAACCTGTGGAGTTTTCAAAAACTACCTTAAAATCAAACGCTTTACTCGTCTGATTATATTAATTTATTATGATTTAATAATACTTTACAAAAGGCCATGACTAGCCAAAACGGAGAATGAGAAAGAATTGTCTGTATAATGGTAATAAGTCAAATTCTGATAAATGTCAGCCTTATAATTCAATATAAACAAATTTCAATAAGCTAAGGCTGACTTTATACTAAATAGTAACTTAAAACTCTACAACTTTCCTCTCTTTAATTTGGCGACTCATTGTGCTCCTTTGTTAATGGATTTTAGTTTTTTCTCTTACGTAATCTACCGAACCATGGCTAATTTTGCGCTTTAAAATCGCTATCAGATGTTACTTTACGATGGGGTCTTGACTCTGCCGTAGTAGAGGTTTTATATTGTTTTTATACCCTATCCTAAGGGTATATTAATTTTGACACATAGTTTGTAACACCCCTTAATATTCGTCGCAGACCCCTAAAAGTATATATATTTATGATCAGAACCAATCTAAGACTATTTAGCAATGTCCGTCCGTCCGTCCGTATCAAAAATTTGGAACATATACTCCCTAGGGTTCCGAAATGGTAAAGTGTTAAATTTTTCAAAATACGCCCACTGCCACGCCCACAATTTAGAAAAAAACGTTTTAAGGCTTAAGTTCGAGAGATAAAGTTGTACAACCTTCACAAGATATGTAGGTACTGTCCACCTTTCTAAATTTGTTATATAAAGTTTTTTGCCACGCCTACTTTTTGTGTTCGTTTTTCGCTAAAATGCTGTTTTCTTCCAAAATTTTTTATTGAAATCGAAAAAAGATGTTTAACAATATTTTTTTCAAATGTATCGCCCATACAACATTTTTGGCCACGCCCACTTTTTGGGGGTGTTTTTACAAAAAAATATTTTTTTTTCTATAAATTTCATAGAATGAAATAAAATGCTATCCATCATCTTCCTAATGCTTTTTTTTGGGTACATAGGGATAAGGATAGGGTATCATACTGTTCGCCCCAAGTGGAATTATTTTTGGATTCACTTGATACATTGTACATAGACTCTGCAGTTTGTAAGTGTTGTTTGGACTCCTCTGGTATATGTGTATTGTTGTTATTTTTGTTAAATCCCCATTCCATAATACTATCAATGCTCGTTTGCTTGAGACCATCACTGGTTGTGTACGTTTTTATTAGGTCTACATGCCCTTTCCAAGTGACATTCATGTTTTCAGGACTGAAATGATATGTGTTACGTATTATATTTTTTATTTTGTTTGTACATTCTTACCCACACTGCATCACCTTAGTTTAAATCTGTTATTTGTGTGGGCTGTATCTACGTTTTCAACCTCGAAAACTTCAACCCATTTCGAAAAGCTGTCAACACAAACTAAAAACATTTTGCTATGGAAAGGTTCGAAAAAATTTTGTTGTGAATACGCTCCCAGAGGTCATTTGTGGGTTGCCGTGGAGTCAGTTCTCCTCTGGCAGGGTTACTCTGTTATGTTGAGCATATTTCACATGCTTTTATAACTGCTTCAATATATTTTCCCATGCTTGGCCAAAAAACATAACTCCTGGCCAGAGACTTTGTCTTTACGATGCCAAAATGAGCCGAGTGAAACAGCTGAAGGATTTGAGATCGAAGACATGAAGGTATAATAACCCTATACCCCTATTAAAACTGCAGATGTCGGTTGTGACATTCTGGTCGATTCATCTGTGTTGGGTGTTCCCGCACATATGTTTTTTGGGTTAACCTCCTTCCTGTTCGTTACGATTGGGTTCAATCTCATCATTCGATGTTTAGAAGACTGATGTGGCTTTACTTGTCGCAGTTTAGCGGGTCACCTTTCCTGTGAATCGGGCAAACGATGTTGATGTTCCATTCATCAGTCATGCTTTCTAGGAATATACTTGGTGCATGATCTCTACTCATTTTCTCATTTTCTTAGAAAGTTGAAAGGGTTATCCGTGCAAACCAGAAGCCTTGTTTGACTTTTGCTTTTAGATATTTTTATCCTTACATTCGGAATTCTTGGCTTTTCATATATCAATGTTAAATGGTTGGCTCTGCATTAGAGCCGAATTGGTGTCGTCTTCGGCATTTAGCAGTAGTCTACAGAAAATGTGTGCATAAGAAAACATGTGTACAGTTTTATCGCAGCTGAACGCTTCCCATATTATACTCATTTCAAGGCATACCTCTAGTCTCTACCATCCTGGACACGCTGCTTTAAATTTTTCATTTTAGTCTTTCGAGTCAGTAGTTAAGAATCCATTTGCTTTGCCAAAACAAAGAAGCAATGGCTTCATTTTTATTCGCTCCCCCAACTCTTGCGAACATATGACAAACTGTCATGAGAAGCTTCTCAAAAATTAATTGCCGTTTGGAATCGTCATTAAACCTGTAAGTTCCTTCCATTAGTGTCAAAAAGTAGATCTTCGCACCCACAATGGTTGGAGAAGGTAGGCCTAAGTTCCTGTATGGGCCGTTTACGCCTAATATTTATTTATTTTTTTAAATGAACTACATAACCAACTCGAAGTTGCTGCTACCAAAAGCTATGTTTTGTCCTAGGAGGTGCGGTGGTTATTTGTTTGTTTGTTTATAGCATATATTTCATCTTGTCCTTATTTACTTCAGAGTAGATTAGGTTCACCTGTTCTTCAATAGCTCTAAAAGCCGAGCGAAGCTTAAAATCTGATAAGTGTTTGAAAGAGTTCAGATGAGCTGCTGCCAAACTGAACATCGCACTGCGTATTCTCTAGTGTCACGCTTCACAACCGGATCAGTTTTGACGGGATCCCGAATTCGGCAACCGCCATGCAGAGCCCCTAATGATGAATGCTGTAATATATGTCTCCACTTTAAATCCAACTCTATTGCACTGTCAAATTTTCCTCAAAAGTCCGATCTCACAATAATTTTCTTTTTAAATCAATTTTATAAAAATCCCCGGTTTTCCAAACAAAAAATTTATGAAATTCACAAAACACTTCTTTCGGAAACATCCCAGCACTGACTTAAATTCAGTTCAAGACCCGTAGGCATATGTCAGATTCACAAATGATTTGTTGCCATCTTAAAGTGTATCCAATTGACCATCTCCATGTCATGATTCAATTTCCCAAGTATCCCAAGGTTGTGTATTTTTAAGGTTTAAGAGTCTCGTGTAAGGAGAATAAAAAGTTCGCCAAATACATTTCTTATTATTCACAATTAAAAGAGGAATGTAAACTTTTGACTTGTCTGTCACAAAGTTTCTTCTTCTTAAGGTATACCTATTTTATGTTGTCTTATATAATCAAGCTCATAAGTATTACATACTAATAGGTCGACGAAGGCAGTTCGTGTGGCTGAAAAAAAAGTTAAAAAAAGTTGGCAGGAATTTATCGGTTAAAGTCCCTTTGGAAATTTACATCCATGGATGTTTTATCCAATGCACTGAGGATAAAACTTCCTGCTTAATTTATTATTTTGTTTGAGAATTTAATTGCTTTTAAAATAATTCACAAATTGAATCATCGGTGGTGGTGTCGCTACAAGCAACAACTTCTGGAATTTGTTAAAAAAAACGAAAACAAAATATGCCTCACATCTTTCAATGAATGTTAGGATCATGGTTTTGAAATAAATCCAAAAAGAAAATTATGAAAACCCGACTATAACCTTAAACTCATTTCCGTCCCTTGTCACTAGCTGACAGCAGCAGAGTTTAATATTATTTATTTGTTATTTTCTTCTGCCTTTGGCTATAACTTTACCAACGCCCAGTTCATTCTGATAATCTCCTTCGGTTTGTCGTTTTTAATGATTTGATTGGAGCAAGATCTGCTTTTGCTTCATTTCGACCCTTATTCAAATGGGACAGTCATTATAAATCAAAATAAAATAATTTAAACGTATTTATTTATTTCCTCACATTTATTTTATTCACAGACATAGTTTATAGAATAGAAAATGACTTTGGTAGGAGCGAAAGGTCCGAGGTTTAAATTCTCTTTATGAACACCTAAACACGTTAAGTTTTTTTCACAGCACTGGTGAAAGTCGGTGAACTACCAAGAATATCTACTGTCATAAGAATCGGAATCGGCATTAATTTGTAAGTCCCTTCCGTTTCGCCAAAAAATAAAACTTTGCTCACGGTCAGAGAAGCAAGGCTAAATCATTTAATTTTACACTCAACAGTTGAAGAAGTCTGGTGGACCCTTACTTATAATCTTTACTGAAAGATCACCTAAAGAATCACATTAAAAATATCCTAAATAGTATACATTGACAGGTAACCTTACATCGACCTCTCTATCGCATTAAAGTTATTACTTACGTTCTGCTGTATTACTTTCTTTATACAAAGACCACTTAGATGTTGATATTGGCATCGAAGATGCCCTTGTAATAAGAGTGACTCTTAAGAAGCACTGAATAGGTGTTTCCTATTCCATTGTTACAACTGTTTGCACCTATGATAAGTTCAACTTGAAGTGAAAAAGTGTTCTTTTGTTTCTACTTGAAAATATTGCGGGAAAAGATATTAATAGGGCAAGGGAGTTTAAAATATGTAAATTTAACTCTTGATGTTTGGTAAAATGTTCGTCTCTACGACAAGGAAAAAGATAGTTCGCTACTTTCAGCTTTATTTGTAAATATGTAAACTTTTGAAATATCATTTTACGATGTATTGTCGTAGGAGGCTTAGTAACTCCAAAAATTCAGAAACAAACGCATTTGGTGTGAAAGGATGAGTTCTTCATTACACGGATATTTAAGTGTGTAATTATTTGTGTACTAAAGACGGACACGAATTTATTAAAGTTTGAAATGAATGGTTTTGAATATAGCTATCAGTAGTAAATACATAAAAATGGTAATTTTCAAAATATGTTAAGCATATACTCTTGGAAAAATATGGTCGAATTAAAATATTTGTTTTTTGTTTTAAATATTTCAATGACTAAATAAAATAACATCCACACCGCCCAAAACACGCAGTCCCAGTTATGAAACTTAAAAGCGTTCATAAATGCGCACTTAGAAGGGATTTTGGGTTGTTGCCCCAAATGCAAAGATTGTTGTGCCAATTGAAGCCCTTTCGAATAGCGTTCTTGAGTTTAGAAGTATAAATTTTCAGAATATGAGCGGAATGAGTGATTAATTATTTGATTTGGTGCAATCCCAATTAGAGTTTTCTCGCCCACATTTCCGCATTTCTCTTAAGCCAGGAGTTTCTTAAGCCAGAAACTAAGGGGCGTTTTGTACGCTCTTATTGTACAGCGAGCAGTTCTGCCAAGAGTGTAACCAGGCAAGTTCCGCCTTGAAATATCTTTCCCATAGACTTTTAATAAGCTTAACACTTACATGTACGTCAGCACGGCATAAGCTGATAGGTTGTTATTGTCGTATATTCCTACAAGTGCATTTTGTCGTCTGATCCCGTGTTGTTGGTCCAATATTGCTGAGAGTCGGGAGCCACTGCGTTGGGGTTTTGATTGTAGGGTTCCAATGGCTGGTCTTATTGCGATGTCAACATGTTGGTCGACTTTTTTGAAGGAAGTTGTTACTGGTCTTCAAGTTTATCAGCTGAGCTTAAGATGTTTTTTTAAAAGGCTGTGTACAATCCAGAGTATGCCATGTTACTTAGGCTGAGTGTTATTTCTTTGAGTACCACTTCGAGGAGGTTTTGCTGCGGTATGGCTACTGAGGTGAAATCAATCAGGTATTAGTCTTTATTTTTTTTTTAAATCTACGCTAAGGAGAGTGTCATCTGCGGTTGAGGTGAATTCTGCAATCTCAATATCTTGGTTCCTGGGGTAACGGGTTTTAGGTAGAAGTCGACATCGTACCCATAAAGCGGCAAGGAGTTTTCAGAACTACCAGAGATGTAGTGATTGAACAGCAGTGCTGCTAGAACAAATCTTTGAGGATGGCCGTTGCTTAGCTTCCTAAGCCTGCTCTTATAGTCATTGAGAAATAGTTTAAAACTCCGGTTAGTAAGCACATTGTGGATGGGGCTAGATATTTTAGTGCATATTACGATTTTTGAAAGTTTTTAGTTCCTTGCCTTAGGCCTTAGACATACCGTAGCTGTGAAGATACCGGAGATGCGAGCCTCGAGATAAGAAATAAGTGGTTTCTTATGACAACTGCCTAACTCATCAGTATACAAGCAGCCATAAGGAAATATGTGTTTGTTTTGTCGCTATCCTCACAGCTCAAGTATATTTTTTGCCTAAAGCAGGGTTCAAATCAACAAAATCAGCAAATTTTTAAAGTTTCCTTCTTCCCAGCAGCTACTTCGAAATCCGGCCTACTCCGCTCTCCCGCTTTCACGAGTGCTAATGTTTTTTTGCGTTTAAAGGTATAATATGTGGCTCAGTGCTTAGTGCGCTGGACTACTTAGCTATGTTAAAATCGCCATTTGTCATGAGAAGCTCTTCTTATTTGTCGTCGGCATTAAACTGTAGGTCCCTATTTTTGCACACAAAATAGTTGGAGGGGATTTGCTTTCGGTCATGTACCCCTAATATTTTTTTAAGGTATGTATTCAGAAATCCTAGATTCTCACTAAAGTAGCGATACACCAGAACTTGGTGTATGGTCACAGTGTTTCAGTATTTTTGATAATGGCATCTACGTCAGAGAGTGACATTTTACGTGACAACTCTGGAGACGCTCATTATGTTCCTGGTATAGCACGATGCCATAGGCGATTAGGTAAACACCTTTAAGCTATAGAGTTAGATTCACCGAGTTTTATAAGGAGACTCCAAGATTTGGAACTGGTATGTGTAAAGTTAAGGCTTTCGGTCGCCCTTTTCCATGCTTTAGTTCTGTAGTTGTTAACTGATAATAGAAGTTCGGATGGTATATTGTTATCACACACTTCACCACCCTATTAATACTCTTTGTATATACATAGCTGGTTGTTTTCAGGTATTCATGGTACAGCTGTATGCGAACGTTTCCTTCTATTCTTGCGGCAGTCTTTCTATTTAGCTTTCCATCTCGGTCTGGGTGTGCTATTAACGAGTGTGATTTATATACAAAATTCGATTAGAATAGACCGGTTGTTTCTTGTGTGGGAAATAATTCAACACGCGTCTTGAAAAATCCAGATGTGTGTTATTTATGTCACTTATTACAAAACAAACCAAACAAAAATATGCAGATAAGAGTCAATGTGGTAGTCTCTTAAATCCCTTTCCTTAATAATTGTAAATCACGAACAAGCAACCCAAATTGTAAAGTTCACTTAGCAATTAAAATGGGGCGCCCATGGTGTGTGTTTGTGAGCTACCATACTGCATTGATTTCAATGTTACTTGCCTATACACATAAAGTAAGGTAGTGCCAGAGACTCATTTAATTTGGCCGAGATTGACTATCTCATCATACCTCATCTGAGACTAAAACAATGTTTCGACTGAAATATGGATTTTCTAATTAGTAAGGTAAAATTTTGCAGACCGGGCCTAAACGAATTTAAGGAATATAGGGTTTCGTTCGTGTCAGAAAAAAAATCAATGGGTGGAGAAGCTAGGTCATGTATGAGCCGTTTACGTCTAATATTTTTAGGGTTTCGTTATGACACTATCGTCACATATAGTCAGTAAGGTAGTACACAGTAAGTGTAAGGTACTTATATATTTTTTTCTAAAAAAAGCACTCCACTGATCCTCGAACTTTGTAGGTACCTATTCACATCATCATCGTCATCAAACGAGTTAAAAATCAAATGTCTTACAGCAAAACAAATTGAGAAAAAAACAATATCTAAACATTACATTGCAGTTCCACCAAAATTGAGTCCATTCCCAACATCAATACTCCAGCTGAACATGGGCGATCGTGCCTCGCTGACATGTTCTGTTGTCAAAGGTGATCTACCCATCACAATAACATGGCGCAAGGATAACCGTCCAATCGATCCGTCACAACATATGTCAGTGAAACAAGTCGATCAATACAACAGTATACTGGTGATAGAAAATTTGGGTTCCGATCACACGGGCAACTATTCGTGCGTTGTTCGAAACCTTGCTGCCGAAGTGGAGAATTCACAGGCTCTCTTGGTCAATGGTAACGACAATGGTCTACTACTACTACCACTACACTTGACGTTTTTGAAAAAAAGCGAACACACTTAAACAATTTAGGATTTTATTTATTTTTATTTTCATTTTTCATTTGTCATTTTCTTAATTTCTTTTCATTATTATCCTTTTTTCTAACTTCTTATAGTTATACTGTTGAAAGTTGATTTTCGAATAAAATTTATTTTTCCTTAGAGAAACTCAAAAAAACTCAATATATTTGTTTATGATTTTATATAAATATATAATTCGTTTAGAGAGAATGCTATTTTCCACTATTCTATATATAAATATGTTTAATTCTCTTCTATTTCACCCTTTTTAACAAATGAAAAAAAAAATTCTTTAAATAATTGTGTGTTCTTGGAAACGTTTTCTTTCTTAATCAAATACAAAAAAAAAATTATATATATTATTAATTCTTATATTTTCTGTGTATGTTTAAAGTGTGGAGAAAAAAAATTAAGTAGATCATTTTAAGTTGTATAATTTTTAGTTTTATTTCAACGAATATTTAAATTTATCTAATGTAAATATCTATTAACAACAACTGCAACTACTGGATGGGACAAAAAACCTCGCACGATATAAAATAAACAAAAAAATGGAACAGAAATAAAATTTAAATATTACATACCTAAATGTCACCGACACGGATATGAAAACAAGAAAACAACCAATGCCTTGTGTATGCTCTCAACTATTGAATGTGGAAAGAATCCTTTTGTTGTGTTTTTTCGTTTCTGTTTTATGTTTTCAATTCGTGTTATCCGTTTTTTTTTCTCGTCTTGTATTCCATTACAGTACCTCCTATTATAGAGCCATTTTCATTCCAAGACGGACTGGCTGAGGGTATGCGAACGCGTACTGTTTGTGGGGTATCTAGTGGTGATCCTCCCCTTACCTTACGTTGGCTCAAGGATGGTGAGCCATTGCCCGCACTTTTGGGCGCCAATGTAACACTCTTAGATCAATATTCCTCACTCCTTAGTATTCCTTCCTTATCGGCGACACACTCCGGTGAATACACATGTGTAGCTACTAATCCAGCAGCCGAAATCAAATACACAGCTCTGCTGCAGGTTAAAGGTATAGTATTAAATAAAAAAAAACAAATCCAAACAAAATACACAGCATAACACTCACACATATATATTTACATAACATTAATTGAGATCCCCACACTTTCCAAACGCACATTTACTTCATAAATTTACACAAAATAAGGAATACATACATACATATTGAAAAGAAATAAAATAATCGATTTCGAATTTGATTTAAAAGTCCAGCTTCTTATTGTCCCTCGAAAACCTTCTTTGAGTTATTGAATTTTATGTTTCGAAACCTCTCTTATAGTCTTTTTTTCTATTATATTTTTTTTTATAAAGGAAATATAAAAACAAAACATTATAAACCTACCTATTATGCTTCTTATATAATTATCTATACCTCAACAAATAATTGAGATTGTTTTTTTTTTTTTAATTTTTGAAAATAAAAACAAATTTTTGAATAAACGTGAACAAAAAAAATATTGAAAATATGAAATTTAAAAATAAAAATGTGTCCTCCCCATCCCAGTTGCTTTGGCACGCAGTGGGTTTTTGCGGCAGATCACCAGGTAACCTATTTGCACTGCTTAAATATTTTTTTGTTTTATTTATATTAATTAAAAAAATTTATTTAAATTAATATTATTTATTTTTACATGTATGTATACCTCGCATTAATATTAAATGCAAAATATACAGATATATGTATGTATCTACCATGCATACGAAACATATCTTACCGGAGGCAGTAACGGATTTCCGCAAAATGTTTGTGTATTGTGGCTGTAATAATACGAAACTCTGAAAATAATTACAATGTATTTTCCATTCATACATACAGCATTGACCCTTTGACAAAGAAAATAAAATTTCCATCGAAAAACGAAATACTCATATGTATTGAGCTTAAAAAGGATCTACTTGTTTTTTTTTGTTAAATCCCTCGTTGTATGAATATATTCTCTTATTACATTCATTTGACATTTTTTTTTAGAACTAATAGCAGATACAAAAAATGAAATGGAACACTTTTTAAAAAGTTATCCACATTCTGTCATTTTCATTGAAACTTGACAATAGATTCGTGTTTTAATTAGTGGCCCTTCTCCTGGAAATTATTTATTTGTATAGGAGAAGGTCGAAGGACAATTTAAATTTGATAATTTGATATTTTGATATTTGATATGATATTTGATAGACCGATTAAATAGTGACTCATGCCAAAGATGTTTAACGAGGGTTTCCCAACTAAACATTCAATTTCCTTAAAGCGCGACTTTATAGCTTCTTTAAGCCCTTAAGAAAGATAAGATGAAGCTTTAAAGTATAATTAAATTTGTTGAAATTGCGCGTGGAAAATAAAAGATTCCTGTGAATTGCATTTGGCCTTTTATTTATTATTTTAAAAAGAAGTTTTATCCTTCTATACTAAAGAATAGAAGTTAAGTTAGAAGAAAATAAAATGGCAGCAAATGTATTGCGCCATCTATTGTGTAATAGAATGCAATTATAGAATAACTATATTGTGGAAATGAAAGTGTTTAAAATAAAGCATGTACATATTGCACACTTAATAAAATTCGTAGCTTAGCAAAGTGTAGTTATCGAAAGAAAAAGTTGCGGCTTACATTTTGCTTTGCTTTAATATATTTTTTCCATGTAAATTGGATAAAACATTCAAGATTCATTAATTGAAACTCTACAGAAGACTATTTTTTCTTGAATACATAATTTTACTAGCGGAGACTTTAATATGCTAAACGAAGTTATTGGCTGCACGGGATCGGGATGATACTGACACAAGCTTCCATAGCGGCTTAATGTGTTTATAGATAGCAGGAGCTTGAGTCTGCAAAGAACCTCTATAACTAGGCTTAAAGAGCCCTTATTAAAGCCGTATTTAAGTGGAAGACCTATTTTGCGGAAACCTTAAAGAATATGTCGTCGCTGTAGTTCGGATACCTCGTACGCTGTTTAGATAGGGATGGACTTACGTATATTATAAATATATTTCCGGATCTAAAGAAAAATATCTTGCAAGCCTAAGAACGAGCTACGAGCATAGATAAATTTTATTGGCTCCCATTATACCAAGTTTTTTGTTTCTTATGAAGAATTGACTTTTCTGGGAACTTTTCTATTGATAAGTGTTCGCATTTAGGCCCTAATCGAAGTTTTGGAAACTACGAGTAATGTTCTACTGAACCTTATCAAAATAGAAATGTTGAAAATCAAACCTCAGTATATATCACAAAAATTCGTGTTTATTCAACAAAACTTCTGTCCAATGCCCAACAAATTAACAAATGTTACTATGTTTATTATCACAGTTTGTAGTTGGTACTGTGAACAAGCTTGTTCGCTCTTCTCGACCAAGATGGACATGGTGCTGTTTAAAACAAGAAAAATGATACAAAGTACAAAGTGGCTGGTTTTCTTGGGTATTCAAATAACTTTATCTAGAAAAGTAAAGTATTTACGAAACACATAGATGATATAACCTCAAAGGCTACACACAGCCTGTTGCAGTACCACTGGGTGGTCAATAGAACTTGAGGCCTAATCCACATACTGTTTCACTGGATACACAATATAAGTCTTCGGACACTGAGGTAGAAATTGGAGTTACACCATTACTCTAGAACGATTTATTTTCTTGGAATATGTCCACAAATCAAATCCTAAAGTATTGATGGAATGATTGAAATTCTTAGAAGACACCTAACTACATCTAACTAAGTTACAGCAACTTGTGAGTGCAATTCGAGGAACTGTTACCGCTAAAATATAAATGTTGCTCTGTTTACCTACCTTGCAGTTTTTTGCTGAATTTTACCGCATCATACACATGCGGTTGAGAGCAGATCAGTATTGACGAAGGAACTAGAAGTGTTATATTCAGAGTGCTTCCGGATAATATGCGTGCTCATCGGGGAGAGGCACTTGACTTGTGCAATACAGATTTGAAGGCCGCTCTTGAGTCCTACTTACTGACTTCCTGGAAGAGATAAGCTATGTACAGATGATTTCTCATGGATTACCTCAAATTTATAATTAGGTAGAAAGAGAGACATTCGGAATCGCAAGTGCTGCAAATAGCCCTTTAAGGAAAAGAGTAAAACGAGCTGCATTATGCTCAAATAGTCAATATGATTTTAAAGTCTTCTGTTCTACTATGATCACCTCGAAAATTGATGGAAAGGGCAATAAGCCAGCTGAGCAGGTTGGGTATTTTTAACTCTGTTATCTGGTTCCCATTAAATACTGGCATTCGGGTTATAAAAGTGCTGACGCTGTCGCCAGACAAGGCTCATTATCAATCTTTATCTGTAATTGTCCGGCTTTTGTCAGACTGAAATTGAACTTGCGACCCTTATTCGCGCTGCTAAAAGCATCAACAAGTTCTGTAATTTAGGCTCCGATGTGAACAAATAGTTATGTGGCTAATAGCTGAGCAGCCACTGAATTTTCATTTGCTGTCTTCAGAGGACCTCGTTCTAATTACAAAACCAATCCCAGTGGAATGAAAAAAAGAACAAACGAAAGGGATATGACCCAGACCTTTTTTTAAATACAAAATGGATTCCCAGGTTGAATTAATCAAATCAGCTTCAAATGGGAGCAGGAGTAGCAATGTTAGATATATAATGATCTGACACAAAGAACTCATCTCGACAAAAGTGTTGTTGTCCTGGATCATACAAAAGCAGAAACACCGGCATTTGATTGACCTTAGTAGCAGTGATATTAGTTGTCTTGAATAGTTATTGAATAGTTATTTATTATTGCGACAGCAGATAATTATATATCTAATCTAAGCATTTGATCGGCCTAAGTATTTGTTTGTTTATAAGCTGTCATATCTGGACAATGGCAAGTATGGCGAACTGAATGGAAGAGGAGATTATTACCGAATACCTGACTCTTTTGTGCAAGTCTCGCTTCTAACCTCGATGATACTCGTATATCTAAGGACACAGTTATAGCCGTACTTATAAAAAAAAACGTTGGAACCTTTTGACTGAGAAGGGGTACAGAAAATATAGAATACTGCAGTTGAAGTTCCTTGTTAAACTTGTTTTGGATTTCATAAGCTACGTTCAAAGACCACGTTTGAGTTGAACTTTTAAGTTTAAGTCTCCTAAAAGAACAAATCAATTTATTGAGGATTGCCTAGCATGAGAAGTCTTTGTTTAGATGCCCCAACTGCTCCTTAAAAAACAAACCGCTGTTCCTCCATTTTCTCTTTCAGCTCAGGAGTCGCCCTCATCCTACTTGGCATCTAGTTTTTACAGTATTTATTTGTTCACAGTATTTATCACACAATTTTACAATCTACCATGGGCAATTAAAGTGGTATAATAACTGAAAACACATAAAATCCCATAGAATTCGCCAGTGGGAGAAGGTTTCACTGTACCACAGTGTGAAAGTTGCAAAACTATACCAACATGAAGAATGTATGTTTATCTTCACTCCCATGAAATATTCACCGAAACCTTGGTCATAAGTGAGATAATTGGCAATGAGTCTCTGTGAACATTACACAAACACAATTAAATATGACTCATTTTGCCGACTTGTAATCAGCGGGTCTGTCATTGTATACCACTAATATTCCACATCTTCATAGCATTCCCCCCAAAAACAAAAGTTATCTTCTCAAAAGTTATTTAAGTTTTGACGGAAATCTCCCCCACCTACTTCGGTCCTGCTGTGCGAATAGCAAAAATATCCTCAAACATAGTCTGCTCTGCACCATCATCCGAAAGAAAACTTCTTTATTTTTAACTTTGTGACTGAAATAATAATTTTCATTATGAAGTTCTATTGAAGGTCCAGCAGCTTGGTGGTATGAAATAATATTCCATTTTTATTGAAAGCAATATCCTTACTTTCTAGAGAAAGAGAAAGGAAAAAAACAACAACTTCATGGACGGCGTCGTCGATGTGGTAATGAAAATTATGATTTTCAGTTTTTCGTTTTTATCTTCATGTTCTGAATTGTGGCGGCGCCCCAAGTGTCACTACAGTTCATGATTTTGATTAACCACTAAACCAAATGAAAATACTAATAATATCCTTGTGGTTTTTCTTTTTGACCCACCCACCCACAACACTAGCAGGGCTTTTAAGCGCCATATTATATAATATTTTTTCAATCAATAAATATTTAATTGGCGAAATTAAAATGGATGCTATTGACAGTACTAAGGAGAAATGCCAAGAACGGATTATTATTGCTGGCTTTTAGCAATAAGCGTTATTGTTTGATAGTCGCGTTATACATCTACCTATATATGTACGTGTGCATAAGAGTGCTGGCAGTGACTGCGGATAGCTTGGTGTTGCCACATTTCACACAATGAATCGGAAATTAGGTCAAAAATGCACTTGAATAAGTGGAATTTTATAATCAAAAATAAAAAAAAAGATATTATATTCGGTTTCAATTATTGAAATGCTCATGCTCACCGTTTGGCATTTATTCATTTACCAATAGTGGAAGGCAGGGATAAAAATAGCGTTCTGTAAAACTTGACTGTATGAATATTTATATTCGCACAAGTTATTTACATTTAAATAACAATAGTCAGAAGACATACAAATTATACTATTGTTATTGGTAATTAAATATTAAAATGGGAAATATTAAATACTAAAGAGCATGTGGGTATGTATTAATTTCGTTTGAATAGCCACGTAGTACGGAAAAATAAACACTCATGAATGTTTACATTCAATTACCTAATTAATTGAACAAAAGCATTGCTGCAGGTTTATTATAAATTTATTAATTGTATTATATCGACATGGTTTGATTTTTTAACTCATTTTACATGTTCATTGTACTGAAAATTGCTTTATAAATTGTAAATTGCTATAAACTTTGGGAGCTTATCTAAATTAAAGTATCAATTATAAATTTCGCGGTTCAATAAGTAGACAATTTAGGAAAATTGCATTTGTAATTGATAATGAGTGCGGTCGCTAAAGTATGAAGCAATATAAACCAATATTTCAATTCCAAATTCGATTTTGCGTTGGAAATAAACTTTCAATGCGCATTTGTTTTGGACGCTGAAAAGTTTATTTTAATTTAGACATACCGTGTTTTCAAGAATTCAGATATAAGAAGTTTTCTCAATTTCAATCGATTAAAATAGTAGATAAATGTAGGGTACCTATCAACCACATCGAACATGGTTTTTAGGATTTTTATTGAGGAATCGTAGTGCGTCAAATTAAGTCAATTTAATTTTCATTTAATAACGAAAAAGTAAAAATTGGAAGTACATAAAGTCATTCTGTGTTTCCAAGGTTATCTTTAACTTTCTTCCAAAAGAGGCCAACCAGCAAACAGAGTTGGTTTTTAATGTTTACTTCTGTCATTTAATTACCAAGCAATTACAATGAAATTACTTGCATTTACCAATTAATTAATTCTACAAATCCAATTAAATTCCAAGTAATTGGTAATGTAACTGCAACATTTTATAAAATTCCTATAATTGCCATTAATACAAGAAATAATTTACTTGGCATACAAAGGGTGGTTTTCTTAGAGGTGGGTTTTTCGAATAGAGATAAAACTGACATTTTGTGCAAATCGTGCAAATTTATTTCGAAAATTATGGTTCAGTTCGCGAAGTTTACCGCGAGAAAGTTTGTTCAGTGATGTTTGGGTTGCATGGCTATGTCAATAAGCATTTGGCATTTGGAGTAAAGAGAATCCACATGAGACCCTTGAAGCGCCATTACATCCACAAAAACTGACTGTTTGGTGTGCTCTATGGGCTGGTGGAGTCATTGGGCCATACTTCTTCCGAAATGATGCTGGAGAGTCAGTTACCGTTAATGTAGACCGGTATAGAGCCATGATAACCGACTATTTTGTTCCCGAATTGGACAGCATGAATGTGGATGAGATGTGGTTCCAACAAGACGGCGCTACATGCCACACAGCGCATGACACAATCGATTTATTGAATGAAACATTCGATGAGCGCATAATTTCGCGGAATGGACCTGTCAATTGGCCACCAAGATCGTGTGATTTGACACCATTGGATTATTTTCTTTGGGGATATGTGAAGTCACTCGCCTACGCCAACAAACCAGAAACGTTAGGAAGCCAACATTCGTGGCGTTATTGCTTGAAAAAGTGGTTAAAAATTGGACCTCTAGACTTGTCTTTATTCGAACCAGCCGCGGTGGCCACATGCCCGAAATCATATTTAAACATTAATGGCAGAAAATTATCCTTCCAATAAAGCCAAATTGATGGACATTAAAACGATTTTCTTGTGTTTTATTTCAATTCGAAGTTCTATACCTCTAAAACAAAACACCCTTTATAAAGAAATAACAATTTAAGAATATGAATAAACCAGACAACAACAATTGTAGGAAGAAATCGCTTCTAAGGATGTTTTAACCTCCAGGTTATTGACTAGCATAGGTCAGCTTTGCAGGTCGGCAAGCAGAGTCGTATCTTCCTCGGCATAATCAGGTTCTTATGAACCCATTTTAATACCCTTCAGTCCCGTGTAAGCCGATGTTTTTAGAAACTTGTAAACATGAAAAATTAAGGGCACTTAGGAAAGTTCCTCGATATCTTGCCATAAGTAGCTTCCCAGTGCTGTGAATCCCAACACTTTTATCATAAAAAATTGAGACCAGTATAAGCACATACCATCGAGTCAGCGAATCTCTTTCGCAGTGAAAAAACCCATTAGCTCGGTTATTACATAGTACACATTTAAATTGTACAGACTTCCGACCTTGCCAACAACAAGGCAGCCTTCCATCCTTAGCGATTCAGGGCAAGCTGCTTCCAGTTATCCAGGCCAAGTACTCTGACATCCGCAATGGCTAGGTCCTTAAACCAGAGGTTCGGTCTTCCTTGTCGTCTTGAACCTGGGGGCTGGTATTCGACAATTCTCTTGACTGGTTTATTCGCTCGATTTGGCGGACGTTTTTTTTTTTAGCTTTTTGGCTCATACTTTTCTCATAGAGTGATTGGTTCAATTCCCCCTCCTCGCAGAGGACCAAATATCCCTCGAAGAATATTGAATTTTAAGAAGTTCAATATTAACTCTCTTTTCCTACATCTGATGATATCAACTTCGTCCCATTATTTCAGTAGCTAGATGGATCTGTTAAAGGTAGTGCCTTCCCTGTTGGCAGCTCAAAAACAAGATTGATAAAATCACACGAGAGCGCATCTCCTTGCCGAAATCCAGTGCATGTTTGGAAAAGTTCAAATGAGCTGCTGCTGAAATGCACATTACACTGTGTGTTCTTCAGCGTCAACCAACACAGGTGGATAGCTTTTGTCAGGATCCCGAATTCGGCCAAGTAGAGCCCCTAAAGATTTATATAAGAGCTAAATAAATAGACCATCTCAGCCGAAATATTAAGCAAAGCCAACCTCTGCCTTGTTCTTCATTCACTGGAAGTCGGTTCTCTGTTTGCCATATTAATCTCTTTATTCGCTCTCTTAAAGAGCCTACATTCCGGTCTTAAAGCCAGCAACCAGATTCTTGAATATCTTAAAAAATCTCCGGACGTTGTTTCGATTCCAAGACTCTTCGATCTTCTTAAGATGGAGGGCCGCGTACTATATTTTCCTTTTATCACAGGATCTTATTCTCCTTCCTTTTTTTCTGGCCCGGAACTCTGCTCTTGCAATATGTGCCAGTCTTAAAAATGTCCAGCAAGTCGAAAAAGATTTAAAAAAGTGGAAAACTAATTTGAAAGAACTGATTCCTAAGTTATTATTAAATTAATTATAATGTTGCAATTGCATTCAAATTACTCTTCAATATAATGGCATTTCAATTTGTGTCGTGTATAGCAAAACCTACCAATTACTCAGTAATAAAGATTTGGTTTAATTAAGTTGCCAATTACGTGTAATTGAGATCATATGTAATTAGCTTATCTATTACACAGCTCTGCCAACTTTTTTTTAAATACAAAGTAATGACCAAATTCTTCAAAAATGGTTTATTCGGGAAGAGTATCCTTTCTGATAGTGCTATTCCTATCGTAAAAACTCGAAAAACCGAACAACCACCATTATATTTCGACGAGGTATACATGCAACTTATTTGTTTACATTTAGTTTTTGAGTCTATTTTGAATAAATTACAATGGAAATCTTCCGATTGTCAGAAATTTAAACCAAATGACTGAATTGGAAATTTAATTCAAAATAGGCCATATTATAATTATATATTAATTTAATTTTAAATTTTATTTTTGCACCCTTGTAGGCTTGTGCATGATCTGTGTAATATTCATAGTAACCAAATAAATTTCCATAGCAATCCAACATAACTGTAGTTACGCTACTGCTAAACTACCGGAGTAGCTCCACCCTTCCACTTATCCAGAAAACAAAAAATTAAACCAAAAAAAAACCATCCTTCAACGTTGAGTTCTCTAATGAGACTTGAGATCTCATTTTATTTACCCGCCCATTCTTATAAAACGCCCCGCTCCCCCCCTCTTCTCTACTTTAACCACACACAGCTTGAGTCTAAGCCGCCTTTTGAAATGATACCTATATTTTTGTGCTTATTGAAATTGTTTTTTGAAAGAAATCGCTTCCGTTCTTTTGCAAAAGAAAATGGAATCATTTCCTAACTAACCATCCGCCTACTTCTTTACTGCTGATATAATATTTGCTGTACTGATCAAAACCAAAAAAAAATATAACAAGTCTGCCTTACTACCGTATATCTCTGTTTGAAGCTTCGCAATCCCCGCCAGTGTTTGTACAATAATCCATTTAAATGAAAAAAAAAAATATACATAATTCTTTATTTTGAATTTATTCTTATTTTTTTGTACTAAAAAAACCAAAATGCCTCTTGATTTTTGTTTCTTATTGAATGGCTTGAATCTCAAAATGAATGTTATATATTTTTCTTAAAACTAGTTTCTTGCACCAAAACTTTTATTCTTTGCTTATGAATAATATTTTTCTCATCTGCAACCCCTAGTACATAATAGATTTTTTGTTTTTTTTTACATTTTTTATTTTGTATGCTTTTAAATCAAAATTTTCAATTGGATACGAATTTAGCAGAATAAATTATTATTTTGTTTTTTTTAATAATGCCATTGTGTGCAAGGATTTTTTTTACTTATTACATTTTTATTTGTTTTAACTTGAGAGTCTTTAATTTGCTAATTGATTAAGCGGAAAAAAAACAGTAAGCTTCTGTATGCTTGAATCCAGATGCTTTTCTCTTATAACCAGCTTAAGTATTTTATTGATTTGCTTATAATAAAGACATGTCCTGCTTAGCGAGATGTTGTTTGTTTAGTAAAATAGATGAAGGACTCATTATTTTACTACTCAAGTCGATATTATTTCGCAGAAACGTTACAGTGGTGATCAAATTGTTTTCTAAATGCTTAATCGCTTTTTAAACATTGCATGTAATGTCCCCTCCTGTCATAGTCAAATATGTCAAATGTATATAAAAACTAAAACAAAAAACATCAGTGGTTAAGAAGACTTTCATAAAATAATATTATTAGTTAAAAGTATGCTATCTTATCTATAGCGCTATATTTATGTATAAATAAGTTATTTTACTATTTCAGAGTGCAATTATAACGTAATTTACTGTATTCACTTAGTTTCCCATAATGCGAAAAATATTACTTCTGTTTGTTTAAGTATTAGGTATTTTATACATATTCTTTATAAGAAATATCATGTTATTTATATTTTATAGCATTCCGAAAATGGCAAATAAAGATTCTTCTCCAAAAGCGAAATCTGATTTTTCTCCTCTAGATCCTCTAGGATCTTTGGATATTACGCCCAAGTTCGTAGATGTCGACTGAGCTAATATCGACATAGAGTATCTACTAAAATAGTACAGTATTTACTATATATATAGTTTCCTATGCAATATTCATATTTTCAATGCAATACAAGCAAGCAATCCGAGTATAATAAAGTAAGCCGCTGTATAGGAATATATATTTTCTGACTTAAAGTAGTTAAAATTAAGTTGCATTTTAAACAAATATCCTCGAAGGCTATCAACATTTTCTCGGACAGTAGATCCTTGAAATCACTCTCTGTAAACTCATCTGGCTTAAGATGGATCTTAAACGCTCTAAATTTGAACTAAAATTAGCACTACTATAGGTGTCATCTTATAAGTAAACTTGCAACAAGAATTGGTGCATTCTCAAACGACTTTTGCAGAAGTTGTATGGACGAAGAGGTGGAGGAAACGATCCCCCACCTGCTTTGTGCATTCCCTGCTCTCTCCTGGAAAACAGGACTCCATCTCGGAGCCTTCTTCTATGAAGACACGTGTGACCTCACAAACATTGACACCAAATGTCTACTTCGCTTTGTCAGATGCTTCAATTGGTTCAACGAGTAGGGGGAAGTTTTATACCGGATCCGTGTGGTATCACAAAGGACCAATACTGGTCTATGTGTGTCGGTTCTAATGCCGATAGCCACTTCAACCTAACCTATTCTAAAACCAATTTCTATTAAGCCGGAAAGTTAAAATATAAACTTTTAAAAATATGCTGCCGTCTCGCCAACTGTAATGAAATAAAATATTCATCAGTTTAGTTGTTCACCGAAAAATCAATCAAATTCACAAACAATCAGAACATACTTAAGACTCCAACAGAAGACACATTCATGATTTTTTCGCCACAAGGGATCATTGGACCTTATTTCTGTAATTTAAGCATATATGTCTGTAAGAGTCAATGTATTTCACTATCTAATGGTGTTCAGGTGTCGAGAACTTGAAGGTAATAATAAAGGCAATGTTTTCCCAACACTCGTAAGAGTAGTTTACAAAATCATAGGTGTTATTGCTGGAAAGTTTTCTGGCCGAATCATATGTCGATATTATTATTAAAATTGACTGACGATATCGTGTGACTTGATTGTTTGCGACTACATACATATTTATCTGAAAATGAAGGAAGAAGACGTGCGTTATCCTTATAAAAAAAAACAATCCAAAATGTAACCTAGTATTGGCCCAATTTGTCTTTTCAATTTCGTTTAAAATTAATTTATGAATAAATACGTTATAGGTTTTAATACGAATCGAAGGATTTTGCCTTCGAGGAACAATGTTCCGACATACGTAGGAGAGTTAGACATCAAATATAAAACAATTAACCAAAGCAATTTATTATGTTTATTGCATAGAGATATTTATAAATGGTCTCTTTTGATCACCATTGGCGCAATTTAATTCAGCTCTAATAAAAATGCATAATTTATTCTCCTAAAGCAGCACTATAAATTCTTTGTTCCCAAATGGTGAACATGCTTCTACTGGCACTGTTAATCATCTACAATTCGAACAGATTCTCTCCTTCAACCAAGATTTAAAAAGCACTATGGAGATCTTGAGCTCTAAAGCCATAATTACTTCAGTGCCCTTTTTTTTTTAATACTCAGCAACAAATGGAAGTGATCGTGCTCGTGGTCAGTGAAATCCAGTTATTTATTTCATCAGTTCTCAGCTGCGACCACTCTCGGATTAACCTTGCATGTTCTTCTGAATTCTCAAAAACTCCCAGTAATAATACCAAACAAGTGGTGGTGGGAATAATAGCTAGCGAACCTTCTTGGTTCTTCTCTCAAATACTCAACGTCAAAACTCATGGCTCAGAATAATGTATTTTTTGTATCCTTTAAAAGGAACAAGTTATGTCAGGTTTATATTATTCCACATCTAGAGTTAGTGAGTTTATAAAATTTGTACACTGCTTTTAGGATGATTTTTTAGAAAAAGGCGTCGATTGTTTTAAAAATGCAAGTTATACAAATATTTAGTAAGGCTAGGTAAAAACAGCTAGTTTAAACGCCAGGCACCTACCTGATTAACTAAAACTAAGTTGGATGAACAATTAGACCGCAGTAAATATTACCTATAAATAATTTCATAAATTTCATTAAGGCAAACAAAATAAGAACTTCAGTCGTGTATCGTATTTTTATTAAATGGAATTGAAGACACTTGCTGATTAAGGAGCACGGTAATGCCCAGACAAGTTCTCTAGCAACTTTGGCCCTACACTCTTATATACAGGAATCAACTCAGGGCAACTAGCGGCATATTAAGGGGCCCGCTAGTGCCCAGACAAGTTCTCTAGCAACTTGCCCCTTCGCTTAGATTAAAGCTATTCAGGATTTATTCGGACGCACAGCAGCATTTCCTGGGTTACAAGACCCCAAAATTAGAAAAAAAGTGACTCACTCACAGATATGTATTCAAAACTATGGAGCACTTTCAATCATCGTAGAACCTTGAAATTTGGCACAGTACAGTACAGTGCGGAGTAGACCCAGGAAAAAACGGTCTACTCCGATCACACGATCTAACGGTGTGATATCACACGATCTTGGTGGCCAATCGACCGGCCCAAAACGTGAAATTATGTGCTCACCGAAATGTTCTCTTAATAAGTTCATTGATTGATGCGATGTGTGGGAAGTGGCGCCGTCTTGCTGAAACCAAATGTCGCCGAGATCACGAGCTTCAATTTCAGGCATCAAATAATCGGTTATCATGCCACGATAACGGTCGCCATTGACGGTTACGTTCGCACCGGCATAATTTTTAAAGAAATATGGACCGTTGTTTTTTCTGGATGAAGTGGCAATTCTTCAATCTCTTCAGGTTGCTTTTCATCCCAAATGCGGCAATTTTGTTTGTTTACATACCCATTGAGCCAGAAATGGGCCTCATCGCTAAACAAAATTTGCCTCGAAAACGTCGGATCTTCTTGGAACTTTTCAAGAGCCCATAAAGTGAAGCGATGTCGCTTGGGAAGGTCGAGCGACTTCAGTTGTTGCACAAGCTGTATTTTGTACGCTTTCAATTTAAGATCTTGACGTAAAATGCGCCAAGTCGTTCCATACGTCAGTCCGAGTTGCTGCGAACGGCGCCGAATCGACTCTCTACGTGTACACTCTCAGCTACGGCCGCTATATTTTCTTCACAGCGTGCTGGACGTGGTCCATTCGGTCGAATATTATCCAATAATGAATGCTGGGTCTCAAAATGGGTGATGGTGTTGCGAATAGTACGCTCAGTAGGCCGATTATGTTGACCATAAGTTGAGCGAAGTGCACGAAACACATTCCTCACAGAACGTGAATTTTCATAATAAAGTTGAACAATTTGTAAACGTTGTTCACGCGTAAGTCTTTCCATTATGAAATGCCAAACAATACTTAACAAAAATAACATGACAGCATGACACGACTCACACGTGATCTGTCAAAAAAGGCTATTGAAAAAAGTATCTCTACTTGGATCACCCGTTATTAATCCTTGCAAAAAGTATTGAAATCACACCAAAAACATAATACATAATAACATATTCAAAAAAAGCCAAAAATAAAATCTTATGCAAACATTTTTTTTGCCCCAAAAAGTACTGAGATATAAAAAAAACCCCAAGATTCAAATAGTATCCATATTTTAATACTTGGCAAGTTTTAAAAGTCGTAAAAATTTGGTCTCTATAAACACGAATCTTGAAAACTTCAAATTGGAAAGCTTGTCACGTATAAAAATATAAATATAGACTATTTGTGAGATTTTTAGTAATTTGAAAACAAACTTGTGGTTCTATTTTAGATTGCAGTATTTTTTGCTATTCTTTAACATTTTTGTTTTTGGTGTGATAAAAATTTACTTTAAGAACTTTTAAACTATGAGACGACAAACGAATCATATGATGAAAGTGTATGTTTGAAACTAGCCTAAATTTTTTTTTACAATGTTAAGGGCTAAGAATTACCCGCACGTTTTAGTTATCTATCGATTATCATGTAGAAAAATAGGTATGCGTTCAGTTATTTGTCGCGTTCCTCAGTATCTAAAGCTTCCAATTACCCTCAAAGTGTCTTCTTTTTGTATGGATATTTATCTTAAGGATTAAGCGTATTTTTAGCGTATATAGATAGACATAGGCAAAATTGATTCGATTGAAGCTTTTCATAGAGCTCGAAGCGACTTTCCTAGAGATTAGATTTTCGTATAAAACTTATAAAAAAAAACATCACCACTGTTAATACAGTTCGAACAATAGGGATATAGATATAATACAAATAATAAATAATAAATAAGAATTAAGTTCATAAATTTCATTATTAATTTATTTCCAATAAGTTAATCGTTGCACACATTTGTTAATGAATAAGAAAAAAAAAACAGAAATATATTTATTTTCGCAATAACATTTCAAACAAAAACAAAAAAAAATGAAAAAATCGAATTGGATTTTAATTTTAATTTTAATTTTTTTCTTCTCTTGATTTTGTACTGAAACATGTTTTTTGTTTTGCATAAAAAAATGATCATTTTAACCTAGATAATTAAAAAAAAATATATATATATTAACAAAATTATTTACCAACAATCCTTGCCCGTATTTTCTGTGTCATGCAACTCATGCGTTCTTTATTCCCTTCCCAACTAACACAAAACAACAGTTCCGCCCCGCTGGATAGTTGAGCCAGCCGATGTTAATGTTGAACGTAACCGACATATAATGCTTCACTGTCAGGCACAGGGCGTACCGACGCCCAGTATTGTTTGGAAAAAGGCGACAGGTACGGGTACACGAATCTACATTCTCCCGGTCCGGTGGATGTAACACAAAAATTTTTAATGTAATATGCATTGTTCTCCCTTATACGCGCCGTGTAGGTAGTAAGTCGGGGGAATACGAGGAGGTTAGGGAGCGTCCATTCACCAAATTACTCGGCAATGGATCGTTGCTGTTGCAACATGTAAAGGAAGATCGAGAGGGGTTCTACCTGTGTCAGGCTAACAATGGCATCGGCACTGGTATCGGAAAGGTTATTCAGCTTAAAGTTAATTGTGAGTTCTCTCTCTCGCTACATGAATTTATAGTGTTAGATGTGTATGTAACGTTGGGTTTTTGCAGCTTCTCCGTATTTTTCGTCCACATCGAGGTCAGTGACAGTGAAAAAGGGTGACACAGCTTTGCTGCAGTGCTCGGTCAGTGGGGACAAACCAATCAATATTGTGTGGATGAGATCCGGAAAGAATACCCTGAATCCGTCGACAAACTACAAGTGGGTTGGGCTAGTTAGTAAGGATAACCTTGTAACTTAATCGCTTGAATGAATTACAGGATATCAGTGAAGCAAGAGGCTACACCTGATGGCGTATCGGCAGAGTTGCAAATTCGCAGTGTGGAGGCCAGCGACAGTGGGCCTTATTTCTGTCGGGCGAGTAATTTGTATGGTAATGACCAACAGCTAGTGCAGTTGCAGGTTCAGGAACCACCACAGGCACCAACGGTGTTAGAGGCAGCTATGGTGTCCAGTAGATCGGTGAATTTGAAATGGCAGCCGAGGAATACAAATACTGCTGAGGTGTCAAAGTACATTGTGGAGTACAAGGAACTCGACCGTAAGTTGATGTTATTCTATGGACATTACATAATTCTGTTCTCAGTGAAAGCCATCCCTTTAGCCCTTTTCATAGAGCAATGGCAGCAAATGGAAGTAACGGACCCACCGCAATTCACTGCTTTGATTGAGAATTTGAAACCTGCGACGCGTTACGCATTCCGGATTATTGCTGAGGGAACTGCTGGCCGAAGTGCTCCCAGTCAAGAGTTAACGATTAAAACTGAGCCTCAAAGACCTGCTGGGCCACCCTTAAATCTTTCAGTGAGACCACTCTCATCCACCGAATTACTGGTAAGTTGGGTAGCTCCGCTGGTGGAGCTTCGCCATGGCAATATTCAAGGCTATAATGTCGGCTACAAGCTGTCCAGTTCTGGAAGCACCTCCTACAACTTTACCTCTGTTTCTGGCGATGGAGACGGCGGCACAGGGGAGCTGTTGTTGGGTGGTCTTCAAAAGTACGCACGGTATAATATTGTTATCCAGGCATTCAACCAGGTCGGACCGGGACCTCTGTCTGAACCCGTCTCAGCACAAACAATGGAAGATGGTAAGTTTGCGAAATTCAATTGACCGTTTGCCCCGTTTGGTTAACCTGATTCTATTTAGTTCCTAGTCGCCCACCGGATGACATTCGCTGTGCGGCCCTTACTTCTCAGTCACTTCAAGTTTCCTGGCAACCACCACCAATTTACCACACAAACGGACTGCTGCAGGGCTACAAACTGCTTTTTGAGCCAATTTTAGATGATTTTTCACCATCCAAAGATGAAATAGAAAGCCGAAAGACAACTGCCCTCACAACAGTCCTCACCGGTCTCAGGAAGTACACCAACTACAGCATTCAAGTACTAGCTCATACTCGCATGGGTGATGGAAGCCTCTCGAATCCGCTATACTGCCACACTGAAGAAGATGCACCCGAAGCTCCGGCTGACATTAAAGTCGTCGTCAGCTCACCACAATCTCTGTATGTCTCGTGGCTGCCACCCACCGAGCCCAATGGAGTCATAACCAAGTACAACCTTTACACAAGGGTTGTGAATGGACGTGAGGAATTGAACAACGAAAAACGTAGTCTTCCCTCCCAACAGGCCAACTACGAGGCTAAAAACCTTCATCCGCACATCGAATATCAGTTTTGGGTAACAGCGTCGACTCGAGTAGGCGAAGGCAAGAGCTCTAGGGTGTCTTCGCAAGTAACTACGAATAGAGTTCCTGCACGAATTGTGTCCTTTGGGGGTCCAATAGTCCGTCCGTGGCGCTCAACAGTCACTTTGCCCTGCACGGCTGTGGGAAAGCCCAAACGGGAGTGGTACAAGGCTGATGTACCGCTACGACAAGGTGGAATGCACAACACCCAGTTGCTGGATTCAGGCGATTTAATTATATCCAGTCTACAAGTGGTTGATAGTGGCAACTACAGCTGTCAGGTAGACAATGGGATTGGTACCGATCGACTGACACATGTACTAATCGTTCAAGTTCCTCCAAACGCACCGGTTCTGTATGTGACTAGTGCAACCTCGAGCAGTATCCTGATGCATTGGAAGTGTGGATTCAATGGAAATGCTCCCATTTCAGGATACACATTGTTTTATCGGCGAGCCAGTGGGAACCAGGACGAAATGCATCTATCACGACACGCTTCCAGTCATGAACTTAAGGGACTCGTCTGCGGAAGTACATATCAGATTCATCTAACAGCGCACAATAAGGTCGGCACATCGCCGGCCAGCATAACACTGCACGTTCGAACTCAGGGACAATCTCCTGGAATGCCACCAACTGCCAATTTACTAGCCCCGAATTCGACGTCGGTTCTCATAAGACTGCACACTTGGCCAGATAATGGCTGTCCTATGTTATATTTTGAATTGCGATACCGCCCGGTAATGGACGGCTTGGAAAAGGACTGGATACTAGGTAAGTTTTTTCACCAAAAGTTTTTTAAAATTTCCCATTCTTAGCAATTTCTAAAAACCTGTTTTTATTGATTTTTAGTCTCTCGAAATTTTCCTTGGAGGCGTGTGCTTATTTTTGTTAAGATAAATGCATCGGAGCTGTTTTCATAGGGAATGATTGTTAAGCGTCCTTTCAAGTGAATTCATCTAAATTGTTTTTTTTTTTAAATTTGAACCTTTAAGCAACTTTCCTCCAGATGTAAGCGTAGCACTCAAGTTGAGGGCGTTAAAAAGCTTTATAAATTCTAGTCAGATCAGAAAGTGTGAAATATATATTGCATGACTCAAGGAAGCCTTTACATTTCGAACCGTTCTTGGTGACATCGACATCATTCCAATGATAACGAGAGTGCCTTTGAGTTTTATCGATGCAAGTGTCACTAATGGATTATGCTAAAGCAGGGGCCTCATCGCTCATTATGAGTTTGTGAATAAACTCCTTGTTCTCTCGGAACAAGTCTTGAAAACGCCGAGCATATTGAATGCGTCTTTGTGGATCATTTGCTTTCAACTCAGGAACCAATTGAATCTTATATGGAAAAAGGTGTAACTGCCTTAAAATTCTTTGCATAAATCGCCTAGACATCACCAACTGCTGAGAACGCCGCCTGGTGGAGGTTTCGGCGTTTTCCTCAATACTTGCTTGCACCCGAGCAATGTTCAAATCATTTCGAACTGTGCGAGGTCTTCCAGCACGCGGAAGATCATAGACAGCCCCTTGTGGCTGGAAACGCTGGACCAATCGCTAAATTGTTGGAGTACTTTGCGCATTTCGAACAAGAAAAAAATTTTGATATAATATTTGTGTCTGAATAATTTAATGTCGTTTTCAAAATAAAATTTAACCACTTTGGTTCATTGTTCTGTGCTGAATCTTTCCATTATAAATTTCCCAAGTTTTTCAAAGTTAATTCTGGGAAAAAAATAAAATACGTAAACAAAAAAAATATTTACTATTTAAATCTTAACGTTACTTATGCGCCACCTTGTACTACTTGTGGGACTTTGTAGAATTTTTTGCTTAAGTTTTGCTCATAGAGGAATTTGAATTAGTTTGTATTAGTATAACAATCATCTCTGAATCGTTTTACCTTTTTTTTGCTCTGATAACCTCTTAACGGTTCGAATTATACGTCACGTAAATTTGTATTTTGATACTCTTTAACCTGTTATGGATAAAGAGTTCCATACCCAGGTGAATTATATTTGTTATCATATTGGCGGCAGCATCCACTTTGGCATCGTCGGTGTTTATTCGCTCTGCATGCCCTAACTATCAAAAGTTCAATTCGCAGTTTTTCGACCAGGTCGAGGGACATCGGTTCTTCGGACCAAATATTTTACGAAGAATTTATCTCTCACAAAAACCAAGGATACCATAATCTGAAATAAAAGAGAGATCATGTGTTTGATCCTTAGAACAGGACTGAGATTATCAAGATCTTACATACACTCACAGACTTGCTACTGGCTGCACAGGAGATTGAGAAATAAGCGGTGCCAGATTTTGCGGTGGTTTTGCACCAGACCCAGAGGCCGTGAAGAGCCATTGTGAGTACCCTGTTTGGCGTACACAGGCTCCTATAACTTTGAGCGATTGCATGTCTTCAATGTATTTGTAGTGTTTATTAGCTGTAGACATACCTAGGCTGCAACTTGCTAGTGATTAAGTTCTATGTTTTGCCGCTCAAAATGTGCGGACATCTAAAAACTGTGAAAGAACAACAGGGACTCCTTGATGAGTGTTGTGGTTGTACAATGCTTCATCAGCCTATTTCTTCAATAATGATTAAATTAATATTATTAAGCTGAAAACCACTAATAGGGGCTTGGACCGCCTTTGACTGCAGCTGATCATAACTTTGTTGCTAAAGAAATAGAGAGATTACAGTTACTAACTTAATGCAATAATCTTGATGTAATTTAACTTTACTTCTCAACACAAAACCATAAAGTTATAAAAAAATACTTTAGCTTTAAGAGGAAAAGTACCTACACGCCATGAACGAGGTCTTAGTTCTTTTTATATCTCAAGAGACGTATTTTTTAATAAAAAAAATACCCTGCACAATCAAACTGTTAAAACAATGTCCTCTTTACATGTTTCAATCAGTGTCAAACTCACTCAAACCACAACGAAGATTCACTATTTCTGGACTGAACCCATCGACGCTATATCAAATGGAAATGGAAGCGCACAATGTAGCCGGATCCTCGAAAGCTGACTTCACCTTTGTCACCTTGACCAAAGACGGTGACCCTCCACCACCTGAGATCGTACAACGCGGTCATCGCTCCAACATATTCTACGGCAACATCAATCTGCTGATACCAAGCATAGCTACCATCTCGGGAATGATATGCACCATAGCGCTGGTAGTTATGTGCTACAGGCATAGTAAGTTTCAAGAGGGTTTTGTTGATGTGTATATTGTTTTTTTTGTTTTTATGCATTTTTTGCATTATTTTTGTTTTAATGGTCTCGTCCCGTCTACAGAACAAAGCAATCGACTACAAAAGGAGTCCTTGGAAAATCGACAGAACAACGAAGCTGCACAGCGTGAGCGCTACTATGCAACGATTCATAAAGTGTCCCTGCAGAACAATGAAAAAATTCCTGGTAAATTAAAAAAAAAATAAATAAAAAACTTTATATAGCTTTATAAAAGAATCCTTAGCATTATCCATACATTAAGTCTATTTGAATGTAGAACGCATGGCGTTTGTAGTAATTGCCTCGCGGGGCTAACACAGCAGCTAACAGCCAACACTCATATCTTTTCATTTTTAATTTATTCTTTCCTGCAGAGACATCCGAAGACATCTCGCCGTACGCGACATTTCAATTGTCTGAGGCCAGTACACTGGCGCAGCCCCATCATACCGGACCGGCAAACACCTTGCTGCACTCGTTCATGTACCACGAGCGGGCTCTGGCAGAGGGCTGCTCGTCACCACCACCTCCCGCGGTACTTAAATCAACCACCCGACACAATTCCTCCTCACCATATTACAATATCGTGCGTTATACCATTGTTTTCGGTTTGAGTTCATTTTTTTCTATTCGTACACATAATCGTAATTGGCCGCTTCATTATATGACTTTCAATTTAATTGTTGTTGTTCCTCTCTCAGCTGAACTCAGCAACGCTACTAATGCTGAAGCTGTCGCTGGATGCTAGTTGCTGGAGTAGCAAACGCTTGAATTTATTTTTTGTATTTTTTTTTTCTCAAATATCTGACGCTGGCGCGTGTTTTATTTGTTTTTATTTTGTTCCTTGTAGGTACTTTCCTTTTGTTTTGATTTCTGCGTCGCTTATTTGTAGTATTTAATTGGCGCACTGTTGGTAGCTTCTCTGATGTAAAATCCTTTTGTTTTTTTTTCTTATTTTATACAGACATCGAAAAACCGAAGGAGGCATTCTCGTAAAACGGAACCTGAGAGTGAGGAATCTGAATCCGATCCGGACCAATTGACATCGAGTCGAACTGAGTCCTCAAATCAGCATGAGGCGAAGATAAAACACAGTAAGTAGCCGAAGTACTGTGCATGTGAATTCATTTCATTTTGCACTCTCATGCACGTGGCTGGATACATGGTGACTGTTGTATTATGTCATATTCGGTACTGTTTATCATGTCAATGAACTGTTAACCTCGTATTCCGACGGAAAAAAATGTAGGTTAATCGGTACAAAGGGATTCATAGGTATTAGGATTAAGTATCAAATTTACTAATGTTAGATTAAAGTGAAGGTCGAAAACCCACTTAATTTGAGTAAAGGTAACTTATACAAGTTATTCTTAAAATAGACGATGTCTGTCCAATGTTAGCTGTGGAAATAATTTGGACTGGAAATGGGTAAATCCTGTTCCAAAGAAAAATACATTTTCGTAGTTTTATTTTCCTTAGAAGAAAAAGGTAGACATTTTCAAACTGACAAATTTGAACTCAATGCGTTTAGGGAGATTTATGAGATCCGACAAATCTATGGGATCTACGCTATCTATCGACATACATCGGTTTTGACTATATCTCTTAAATGTCTACTTGAAAAAGAGTGTGATATATAAGAAACATGCTCCAAGCTAATGAGACTCCAAAACACTCTCAATTTGCACACCTGCCAATAGAGTAAGGTTCATGGACTTCGGTTGTAACAGTAACAAATTGAATGAATTAATATTGAACTTTCGCTCTGTTTTTTTTTACGCAGAAATTCGCAAAGTAAGAAAATAAAAACCACAGGATAGTAATATATCAGATATCTCCTTCAACCTACAAAAAAATTAAGTTTTTCTCCCCAGCGTTGCTAACACAGAGTACTTGCCTATCAAAAATGTAGAATTTCAAGCCCAATTTGACATTTGTGATAGTTACATGACAATTACAGTGTTGTGCAAGACATACCGGAATAAATTTGGTTCGCACATATACAGTTGGGGATACAAATTTATTTATCTATATTTTGATTGATTTATTAAAAAAATACTCATATAGATAGATATTTCTGAAAATCAGATGCGAAAAATGTGGTACAGTAGAGGGTTCTACTATCACCCCAACTCAAGTTAAAGTGAATAACAAATACTTTGTGGTATAACCACTCTAACTGCATGTAAATTAGCTACAACAACTATTTAATACATTTTGTAGACCTTATTTAATAACGCAAGAAATGTTGTGTGATAAGCCCAGAAAAAAGTTATGATGCCTTAAGTGAAAATTAAAAAACTGCGTTTTCCAGTTTTTGTGAGAACTTAATTTATTCCGTTATTTTTTGCACAACACTGTACATTGTACGTGCGTGAGCTAGATCATTTCATTTGAATGCAAAAACGTTAACAGATGCAATTTGGCTTCTTTTTCATGTAAATAAAAAAAGGAGTGCAGCACATCAAAAGATCCTCTCATTCGACTACCTATCTGTTTAATTTTAAAAACTATTACCAATAGATGAGTGCGCATGGAAATATGTTGTATATTTTGAGTCCTTGGCTTAAAATAATTTTTATTAAAACAAAACAAACTGAAAGTTACCAAAAAGGAAGTTACCGCGCTAGTGGTTTTCGTGAAACTTTTTATTATAATAGAATATTATAACAACTGATGTTGATTAAAAACTGCTGTCATTGTCGCCTGCTTGATGAAAAGCACTTACTTAACGAGACATAAGTTATCTCCCTGCACCTTATTTAATAGCCTTCATTTCACCACGTTGTTTGTTACTCTTTAACGTCGTCTACGTTGCCACTTTGAGTATATACAGTGTCAGACATTACTATAGCACCATATAACTTTTAGTATTTACTATTTGTAATTATATGAGAATATGCACTTAAGGGTGTTTCAGCAAATACTGTCAATATATTGTATGGGGGTATATATTCACCCCAACTCAAGTTATAGTCCTTTAAAATGAAAATGAGGTATAATTACTCTTAATACTATTACATTAGAACTTCTATAAAAAAAGAAACAAGTTTGGGCAGTTTGAAGTTTTTATTTAGATATTAGAAAAATAGATCTAAGGGTATGTATTTCACTTCTTTATTTTGGACAAAGACTTCATTCTATAGTTTTGTCCAAAATAAAACCACCTAAGCCATAATTTTTCTTATTTTCAACTATAGTATGCTTTAGTTATGTCCTGTACATATTTAATTTTCATACCGTTAGAATATAAAATTAAATAGAAATATTAAAAGCTAATTTTCGGTAATTTCGGGTGATTTTTAAACTTTCAACTAAAATCCATGTCACCGCTCCCAAGATTTATTTCTCTTTTGACACTTCTTCAAAAAGAATGTTTTAAGCTTGAGAGTCACAAAAAATGTCGAATTCTTGTTTCAATTTATTTGCGTGCCACTGTAGCAAAATGTGACCAGATAGGAAATTTCCTTCTTCCATTTACACTAAATCTTTTAAAATTGGTTGGGTAGGAGCCACTAAAAGGTTCTAAGTTTTTACAAAATATAAAATAGAAAATCGCATGTCAAAATTGGTTAGTTACCTTGTTTTATCTCACTTCTGCCGTTACTATTCAACTCTCCAAAAACCAATATTCTGCTGGGATCTTATTTGCTAAGATTTGTATGAGTGAGCGTGCCCAGTGTAAATATTGACTGCTTACCTTCAGCAAACCAATCGAAGACAAATATTGATTTTATTTAGGGATGGATGTCAAATTAATTTATTTTTGTAGTGTCTTGGTAAAATGATTAAGAAATCAGTTTTCCAACATTTTTGTGAACTGGACTTAAGGCGATTATTTTTTAGAGAACCCTTTATGTAGATGTTTCAAATTAGCACATCGCCCTGACCAATCCATCTTTTGCACTTCTTTATCCATTTAACTTGCACATCATAACATTTCAAAAAAATTTTGCATCCCTATCTCTCATGTTCTATCATTTTTACAGGTATCATCTACCATGGAGCACAATCAAGCACATCCTCCGATCTTTCACCAATGTCCGAACAAAAGTCATTGCCTCGTCGCGGCAGATCAAGGTATCATCAACAATATCATTTTACGACAAACACCACACCCAGACACACAAAAACCACCAATCCGAATAGTAGCAAATCGATTCTATCACCGCGTAGCAATAACAATCTTAAACTATCCAACACATTCAAGTCACAAGACTCCATACAGTGTAACATCTCAACATTAGTTAAATCACCGATAGCACCAAAACCAGGCTGTGGTGGCAATCTACCACCGCCACTGCCACCAATGCTGCTCGCTCCTAAACCATCATCGACAAAGATCGATCTATTAGATAGTAATAATCCAGCCTCACAATTCCGACCCATTCCCCATAAGACCATCCCCTCCAACACTGACACAATCCTAAATCCTTCCACGGCACCACTGTCGTCGAAATTCTTCTCAGCGACAACGTTGCCCAAATAAGTGTTTTGTTTAAATACTCTTACTCACTCTCTCTCTATCTCTCTGTGTGATGGTCACCAGCTTCGCTATTATAACCCATCAAATGCGATGTATGATTGTCATCAGGTGTGGGTCCCCGGGGATCCCCTTAGGATACAAATAGTTTTCGTTCTTTATTAATACGTATATGGTTTCTGTTGTATCATTTGAAGCATCATTCATTCAATCAGTCCATAACTATCAGAACACACTGCCATCTCAAAATTCAATTCTACATGTTAAAATAAAAAAAAAAAACTCGAAATGATGTTGAGTTGTGATATGAGAGTTGATACCGCTGCTTATCCCGAACAGGGGAGGCGCCATGCGAACATTACTGCCTCTGCAATTGCAAGAGAATCTTGCCAGTGGCATCGGAGCTGGCAGTGGCTTCCATCAGATACCAATCGAGGGAAGCACTCCCGATAGGCCGGAGCTTTCGGAGGCCGAATGCGATATTGATACCTTGAAAAAGTTGAAGCTGGGTATGCGATCATCGTTATGGTCACGACCATCATCTACTGTCAGCAGTATTCAGCAGCAACAACAACAGCAACAACAGCAAATACAACAACCATCACTACCCCAGCAGCAGCAACATCATCCACAACAACACCATCAACCCCAACAACACCAGCAACAACTTCAAGAGCAATTGCATCAACAGCAGGGATTACCTGCGAAACGGCACTCCGACTATTCGATAGCCGTGTGAGCCACTCACTAGAGAAAATCAAATTCAGCCCACATCTGGGCGTAGGCTATATTGTTCTTCACTCTGTGCATTTAGTTTCTTTTCATTTTTGTGTAAATGATTTAGATATTTATTTATTTTTAAAGAGGCAGCGTTAGATGGTGGAGATGAAGATAAGTCAAGTTAGGTTTCAAATGAGAAAAGATTCTATATGGTCTTTAGTTCTGCAAAGAATAAGTCTGACACCTGAAAGTGGGGCCGTCGCGCTCATCCGATTGCGTTCAAGTGTTGCCTTTCGAAGGGTTAAAATTATTTTAGATAAATGATATGTGTTTACGAAGGACTCTACTCCCTCCGCAGCTCTTGATGTCGTATTTTCTGTTAGTAATGCCGTCTCAATGCAATCTTCTTGTGCACCCAGAAGGAATGTAGCAACTCTGCTATCCTTAAATGACCTACCAAGAAACTTTGTCTTTGCCATACATTGACCTCAGATAGACAAAGAAGGTGTATTCCAAGTTAAAGCTTTCCACTTCTACACTAAAGGATCGGAAGATTGATACTGAAGTGTTTTTCAGGCAAAAGTTATGTAGATATGTAAATATAGCATCAAATAAACTTGATTTAAGCCATAGCAAAGAATATAAAAATACCAAGGAGTATTATCTGCCTTTGAAAATGAAATTAAACACAAAAAGCCCTTTCTTAAATAACAAAAAAAAAAAAAGAACCGGAAGAAGAATAAGCATAAGAGGTATCTCCGTCGCTCATCGTGCTATCGTTTGGACGACTGTGTATCTATCTGTGGGTGTTGTAACTCATTGGACTGGTTTCTGGTTCTCTGAGCAAAGAATTTAAAAGTTCTTGATAAAGCAAAGCAATAGCAAAAGCTTTAAGAGCGGGTTTCAATGTTGGAACCCGCCAAACAAAAAATTTCAGTAGAAACATTTACAAGAGATGCGTCTTCTTGCGATCTCTATATTCTTTGACCATAATCTTCTCGTTCAATATTTACATGTTTGTTGCCGGGGCAGAGTTATTGTAAAAAAGTGGCAGTCTCATTGCTACATACACAGTCATGTAAAAAATGGATGCTATTAAAAAGCCCAACCTAAATTGGCAAAACAGTTTTGGCACAAGATGGATTTTAAACGTTCCAAATGTTTGATAAATGCCATCATTCAGCACTTCCCCATAGGCATGTGTGCAATTTTCTGGGTACTCAAACGATTACTACAAAAGTTGTATGGGGGAAGACGATGAGAAGGTTATTTACTTCCGTCTTGCATGTACCCCTCTATATCTCTCGTAAACGAAATCTCCATTTCAGAGATTTGTTTCATAATGATCTTGAAAATCTATCCAATATTGAAATACGTAGTCTCTTTCGCTAGATAAATAGTTTTAACTGATTGCCTACCTAATCCGTGCAGGGCACAATTGACCTAAGTCGGCTCTATGCCGACTGCCACTTTAATCTAACCTAACCCAGCCGGACTTGTCCAGCGAACTACAATGATTGTCACTTTTGTGTGTCGGGATTTTTGTTTTTGAGAAGGAAATTTCAATCCTCGGAATATTTTGAACAAAATTGTCTTCGCAAGGCGCGCCAGATACCGATCCAATTGTATTTCGTATGGATATGGCTTTCCTCCAATATGTTGTATATCAAACAATCCCCTACCTGTTTGACGCGTTCAATCGGAAATGCTCAGGGCTTTTATGGTTTTAAAATCGATTTTCATAAAAAAATGTGAAATATTTTCTGCAAAATCAATTGTGTTGTCGATTCCATTAGCAGTAGTAAGAGTATATATTTCTGTTGTATGTACCATATATAAGTTTGAAAAGTAATCCAGTTTTGAATGTACAAACGACAAGCTCAAAATGTTATTTTTAAAGGGCATACACATTGTGTACATAATGCGAAGCTGTGTTAATAATTACATTCATTTGTATTTAATATTCATTCATCAACGACTTTTGAATGAACAAAATGTGGCCTGTTATCTCTTTTATCAGACCAAAATTACTTGACTTCCGACTAACTTGAATTTATGCAGAGATAATAATGTATTTTACGTTCTTTAACAGTTGCCAGTCAATAATGTATATTTAAGCTTAACGTCAGAAAGAAAAAGTGCCGCCTCCAATTAGTTGCTTCAACTTAAGCTTGTCCAATAACGACAAGTTTCTCTGTTCAAATCGTCTACCATCTTACCGCTTCTTTAAAAACAAAAACAAATACTACTCTCCCATCGTTAGTTTATTTCTTCTCTCTCTCTATCTCTTTCTTACATCAATACCATCATCACAAGCAAAACAGATAATTTGGCAAATTTAGGACAAAATTTAACGATTCAAAATTTTTCGACAATCATTTTCACGTCAAAACAATAAACTCACCAATAATAACAAAAATACTCAATCGAATATAAAAATAAAACATACTTCACAGTCCTTCATTTCCCTCCACGCCCTCCCTTCCCCGCCCACCTTTCATGATCCACCATCAAAAGAATTCCTCCAACAAAATCTCTTTATAAAAATAAAAGATAAAAATATATATAAAACATAAACTTTAACTGAACTGATTTATGCAAGTAACTATGTATCTTTTTCTAATGTATATTTCTATTTTTTTATACACATTCCAAATGTGAATTTTTGGTCTATCCAAAATAAACTAGTAACATATAATGTAATAAAAAAAAAAGAACGAAACCAAAACTGTAAATCAACAACATGACAACAAACAAAAACAACAAAACTAAAATCAAATAAAATGTAGTTATAGAATATTAAAATTGTTAGTTTCTTGTTTTGAAAAAAAATGCATTATACAAAAACCATAAAAATAAAATAATTATACATAATAACTAATTGCCAAAAAAAAGAAAACAAAATGTAGAAAATAAACAATTAACGTCTATAAAAATAATAATAATAATAATAATAATAATGATTATATGTAATTTAAAACAAAAAAAAAACCAACTGAATGTTACAAAACATACTAAATATAAAGTAATTAAATTTAATAAAAAACAAATTAGAAATAAACAAAAAAGAAAATAGTTTTTCACACGTTTCGGAAACCATGTGCCAAAATTAAAATTAAAAAAAAAAGAAATCACGTAAAATATTTTTTTTTATTCTAGTTATATACTCTCGATTTTTATTAATACAAATTACATATATAAATATATATTTCTATATATTCAAAATTAGTATACATATTTCAAATTAAAAAAGAAAAAAAAAAACAAAAAACAACAGAAACCAAGCTAAATTGGATGAAAACAAAAACAATTTTTTTACAAATTCAATGTAAGTATAATGTAGTAGGTAAAACTAAACAAACATTGATTTGGAATGACAAAGAATTTTTAAACGTTAAAAGATAACGTAGCGTTGAATATGAGTGTTTATACATTGAATCTGACGATTTATATATCATAATTAAGAAAGAATGTTCGTAGATGCCAAAAATTAAATTAAAGATCAAACTGATGAAAATTCACATTGTAAAATATTTATAAAAATTTTGATTTTTTTTTTATGAAAAAAATCGACATTGCAAAATATTTATTTTATTTGGAATTTTCACAAAACAAATTATAAATGTCAAACAAAATTGAGCCAGAAATTGGTTTTCTTCGTCAAGTTAATACTCACAAGTTATGATGTAGCTTACGATTTAAATAACGATTCTGTGTGAATCACAGAGGGCTGCTGCTTATCAAGAATGTAGCATTTGTGTGCGTGAGCTGGACAATTTAACTTGCATGCAAAAACGTATTAAGATGTCCTTATATAGGCGAGAGGGCTATATGTATAATAACAAATATGTGATTCGCACTGCTAATGAATTTAAAAGATGATAGTTATTAGACATTATTCAATTGTTGCCGCCACAAATACATAGCTCATGCGCGATTTTTAAGCTTTTTTCAGTTCTCTCTTGAAATACGGACCTGTTCGCTTAAGAATTTAAGAAGTAGAATTCATTGTTGTCATTGACACTTGGTAATGTTAATTAAATGGACACTTGTTTATATCTTACTTAGGGTGGCTCTACATTCCGGGGTGGACCTGGGCCTCAACCAACAAGCGTCTCTAGCCAGCACGATCTTTGGCCAGTTGTCTGTAGTTTCACGCTAAGTTGTTAACCAACTTCCTTTCCACTTGCGTGCGCCACCTAAGTCGCGGTCTTCCTCTACTGCGCCGTCCCTCGGGTGTGGATTCGAGGATCTTTCGGGCCGGAGCATTCACGTCCATTTGCCAGCCACCTCAGTCATTGGACCTTCACTCTTCTGGCTAAGTCGATTTCGCTGTACAGCCCGTACAGTTCGTCATTGTATCTCCTCCTTCATTCACCGTCTAAGCAGACGGTACCAAAATTTACTTGAAGAAGTTTCCTCTTAAAACAACCAAGAGTGGCCTCATCCGCTTTTAATAGAGTCCATGTCTCTTCACCATAGAGAAGGACTGGGATTATTAGGGTCTTATAAAGGGTCGCTTGTCCGAGAGAGGGCTTTGCTACTCAATTGCATTCTTAACCCAAAAAAACAGCGATTGGCGAGAGTTATTTTTCGATATCATTGCGGAGCCTAGGTAGACAGAGTCCTTGACCACCTCAAATATCATAGTAATCCCACTTTACTGCATCCCTACTAGTCCGCATGTGGGGTTTGCCGTTTTGACCTCAATAAAAATGTTCTGAAGGCCTTCCGGTTTGATTGCAATTCGTCGCTGAGGCTAATCAAAAATACTGTTGTTGTTGCATTGAGTGAGTATTTAGGCCGCCCACTCTTTCGTCCGTATATTACAAAGTTGTTTAGTATTTCGTCTTTGACGAGGCTCATAGGCTTTACCCGATTTTTGGAATTTAAAATCGATCAAGCTTCGTCATACGTATCATCTTCATCTCAGATGTTTATAATTTGCCCTCCAAATCAGCCCCAGCACCGAATGGAAGATACTAAGCAATGTATACTTTGTCTGAGGTTCAAAATTGGAAAAAAACATTCAATGTGCCGTCTGCCTTGATAAAAGAATAACAAAAATGCCAATAGAGGTGTACAAAATAATATCGATGTTTAGTGAATTCGATATGTCTTAGGATATTTTTATGCATAAACGCGATATTTATGTACTTTAAATTTATACGTATCGACAGTTACAGTTGGAAGGCATTTAATAATACATAACAAGTAAACATAGCAATATGCACGTTAACCGTACGCTGGAGTTAAATAGAAATAAATGTTGATACACTAATAATCACAATCGAAATATCGAATGTACACATCGATAAATTTTCAAAATCGGCAATTCAATATCGAAACCGAGTTGTCAAAAAAAAAATATAATATAAATAAATTATTAGGCCCATACAGGACCCAAAGTCTTGCTTCGGCTATTAAAAATACAAATAAAAACGCTCTTGATCGGACTTTAACATCAAACCCCGGTGTGCTTAACAATAGTTCGGAACAATGTTCCAAAAAGCTGTTCGGAAGAAAAACATTGAAGCGAAAATCCTTGAAATCGGACAATTCTCCTTTCCGACGAATACCTCGCTAGGGACAACTGGTTGTACATTTTCCAAAATTACGAACCGTATGTTAGTTCCAAAAGAAAAACTTTCTTACAGCATAAGGAGTATTTTTCGTAACATTGGACTTTTTTTTTAAATAGAATCCGTTTCCTGATTAACCATAACGAGAATTATTTAATGTCAACTGTCAACAAATTTTAAGCTGTGTGGTATGAATGCATATTAGGGTTTAGACTGTTCAAAATATGCTTTATGTAATATATATTGTGGGGGCCAATGTATAATATAAAATCTTTCAGTACACAACATTCATAACCTGTACGTCTGGGCTCCCAGTTACTGACAAAAATACTTGCGTAGATGGATATAGCCATAGTTTACAAGAGAAAACCGAGCTACAGTGATGGGGTCTACAATAACCCCAACCCAAGTTATATGGCGCCTCCTAGTTTTAATTCTTTATGAATAATAATTTAGCTTTGCCATGATTTATTTTTAACTAGGAGGTCTGATTTATGTTCGCCAAACCCTTCTTGACAATTGAGAGAACCATCATTAAGGTATTTTCTGTGCAGAGAATTGTTCTTGTGAAGATCCTCTTTAATATCAACCAAAAATACAACTCACAGTATGAGATTTCTCATATATAGTATCCATTCAGAGACTTTAGCATTTTCCAAAAGCAAACATTTTCAAAACTTGTGAGTCAATTTAAAAATCTTAATTTTATTGCATTTGATTTGTATTTTGAAATAAAAAAACACCAAACTAGAAATGTGTAGGTAATAATGTTATGTATATTGTTTTTAATTGTTCACGTTAACCTGTAAACAACAACAATATAAAACCCTAACACAATTTCATTGATTTTGATGTACATTCCGAAAAAAACAACAACAAATAAAACCAAATCAAAATTTATCTAATTTAATATTTCAAAAGTGAAAAATACTACAACCAAAATAGAACTACACAACAAAGAGTTTTTTTTTTGTTAATAACAAGGAAGAATGTTAATGTAATTAAACAAATTATAATCAAATTTTAAAAGTTATTACTGTCAAACAAAACAATTGCCTATAAGAAATTTATATATAAATATATATATTGAAAATATTGTATAGTAAAACTTCTATTTCTCAAATTAAATTAATTATACAAAGGAAAATGTAAATGTTACCAAAGTAAGCAACAAAAGGAAAAATTCCATTAGAATTTAAAAAAACAAATAAAAATTAACACATAACAATATAAAAGAACATCAAAATTAAATTAAAAAATAAAAACCCAAAAAAACATTTTTCTTAAGTCAAAATGGTGAATTTTGTTTTGAAATGGTGAAATAACTTTTCAAAGTCACTAAAAACTGCTGACAGTTTTCCCTAGTGCTACGGTCCTAACGAAATGCTATCATTTTAGATTAAATAAATCGAATAGGTATCTATCTACCTCTAAAAACATATTAAAAATAAAAGGGACAACGATAGAGCAAATCGCCCTCTTACACTCTTTCGGATGCGGTCCGTAGACGCCATAATATAGCAGAAGTAAAAGTCCAAGCCCAAGTCCTTGTTTAAGTTGATGACGTTTGACTTCGGGCGCCGAACATTCGAATAAGTTTAACCAAAATCAAAGTTGGTTGGTTTTAAAAATTTAGCGAGAAGATTTTACTCCGGGTTACCAAACATGAACTTGTGCCAGGGTTAATTGAGCATCGTTATTAATCTGACTAAATACAAAAGCGTTCCCTTTTCTTTTGCAATCTTTGAGTGGATTCATCTACACTTCACTAGATTTGCCAAGCCGCTTGAAAAGAAAAGTAACAGACCTGTTACATAAACAAAAGAAAAAGTTTCCTTTACTGTTACTTTTACTTTTTGGAAATGCTTAAAACCGAACATATTATACATCCATTTTACACAAATTTCAAATAACCAAAATTCACCATTAACAAAAGAAAAAGTTTAATTACATTTATTTGTTTGTTTAAATATGAATACCCACGTTTTTAAATTTTTAACGAATATTCTGTTGATGCCAACAAAAATATGAAAACAAATTTGTTCTTCCATTTATATTCAGGTTATGTACCTACAAATTTTATCCCAAAATAAGATTTTTCTTCTTTTTTTAATATATACAAAAAAAAAGAAGCAAAATATCTGTTTGTATTATTACTTGTTAATTGTTTATTTAATTATATTTTACATAAATACAAAAATATATATATAAAGAAAAATAAAAAAACCGCGATGAAGTTAAAAATTTGTAAATTCATATAAATATAATTAATTGCTATTATTAACAACTTAATTAACACATCGAAGAGTACGAATTTATAATCCAAAGAAAGAAAAAGAAATTCAAATAAAAACAAAAGAAAACAAGAACAAAATATTATATACAGACACACACACATTACAATCAAAATGAAAAAACAAAAACATAAACTGATTATAATTACTATTAATGATAATAATAACAATAAAAGTGAAAATGAAAACAAACCTCAGAAAATTATTAAAAAAAAATGGAATTGTTTTATTTCAAAACTGGTGACCAGAAAGGGTATGTGCAACAACAGTAGAACAGACGAGGTATGACGAAAAGGAAGAACCATGGCAAACACTTCCTACATGAAAATGAATTAAAGTGAAGAAGCCAACCTTCACTGGCAGGTTTAAATGGGAACTTACAGTTCTATGGTAAATTTGCTTGACCATTGCTGAACCACTGTGTCTATGTACTTGTTGTCTTTAAATTACCCTTTCCCAGATAGATATAGGAGATATGCATCACAACGTAACCGCATCATCATTCTCCTCCATCTGCTACATTTGGGCACATACATATGTACATATTCCAGAATTCGCAACGCTCAAAGGAATTCATTGGGATATGTGCAGATTCTAAACAATTACCTAGGGTCAACTGCGAATTTTGATTACATACGGCTTAACTCTGACTTCCACAGCGTCGACTTCCAGGCGAGAAATGGCAGTGAGAGGGGCAGACAAATAAGCCTTAATGGCGGCATTACCGCCCGACGACACCACCATTTTCAATTATAGCCGGTTGCAATTAAATCAATTTTCGCAGCGAAATTAAGCACGAGCTTGAGAAATGGTTAGGTGAAGAACTTAAGGTTTTTGAAGTTCAATACAATCAGGAATTCTGCTAGGTCCTAATGAACTAGCAAGAACTATGTCTAACATGAAACTTCAATGGGCTTGATAGACTGGTCAGTCAAACCGGCACTAGATGGGGCAGAAAATACTGCAGAAATTGTTACAAATATTTGTGACTTACTCCCCACCTGTTAAACATACAAGATGATGTGGTCAGATTACACAGCCTTTCAGGTTTTTCAGCAACATGTCTAAAGAGAGATTGAATTAACAACGACGAAGAAAGGAGGAGACCACATTCAAGTGTGAACCCCCTGTGATGAGCAAGCTGCAACACCACTTACTTCATAAGCCCACGCACCTAAACATGGAACAATGTTTAAAATTTATATCAGAGGCTAGAAAGAACGTGTTCTACCAGCAAGAAGCAAACAGAGACCTTGGTTGCAGATTTGAGAATTAGGGATGTAGTAGTAGGGGTGAGAGACGATACGAATTAAGATCGAAGTCAAGAATTTAGAAACAAGCAATATCAGAACCAAAGTTTAACATGGCTGATGGCAGGACCGTTCTGTGTTGAACTCTTTAAAGTACCGAGAGCTAGCTAACTTTATAGAGAGCATTCACAATATCATTTATAAGATGTGGTCTGAACAGAGCATCCAAAAGCAATGAGACCCTCTAAAAGGCAACAAATGAAGAAGTATTTTCTTGATATCGCACATGTTGTGTTGCGATCTGATTGGTCCCTACCATTGTGACCAAGTCCGTTATCCACCATCTATTCAAACTGCCGAATATCGTAAAGAAAACTCACACTATTTTTAAAGATTTTAATGGTGCATCTGGATACATTAATAGAGACGAGCCTTACAGAGCTATGCCTAAATTGTCGAGCACTCCGCATTTAAATCAAAGCTTGTTCTGGAAACCTTCAAGGTCATTTATGAACTTGATACGAAAAACTGGATCCCAGCCCGCAGGAGTTTTGCTGGTACCGAAGCGGCTGACTCCCTGGCTAAAGTTGGCGCAACAACCCCACTTGTCGGCCCTGAACCCTTTTGCGGTGTTAACAAAAATCACTTCAAGAACTACTTTAAAAGCCTGTCCCTAATCGAATCCAATAAAGTCTGACTTTAATCAACTGGTCAGAACTGTACCAATACTTCCCCAAATTTCACCTCAGGAATTCCAGATCCCTAATCAACCTGGACATGAATAGTCTAAGAATCCGGGAATATTCAGTGGTCATTTTCTCTTGCAAAAAAAACTTCACGGCATTGGCCTCTCACCGAACCTACATGTACGGTTAAGACTTTGTTAAGAGAGTGACGAATCCTCACTCATGGACTGTCCGGCTCTCTTTCGTCTCAGGAAGAACTTCCTCGGTGTGGAAATCATCTCACCAACCAGCCTCACTTCCTTACACCCAGAAGAGATCCTTGTCTTCCTGACTTCCTTCATTGCTCTAGAACCCCTCCAGTGAAGGCAAAATAGTCTCCATTTGGAGCCGCAGTGCCAGAGCCCCATGTAGGCTCTCCCGACGTTTAATGTATCTATCTATCTACCCCTCAGTTTATGAAGAGAGACCTAAATAAAAAAGCTTACAAATTTTTGTTTAATAATTGACGCGCACCGCTGCGGTGGTATCCTTGTCAACGCAGTCAAATTTTAACTTTTTTTTATTCCATGAAATGCCCCACGTTGGGCGCCAATTTTTGCAGTAAAGTAGAGCTAGGTATGGCAATCGTGTTTGATGCGATCTTCTTGACCGGATCAAAATAATGCATTGGTTATTACGCATCTTAGTGATTTATTTTTCTATATTTGTCCCTTTAAAAAAGAGCGCAACAAATATTATCCTCGTGTCGTTGAGATTAAGATTATTGATTGTAGCATATCATATGTAAACGATTGGAACAGTTCTATAGTTAAGAACTTTTTTTTTGCACTGATATTTCATATTTAATTTACATCAGCGGCACGATTCCGCAAGTTTCGTTTTTCGATAATTTCGAACAAACGCAACCACACTTAACCTCACTGCCCGTATGAACCAATTTTAAATTATGCGATTACGCAAGGATCAGTTTAATGCGAATTTCGAAAGCCAAAGTTAAGAAGCTTCTCGTAATTTTTTACCAGCCAAGAGGAAGGATGTTGCTCTTGGTAGGCAAACGTACTAACCATTGACCCACTGCACCTTCATTAGTTGACATAGCGATTTGAAAGAAACAGTGGGTTGAATCAGTTGGGCACGTAGTGGACGACCGTCGTAAGGCCTCTTCTAAAGAAGATTAGTATGTATAATAACTGAAGACAAGCATAAAGTATTTCGTGAGCACTGTTCCATATTCGAACTGCTGCTGCACCTTTAGCACAGATTTGACAATGCAAAACAAAAATTTCCTGACATTAGCAACAATTAAGGGAAATGTGAGTGACGGCTTAATAAATGAAATAAAAATATCATCAACATTCTTATAAAAACAAGTTCTATACTTTTACTGAAGCAATTAAAAACCCAACTACACATATTACAAATTTTACACTACCAAGTTCTGCAACTGCTTAAAAAATCCTGCATTCGGTTGAATACACTCTCGTTTTGCTTTGACCAAATAATAGGCATCCTGAAACGTATACCCACACTTTATCATCAAATATCCGATCACCACACTAGCAGAACGCGAAACACCTGCATTGCAATGCACTAATACCCTGCCTCCGATCTGTCCCACTCCAGCAATAAATTCGCATGCAGTTGGCAATATATTTTTGGTTATATCGGTCTCCGGCAGATCCAAACATTCGATGTAGTTCGAAATAACTTCAACATCAACTGCAGGCATCGGGATTCCAACACTCAAAACATGAGAAATTCTGAATTGTTGAATACTATCGGGATTAACTGCATCCTGTGAGCCCAAGAATAAGAAGTCATCAAGAATACATGCAGGTATTAGGTCCGGTTTTGTGTCCACTACAAATCCGAAGGATTTTTCTTCGATGATTTGCCGATCACCATCTGACGATTCAATGTATTTGTTTCCGCTGGCTGTGGTTATTGTGGTTTTAGTTGGCCTTAGCTTGTCTTTCTTCGACTGGAGTTGTTGCAGTAAACTCATTGTCGGAGGTAGGGGATGTGTTATCGGCTTCAGTAAGACGAAAATCTGCTTCGTCGTAGTGTACTTTACACAGGTACAGACCAAAAGGTGGTGCCAATTGAATTCGAGAACACCAACTTTCTTTCGACGGAATTGTCAGCATCTCATAAATGTCCTTTGAAGTGACTTGATTACAGGCGACTTTTACTAAAGCGCCGATTATTCGGCGAACCTAAAAAAGATATGGGAACTCTTTTATTAAGAAAAATTGGTGCAGTAGAAATTTACCTGTTTATAGAGGAAGGATCTGCCGGTAATTTCCACATTCCAGTAATTGTACAACTCTTCGGATCTCTGAGCGTCCCAATCTATTGCTATTGATTTACCTGGATAAACTTTAATGTCAGATATCGATCGAATTGTAAACATAGGCTTTTTCTAAACAAAAAAACAACGAAAATAAGATTTCTTTCAAATGATGATATAGATTGATACTCACATCTGCCTTTTCGTTTGTGCTCATAAACGTTCGAAAATCGTGCTTTCCCTTGAATAAATTTGCATTCTGCTTAAACACTTCAATGTCGAATCGATGATCTCTGTGTAAGGGAAACGCTATAGAGCATAAAATAGATAAACAATGAACCCGACTGACTTACTGAATGAAGAAGCAGCGTTTCAGTTCCTCAATCGGGATGAAACTTTCGTAGTTTCTATTCTTTAAAATATCACCCGGTGGTGCATGCTTAGCAACTGCAAGCCTATAAAGGTACGTTCGTGCTTTTGCGTCGTAGCGACAGTGAAATGTATTCGGAACTCGTAACGCACTTAATACACGTATCGGCAGATTGTGCTTATCCAAGGATCTATTTATAACAACAGTCAATGCGTTCTCTTCGTAGGGCCTGCCACCGTGCCGTTCCAAATCGACATGAATCGTTGATTGGAGAGCATGAACTCCTGCATCTGTTCTGGGAGGGAAGAGATTATATAATAGATGACATGTGAATCAGATTTTTTTTGAAACGCAATATACCGGCTAGAAAGATGTGTTTGTATAAAATTCACTGGCTGGAAGGCTTGCAGAGCTAATTCCAAACTTCCCTGCACTGTGGATGTATCCAACGTGGGTTTGGATTTTATTATAGTTTTCTGCACTCCCCTGCAATTGTCATGAATTTAAGGTATATTCAAAATGTGTCTGAAATTGAGTTTAGTCTATTTCTCTACCTAAAATTCGTACCGATGTATGCAATATTTAGTAAATATCTATTCATAGTTAAATAAAGATTTATTTATGGTTAATATAGCACAAGCAGATCCAGATATGAGGAAGAGAAAAAATTACCGGCTGTCAGTGTAAAGTCAATGGGTGCATTTGGAAGTGGAAATGGTAGACTGAATGATGACATTTTTACAATCAGGGGTGCCACTTGAAAATATTATTAACTACTCTTTTATTAGCGTATTATACGTAAATTTTGAATTTCTGAGTGTGACGCTGAACCAATTATTGTTTTGCAACAATTCCCTTGTTAAACGAATACCCTACGAAGGCAACCGGCAGATTTAATATTTGTCGGTAAAATATATTTGCTGCTTCTTGGATTTCTGATCAGCTTTTCAGATCTGGATTTTTCGAAAGATTTGCTTCCCTTGCAACATACATCTAATGCTACGTTTCCACCGAGCACTTAACCGAAATTAAGATTAATCTACCCTTAATCTACTTTAAATCTTAAGATTAACCATACAAATTTTAATCTGCTAACACAAGATTAAAAAATAATCTTGAAAGAAACTAGGTTTACATGTAAGATTCGGCTTGAGAACACACTCAATACCAATTTACCATACCTGTATAAGTCCAAAAAGTGTCAATGGTTGCTGGGAATTGAGAGCGAGGAAGCAATTTGACAAGTACACGTTGAACACTGTATGCGCAAATTTTAGAGCCAGAGAGCTGGTTGAAAGGAAACCCCTTTGTATCTAAGGTATGTTTTTCAAAAAAAAGTGTTTTGAGCAAGAAGATAATGCTTAATAATATATTTCTTTATTCATGCTTTTTATGCGATTTGAAATTATGCTAATGTTTGATGGTCCGTGCGTTCTGTCGATAGTGCTTAAATAACTATGATTTTCATTTAAATCGGGTTTCAAGCAACTGATTGTATGACTAACGGTATTAACACACTCTTGTAGACTTTTCGTTCAATTATAATCTTTCATTTTCCGATAATCATTGTTCAGCCTTAAAACAAAAGATTAAAATTATAATAAGTCTGAATAATTGCCAATAGAAATACAATTATTTTTAACAAACAAAAACTGTATAACACTTTAATTTTTTAATACCTATCCAACAAACCCAGTTATTTCGCTTTACCCATTTCCTGAACGTCGATTGCCTGACATTTTGCCAGAAATAATTTGACATTTGGGCTGTCATATTGGGAAAATTTATTTCAATTTTCTTATTCGGGCCGGTTGCGAATTTCTCCAATCAATCCAGCAAATCCCCAAGAGATAATTTTCGAATTCTTACGTATTCGTTTTCACCAGCACCCACATTCATCAATAATTTCACACAAACATGGATTTAAACAGCACCACACTGAATGACAGCGATCATGAGAAGGAGGTTAATGAGTGGATACGGTTTGGCATGCGACTAGGTGTTAGCGCCGCCTTGCATCCATTCGAATATTCCAAAGTCCTCATCCAAGTAAGTGCAATCGTTATTTGATTAATTATTGCAATTAACATATACTCCCCATCCAGTTGGGCTATGAACCGATTGCCCCCAGACTGGGCACCTCACTCCTCGGCAAACCCACCATGTTCCTGCCGAACATTTTCCAATACGGTATGTGTCATTTTTATTTAACGCTCGATAATAAACTATAAACGGCGATGAATTCATCTAGCTGGTTATATAAGACGAATGGATGGCTTCTTTGGCATGTACCGTGGATTGACGCCCAAGATAGTCGGTTCAATAGTGGGAATGCTTTGCAGTGATAAGATTGCTGATAGACTGGGTCTGCCTCAAGCCGATCAGAATGAATCAGACTCCAAGTCTGAATCGTCCTTAGACTCGCAGAAGGACGACTCCCGAGTGTCCGATGAAGAACTGTACGTTATTGGGTAACACTGCAAATGTTTCTTCTACTCACCTTCTCCTTTCCAGTTTAATACAATTCAGGACAAGCTTGAAGCGTGATCTTGTCGTGACTGTCAGTGGCTTGATTGTATCTCATCCATTTCATGTGATTTCGGTGCGAATGATGGCGCAGTTCATTGGAAAGGAATCGCTGTACAGATCGATATTCGGATCGATTGCGGAAATATATCGTACCGAAGGCATTACCGGATTCTTCTCGGGACTACTGCCAAAGCTTTTGGGCGATATTGCGTGTCTTGTACTTACAAGTTCCACGGTTTATGTGGCCAGTAAATATTTGGTCAAGGATAAGGTTTCCAGAAACTACCTCGCCGGCGGCACTCAGGTACTTTTAAGGTAAAAATTCAAAATCAAATTTGTTTCTTCAAACGCATTTCTTTCCCAGTTCATATTCGCAAGTATCCTATATCCTCTTCAAGTTGTGTCCACATGTATGATTGTTACGGGATCTAGGTAAGTACTCAGTGGGAATATGTTCTTGTTCTAAATGTTGTTCTCGATTTACAGGATTATGGCTGGTAGCCCACCAATTATGCCAGAATACTCAGGATGGATGGATTGTTGGAACGATTTGCAGGCACGCAAGGAGCTGAAGCGAGGCAGTTCTCTATTTTGGAGGTAAAGTTTAGCATTTTAAGATTTATTTTGCACCGATTTATATTCACCTCTTTTGCAGATACGTTGGCAGCCCGTCTTCGGGGAGAAGCAATCGTATCGGTATGGCCCCACTGCCAACGATATCCAAGTACGCCTGATAAGGAATCGCATTTATTGTTGATCAATTAGTTTGTTGCAGCCCAAACAATTACAGTTTGTTCATTTATTTGTCCCCCCTATTTTACTCAGTGGAGCATTTTACGGTCATACATATGCGTTGGCAACGAAATCAATGATCGAACTCTGTTGATTTGATTTTAAAAGACATGCTTTTGTTTCCGTTATCTCGTTGAATAAAAACATTTAAATTTAATTTAATCTTCGATTGTTTTGAATGGCCGATTGCATGGATTAAAGACCTTTGATGGGTTTAATTTTTAATCGAAATCGAACGTCACGAATTTCGATCGCAATAAAATAAAAACAAAAACACCGCAGAATATGACAAGAGAAGGACAATGTTGCAGAAGTTAATTTAATCTAACTCCAGAAACCATTTTGAGTACTCATAGTACTTATAGGTTTTGAGTTTTTGAAATATTTTTTGTTTATTTTATTTTATTTTCGGAATATAGCGGAAAATAATAGCGATCAAACCGTAACTTAGTTAAAAAAATATATAAATGTGATGTGGGGTAACATCGGATTTAAAAAATACAAAAATGTATATACAAAATCAAGGAAAACAAAAGAGCAATTAAAAAAATTACAAAAATACAAATTTTAAAGTTAATTAGTAAATAAACTGACAGTAAATTTAGATATTCACTTGTGCTGAAGTTTAGGATAGCAGAAAACTTTAATAATAACGTTTCAAGGTCATCATAAGTCATAGTAAATAGCCAGTCTTTAACCTTTTTTAAATAAGATTTAAGATTTATGGATGACCGATCAAAAAATAGTAACTTATTGAACATTAAAGGGACGAAAACACTGTAGAAGTGTGAAAAATTAGTTCTGAAGACAATAAAACTGTGTACTTCTTCTAGGAATATTAGCACTTTGTTTATAAAATTCTTTTAGTACTTTCAAAACGTAAAGGTGTCTCATTGGTAAAATACGAAGGTCTATAAAAACGTTTTTTGCTGCAACTAATCCTGATTAAACTTTTTTGGGCTATCAACAATGGTCTCAAAGAACTATTATAAGAATCACCCCAACTTGGGATACCATACTGCAACTTCGAGTGAGCAAGGCCGTAATAAACTGACCAGTTAATATCCCAAGGTATTTATAGTGATTGACTGACTCAATTTTAAAACAATTATTCGAATAAGGAAAACTACGAACAAAATTACATTTTATGTACAGGGTAACAGAATTTTATACAATCTAAGCATGGAAGCATAAATTAAAATCATATAGAACGTCACTCGATATATTGAAGGACATAAGTTTTGTTTTCTCGCTAATTATCAGCTTATGATCCGTAAACCATAGTCTCAAGGTTTCTTCCGAAATCTTTGCAACACATTCGAATCTAGTATCAAACTGATAAGTAAATGCTATGTCGTTGGCAAATACAGTTGATACTCCATTAAGACTTAGTTCAAAGAGTGAGTTAATTTATACAAAAACAGCACAGGACAAAGAACCGACCCATGGGGTACACCATTTTGTAAAGTACGAGAATTACTAAAGCTTCCATTTCCATTTACTTTTTGTTTTTTTTTAAAAAGAAAAATAATGATAGTACTGAGTAACTACTTTCCTTAAGGCACCTTTGATAATTAAAAAATATAATATAAAAAATACTAAAAATATTATGTGGATTTAGCACTTCTTTCGTTTAAACGATTATCCCAGTCATTTAGGATGCACAAATGAATTTTTTGGGAGAGTATCAAAAAAGAGAATCCTTGCGCAGTATAGTAATTATTTGAAATAATTTTTTAGGGACACGCCTATCTCAGTCTCAGCAGTTTCTGTCGCAAAAAGGTATAAAGGTCTCAGATTAAACCCAGCATTTTACGGAGAGTCAAAGAAATGAAGTGAAGAAAATGAAAAACTCGACACAATTATTGTGAAATTAATATAAATTGAATGCAGTTTGTCAGACATTCGCAAGAGGTGGGGCAGCGAATAAAAACTTTCTGGTGGTACAGGTCGGGATTTGAAGCAGCGACCTCTCTCGCACCCACATCGGAACAATACGCATTGCAAAATGGAAGACATTTCTCTCTTACAAGAGATGGAATATTATATCATGCCTATTTTCGGCAGCTTGGTCCTTAGATTCTGATGTGGAAGTTTCATTCATCGATAACGTAATGCCACGCAATCGGTTTGAAGAAATACAAAGAAATTTACACATTTCAGTGATAATAATGATGAACCGTCTACAACTCAAACTTCGTACGATAGGGCTAATAAGATTCGACCAGTGTTATCATTTCAATAACAGTTTTCAAAACGACCAGCATATAATCAAGCTCAAAGGTCACAATACATAGTAGTTTTTTCAATCATTTGACGCATACTGGGTGGGACACATTTATCTTGCAATTTATTGAAAATTATATGTTTTTCCTTGGCCATAATACTCTGTAATATTATAACTAGTATACCACTTTGTTTAACTTTTCGTACAACTTTGTGCGTGTAAGGGTAGGGCTCGGTAATGAGATGGTCCATTGTACTTCCTAACAGAAATCCTCTGTTTGTTCGTCTCTTTTTATTAAGAATTGAACGCTAGTCCTTTTGCCCCTTTGCATATTGAACATGCACTTGAACCACTGATTGTATGTGGAATAACTCGAATTTCTTATTGGAAGCATTAATTCGTTGGCGAGAAGCAATTTTTTTGTTTGAATAATTAAAAAGTAAACTGTTATGAATTATTTAATTCATTTGCATTTAATTTTTGCCTTCGCAGAGTCATTCTAGTGATAAAGAATATTTTAAAATAATATTTTTTTTTAAATTAAAATCACTGCGTTGTCAATTTCGTAAAGGACTCAATAAATAATTACTGCGAGAAAGAAGTTTGTTCTTAATTGATTAATCCATGACTTAATGATTTTTATGTAATTATTGAACCTTTACGTTTTAAAGAGCAATGAATTCGATGATTCCAATAATTCATAATTGCAGTTCTTCCAATTGGTTTTCAAGCCACTGATTGCAGGAAGAGATTGGATTGTTGTTTTTCTTATTGAACACTTTTGGCCAATATTACCCCTATATTTATATTAGTTATATAACCTTCCGTTTGCTTTCGACAATTACTGTTCAAAAAATTCAAATTTTACAAATTGTTGTCAACTGGCCGCGTTTCATGTCGTTTTCGTTTGGTAATCCGAAAGAGCTCTCCGATCTGGGATGCCAATCGAACAAGCACACATTTTTCTTTTGAATTTGAAGTGCATTTGTCGTTGTATTTTTGTATATGTATTTCCAACCATCTCACTGCCAATCTGTTGACGATCAAGAGGATGGAAGAACAATAATATTAGCCAGCGTAATACGTTTATATTATACTAAATATTATTTCTTTATTTGTTTAATTGAATTTGGTAACAATTTCCAGCAAATCTCGTCAAAATTTAATGCTTCAGCAACAAAATTGAAATTTATCGGTTATGACGTTTGTGGCAGTTGAAAGTGTGCGTGTTTCTGGTTTTCTAGCAACAGATTTTCACCATCACAAAGAAAAAATAAATTAATTTGTTACGTTTTGTTGGTCACGAAAAACATCGCATCGCTGATGCTAATGCATTAAATAATTCTTCAATTTTTTATTTATTATTTTTTATTAGCTGAAAGTTATTTTCAAATTTAACTAAACAAATAATGAAATAAGGTGTAACAATACATATTACAATGGCTAATACTATTTGTCTTGCATACCCTATATCATCATCAGGTTGGTAGTGAGGCTGATGAAAATACATATACATAAATACAGCAGCATTTACACTTCAAATTCAAATAAAATATGTTTGCTTGTTCAATTGGCATCCCGGATCGGAGAGCTCTTCCGGATTACCAAACGAAAATGACATAAGTACATAAGTATCTACATATATCTAAAGTGGAAATGTGAAGCCGTTTTTTTCAGCAACACTGCTTTACTCATTCCATACAGAACGTTCTGAACTTCTTTGACATTAAATAATGTCTTTTCAAATGGGTCCTTCAATTTTTTATTTAAATTTAATTTCCTTCTTCGGCTTCTTTTGTCGTTTTCGATTGGTAATCCGGAAGACTTCGGAACTTTTCTGAACGCATTCGTTTTGTAAAATGACAGTTCTTTTCCTAGAAAAAATATAAATTTGCTTTTGGCTCTGAATTTGAATTCAGATTCAAACACCACAAGCGTCATAATCGATAAATGTGATTCTGGTGAAGCTATTAATCTCCCACATACAAAGACCTCAACAAATTGTTCGATAAATTACATTTACAATTATATATTGTATTATATATTGTTTTTATAGATAATTAAGGCTTTGGTAAATTTAATTTAACAAAACGTTCTTAGTTGTAGAGTTCCTAAACTCTGCTGATGTGCGGAAGTCTTTTTGGAAGATTCGTCATCTTAACCAATGATATAGTAGGGTTCTGGTCCTAAGAATGCAGATTTTGCTCCAGCTCTAGCCAGCTCATCTGCAGATTCGTTGACTTGATAGCCAGGTAACCATCCGCGTTTGAACTTGTTGTGTTTGGCTAGGTTTTGTAAGGCATCGTAGTAGCACACCACTGTCAAAGAATTTAACTAATATTCTTCCATTTATTAGTTATGTTATGTAAATACTTAAGAAGATATATCTGTATTCCAAAAGCTTAGACTACTGGTACAGTAGTGGAGTCTACCATGGCCCCAACTCAAGTTATAACACTTTAAAGTGAATATTTCCAATTTCGATCTATAACTATTCTTAAGGATATAACTTCAGATATATTAGATATAGCTACAGAAATATTTAACATTTTTCATTAGACCTAATTGAATTACGCAAGAAATGTTAAAAGTATTGTGTAATTTTATAAGCCCAGAAAAAAAATTGTAATGCCTTAAACAAAAATTAAAAACTACGTTTTTCAGCTTTCAATTTCAATGCATTTTCTTAAAATGTTTGTCTCCGCTTTTCTACAAAAGTTATTCTTTCCAATAATTGTAAATAAAAGAGCCTGTCCCCAAAAACCATTTTCTAAAAACTGTATTAGAGGATGGGGGGCACAGAGGGCAAGTTAAGTTTGGATCATATTACATTTGGGACGAAAAAATCAAAACAATTCGCTTTATAAAAAAAACAATCTTAAAGGCAAAATTGTATTAACATTTAATACCACTTGGAGTTATTGTATTACATGCCGGGCTTAGTTTCGATTAATTCATTATAAATATAACTTTTTTTTCATTAGAAAGCACTCATGCACAGTAAGCAGATAAGTTGAAGCTTTTTTTACAAATTAAGTAAATTTGACATCTTGACGTCGCATTCTTTTCAAAGGAAAGCCTTCATGTATGTCAAAAACAATTAATTTATTAATTTGCAAAAATCGACTTCTGAAGTATGTGTTCACTTCAGGATTCGTTGTCGTATACCAATGTGAGAATCGATCATTTCAATTTTGCCATACACAATCAATTCAGAACATTTTTGTTTACTTTTTTTTTTAAAAACAGAGAGTTTTCGAAAATAATCTTTCTCGTAAGAGAAAATTCGAACAATCCATACATCAATCTAATTTCTCCTCACGCAGAACCTTAGGTCGTTCCACAGAAAATCAATTCAAAATTTTCACCAGTCTTCAACCGAGAGATCCCCAAAGTGGATTTGAAAATCGCAATCGCGCTGGTTCCGTTCATCGACACTAAAGTTCATTAGAACTACATATTTATTTAATTTTCTTCTCCAAAGTACATACTATAATGTATAAATTACCTTTAAAGTTTTTCAAATAACCGCACTGTGATCGGAATAAATAAAAAATGAAAAGTTTATAGCCATAGAAAATGGAATCTCATTAATTTGCCACACATGGTTTTTGAGTTGAGTTTAAGGAAAATAAGTGTATTTTTTGTTCCATATTTTTTTTTGTATGTGTACCAAAAATAAATGAAATGACTGTTCATGTACAATGATGTCGACTTTCCTCTCCTCTGATATTCGTACATGTCGTCATGTTCTCTTAAGTGTGGTTCATTTAGTTTTAGCGTTTTCTTAAAATATCTTCATTCAAGACAACAGCCGAAAGTGTATTACGGAAAGGAAATTTTGAAAATCTGTTTGGCATAGTTCGATAATTTTTGTTTTTCCAAAATCATACACGTACGAAGAATAGGTTAAAAATAAAGTGCATTTTCACGTGCAGTTCCGTAAATATAAATGTTTTGTTTGTGGACAAAAGAATAATATTTTTTTTTAAGATTGAGCAAATTTTGACGCGTTAAAAATTGCGCAAACGAGTACAGTATTTTTAGATGAGATTTTAAAAGTTAATAAAATTTAATTACAGTTACATTTTCAAAAAACTAATAATCATAATCATAACAAGCAACAAACATTTATTAAAAATACGTACATGAAAATATATCTCTAAAATAATGAAAATGTTGTACAGTTTAAGGTTTGTTTTTGAAAAACATTCAGCGATGTCGAGCCAGTGAGATGGAATAGATTATTTTCGAAAAAAATATTATTTACAAAATATTCGAATTAGATTTCCATGTGTTTATGCATTATTTCGGCGTGTGCCACTGCAGTGTGTGTCTCAGCACAAATCGATCAAAATTTTAACAATCACATACTAAAATACGCGGTTAAACTATGTCCGGACGTAGAGGACATCCGTTGCCGCCTCACATTATGGAGAAACCAACGCGTGGACGATGTGTTACCGCCATTTGTGTATCGTGGAAGGTATTGACATGTGTTGTATCGCACGTGACACTGGTTTCGTTGGTGGTTGGCTATTGTTTAGGAGGTGCTCTTCTCTTTCAGCATCTAGAGCATGACCATGAGATTGAGGTGAGTGAATATTTGAAATGGATTTTATATTTATCGATATATTGAGCTTTTCATTTTAAAATTTGTTTATGTTATTTTAAGTTTTCCTCACCGTGTGAATTCATTTATGTTTACCTTTTGCATATTTTCAAAAAAAAAAAAAACCAAAAGGAAGTTAAATTATTTCAATTCCTACCGTTCAGATAAAATCGTGTTTGAGAATGTCAAAAATGTGTCCACTTTTGATTTCACAAACAAACTACACGTGCGAGAGCTCACGCATGTAAAAAATATCTGATAGTCTGAAACTGAAACTTAGTCCAAAGGTAGGTTTGTGGTCTTCGAGATTCTAGCCTCTTTGTTTTTCCCAAAGTAAATTTGCGTCTAAAGGAGTACCATTCCCCTAACTTTATTCGATAAAATCAGTTGAGTTCCCAAGTAAAAAGGTTTGGATTCGTCTAAGGTGATCGTCCTTTCGTTTAGTTTTCAATGATGCTATCCTCTACTCTGTGGCTTCGATGCTACTGGCTCTTTTCACGGTTTGTAGTGTTGGCTTAGTAAGCTACATTTGTTGTTCTTAAACTGCGCCCACGTTAACCAACTTTCTCGCATCGAGAAAATGAAAAATGTACTTACAAAACTTTCGCGTGGTTCCTAAACTGAGTCAGTTTTTCAGAAATGTCACACATTCCACATATCCAAAATATAAAAACTGACATCCTGAAATACATACGTAAAAGTTTCGTTGGATTTACACCTGCGCCTTACAATTTCTCGATGCGAGATGTTATCGACCAAGTTAAAAAAACACAGGCACATCGTGAAATTTTGGAACAGTCTGTTATATGCGGAACGGTGCATAACATCAGGATGACCTTTAATAATTCGACCCATGCACCAAATTCACGTACCCAACGTTCGTGTGGATTTTGAATGCTTTTCTATAGAAATCGGGTCCAACGTTACTATTACTTGTAACCAACGTTAGAAAAGCCTTTGGAAAAAACAGCAATTCATATCCAATGTGAGTGCCTAATCCAGAAGAGGCTTAAATGACCAAGTATTGCCACCAGACCAAAGAATTTATAAGATGGCCCTTATAGGAGAACGAAAAAGATATTTCTAGGTCGTGGTGCATTAGGTCAACTCCCTAATAATAATAAGAGAGAATAAAAATTGAAAGCCTGGCTTTTCGGGCACTCAAGCATTCCTTGAAATCTTTTATCAAAGGGTACTTATGTCACTAACTGGTTACGAGAAACCCAGGTATGACAAAAACTTTGGAGTCACTATGCCTGGCAGACAGACTGTCATTCACTGATGGTTTTAAGACAGAAAAGCTGGTGTCTTCTCAGTTGCACTGGGTATCAATCAGTCCTCCCGGCTGACGGATTACTGCAGTTTCTTTCAAGCTAAGATTTATTCGGTGAAGAAAGCAGTACAGACCGTCTTATCGATGAAACTTCCAGCAACGGAAATAACCACCTGTGTAGACAGTCCAGAATCAGTTAAAGCAATCAGCTCCAACCTTTGCGATACTAGTCATAGGTAATTGCCTTTTGGCACTTACAACTAGACAAACAAAGACTGCCATCTTAATTCATTTTTCAAATTTTAACGCTTGGTTTTAAAGGGACCGCACAAATGGGCTGCTAGTGCTTAAGCGTTCTAGTAGTAGATCCCAACCACGATCGGCTCGATAGTTTAAGCTTCCCAACGACAACATACTGGACAGTTCTGAATAAATTATTTAAGCTCGAGACAAAGTATTTATTTATTCTCTTGTATAAGTATACAATTAAATTGAAGAATGACAAGTTCTAGATTTGCTTTATCTACATTGTTTTTGGTTCACCGTAACTGTACGCGCACCCAGAAGTCAGATGCGACGTGATTTCTGTAAGATTTATTTATTCGCTGTGGTCTAAGGCCGTACATTTATGATTCAATGTAGATTTGTCACGATGTTATTCGTTACAAGCAAGGATTGTCACCTGAAAGTCCCCGGCTATTGAGTCTTAAAGGTCGCCATTATGGCACGTCCTCTTGTGGCTGCAGTTCCATTAAAAAACAATAGAAAATCACTTGTATGATCACCAACAAAAATGAATAAAAACATCTAAAATTACTCACCTATGCGTTTCTGTGTTGTATCATATTTAATGAGTTTAACAATATAACAAGATGTGAATTAAATAATTTTTGTTGTTAGCAGTGGTCCAGTGGGGCCAAACTGTGTAACAGGAATATCTCAATAAGTGATTCATTCCTAAGAATTTTATTAACGTATAAATTTATTTATTGTGGCAGAGTTTACATCGCGTATTGCACTTTTTGTTTGATTTGCGGTGATCTGCAGGCTGTGAAGGATGAGTATAACGCATCAGTCGAACAGAGTAGTCGAACAGAATTTGAAGGGAAATACTTATTCGAAACCCTAAAGAGAATAGACGGCACGAACTTCAAAGGTCTTCTTGGTTCTTGCAATTACGTTAGATGTTTCACCAGGGAAATTGCTTAGGTTTTTCTGTTTTGAATATGCAATCAATTGGTTCCGTAGCGATCGGGATAGGCACGTTTTAGTGCATAGTGCTATGTCATGGGATTTCCACACCCATGTCTTAACCTTAACTAGTTGAACGTAGAACTTAGTAAAGTTAAGCAGGTAATGATGTCGTTTAACGCAGTGTCTGAGATGTGACAAAGGCCAAAGCTACATTGTTTCTGGTTGTTACTCAGTTAAAAGAGTAACTTTATCGCCTCTAAAGAGACGGGAAGTGTTGAAGAAGCCGACTGAAACGGGTGTGTTAAGTTCGACGGAAAACATGTCAGTTCCTAATCAATAGTCCTTTTTGTACCGCACAATAAAGATAGTTGCAGCGAACTCTTATGTGTCTGTGTCTGCCTAACACGTCTCGATGAGAAAGAACTAAACAGATATTGTTATTTGGAAGCTAAGTTTGGGTGCTATGTAGCGAATTATTTTCATGCAACTACCTACAATCTTACTGCACTACATGATAATGTTGTTCTGATATTCAGATCCAGAGGTGAAATACTAAGAATCACATTAAGTACTTCTGTCGGACCGTACCTTATATCAGACATTATCCAGAGACTCGTAAGACCGTAAGAAGGTATTGAGCTTATACTACGGCTGTGTACATCCAAAGAACCATTTTTAGGACAAGTTTTGCTGCAGGCGTAAAAAGTAATATTTGTTTTCCGCACTCGATGTTCAATAGTTCACTTCCGCTATAGCTTAGGATCTTAGGTTAGGTATGTGGGTTGGTAGAGCAGGGTAGACCCTACTATACCACACTCAGGTCCTTGTGGACCCATTATGATTCCCTTTTGTTGGGGGTTGACCGTCGGTGTTGTTGATGATCAGCTTGTGTCATCCTTCTTGCATTTACCCGACTCCGTCCAGCCATCCTGACGTCCTCAAAAACCTGTAAAGATTAGAAAGTGTAACATCAGAAAGTTCTCGTAAATCATGGAAGTAAAAACTCCCAAGTGTTCTGTTTCTCAAGTGACAGAGGAAGTGAGGTGTGTCCTCATGGACCTCTTCGTCTCCTCAACTTCTACAAATATCGAGGTCCTTGAGATTTAGTTTCATCATGTGATTTCTTAAGAAGTTATGACCCGTTAGAGCCCCTACCAGCTTAGACAGCGATGGCCTGTCGAACTGTAGAAATTTGAATGTTCGGCCTTTGTCATATGCTGGCCATAGCTTCCGGGATACTTCACAGGTAGTTAGTGCTTTCCACCTGTTATTGGTTTTCATACGTATCTTGTTTTCCACTCGTTCTCTGAGATTACATAGTGGAGGCTTGATCGACTGTAGTGCTCTATCTTTATCCATTGCGGACCCCTTTCTCGCCAGTTCATCAGCTATCTCATTGCCGGCTTTGTCACTATGTCCAGGGACCCAGCAGAGATTCGTGTACTGCTGCGAGCAAAGAACCTTAAGCCCTTCGCGACAGCGGTGAACTAGCTTCGATTTAATTTCTATAGCTGAAATTGCTCTTATAGCCGCCTGGCTGTCAATGAAAATGGTAATATCATTACGTGGTATTGCTAGCAATGACACCATTCGGGCCGCTTCCGCGATTGCCAGAATCTCTGCTTGGAAGACACTACTGCTATCAGGAAGCCTGATGGAGCAGTGTATATTCAATTCCTCACAGAATATACCAGCACCGGTTCCACATTCCATCTTTGATCCATCTGTATAGATGGATACCGATTTCCGCTTTGTGGGTTCAACTGTTCTCCATTCATCTCTGCTCGGAAAGGAGTAGGTGAATAGTCTATTAAAGTTCAGTTGGGGAGACATGTAGTCAGAAGTGACACTATTCCCAACGTTTTTCTCTACAATTTGTGCGTGCCCAAAATTGGATGGGTTCCATGTATTGGTTTGACTAATCCTCAAGGCACTTTTGGTTGCAGATTCTTCCATGTATAGGTCCAGAGAAGTTAGATTGAGAATTGCCTCCAAACCTGCCGTAGGTGTGGTTCTCATTGCGCTGGTTGTTCCTATATATGATAGTCTTTGTATCTTTCTCATTGCCTTGAGATTGGTCGCCTTGCCGGCGGCTTGCCACCAGACTAAGCTGCCATATGTGAGTATTGGCCGCACGATCGCCGTGTACATCCACAAGATTATTTTGGGGTTTGGTCCCCACCTCCTGCCAAAGATGCGGTTACATGCGTAGAAAGCGTTAGCTGCTTTTTTCACTCTTTCATTGACATTCGGCTTCCAATTAAGTTTCCTGTCTAGGATCATACCCAGGTATTTCGCCCTGTCTGTCACCTTTAGAGGTATTCCTTCAAGAGTTGGTGGCTGGAATTGTGGTATTATTCTTTTGTTTGTAAAAAGGACAAGCTCAGTTTTTTTGGGGGTTGACGCCAAGCCCGCTTAGGATTTTAGGTGATACCTAGATATTTAGCAATGATTCCGCCGATCTTACATAGCCCTCTTTCTATGATTTATGAAGTACGCTTACCAACTCAAGTTACATCCCCGATATTAATACAACCACGTCATGGCATAAACGATCAATCGATCGCTGTTAAGAAAAGACAGAATTGTATTAAGAATCATTCATAAGGCTAAATCAGTCCACTTTGAGGAATGCCTTTGTTTACAGACGTGGCTTAGAGGCTGTTACCTTGTTACCTTACTACCTAATTTAGCCAGACAAATCCATGTTCTGAGTGTTCTCAGCATAAAAAGAATTCATCTGCTAATTAAATACTTTTTACCTAACTCGGTCCTGAAAATTTACAATTTTCTCCTCCTTATTCCAAAAAAACACCTATCTTCATAAATTTCCTATTTTTTTAAAACCCTACTCCATATTCTAATGTTTATTTCGAAATCGATTCACTTTTAGGTAAAGCAGAGCATCAAAGCCATGCGTTTGAATGTAACCAATTTTATTTGGCGATACACAGAGTCTACCGATTATCTTGTGGAACGCAACTGGACAATGGAAGTTTCCCAACAATTGGCAGCCTTCAAACAAGAGATCTTAACAGCGATGAAGACCAATGGCTGGGATGGCGATGAGAATGAAAACGAATCGCAATGGACATTCGTTGGAGCTTTATTTTATTCAATTATCGTTATAACAACAATTGGTACGTAAAAAAAGGAAATTTTCTTAAATTTAACTTAAATGCTAAGCTTACGAACAAACAATATTCAGAATATCACACTTCTGGATCCGACAAGAATCCTCTACCTATGATTTTGTATTTTTGCGTAATTTATCATCTAATGAGCTTGGCGCGAAACTGTTTACGTTCAAGGATTTACCCTCGGGTTTCAATGCTCTAGTCGAACCACTTGTTGCATTTTTACCAGCATCATCGTAGTCGTCGAATGCTGAGGCGTATCCACCAGCTTTATTGTACGGAGTTATGCCATAGGGATTGTTGCCATTATACGAAGCGTAGGGATCTGGATATGGATATTGTCCATTAGGATACTGTCCTGGATATTGCCCAGTGGGATACTGCCCGGGATATTGTCCAAGTTGTCCACCTGCACACTGCGGACCTCCAAACTGACCGCAGCCGATATATTGTCCAGTTGGATACTGGCCCGCTTGTTGAGCGGGGTAATTCGCTCCACCTGGATACTGACTGGGGTATCCTGCTTGAGTGGGAAAACCTGGTTGTGTTGGATATCCTCCACCTTGTGTGGGATAGGGGGCTACTCCAAATCCTGAAGGGTAACTTCCCTGGTTGGCAATATTAGGTAAGGCGCCTTGTGAGCCAATTAATGGATTCTGTCCGGGGTAACCTCCCTGACCAGGATATCCACCACCAAGCGAAAAGATATTACCTAACCCTGGATATCCGGGAAATCCTGGATAACCTCCAGCTGTCGGTCCTGATGGGTATTGTCCAATTGGCGGATATCCTCCTTGTGAACCTCCTTGATTCGGATATCCACCAGGGATTGGGTATCCGGAGTTTGGGGCTGTTGGATAGGCTCCAGCACCTGGCAATGGATAGCCACCACCGCCACCACCACCAAAACCACTAGGACCTGTTGGATAATTCGCCTGCCCTGGTCCACTAGGTCCTGGATAGCCAGTGCTAGGAAAACCTTGAGGATTATTTACCCCAGGTACTGCTCCATAGCCTGGCGGAAAGTTATTTGCAAGTCCTGGCACTGCGCCCGATTGGGGATATCCAAAATTAGGCTGTCCATTGTAGTTTCTCAAATCATCCGGATTAATAAGATCCTCATCGTTTGCCTGTCCAGTCAGTGGGCGTCTTGTCGTTGGTTCTCGATCTTTTTCCCGACCGTACAAAGTATTCCCGTATGCATCACCTTCATCATTAAACGCTCGTTGGTTACGATTATTCTTTCCCCAAATCCATCGATTTTCTTCTGCAGTCACACAAGCTGCTGCCACAACAACAATGACTATCAATAGTCGCAACATTCTCTGAAAAGAAAAGCGGGTCTATTAAATTTATTCAACACCAATTAAAAAAAAAACTAAAAACTTTCACATTTCATCCGACTAGAAAACTGTCACTGCTCTGATTTAAAAATTAAAATAATAAAATAGAATTCTATTCACCTTAATCAAAGGGAAATTATGTATTCAAAAATTCAAAAATTCAAAAAGAAAACTCAAAAGCAAATCCAAATCCAAATCCAATGCTTGCCGTGATGTTCTCGCTGCAAAAGATCGCGTCGAAATAACCTGCATTCGAAGGCGCGATCACTTCTTATATAACTTTAATTTCCCGCGCCATTCAAATATTATTATAGAAGTACGACAACAACTTCTCTGTGGGCGACTTAATGGTTCAATGGAACGAACATCTTTACGCATTTTGGTTGCCGCCACTGACCCACATCCCACGGTTGTAAATAAAAAAAAAAATTTTAAAAAAATGTGTTTGAAATGGGAAAATAAAATGGAAATGACTTTATAGAACCATTCCCTGCTGATTGAGGCCCTTCACCCGCAATCCTAGTGTAATTGTTGGTTCTTTATTTTTTCGATGTCCGATAAGGAATTTGTCGGCAATCTATTAAAAATGTTTACTTTGATGCCAATTTAGCAGCGATATTATCGACTGACAAATTATGGTTTGGTCTGTCAGAGCTGACCTTAGAAAATAACACAATCTCCTTGATTTGTTATATTATCGCGCGATTTTGTCTCACGGTAAGGTCATTGATATTTCCAAAATTTTATTTATTTTGCATGTCATTGCGTTTTGGGAAGTACACTGAGTAACAAAGTTTATCATACAAAGTATCGGCGGGTTCCACCTACCTGGTGTGGGGTGTCAGACCAATGTATTTATTACGTATATTATGTTGTAGAATCTGGTAGAAAAAGGCAGTTTATTTACTTATAGTTTAGCAACGGATATTTCACTTCGGTTTTTTAATATTTTGGAAATTCAGCAAGAAATAGCTTCTCTTTACCCTCAATCCTCGAAATTCTAAGTTCGAACCCTGGTAAACACATAGGGATAGGACTGGCTGAGAGTATCATTGAATTCACTTTCGAGAGTAATATTGAGCTCGCCGAGAGTTGACTGTTTTATTTTGGATTTAAATCGAGAGTAACTCTCGAGAGCACTTTTGAATGGATAGGTACCTACATCTAACGAAGGTTGTAATGTTTTCGTTCATCGTAATTTCGTCGACTGGTTTTCAATCCCGTTTACATTGATTTGGTTTATAAAAAGAGATTTGCTATGGTCTCGGTAATAACGAAATTTTACTCCTACGTATTCAGTTTGACATGCCAGAATGGATGTCGAGAAGTTGATTGATCAGAAGGGACAACTGCAGGAATACGAAGCTATGGAATGAAATAGCCTTGCATATGAACTTGAGCTTCGACTGTTTAGTTTTGCTTAGATCAAGAAAATAAATTTTTGACCTGATAAAAGTTGCTTAGGCATTCCAATCATTGCATGCAAGCAGATGTTAACATTGGAAGCTATTAAAACAAACTAACATCTGGTAGACTAGTGGCATAAGGATCCTTCTTCCATTCCGATCTTGAAGATCTATCAACAACTGAAATTCAAAATCACTTTCGTTTTATATACATTAAAAACTAGAAATGATTTAACGAAGAGAGTAAAAGCATAGATCGTGTTAACACAATGGACATTTTCTGGTGTAAGTGAGTCGGTCATATCGACTGCCACTTCAAGCTATCATAACCTACCTAACCTACCTTTTCAACAAACTTTATTTCTGAATAGTTCGGGCCTCTAGGGAATTCATATCCTAGTTACAATTTAAAGTCCTTAACAGTTGCAACTGATAGACGCACGGACAATAGTAAGGTCTGCATAACTTTGATGTAAATCACAAAAATTTACCCTTAGTGCAATTTAGCGATTAGTGAATAAATTTATATTCTATTAGGATTGTTTCTTAAAAATGTAATAAGTTATTTATGTAGCTATAACAGATTAGAAGTTGTAGCGTTTTAGATATTGATACCACCAAATCGCTATTTAAAACTAACAAAATCTCGTAGACTATTTAATGAAATATTCTTGTTTTGCGGTTTACACATTTTATAATAAATAAGTGCCATTTTTTAATTGTCGCCTTGTTTTACTTGAAAACTTTTTTAATATATCAAATTATTTATATTTAGCTGAATGAAGTCGCGTGCCTTCACTGCAATGTCATTGCAAACAAAATACTTTTCGGTTTTTTTATTGAAATCGCCAAGATGTCATCAATTTACTTAGGGCTTTCAAGAACGCTGTCAGAATAGCGTTAAAACATTGCACATAAGTGAGCATTATTTTATTTTTAAATACGTTATTGCATGTACGGGCAATTTCAGTTCAGGGTGGGGACAGTTTATCTTCGAAATAATAAAATGAAATTTTTAAATTAACATCAATCAGGTAATACAAAAATTTACTTTAAATGTTGAATGGAATGTTGACACGAATGGCGGGACCTACAGTTTAATGCCGATTTTAAATTTATTTTTGAGAAGCTTCTCATGACATTCCTTACTCTTGGATGTTTGTCAGATGTTCCAAGACGTGAGGAGGTGAATAAAAACTTTAAAGTGGTACGGGTCGGAATATGAACCAGCGACCAATCGCTTAATGGGCCAACACACACTTGACCACTTTGCCACTGCACGAATATCTACGAATATAAATTTCGGAGTCCAAAAAAAATTCTTAACCAAAAACAAGAGATAAGTAATTTTGATTATTTTATTTTGGATGTAAAAGGCAACCACATGAATTCTCCGTTATTTGTAAATACGTCTGGCAATTTGCAACGAGGTTTACCTGAAAATGAGATTGCTGACATGTTAAGAGAAAGGAAAGTGAAAGGGTAGACCAAGGATACATTGGATGCTCGTAATTTTGAAAACATACAACGCGAAGGGTTAGTTAGTTAGTTTGATTATCGCTTTATAAATCTAGCAATGAGTTAGTTTTGAGGATTATTTCATAAAATTTAGATCCCCCACACACAAAATGTCAATGTTGCGGAAAGTTTGAACAAAATATAAAGTTTGGTGGCGTGCACTTTAAGTACCTACTATAAATTCGTTGGAAGGTAATAGCTCTAAAGTGTTCAGATAAAAAAATTACAGTTGCAGTACTTACATAGTTCTATTCTTTGATGTAGCAGAACAGTCATTAGATCTGTTTAGGTAGGCATCAAACTAAATTAAAATAAAGAGTGCATATATGTCTATTGGAAAATACTCAATAATTTTAAAAAGCTTTCATCGCATATGTACCTTCAATTGTTTTTTTTGAGTCACTGTATCTCTTATTACGATATTAAATTTTTTGCCAAAAAAGAAAAAAATAATAATAAAGGTAAATAAAACCAAATATTCACCTGGCATAGCATGCGACAGAAAATGGCTTAAACACACTTTGCATACTAATTTGGAAAATCACGAGAAACTTAAGGTTAGTCAGACGTGGAAATATGATTCATAATATCTTCCCTATACATATTGTTTTTTTTTATGTCAATTTCAAACATAATCACAACTGTTTCCCATCAGTATTAATTGTCCAAAATAGAGCCCATAAACCATACCATTAACGCAAATGACCGGCCTTAACCAAGTTTTATCGTTTCTGTAAATCAAAATCAAAATTCACCTACAAAGCTATGTACATCGGTTGACTTTTTGACACTCTAATGAGAGCATTTTCATTATAGTTGTTCCTGTCTCCATTGGTAGGTAGTATCACCGACAGACCCTAATGCAATCAGTCAGAGGGTTTGAGTTTAAGTTTTGAATGAATTGTATCGCAAAAGATATGTCAGCCAACTGTGACGTTTATGTTGCAATTGCAACAAGCTAGGCATGAGTTGAGATGGGTCACTCTATTGTCTTTTGACAAGTTTGCAATGGGAAAATTGCGTGTCATGCTCAAGTAATCTAATTAACAATTGGTTTTGTTGAATCTTGAATTGGTTGCACAATTATATAGATGTAGACAGACATTCGAATGGTGGACTTCCGAAAGAAGACATTTTTTTTGCGGAAGTATGGATTCCTAACCGCAGCGACCTTGGTCGTATGTAGTAATTACCAACTTCCCAAAATGGAAGATTGCTGTTGCGTAAAGTTCAATGTTACTTCGAGTCATTGAATGGATTTGGGAAATTTGCTAGAAATCGAGACGTGTTCCGAAAAATTTCACATCAACAGTGATTCAAAGTTTATTTGATTGCCGCAGTTCCTGGTAAGAGTGACCACTAAAGTCACAGGTACGCTTTGAAATTAAATTCAGGTGTTCTTGCTAAAAATGCGGTCTGGGGAAATAAGGAAGACAATGAGCGGGAATGATTAAACAGTGCACTACAAGAATCCGAAATTAATTCACTTGCACGTCGAATAAGCAATATGAATATGAGGTTTTTTTTCCTGAAAGTGTTTCCAGTCATTTTCACTTATAAGGAGGGCCCTTCATGAGAGCAATATATAGTTGCAACAAATTTTATATACATTTTTAATAAACTTCCAGGATATGGACACATTTCGCCCCGAACGGACTGGGGAAAGGTCACTACGATATTCTATGCAATTGTTGGAATACCGTTGATGTTGCTTTGTCTGTCCAACATTGGTGATGTTATGGCGACATCCTTTCGGTAGGAGTGCTTTGTTATACATCTGCTAATTTTAAGAATTTAAAACAAATTTCTTCTTTAAGATTCATCTACTGGCGAGTGTGTTGCTTTGTCTGCACGCGTGAGCCCCGTCGTCGCAGACATCGTCAGAGATCTCGTGGTCCTGTCGGCAGATATTCATCGCGTTCGCAGCCACCGCCTTTTCGAAGATCAATGAAAATCTCACCGCGTTCTGCGGACTCGGGCTTTGGCAACTACGAACCTGGACTGTCACATGCTTATTCTGATCCCGAGCTAAGGACAATGGGCAATGAAAGGGATTATTATCGCCACGGTGGCCATCTACAGCATCCTCACCATCATCACCACCACAGTCAACATCCTGGTTACGGACCACCACCGCCACGTGATACTCGCTCAAGTCGACAAATGATTTATGAAGAGGAGGAAGACTTCCGAGAATACGATCAGCGAAATTCGATAAATAGAAGCTCTAGATTTAGCGGCCGACAAAGAAATCGAGATCGAATGCGTGATCGGCACACAGTGGAACGTGAACATAATATAGGGCGATCGAGGCAGCAATTTGATTCAATGGAAGATTTCAATATGCCCAAACAAAAGCGGGCTCAAAGCGTTCGATCGATGCGATCTCCTAATAACCCCAGAGAAATGAGTCGAGTTTATTCGCAGACGTTGCCAACTAATACGCGGGGGCGTTCGATGCCAAACACACCAAAGATCAGAGCCAAATCGGTTGATCCCCGTTCGTCGGCTCATTACGAAGACGTAGATGAGGAGGTTGTGCGCAAAACTCCTATCCTTTGTAATAGATATGCCATTGATCAACTCGATAGACGAGTGTCCCATGATCAACGCCGTCACAAAGGTTCTCCTCGGGCACAGTCAATGCCACGACCGCACAAAAGCTATAACGATCAACCAATGAACGCCCCAGGCACACCGCATACCCAAAGGCGGGGTAGCTTGAACGCACCAACTCAGTCGAAATACGGAAACCGGCTAGAGCTTCCAGAATTCAATCCTATGCCAAGAAAGTCTCAACAACAGCAGCGCAGGCCATCACGGTATGATGAGTTCGAAGAAGATTTCGACGACATGGACGGTGGCTACGATGATCTACCAATGCAGGCGCCCCCGGAGAGAGACCGACGAAGTCGTCGTGATAGACAACGTATGACTACGGAATGATACTGTTTTTTGATTTGATTGTCTTCTTTTTTTTGCAGAACAACTACCTCCTTCGCCAAGAATCATGTCTCCAATGGGTTTTGCGGTTCGTCGACAGCATAAATTTCGTCCAGTATACGATGATGATGACTCCTTTTTCGAAGAAGAATGGGACTACGGTAGCATATCGCCGAAAGACCGTCCGGTTCCGATATGGCTGTGTGTCTTTTTGGTCGTTAGTTACATCCTGGCCGGAGCATTGCTCTTCCACAGCTGGGAGGGCTGGGATTTCCTCGATTCAGCGTATTTTTGCTTCATCACACTGACAACAATTGGTAAGATATATTTTTTATTAGAAACTAAAGCACTCTTTGCTAAAGATAATATAATTTTTCTTCCTTTTCAGGGTTTGGAGACTTTGTACCTGCACAGGGGGTCAAAAAGGAGTCGCACAAATCGATTGCCCTGTGTTCGTTGTATTTGCTGTTTGGAATTTCTTTGCTTGCGATGAGTTTCAATTTGGTTCAAGAAGAGTTTATAGCGAATGTTAAAGAGGTTGCAAGGCGTCTTGGTATCCTTAAGGAGGAAGAGGATGAGGATTAGGCTTATGTATATGTATTAGAGAATTTTTGGAAAATTTTATTTTATTCCAGGAATGTGTGTGTCGGTTTTGTTTTTTTTTTTTTGTGTGTCAAAACTTGATTTTATAGTTAATAAAGTTATTTATTATTATTTATTAAAATTGAAATGTAAAACATTATGTAACTATTTGTAAGGACGCTGTTCATAGGATGCATTTCATCGATATACACGAATACCTACGACTGCTGGATTTCTAGGCTAATAACAACAAAGGTATACGACTTGGATATTAATAGTAATATGCTTACAACAAACCAACAAACATCTGACGAAACGTCACTAATTTTGGCTGCAACTATGTACATCAGCTCCACTTATGACAACCTGGCGCAGACCTGACGAAGAATAGCACTAGCAAACCGTTGCTTCTTCGGTATGGCAAAAGAAATAGGCTCTAAGGACAAAATATTCTAATTTCTACTTTACGACGGCGAGTGCTGGACGAAAAACAGATCCTCAGATTTGCCCTCACTAAGTATTTCGAATGGATTAACTGATGTGTAAGCAAAATGCACATAGCCGTCAACAATGAAAAAATAAGATAACCTTTATTTATTTTTAAATATTTAAGAATTGCATAGGTTAGATTATTAGGGCTGGGCAGTGACATAGAAGGCGATCCATTGATTCTCTGCAGTTGTACGAAAAATATTCTTCGGATTCTTTGCTATTGATGGCGGGCCACAGACTAGGGGTTATGGCGCAACTGCTGATGTTGTTTCATTGCTCCTTAGTCGAACTCGTTGTGATATCATCAATTAAGCTCTTTGCCGTTTGCATATGGCCAGTTGGTCTGCTGTCGCGTTCACTTCCATTCCAAAGTGACCAGCAGAGTAATCTTTATAACGCCAGTGCTTCTGAGAAAAGTCCTTATCATTTTCCTTTCTCCGAATTCGTAAAGATTAGGTCAACATTAAAAACAGATAAATATTAAACATTTTAAAAATTTGTCAAAGTCATTCCTGCCATACAGCCTGAGGTTACTCCAACTGCTCTAACTGAAGTCGATGCTGATCTTGCTTTATATGCAGTAAAAGTATCACTAACTCCAGTACTCCAAGGCTCCGAAGTGGATGGGCCAATGAAAATCGTCATAAGTATCCTAATGTATACTTAGTTCAAAATAATTACGGGAAATAACTGTTATACTTTGGAAACAACAGACATTTATAAGGAAAGACTGTGAAAACAAATACTTACAATAAATACAACAAATCAACGTATTCGAGACAGCATTACTATTTAATATTGGGTATTACTAAAGAAAGTATTATCTGCCTTTGAAAGTGAAAGTTCTCTAAGCAAAAAATTTAAAAGTTCTTGATAAGGAAAAGCAATAACAAAACCTATGAGAGCGGGTTTCAATGTTGGAAACCGCCATACAAAAAATTTCAGTAGAAACATTTATATGAGATGCGTCTTCTTGGTAGCTCTATATTCTTTGGTATTACTAAACCGAAAGCTGTTTTAATTACAGAATTTGGTTGTAGGCGATGTCGATTTCAAATGACAAAATAAGTCCTTAAACATAGATTCTTTGAACACCTGTGTTTGTAAAACTAACTTTTAGGAACAAATGAAAGGGACTTTCAGTTTTTTGCTGAGGGACACTATCACAAGATATATATATATCGAATTTATTGTAATATGAACATCCTCAGCCATCGAAGCTGCTTTTCAAGATTCAACAAGATCTCACCCCTTGGTCTCTTCTTAAAAATAAACCTGGGCAACGCTTGGCATCTTTCAATTTCAGGGTAGTGTAGACTGATTACCAACTAAAATTGCATTGCCTTCTTTAAGCTTACTAGATTTAGTTCATGGTCTTCAAGCTGCTATTACTTTATTAATACCTAATGGTATACCTCTTTCGCTTTTTTCAGACTTTTTCGAAGCATCTATTTGTCAGTTTCTCTTAGGAATGAATCATTAGGCAGATTTCGGCATACTTACAGGAAACTTGAGCATATTAGTTGGAAAAGGTGCATTGCCTACGTAAGCAAACGACTTTTGAACATTTTCTTAGTCCCGACAATGATGGTTCTCAAGTGCTCAAAATTCAATTAATCTTTTCAGATTTTCCTCAAAAAGATTTTTCACATCAATCTTTCCCAGAAAATACCACACTATGGTGTACGCTGCACAATGAAATTTAATTTGATGTATCTTTGCGGAAGAAATGCCTGGATGGATTTTTCGTCCCAGAGAGAATCAAGAATATCTATTGCAGCGCTATCAAATAGTCACTAGCAGAGCCGCGAGAAAGCAGATAGTCCCCAAAGCTTTCAACATATTTAGCTGTCCTTGATAGGTATTTTTCGACCAACTCCCGCTTTTTGACAATCTAAAAATGCATTGCAGTGTTGAAAGCACAATGTTAACACCAGCGCGTGTAGCGTCCTCTGATGGTAATCGTCAATGATAAGATTGAAGTGATTTTACTGGTGTATAATCGCCTGTTTTACAACCATCGCGCTAGGCAATTGCATATGGCCTAGATTAATAACCTTGTTACATCATTGTTTTTTAAAAAAGCAAGATAACTCGCAAATCTTTGAAGGGATTGGCCAATAGTTTCTGCGTCTATTCCAGCGAAATAGTAACTTTGTAGCCCCATTGTTTTAAAAGTACGAGTTCCAGCGCTGCATATTGCCTTGGATTCAACTAAGGGTTATCTTGAACTCCGTCCACATAAACATCAAAGATCTTTACATATACGAATGCAGCTAAGCAGCAATTGATGCAGCGGTCAGGTGATTTTTTTAAGATATGAAAGAAACGCAGTAAAAAAGTCAACTTGGTCAATGAATTTCAAATTTTAGTTAACATAATATTAAACATTTAAAACATACATAAATGAAAAGCGCACTTGGTTTTTGTTTATTCTTATATAATTTTTGTTCGTTACAATAAAGCTATAACTTCTTTGAATGTGTGCATTTTTTTGTTGGGTATCGTAGAAAAAGTCTATTTTAGTTCAGTTTAGTTGATTGTACATTAAATATGACTGGATTATCGTTATATATTAGTTAAAAACGAAATTTTACACTGGAAAAGAAAACAAAACAACAACGTTGTACTAAACATAGACCATTTAAGAATGATTTACCATAACTAAAGCTGTGTTTTGGCATTTAAAAATTAGGACTTAACAAACAAAATACGATCTTCTCTTCTGTTTTTCAATAAATTAAGGAAATTACGGCAGCAAACAGCAACGACACCATTGACACTGCTGCAACACTGGCACCACCTGTTCGACAAAAGTATTCCGAACAATCTGCATTGTAGAAATCTTGATAGTGCTTCATGACATCTGACCAATCGCATAGTCCTACTTTACACCAATCCAATTCAACAGGATTTTGATTAAGGAAAAACATTGCTTTTTCGGTATCAGTAGCATCCATAGGGCAGCTGGAGAGAAACAAAATTGGAGATTCGTCAAAAAAAAAAAATAATTTCAGTTGTAAGCTTACTCGTATTTGACTGCAACCAAATTGGAAGCAAATGGATCTAATACACTGGTCTTCCAGTGGCGATTAGCCACTGAACCATAATTGTCAGCAGTAAGTGTAACATTGTCCCTCTTCAAACCCAAAGCTGTGACCAATGTCTGAATGATTGTTGAGTGGCCAAAGTACACAATAGCGTTCGGCTTGGTTTTACTATTCAACTGATATAGCATGTCCTTGACAGCTTCACATGGAATACGGTTATTGGGCTCATAACCTGGCCCGGACTTTTTCCAATATCTTAGATCGTCAAAGTATTCCAACACAGTTAATTGTGCGGGGGTAAAAGCCTAAGAGGCCAGAAATACATGAAAATTATGAAAGCTTATTTCTGAAGAGATTTCACTTACTCCACACCACGCACTGATGCGATCAATGTTCCAAGCTTGTTCATATCGGCAATTATCCCAAATCAGTTCAATGTCCTTAAAATCAAGTGCATACTGGAATCTGAATAAATGATTTTTGTTTCAAATTTATGGATTTATATTGAGGTTGTTATGACTTACCCAAGCCGGCTAGAGATATCCGAAACAGTTTTGTTCATTAAAGCAGAGTTTTGGAATTTGGTGAATTCAGCGTGTTCATTATCCTTGTTGTTCACCTCCCAGCTGGGGCAGTAATCGTATGGTCGCAGTAGGGTGTCATTGCCTTCTGGTTTGGACAAGTGTATATTTTGGTAAGCATCTGGACCGAAAAGACCCTCAGAGAATGCCTTGAAACTTTCCACTGTCCGTTGAATATCTGTGTGACGGAACTTTACAAAAGGAAATATGTTTTTAGATATTGAAAGAATCTAATTTAATATTAGTTCACTTACTAAGTAGTTTTGAGCGCTATATTCCTTGGTTAAAATATTGGGGTAGAGTCGTTGATAAGTCTTTGCCAGCAATTTCAAGTCTTCCCAACCCTGAAATAAATAAAATAAGAAAATTCAATCATGTAAATGTCATGTAGGTACAGTTGCCCTTGCTCAACACACTTAACCACTTGTGTGTTGAGCAAAAGGTCCCCGGTTCAAACCCGACCTGTACCAGCAAAATGTTTTTATTCGATGCCCACCTCTGGCGAACGTCTGACAAACATCCAAGACTAAGAAATGTAATGAGAAGCTTCTCAGAAATTAATTGCCGTTCGAAATCGGCATTAAACTGTAGGTCCCTTCCATTCGTGTCAAAAATATATCTTCGCACGCACAATGGTTGGAGAAGCTAGGCTTTAGGTTCTATATTTGTTTGCGCCTAGTATTTATTTTAATTTTAAATGTCTTTTTTTTCTAAAACGAATTCTGAGAATTCTCGCACCGGTTAAACATTGGAATTATGGAATGGAACAACGAAGTTGACTGATCGGTTCCTAACGCCTATGGAAGCAGAATATACATAAATCATTAATAGGCAAACAATATACACCAGCATTCTTTATAGACATTGAACAAACATTCAACAATGTCAAAATATGCGTAGTGAAGAAAGCATTAAGTGATTTTTAACCAACTTAACGAAAGGGTGCAAGTGGAGGTGACACTGACATAAAAGTTCACCGCTATCACTTAGAGCTATTGACACACAGCTCAAAGTATTTCTCAGCTGGGTTAATGCAGAATACATAACCGGTAATGAGCTATAAGGAACTATGAGTCATGACCGGGTACTAAGATGTTTAAACCGACACTCTGAATGCATGGAATACATGACCGGAGTGAAAGCAATAACACGTGGAAATCTTTAACTGATCATAATTTTCTAAGAAGCCACGCAATGAAATTAGGTCTTAAGAGTGACGAAATTTACAGAGGCAGAGGAGAGGAGTCCTATGAGAACACGCCTCATTTTCACTGTCAATTGAGGAACAGAACACTTTGAAGCTAAGACATTTAAGAACTTTCAGGTTTCTCACTTCAAATCCTTACAGGTTTCTGAGGACATCGGTATAGCTTTACAGTTTACTTACTTCACGGGCTCCCGACCCGTGAACAGTCCCTGCCTGAGATACGGCAGCCTTCCACCCTCTGCTTATCGTCCAGCACTCGGGGCCTTATAGCAGAACTGGCAGCATTAGGGTTCTGTAGAGCATGCACTTTGTCCTTCGAGTTAGGAGTTTTGAACCCATTTGTTTTGCCCAACCGAAGTAGCAGCGGTTTCCTAGGGTAATTCTTCGACGGATCTCCACTAAGATGTCATTTGTGGAGTTGATGTTTACCCCGAGGTAGATGAACTTCTTAACTACCTCGAAGTTGCTGCTATCAACAGTGACATTTTATCCTAGTCGGTGGACAGTTTGTTTGTTGATAGCATATATTTAGTCTTGTCCTCATTCACTTCAAGGCCAACTAGTTTCGCCTGTTCTTCAATAGCCGTGAAAGTCTCTATCACAGCACGCTGGGATCGACCGATGATATCTACATATATCGTCCGCAGTTGGACTGATCTGTTGATGATGGTGCATTCCGTGTTGACACCTGCCCTGCGCTTTACATTTTTGGATAACTGCAAAACATTCAATAGGCAACTTAAACTGTTCCGCAAAAAACAAAAACCAATAAATGAACGCCCATGAAAATTGGCCATATATTCATAATGAACGATCGTACAAAAAATTGAATAAGCTCCGCAAAATTCACATATATTCACCTTGAAGATGAAATAAAAGATCACTCAAAGTCAAAACTGTGTGCCTAATCGCAAAAATAAAATAAACGAACGATCGTACTAACAACTACGGGGTAAAGCCTTCCTTTAAGCTATTGACAATTCGGTCCCAGAAGATAAAAAAATGCAATGGTTTTTCTCTTGTGAGAAACTTCTGCAACGCCAATATTCAAAATCAAAGCAAGAGGGGCACTTTAACAAATCTTTAAATGTATTTTTCCTTGAAGCTCCGAACAGTGATTTAGCTGTCTAAAGAAGGTCGCCGTAGGAAATTTTTGTAATGAGGAGACGTTGTTGCCTATGATATCAAAATATTTGGCATTATTTATTCAGCAACAAACATCAGCGGATAAAGGTAAAAGGGGCCCCTCCCGCCGTAGAGAGTTTGTTTAGCAATACTTTTTTCAATTCAATTCGAATTATAAGGTAAGTTTTGAGGCTCTCTTTGCTTAAGTGGATAAGGGATTCGTTCCTTCCATAACTTGTTCGATGATAGTTGTTTCTGAAGAGAGGTATCGATCGAAGATTTTTGGGGTTATTGTTGAGGGAAATTTTTTGAAGAAGCGAAGGACAATCGATATTTCCGGATAGAAGCTGATGTAGAAAGAGAATATCAGCAACTCGACGACGTTTTTCTAGAGATTGAATATCAAGGAGCTTAAGACGGTCATTATAGGGAGGGAGTTATACCAATCAGCCCAGGGTAGCCCGCGAAGAGCAAATCGGGGGAATCTATCATCAGCGTAGACTGATATAAAAGAATCCTTCACGACGCAGCCGACGTCATTTATTGTGAGAATACAAAATAGTGGGCCAAGATGGCTACCCTGTGGGACGCCAGAGGTAGCAAGGAAGGGATCCGATTCACAGGATCTAAATCTGACTTTTTATATTGGCGATCAGTTAAGTAGGATTGAATCCAAGCAATGAATGTTGGTTGAAAGCGTAGAGCATTTGAGTTTAAAAAGGATAAGGGGGTGAGAGATTTTGTCGAAGGCTTTGCTGAGATCAATTGCAAATACATCAACTTCATAACCAGCTTCGAGAGTGCAAAGAGTTCCCAAGACAAATTCTAATACACAGTCGTTGACCATGTTGGGAATGTGAGATAATTTGTCTACAGTAAAAGAATATTGAATCGAACACAAAACTTTCGAAAAGCTTAGGAATGCATGAGAATTTGGCTATAGAGCGGTAATTAGAGATTTGTTTCTTTATTATGAACGAGCTTTTCCAAAGGGAAGGAAAAATTCCTTTTGATATTAAAACTTTAAATCAGGAAGTCAGAGGTTTGACATTGGCATTTTTACATCAACTGACAGGTAGTTAATTTTTACATCAACTATTTCAGATAGTATAGTAACTGAAGTTAAGGAAGTCACAAACTAGATTTTAAGTAGGGGAAGTATTCCGGATTGGGTTGTAATGTGTTATCTGAAAAAGATTGGCGGAAAAACTAAGCAAAAGTTTGCTAATAGGTGGGGGTCATCAGAACTCGAATCCAAGTATGATAAGGTATATGGGTAACTATCACACTTTCTTTTAGCATTGATGAAATCAAAGAAGTGCTTTGGATTGGTTCTAATATAAGAGTGCATTCGGTTAAGGTATTCTTGATAAATAGAATCGCAGGATTATGAAAAGAGACAGTTTGCATATTGATATTATTTAGGTCCAAATCGGATCGTGAAATTAGGTATAGCCGCCATAATTAACAGCTTCTTCAGAGCCTAAATCGTGGCTTCTTCATTCATTTCGTCTGCGCAGTTTATTTTTTTTCTTATTAGCGAATAACTTATGATGGTACAAAAGGAGATTTTAACCTGAGACCCCTTTTAGGTTGAAAGTCAAACACCCTAAATAACTTTGTAATAATTTACCCAATGCCTCATGAAAATGGCCATCAATTTGTTGCATAGAATAATTTAATCTAAATATATTTACATAGGTACGCTTTTTACCTGGGATGTTAAGAAATTGTCCATTTCCGGTGTAATACTTGAATTATACTTCCAAGTTTGAATAGAGAATAGATCTTCTGCGCACAATGCACCAGTATCTGGTTTTGTCTTAAGAACTTTGTAGTTATTTACAACTTGATCCCGTAACTGAAATAAGTAAAATTTCATAATTAATTTTCAATTTAATTGAAATAACAAAGTTACCGCTTCCAAATCACTAGCTTTTCCAATAGTTTTTGCCGAAGGTAATCTTGTCCCGTGTCTGCTTATTATCCATGTTTTTGTGGGTGTGCAATCTATGAGTAATTAAGCCAGTTGACATTAATTATTTAAAAAAAAAACCCATTTCTTCAACTTACTCGGAACTTCAACATACTTTTCCAAATTAGTGCCCTTTGCAATTTGATAGGCAGTTTTTGATGTAAATTGACGAGTTTGCTCTCGTTCATTATCTTTGCCGAAGCAATACTCCTCACAACATGTTGAGCCCTCTTTTGTAACGTATCCAGCAACTAGATATTGACTTAAAACTAATATCACCGTGATCCAAAGCACTTTCATTTCTGCAAAGACAAAAAAAAAAATGTGCAACTTAAGATATGAAGTAAAGACCATATATATCACATTGCTTGTTGGCAATTTACAATTACAATTATTTTTGTAACGGATAAATATTTGATTAAGAAGGTTTGTGCATTTGATCACATTAATGAGTCATTTATAATAACAACTTTTAAAAAACTTTAAAAAGCACCCACATAAATAGAACAGGCATACATTTTCTTTCCACTTGACTGCATGTAATAAAGACAAAAATAAAACAAACACACACATTGAAAGACGAAACCCTTTCACCCTTTTTGATATTTTGTAGTAAATTGCTTCACCTACTTTCGTAATTAAATTGCACGACCTTTCTCCTATCCAATTTAATAAACTATTCTTGCAATTTATTGGTACTAGCAGAAACGCGCAAAATGGGAACAAATCAATATTTATGATAAATCGATCTAGGACTCCGCCGACCGCCAGAGCTCAAGCCATTTCCTTGCAGCATTACATCATCCTAATGTGATACGACCAGCTGACCCACCTGGGCTTCCTTTTGTGATTTTACTATCTCAGGTTGGTTATCAAATACCGCGCTTTTGACGCCTGACAAATAGCCGCTTTGTGAATGTAGGCGAAGGTCATCGTCATCATCATCACCATCACCATCGCGTGTGTTCCTTGAAATTTAATTCTTTTTTTTTTCTCTTAGCACAAGCAAAGATTTATATTACGTTGACTTTAGTGGGCTTGGTCATAGTGGTTTCTTTCCCTCGCATGTGCTCCACATGTGCATGCCTTTAGTCCGCTAAATTGGAATGAGATCAACCGAGGAATAGAATAAGTCATAATAATTTGACTAGGTACCTACTACATGTTGTAATTTTCTTTGAAGTAGTCCTAGCGTGTTTCTTTGTTTCTTTCCAGACTTCGTAAAAGGCGGAAGCCAATTTCATCGGCAGCTACTACCCCTATCTTGATGCACTTACATCAACCCATAAAATCATGAAACACAAAAACATGCCGTATTGCATTACTTTTCATTAAGCTAACTATCTTAGTAATCATAAATTACAATACACGCTCGCTTAGCACGATAACAAAATTAAAAAAGTTAAACGTTTTGACAGATAACTGTGACAAAGTGATGAATTCAACCCCAAAGTATTGATATTGATATCTCAAATCAATAATTCAATTAGTTATGATTGTTACAAATGTCGGGACATTTCTCATCCGAAACACTTTGACATGATATCTAATTTTTCGGTTGTAAGGGCACGTAAGAAAGTGCGTCACAAGAAAAAATACCAACACGTTTACGAGTGTAAAAGGAAACTCATTTTCTAGCACACGATCAAATTTAGAAGACATCATAATCATTAATTTTATTAATCCACCGAGGATGCTAGCAACCCCTTCGATTCAGTGGAAATTAAGTGGAAAAATGTCATAGGCAAGCAATTGGCCCCTTCCCAAGTTTTTTTTATGGTGTGGCTGTATTGAGTGAAATTTATTGCTTTGAAAACACAATACTGCCGGCGCGCCGTGTCTGTTATTAACATTTTTTCGAATGATTTTATCCGTTCGCCCGTACGTTTTATTTGCTGTGAATAGTTCAATTTCTAAGCAGCAAAGTACATGTGGGTGGATTGATTCGAATCATTAGTTAGTCATCTAAACTTGAAATGTCAATCGTTTTGGGTTATTGGTGTTGTAAATGGCATTCACAATGAGAGTCATGGGGATAAATGCTTTATTTGTCTTTGCTGTACATTAAGATGCTTTTCAACTTACGCTTGCCATCAAAAACTTGGCATCACTGCAAATTGATTATTATTTCATGTCGGCTTTATCATTCTGTTGAACTGTGCTTTTGTTTTATGTGAAGTTTCGGATTACATTGTTCCATACTAATGACAATTTCAGTGTTAAGCATATATTTGTAATTCCTATATAAATAATAAATAAAATAATGATGCGGTTGGTGGAGGCTTCTTCTTAGAAGGACTAGATCTTAGTCTCTCCTTCTCATAGTCATTGTAGTGCTTTTCAAGCAGAGATGTTGCCCTGGAAAGAGAATAACTTGGTATCCGCCAAGGATATTTGTAACTTTTCGGACAGTCAGGTGGCCACCAAGAGCTTTTCTTTATTAACTCTTTAATAGACCTAAGCTGCTGATCATCTCTAAGTGAGATTGTGCAACAGTTCAACATTCACCTGTGCTAGGTGCCGGGACATAGTGGCATTCCAGGATATTGCAAGTCTGATAAACTCGCTAAACTTGGAACTACTTTCCCAATCTTGCCTGAAAAACTTAAGCGCAATCATTTTGCTTTTTCAAATGACTTCAAATATTTCCATTATATGGGTGGGCCATCTAGTGATTTCTTTTTAAATCAAAGGGTTATTTTAATACCGACATTTTAATACCGAAAGTCAGTATTATACCTCCGCGAAATGAGTTGATTTACTCTTGAACAACGTTGGGAAATATTAAAACCTTATTTCCAAAGTGAGCGACGTGTAGTGCTTTTTTTTTTAAATAAGTTTTGGCCGCACTGAGACTGGTGTACAAGTGGACAGCACTCATAGTCCTGGTCATCGTACGGTGTGCACAGACGAGAATGTGGCTATTCTAGCCGAGAGTGCGTGGAGTAGTGGCATCATTGGACCATTTTTTCTTCGAAAATGAAGCCTGGAACAACGTTTCGGTCAACGGTGGGCATTACAGAGTCATGTAAAACGACATTTTTTTTACTCAAATTGAAGACATGGATTTGGCCGACCTCTGGTTCACGCAGAAGAGCGCACCATGCCACACATCCCATGCCACAAACTATCTTTTGCGCACCAAATTCCCACACCGTATTATCAGCCGACTTGGAGACCGATGTTATGCCAATAATCTGAAATGATTCAAGCACTTAAGGCCAATATCATCCATCAATAAGGTCTTGGAAAATTGGAGTGACAGAATGCGCTATGTGGGCAGCTGAGGCAGCCACTTGAACGACGTTTTATTCCATAAGTAATAAGAATATTTGCTCTTACTAATAAAGCCATATTACATTGAAAAAAAAAATTAAAAATAAACTTGTATTTGAAACTTCTTAAGCCTTAAGCCAGTTCTTAAACCTTAAACACAAGAAAACTCTTCAAAAACATGTTAACTGTCAAAGTGCTTTTAGGCTTCCGCACAGTCTAATAGGTATATAGTCAAGGATTTGACCAAATATTTGCAAAATGTGTTTCACAAAAACACTCCCAGATGATTGTATTACGTAGATTTTCGTAGAGTTCTATTCAGATTCCCAATACAGTAAAATCTGCATAAGGAAGTCGCTTGCGGTGCATGTATTTTTGACATACAAACGGCAACAGTCTAATCATGCTAGAAATTCTTTAAAAAAGCACTTCAACTTTTATCATTAGTGAACTAAAAAAACCAGTTATCTTAAAGTGCAACACTATGACATAAAAGATTTTACCGCTATAACTGGATTTAGAACAGAATTAAGTAATAGATTGTCTTAGACAAGTTAGTATGAATGTGCAAATTCCCAGTCAAAAGTATAAACAATCGTATTTTTGGCTAACTTAACAGGTTTTATTGCATTCACTTTTATTTTAATCACTTTTCTTTTTTTTGGTTTTATATTGTTGTTTTTATTTTTGTGCATAGGTATAAATATGTATTTATTTTTGAGTGCATTAAACGAAATTATTGTTTCATCATCTTCATGACATAATGTGCGCGTCGCATTCACCGCGCCTACAAAAGTGCTAAGGTCGACGACATCGATTGCCGTTAATACCTTCGACTTAACAAGGAAGCGTTTTGTCGTCTACACGTCTGTTTTGTGACTGGTGCTGCGTCTGTTATTAATGTTTAAACCTATTTTCTTGAATGCACTTGAGTAAACCGCAGAAACCAAATTGTTGAACTTTGTGCAACGAGCACTCGGTTGGAAATTATTTCTGCACAGATGAGCGAATCGATTTACGTCAACTCAAATGTCGAGCATCATCTTTTTGCAAAAGCGGCAGCATTCGCGATGTTAAAATTAAATTAACGTTATAATAAAAGTCTTACATAAAGTTCATGTTAAAACAGGTTAAGTTATTTTGAAAACTAATTTAATTAAGTAATTATTTATTTCAATGTACATTTATGTATTTATCCCTAATTCCAATACAATAATAAAAAATTATATAAACCCGCTTGCATTCGGCCATGTCCCCCGGTGCATCAGTGCCATTCGTAATGAATTCAGATCCCCACGTTGACATATGTATACGCGAAGCGTTTCGAAAAAGGCGCTGAAATATTCGTCTTGATGAGTATTTAACGACATACTGCCCTGACACAACATAACTCCACCATATTTAGGAACTATGCATGTTGCCAGTTGCCCATGGTCCCCCAATATTGTTAAGCCAGCCCGGAGTGCACAGACACAGTTTGAAAAAGTAGTAGCTTTCTCTAGTGTTCTATTCCTTAAGTGACCCCGTGAATTTCTTCGTCACCACAGACTTTACAGGTATCGTCATCTTTGATTTTCATTGCATGGCTTTTCAAAATGTTATGACCAGTAGTGCCAAGTCTGGTGAATACGGTGGTGAATATCAAACTTCGATAGAAACCACTTACTATTATTTTTTTTTTTTTAAATAAGAAAAAACTTAATCAAAATGTCAATTTCTACTTTTTAAAGGTTTAAAATCGTGTTAGTTCTTACTTGACCGAATAGTTTGCAGGTTGGTTTTAAATGTTTAAAAGCGTTTAAATCTATTAAAAATTGACTAAGAGACTTTTATTTGAGGTGTTTTTTCTTGCTGTGGAAAAAGGGTCGAAGCAATCGCATGTTGACAAAAATCAAACCATGTTATAAAACGCATTCGATTTATTTCGATTCCCCATTACCATCTAAAATTTCACATCAATATGTTAAGCGGTTTGACAGTTAAAGCTTTAAGAAACGGCTAAATCAATTTACCCTATGGTTTATGTTTCACAAATCTACGCAAAAATTCATTTTCAATACGTGTATTCACAGTAAAAGAATTACACCGTTAAAATTCATAAGCGTTTTTCAAAAACAAAAAAAATCTTCTTTCGGAACAAGAACATATTCATAATTCTTATAACTATTTCCAGCCACTAATAAAAATTACACGCCAATTCCTATTGAAACAATTAATAGGCTTTAACATTTTGCCCCTGACATTGCATCAGAGATGAAATCAATTTTTAAAGTGCCTACAACATCTCATGACGCAAATCGGAAAACATAAATACACTTAGCCAAAGTGCCTAAAACTAAATTCCCTCAAAATTTAAGTACTCACAGCAGATGATATCATGCATGGTCGATTAATTTAAAATCGAAGAAATCTATTTTCCAGCCTTACACTATAGTACACTTTTATACTATGCATAAAATATATTTTTGTAAAAATAAAATTAAACGTCGTCGCTCTTTGATTTATTTATTTTTATAAAATTTCGCATTTGCCTCTCTAATTTTAATCTCTATTTAAGCCCCCTTCTTTGTCGTCTTCATCTCGATTAGCCACATGTGTCTATCGCAACAAAAATAACAACAATAAGGTTAATGCTCTTGAATATATTTCGCTGGCAAATACAAATAAACGAATATACATATATATATCTATCAGTTAAATGACATTTTGTTTATTTGTTCGCACAAAACTACTCGCATCATATAAAATAGCGAGCCAATCGAATATTTATAAAACATTTCCAACTGGAAGTTATTTTTAAAATTGAATTAAGAATCTTTTTAATTTCAATAAATTTGCTCTGATTTTCCCCGATAGTTAATGTATAAAATCAAAAACTATAGGCGACAGATGTTGAAAACGAAATAAACAAAATTATGTAAATTACAATTCTAGAAAGTTTTCATATTGCGTTCGTCAAGTACTGCTACTCCCATTCGAATAGTTTAATAAATGTTGTTTCTAATTAAATGGGAAATCTCTTTCTCTCTGGATTTCTTTACGAATTGATTTGTTGCAAAATTTTGATCTTCGTCATGTGTGTTTAGTGAATTGGATGTGGAGGGAAAGGCATTAATTTTATTTGAAACGGGTCATTGTCAAAAGATAAATTTTAAAAGAATCCATGATTTCCACAGAGAGAACTCATTTTAATTGCTCGTCTTGTGTTTTTGTTTTCGGTTTTTTTTTTAATTTATAACTTTGATCTCATTGGGATTAATTTATGCATTGAACGGACGACTGACAGTTGTGGATCGGTATGGCACCCTTGAATATTGTTTATTTGGTGTCTTATCAATTTTCTTCGCGTTGTAACTGACCCTCGAAGGTTTGTGATATCGAAGCCCTAGTTTATTTTTTCTTCCACATGGTAAAAATAAGAACAAACGAATTGATTCATTGTTCATATTTATTATCGGGAAGGAATTTTATTTGTTAGAGTTGCCTAGTCATATATGTAAGTTTATTGATGATTTTTTATACGTATACATGTGTATGCTTTATTGAATGCGCCTGGACTTGAAAATAAGAAAAACTGTCTTGGCCAGCATTTTGTCTAAGACGCTCTTCCATCACACGTTATTCAGCTTTGTGAGATCCTCATAAATAACTTCATTCAAAGGGCCTTCAACCCTTGCAGCCTTCCATCCTTTATAAACCAGCAGCAGTGGTCTCCTAGGTTGATCCTTCCTTGAATCTCTAATAAGGCGTGCGGAATTTAGAATTTATGATAACCCCGATAACGTATGTAAACTCCTTAAACACCTCGAAATTTTCGCCTTCCAAAGATAAGTTTTCTCCTAACCGGTCGACAGGTGTTTGTTTCTTTGTTGAAAGAATGTATTCAATTTTGTCGTCGTTAACTTTAAAATCAACTAAATTGCCATAGGAGGCCATATCACGCCACGGTGCTTTGCGAGCGGCCGATTATGTCGATATCGTCCTCATACATTAGTAGCTGTACGGATCTGTTACGGATAGTGGCTTGCGTGTTTACCAACGCTTTGCGCATTTTCTGCCATACTGATACCTGCTGATAAGTGTATTGTTTGCCTATGCTTAAGTCGTTCACACAGTATATAGGATAAGATCCACCAAATTCACGTAATTGATTTTAATTGCATACAAACAAACAAATTATAGTAATTAATATTTACTAATATTTCGTGCACGACGTTCCCGGGTGAATTTCATGTCTATGGCACAGTTTGGTGTCAATGCTATGACCCCAACGCCACCTATCGTAAAATGCGTAAAATACGAAATATGTGAATATATCGATTTTGCGGCAATACGAACAAAAAAAAATAATCATGAAAATCGATTATCGAGTTATAATGACATCTAGTACTACTAGTACGACATCTTTCTGCTCTACGTATCCGCATTTAAATGTATGCGTTACTGGGGCCCTAAGATCTGCACAGACTGCTGCTTCGGTAACAGTGTTACATCTTATTTCAATTTATATCTTCGGAAAACATGTGGCCTCCAAAGAAGCTTTACTATGCTGGAAACTGAACATTCTCGCAGTCAGCAATACCTTCCATCTGTTAACTTAGTGATATGATAATACCCCCGAACCCAACGTTTCCTTACGACTTCCGGATTACTGTATTATATTTCAGACCAAAGTCATTGCTAGATAGATGAAATTAAATAGTCAGCAAATAATTTAGTTGGCCTTATTTTTCTGCATACTTATGTGAAGAAGTATTAGAATGCTAAAAAGCATTAACTATTTAGCCATCTTTCTGTTTTCGATTTCCTGAATCGGAACAAAATAAGGTCCTGTGGGAAATAGGAAGATACCGTACTGTTGTTCACTCCGACCTACCAGACATTTATTTTAAAGGAAAAGTGATTCCCATGTGTGAAAAGTTCTGGGATCTATTATCAACAGCGGGGCAACCGTGGAAGCATCTATTCTACGGTTCACAGTACAAGGCGTATGTACAGAAAGCATGGGGAAAAATTGACAGCAACTGAGATGAAGATGCTTAGCAAGACGGCAGGAGAATAAGAAGTTTCAAAATCCGAGAAAGCCTCAAAGAATCCATCTCGAAAAAAATTGGAGAACAACCGACTCAGTATTGCCATGAGGGACCCTACGAATTCCGGCAAACGGGCAATATCAATCAAGTTCCTAAACTATCGCGAAAAAGAGTCAGGCCAAGAAACTCATGAATCAAACAAATGGAGCAACACCACCATTTGATTGGCTAAAGTGACAAAGTGACACGAAACCAGGATATTTCTTGAGGTCGTCCCGGCGAACCCCACAGGCCTGCCCCTACCAGTCAATAGGATGGGCTATAATCCCTATACTTCTGATCATAATCTTGTCGATAAAAAAATAAGAAGTTTTTATTTCTAAAAGTTCCATGACGTGCCCAAAGCAATGTCATATGACATATGGTCTGTACGGCCTTGTTAAGTAGCGCTTCAGTGACTTATTAAAGTATATAATAAATGTTCCAGTAATATCGCCAAGAAATTAATGTTTTCCTATTTAATAATTTTCCAACACAATTTGCATGCAAGACTGCCCGACAACCGCAGATAAAAGTTCACCACTATACAAGGTCCTAACTATAATATCTCTTCTCGTCGTTATAAACCAAATGAGCATATTTAATTTGCGAAACTCCAACAATGATAAAAATGGATAGAATATAACCAGAACTAAAAGTACGTTTGCAAATAAATATCTAACAATATTTCAAAGGTTAATCAACTTGACATGAGTCGGCTGGCCGATCCAACTGAATGTGTCGCTCTCGCTACCTCAGTGCCAGTCGGTGTGTCACTATGTCATGAGTAATTTTCTATTTATTTTCTGTCACATTTTCCGCAAAGACAATGCAAAGGGGGTTAGGTGGTGATTCTTTTTTAAATTATCGCTATGGGGAGCCTAGAAGACCAGACAATTCGGTCTGTTGAATGAGCTGTGTATGTGGTGGTATGGGGGTATACTTGGGGTGGATGCGTGTGGTGTCCACTGGCGCACACAAATTACATAACATGAATGTTTTTCTAGTTGTTTACTTGTACCCGTAAATGTTTATCGTTAATATGTAGTACACGGGGTAAACTAGGCAGACGGGGCTGTTTAAATAATGACCCGTTCCTTTCCTAATAAACAAAGTGTTTCTTCGTTAGTTAGTTTTTTTTAGCACACGCCTCAAAATGCATTCTGTTCATGTCAATGTCTTGGAGAGGCGCGCGATCTGCTACTTGTAATTTGAGGTTGCAAAAGAAACTTCGCTGAAGATAGAATTCGATTTTACTTTATACGAGTATTTCATGGGGTAATAAATTATCGTAAGAGGTTGTAGTTGTACGGGCCGATGGTATCTTTATGTATTAATCGGATTTTCAGAGCTATAAACACGGTGTGAAAAGGCAACCAACACGTCAGCTCATAGTGGGTCGATAACTGAAACGATGTACATAGTTAGGTCATACGCCGCTGGACATTTTATACTTTGCTCGTATCCCCAAGGATAGTGTTGACGTGAGTGACTGACAGAAATCATTTCATAATTACCATTTTCTATTTTTAAAACCGCCATCACATGTATAAGTTCCAGATACCGATAATAAGATACCAATCGTAAATTAAAAATGTATATTGCATTTTGTACTCAATAGAGAAACGCCGCGGATCTACAACTGAATGCACATTTAAAGCAAGCTTGTGACATTGAAGCAATCTGTCAAATTTCAAACGATAATTTGCCTTGTAACATCTGTTCTCGATTTGTTAAAATGTAATTATCCTATTACTCGATTCAAGACATATTTTAATGTATACCATCTTGTCAGACAAATTAGTTGGTAGCCAAAAAAGGCTTTTAACAATTTTAGTTTTATTTATTTTCTTTTCACTGACTGTGCGCTAAATGACATCATAACAATAAAAATACAAACCCACTTAGGAGTACATGTTTTAGGCGAATATAAATGAATTTTAGATACATTTTTATCTACCCCAATCAAAATTCGTACATACTTCTCTATATTTAATCAAACGCATTCCTAAGTGCTTAACAGAATGTTTCTTTCATTCGTGCAAAAAACAACTGCTTTATGGATTTAACAATGAAAATTCGTTCATATTACATTGAAATTTTATTTTACACAATTATAGAGGGGGTATATACTTATGTATATAATTTAAGTGAGTATTCGTTTTTACATGGTCATTTTTTTGTTGGATCTAGGCCAGTGTTAAGATCAATAGCAGAACATGAAAGCTATTAATTTTAATACGAACTTTCCTTTCATCTGAATGCATATTTTTAAAAGTTATCGTCACGATTTAAATTTACATTAGCGCATGTGGGTGTTTATTTTATATTGAACAAAGAAATGTACTAAAACGTAATTTTATATTTTATACTATTTTATATGTACTATTAAATCATGTTATTAGATCCTGCGTAGAAAGAAAAAAGAGTATGCGTGTATGTCTCCCAGCCGAAGAAGGTCGAAGAGTCTCGCCGTCGAAACAACATTAGGAGGTTTTATTTGAAAGCCAAGCAACTTCCTGCTGGCTTTAAGCCGCATGCTCTTTGAAATAACCGAGCCAAGTAGTCAACGACGCGCAGGGAATAGCAGACATATTTCAGCAGCTGCTTAACAGGCTTCATGTATAGAAAATGTTGGGACAAGAAGTCAAGTCAATGAAGAACCAGCACCGCCACCAGGTATAGAAGAAGTTGGCTTAGCTATAAAAAAGCTTAAGCAACAACAAAGCAATATAGCAATCAACTGCAAATACGAAGGTGATGTCTTGAAGGCGATCCTAAGTCTTGCAAGAAATATAGAGTCATATCCCTGCTAAATGTTGCATATAAGATTCTATCCAACGTACTGTGTGAACTTCTCAAACGTATTAGAGTGGCTTGACAGATCGTTCATTAACCAAATTTTCACACTCAAGCAAATCCTGAAAAAGACCAATAAATGCCAAGTCGAGATACAACATCTTGCCATGATCTTCATGGCGATGGCCGAATTAGACATCCCGTCAAAATTGATCTAGCTGTATATCGCATGACTTTAGAAAACACGCGGTGCAATTTGCAGTTTTGCAACAGCTCATTTTAACACTTTAAAACATGCATCGGATTTTGGCAAGGAGATTTGCTGTCGTGTGATTTATCTTGTGCAGATAATGCGCAGGGCAGGTTTGAACACGGAAGGCATTATCTTCAACAGATAATTTTAAGTACTTTGGTATGTGAACGATATTGTCGCTCCCAGCGTGCTGTCATAGAGACTTTTACGGCTATTGAAGAACAGGCGTAATTAAATGAGGACAAGGCTATCAAGAAACGAAAAAGCATCTGTCCACCGACTACGACAAAATAATACGATTGATAGCAGCAACTTTGACGAATTTCACCGATGATTCGGTGAAGCATTACCCTAGGTAACCGCTGCGAAAATGGGTACAAATCTGCTGACTCGAAGGACAAAGTAGATGCTCTACAGAACCTTATCCTGCCAGTTCTGCTACACGACGACTAGTTCTGAATTGTAAGCAAAAAAAAAAAGTGGGTACTGGGCTTCTTCGTAAGAAAAATTCAACGGATATTTGGCCCTGTGTACGAGGAGGACGAATAAAGGGTAAGATACAACCGCGAAATCTATGAACTGTACAAAGATGTGGATGTAGTCAAAAAAACCAAGACTCATTGACGACATTTGCTCGGCCACATCGACCGAATGGACAATAGAGCTCCATCCAAGATGATCTCCGAATGCCAGCCTTCAGGTCTGAGACGACAAAGAAGACCAAACCTCCGTCTCAAAGACCCAGTCACTTCAGATGTCAGAGCGCTTTGTCTGGAAAATTGGAAACAGAGTGGCCGGGATGGCATGAGGTGAAAGGTAGCCTTGTATCAGACAGGTACTCTTCACGGATCTGGAGCACGTTTTCCATTTTGCATTCTCATCGGGTACTTCCCAAAAAGTATTTAACTCTGCCACTGTATTGAAAAACTCGAATTATATTTTGTGTTAGTTTATTTTGGTAGGAATGAAGTTTAATTTAGGGCTTTAATCGCTCTATGCGCTTTCAATTTAAGAATTTGAGAGCCCTGCTTCTTTGCTGTGAAAATAATGGGAAAGGAATAGTTTCCTGCAAAACTAAATTCTAATCTGTTTTAAAAATCTGTGGTAAAAAAAACTATGAAAAACAATAATCTAAACAAAAACAGGAATTAATCAGATAAAAATGAATCCACAGACAGGCAATACTGGCGCCTGACCATTATTGATTTCAGCATTAATGCAATAACTTTCACAACAGCATAATGGATGGGCTACAGCATAATGGTTTCTCCAGTAGCAGCAATAAATACCTCAGTTGGAATCGTACATGCGAAACTAAACTATGAATGTGAATACAAAAACGTACACATACTACGTACATGAATGGTAAGTGGACATATATGGACCCTCGCGTATGCATGTCCTTAATTGTTCTGAAATAGATTTTAGAACAGAAAAATAAAATTTATGCTAACAAATGTAAAAAAAGGTAAGATACCGAAGCACGAACTTGATGTGTCATTAAACTGTGTGTGTGATCTGCAAACAAATTGAGTTTTTGTACATTTTATTTTGAATAGAAGTGACAAGTTGCCTTGAGTAGAGCCGAGCAATAGGATACAAATAAGGTAAGGTTCCCTTAATCTCTTGATAAAGTGATAACAAGTCTATGAGTCTTAAATTTAATACTTCAGTTCTTACAACGTGTTTTTCATTCATCAATGACTTAAGACTTGTACTATAATAAGTGATTAATATTAATATAAAATAAAATTCAATTATCATTATCTCTTATTATTATTATCTCTTTTTTTGGTTTCAATTACTATCAATTGTAGAAAGCTAATCTATACTTTGCATTGCAGTAGAGATAAGCTTGCAATTGATTGCAAAAACATACATAAAAATTCGTAAGATAACAGAATTGCAAAGCAAGTTTTAGATTTTAATTTTTTTTACGCATGAAGTAGTGGAGTTGAAACAGAAGAATGGATTAGTGCTTATTTCTGTAGTGAAATCCTAAAACAAAAAAACTTTCGATCAAATGACTGCCAATGAAAAACTAATATCATATGATCTGATATTTTTAAAGCCATTATTAACTTTAATTTTGAATAAAACAGTAACATGAATTATGCGTCGATTGTTGTTGGTTTGTCAGCGTTTACTATATATATGATGCTCTTGGAGGCCAATAAACGTGGATCTGTACGTCAAATTATGCGTTCATCGAATGTTTTCTTCATAAAGTTATTGTTGCGTTTGCTGAGTGGCGAGTAGCCCTTACCAATTACTTCAAGACCAAAGCCTCATCGCTGAACACAATTTTTTGATAAACCGTGGATACAATGTAAGTTGTTTTTGAATACATTCACCGAAATTTCGTAGCAAACGATGCTCATTCAGCTCCCATTGGTGCATATGGGCTTAAATTTATTTTTTCAATTAAGTGGGCGGACAAAGACCAAACTCTTGTGGAACAACAGCAAATCGATAAAATAAATTTGATTCTTTCGTACGCAGTTTTCTAATGGATTTCGGTGCCACTGCATCTTGCAATGAAAGTGTCAATAATACGGCGAATAGCGGTATCCATATGTTTGGATCCAAATTTTTAAAATTTACGAACGGTGTTGAAACTTGTATGATCACCATTAAATTGCAAAATCTTTTGAATCGAAATGACACTGACGGTTTTAAGCCCGAAAATTTAAGAATTACTTACTTACTAAGGCGGCACTACAGTCCTAGGCCTCAACTAGTAAGCCTCTCTAAATAGCGCTATCTTTGACTAACTGCCTCCAGTTGGGCACTCCAAGGTAGTTGAGATCCATTTCTACATTTCTATTATTACATTTCTACCGCGTCAATTAAGTCGTGGCCTTCCTCTACTACGTTGCCCCTCCGGATTAGAGACAGAGTCTAAGATTCTATGGGCTAAAGCGTTGGTGTTTAGCCGTTCTGTCGAACGTCGGAGCCATCGCAAGTTCGATGTTGCTGTACAGCTCATAGAGTTCATAGTTGAATTGTCTTCTTCAAATGCCTTTAAAGCATTTCTCTTCAAACAAATTACGATTCATTCGCTTTAGCAAGGGTACATGCTTCGGATCCGTAGAGCAGCAGTGGTATTGTCGAGATCTGATGAACATAATTTTTCGTCAGTTATTCTGGAGAGTACCTTACTATATACATTCCTTCTCAGTCCAACGATTTCGTATTCAGATGTGCTATAAGAGCCGAGATAAGAGACTTTCCCTTGCTATTTAAAATTTTAAGCTGTCGATTATGACATTTAAACTGATTAATGATTCATGTTGCCCCGTGCCCCGTGTTTTGTTCTCGTTTACCACTAGACTCATTTTTGCCGCTTCTGTTCCTATCCTATACTCGCAAACGCAACAGTGAGAGTGTGACGTTAAAGGCGTCGCCTTGCCTAAAACCTTTTTTTACATCAAAGGACCAGCAGCGAAATTTCTCCATCATCTTCCTGCACGAATGTTTGAATGTGAAATGTTTGTCAGACATGCCAAAACTAGACAAGGCCCTGTTTTCAAGCCGATATAAAGGCAAGAACAGAACTTATTGGGATAGTGTTAAGCACGACTGCATGTGAAATATTCCTTGCTCTGCTTTAGAAAGCATTTGCTTCAGATCATTCTTATTAAGGTTGTTATTAGTTTTTAAGTGCCGTTCGTGAAAAATCCAAAAGTTTATGGGTCTCGCTTCAAAAACAGAAGAAAATAACTTGATGCCAAATTCGGTAAAATGCCTTTAAAATATCAAGCGCAAGAACCTTCCTTCGACCAATAGTGGTTAATAGATTGGTTGAACTTCTCGGTTAAATTTGTCATAAAATATGTCATAACATAGACGTAAGTGGAATTGTTCGTTAGAAGAGGAAAAGAAGATTCGATGTTTTTTTTTCGTAGCGGGCAGGATAAATGGTGTTTTCAACTTCTCGGAAAGAGCCCTGAAGATTGGTAGCAAAGCTTGCGCAGTGGTTTTAACAACGTGAAAAACACCTCATCAGAACGAAAGGGAAAATACCAACTGGGAAAGCGGATTTGTAAATGCCGACAGCTTGAATTACTGTTGCCAATAATCTCTCTTTATTTATTTATTTATTTATTGTTAGCTCAGTGCAAACAACATCAATTGTCTTACATGTAAATTCTTAAAAATCTACACTTGGATCTAGTTTAGAAATTAGTTTTGTTTATTTGTCTCACAGCTTTAAAACTAAACAAAAATTATACTAAAATATGACTAAATTAAATTAACTAGAAAAATTAAGAAACTAGGAGGCTTAGGTTAGGTTAGGTTAAGACAGGGGTGAGTTGCGAGAGTCATCACAAAATACTGACACGAAAGTGGGCCCATCGGAATCAGATTTGTAATCAAAACAGTAGACAAAGAACCTAAACACTTCGATCACCGCAGAATCTAGTCGTTCATTATGCAGAGGGAAGGTTGTATGTCAACTGGGATTCTTAGGAGGGAGAAGATTTAAAAAGGGCTTTTTTGAGAGTAAGTTTTGGGCTGTTAAGATTAAAGACATCAGCTCGGTTATTGGCAGTGCGGAGCATTCTAGAAATTTGTTCAAAATGTGCATACAAGTTAGGCGGAACAAATGTACAGTTCTAAGCTTACGTGGGTTGAAAGAAAAGGAGATCAATTGGAGAAGCTGAGGGCTATCAATTTTACCAGTCAATGCTGGTGAATAAGGAGGACGTCCGCAAAATCCCGCCGTTTTTTTAGAGATTGCATATCAATCAGTCTCAAGTGATGACATAATATCAAGGGGGTTTTCCAGCCAAGAACACGAAGGACAAAACGAATGAACATGTGTTGCACTGCTTCAATTCTTTGAATGTGGATTTAGTGATGAGAAGACCAAACTTGGCTGTCATTTATAAGATGAGGTCTTACATATAAAGAGCTCTGGCTGGTGGAATTCAGTGAGTCACGTCCACACTACTTCCAGTTTTGGCTGAATTAGGCGCAGTAACATTCGAATTTAAAGCTAATTGCACATAAGTTAACTTTTATTTTCAAATCCAACATTCATGCAACACGAAGTTCAAGGTCCCTGCACTATGTTGTGTGATTTCCGTAAAACATTCTGGTTAATTGGATACCCTTAACTGTACCACACCCAGTTCACTGACCTAAACGTTTAATAGAGAATTATAATATAAATTAAACATAAAATAAGAGCTTGCGTGCTAAGTAAAGCCCTTCCTAATGTCACAGGTGACAGTCTAAATATGAAAATACAAATTAATTTGCAAAATTTTATCGTGCAAAATTAAGAAAAAAAAAAAATAAAAATAATACGCTAGCACACGACACACATCATTATTATTCGAGAAGCGTAACAAAAATTCATTAAATAGTGAAGTTTTCAACATGATTGTTAGCTTAAGTACGTTTTTAGTTATTTAATGAAAATGCTATAATATACACTCGCGTCATACAGCAATGTTCATGTTCACCACATGTTATTTTGGTGGAGTTTTGGTTGGTGATGGTGGTAGCTTGGTAGCTCTTCCGCGATGACGATAATTCCGCATAAAATTACAATAAGCCTTCAGCGAATTTTTCCACTATAATGCGTACACTGATGAATTACTAAATGGATTGTATTGCTGAAATTCTGAATTTTATTCAAGGCGCATTTTTTTTTTCGTCTGTGGCACATTGTTTGTGTTGTGTCTAGAAACATATATGATTGACGAGCTAAACATACTCATAGGCCAACACTTTTGATGTGAAAATGATGGCTGTCTAAAAGCAGGAAACTTATTTTCTGAAAATATTTATACAAAAGGAAGACTTGTTTAGTTTATACGTACGTTTGGGCACCTGCGTTAACTACAATTAACGGTTTTAGCGGTCTACATGAATTTCGTTGTCAAATAGCAGCGTTTCTATTGCTGTCACTTTTAAAAAAATGTTTCGCTATGACATAAGCATAATCCCTTAAATAATCTCTAACAATAAACGAACGCCGAATGTGGTTACATCATAAGTTTTGCTCTGTTAGTCTCAAGAGACTTAGAAATATTTCATTTTTTTATCATATTAGAACATTATTTTATGAAAAAAACGATTAAAACAAATATTTCTTAATCCTTTTCTGTTTTTAATGTTCAACTCATGTGTCACGTATTACAAAATTAATAAATCAAAGGAAACATTTCATTTTGGACACTAATGCATTGTTGGCTTGTTTTGTCGAAATGCGGTATAGGCGTATAGCGCATAGGTATCGAAATGCATTTTCAGCCCAGTCTTCTTACAATGCGCCACGGCACGTATTCGTATGTTTTCAACCTCAGCCAAGTGTGGCTAACAAAACAATCATTTCATCGATAAATTTTACCACAAAGTGCAAGAAAATAAATAAATAAAAACCAAATATAATTGAACCCCGAACCGGAGATCACACCGAATACGTGTAGTTCTAATAAAAACAAAAAAGAAAACAATTTCAGAACGTTCTGCTTTGAATATTAAAACGATTGCGGCGGATATCAGTGTTGTAGATACTGCTAACGCCATTGACAGAAAGACCGAAACCGTCGTTTGATTATGGCGGTGATGGAAATTCAATGATGCCCATGCCCACCCATTCGTTTCTAAAAAACTTAAAGGGTACCAACAAATAAATTCCCCTATTTATCGGTATGTTCGCGTGAAGAACGCGCAGAGATGTTTTATAATATTTATTATTCTTGATGCAACAGAGTGTTGTTTTTTTATTAGAAGGATGTACGAGAGCGTGTGGAGAAGAACGGAAGGAAATTGAAACAGAGTGCAAGAACCTCTTGATTAGTGTTATTAAATTTATTGAACTTTCTAACATCGTGCCGTGCCCCCAGCTATCAATCGACTCGCACACAAAGTGATTCAACATATCGGCTGGTGAGATACGTAAAAATAGCTTTTACATGAAAATTTGTCGTCGTACTATTTTTTTGTTACTAATGTATATTAAATTGGCGGTTCGTTTTTTTTTTAACTGAATACATTTACTCGCAGTCATAATATGTTCAATTTAATAATTTTTATTAGAATTTTAAAATAATAGAGGTCAGTAAAGTTCAAATGCATGTACGTGTCGAGTAGCGGAAACCATGTTTGATTGTTGAACTTCACTTTCAATTCAAGTACCGGCTACGATCCAAGGAAATCCACGAATTTATATGTGAAATAAATTAAATTTTTTCTGCAAAACTGTCACTGTCATTACAGACAGATACTTAGATTTATTTGTGAACCATCGTAGTAAACATTATTTTTTACTTCAGTTCCCTTAATTCTATATTATATTTTTTAATTAAAAGAGAGAAAATTGCATGCAATATAAGTTATATTCCATGATCACAACGACCTCACAGGCAAGAATATAGCAAACATGAGAATTTCAACACTAAAAACTATATACAATTTATTTTAAAAGAATAGATAATTATACCAGCATTGTATCAGCGACAGTAGTTATTTTGTTATAAATATAAGTTATATAAGCTTACGAAGCTAAGTATAATGAAGCAGATAGTCAATCAGATAGATTTTCCCTAAATAAAAACTCAACTAATTTTACCCATATAATTTGCACCTTTACATGGGAGTTTACTTGCAAATCAAATAAGCAGCTTGCGCACTTATGAGGATTGATATGGGTTTTAATGGCCATGCAAATATCCTTTTAAATATCTGATCTCGTCCAATTGCAAAACAAGGAAATTTGAGAGAAAATTACGCGGCCCTACTAGAAAAATTTTGGGAGAAGGGACTCATCTGTGCCATTGACGAACGAGAGGGGACATGAATGTTAGCATCTTCAAAGAAGAAACGCAGGAAGATAAAGCTCTCTTTTCCTAAAAAGAGCAGGAATGAATGATAGTTTCCTACTTGAGAATACCCCAAGCCTTATTGCAGTGTATAATAGTGTTAATGTTCAGCCTGCTTCGAGAGATTAAATCCCTAGACCGTTATAGGTCCAGTTTTGGCCAGATTGCGATTCCATTTTTTCACCTAACGAATTGAGGAATCGTCGGAAATAGCCTTTTTCAGGTGTTTATCAGCCTTACAATTCCCTGGAATTTCTCTATGCCCCAGCACCCAATATTGATAAATGTTAAACTACTCCATCATACCACCAAGATGGAGTTTGTGAAGGCTGATTTGAAGGTATTAAGTGCAGAAAGGCAGACAATCTTTGCAGATATCGCGCTTCTCTTGAAAGGTTGCCGACTTCATTCAGGGCGGATGTAGTCAATTACTTTGTTGAATTAATTTAATTTAACTCTAAGACATATAGCAGCCGTTTCTCTCCTTAATATATAGAGTGGTGTCAAATGAAACAGAATGTTTAGTGCATTTTTCAGCGGGAATCGAAGGAAGTGTTTCGCTGATGCATAAATAAGCTGATCTTTTGTGTTTTCTTCGATTAATCGACAACCACAAAATTACAAAAGTTTCAAGCTTTTAACCCAGATATGTAGCCAGTGAGTACTTAAAAGTTACGAACCTTACCTTTTCTTGGATATAAAGTTTTCAACTTTATTTTTAACTAGAATAAGGCCCAAGACTTTACCCTAGTTGGAAAAAGTTGAGCTTAAGCCTTTAATGGGATTTCATATTTTTGTTTCCAAGATGCCAATTGCAACATCACCCACTTAAGCGATCCAAGCGACCAAGTTCAATAGAAGAGGGGAGAAAACGCCACCTTATGAAGTGGATTTACCGACAGTCTTGCAGATGACCCTGCCAATTTTAAGTTAAATTAATCAGCTCACAGATTGCTGTAAATACCTTAGGAGCTGCCACTGCATTTGCGATCGCAGATGCTTCGTCATTGGTTAAAGCTCCTTCTATATTCAGGAAGGCTACCAGGACCAACGTATGTAAAGCGGTTTCCATTGACTTCTTGGTTTTAAAGGTTTTCGGACATTTATTGGTCCACTTTCACTTATATTCATTCAATCCAAGGTCATGGAAAGGTGATTTATCGTCAGCTTATGATATAACTTGAGTCCTTCTTAGTAACCGACAGTACGATTTAAAATGAAAATAGAGTTTGGCACCATGTTCTTTTGATGCTCTGTTCTACAAGGCTCTGTTTTCTGTCCGACTCTCTTTCTCTTTTTTATTGATGAACTTCTGCCTGTTACTTCTAACGCAATCCGTTACTACGTTGCTGGCAGTACCCTCAGCTTCCTATATTCGCTTCGATTGCCTCTCTTAATAACCACCGCACATGTCTTATTTTAATGTATTTCCACCACAAGTAGAAGTACCCAAACACAGTTGCGTTCTCCCTCTTAAACATTTCAACCGCAATACCTGTTATGCCAGAAATACTCATCAGATCACCCTTATGCCTTGATTTATTTCTTTGCCGCACAACACAATTGTGTTGCTTGCAGACATTTAAGGGCACTCTAAAATAACTTTTTCGTATCAGCTCTATTTCATCATTAACAACGAAAAGCATGATAGGAAAAGCAACGTATTCTTGTTAACCCTTAAATCGGCTTTCCCAAGTTCGTGTAAATTCCTAAAACAAGTTAAAAATACATCGACAAATTACTATAGTAAGTCATCTGTTTTCAATCCCAATCTGTCAATAAGACACTTAACCCTTTAAATAGTTCATTTCAATATTTTTAACATGAACACAATATTCAACAAAAATAAAGTGCACGACTGCGTCATACGAAACTTTCTCGGTACATGAAATGCGTTTTTAAACCGCAAAATGAATCCAAAATGTATTTAAATCACTTTCTAGGTTTTGGAAAATTAGATTTTCTCAAAAACGGCATCTACGATTTTGATGTAATTTCGCACATTGAACACTTTTAACACAATTGTTCGAAATAAAAAAATTATCAAAATCGTTAGAGCCGTTTTTGAGAAAACGAATTTAATTTAAATTTAAGAAAATCGTTATATTAAATTTAAAATTAAAAAAAAATTATTTCAAAAATCGAAGTATGCAAATTCGTTCATCATTATAGGAGAAAAAAAAACTGTGGCATTCAGTGATAAATGCCAAATAAGTTTAAAAACTAAGACCAAATTGATTATGTGCAAATAAAAATGTGGAAAGATCCATCTTATAGTTTGCCAACTATTTTTGGTAAGTCACCTAGAAATTGATGTAGTATACTATGAAAATTGTTTGTGAAGATTACAATGAAAATTGAGATAAACTTTTACACAAACTAGTTCGCGTACTGAGAAAGTGGTAAAAAAAGTACTTTCGATCATTTCTCTTTCATCTAGACTGGTACGGAAAATTAAAAGCAACTAGCACTTCGCTTGATCAACTTTCAGGCAGTTGAGTAAATATTTTTGTCGTTTCTGGCTTATTCCTTTTTCGCAAATGTCAGTTTTTTTGTAAACAATCAAGCTTTTTTCCGCAAATGCACTAGATCTGAAACAAAAATGTTTTCTGCTACATGTATCTATGTTTGTAGTTTTTTGATGGTATGATTGTTTTCGTTTTATTTAAAACTGCTAACCCCATAGGTATGGTACTTTAATTTCAATATAATATTCTATGTCGCCCTCGATTTAGCTTCTATTTTAGAATTATTAAGTGCACGCTATCAAGAACGGTAGTGATTTAAAACTTATAACACGCCTCCAAAAAAATTTGAATTTTTAATTTCGACAGTGTTGCATCATATAGATAAAATTTATAGTAGGTGACCAAGTTTTTTGGCGTATTTAAAGTCTCCGAAGTAGCTATTCTGTCATTACAGAATTTGAACACATATTCACCTCTGGCATTCATAGTATAAAATTAAAATAAAACGCGTACAGTTACGAAGTAAAGCCAAAAAAATATTTTCAAAAAATAAAAAGCAGAAAATAATTACTGAAAAAAATCCATTCAAATCAACAGATGACCCCTTGACAGATGACAAGTCAAACAGTTAATTTTATTTGGTTGCGTTAAATAATAAAAAATCATATATAGATAAAGGTGACGTCATTTTTCATCTAGTCTACCCGACACACACGCTTAAATAATGTGCCAAATTCGATTTATTTTTTAAATAAACAAGTTATCAGTCTACGAAGCACCAAAACAACTGAATAAATTCTTAGACTACAGATATATGTACATAGGTAGATATACATGTCTACTTCTCTCGATTCAAAGATACTACCCGTACGACTGCGTTTGATATAAAGCTCTTCGAATTTCGTGTTTCTTTATTTGAAAAACAATACGTACCCAATAAGAAAAAAAAACCGGTCTGTTAGCTTAACCCGCCCTAAACGCATCTACCTGTATCCCATCACATATAACCATAGATACCAACCAAATACTTACCTACATTTACTTACACGAAAGAGGAAGTTCAGTCTGCGAGCGGCGATATTGAATGCATTGGGAATGAACATTAGAGTTAAAAAAAATTCTATTGAATACCAAATACGAAATACGAAACCTATTCACGTTCCAACACATTTAATAATTAAAAAAAAAAACCCTAAATCCAGCGAGCAATGGAACACCTCCCCACTTCGCAGTGGCAGGTCACATCATACAACAAATCGCCATGAGAAAATTTAAATAACAAAACAAAATATTTATTTTCAATTTGCCATTCGTTTGGGAAAGTGTCAAATATATATTATGTATTAATAGTGTTGGGCGGTGGAAAATTCTCAAAACTTGTCTCTGTCGTTTTCTCGCAAAGTGTCTGCGATTTTTTTTTTGTTTTACATTTTTATTTTGAACTTGAATTCTGAACTTGATATATTGAGACATTTTCCCATGTCACACTTTTTCGAATCTTGAAAAGTAAGTAGGTATTTCGAGCAAACTAAAAATACCCCCACTAGCACCTGTTTGCTATAACACATTTTAAATTCATAAATATGAAGTAAATATTATGCAATTTACTACAGAATCTATCAAGAAACTTAATTGCTTTAAAACTACTTGCTTGATCATTCAAATCACATGTACAGATACATTTGTTCTATTTTGCATCAAGTAAATTGCAAAGAAACATTATCGTCACACGATTGGGGTCTAATAATTATCAACTAAGTGCGATGTGGATATTTATTTTTTCAGTGAGATGCAAATTAAATTAAAATTTATCTTAAGCAATAATCACCTTTTATTTATTTTGTTTCGTTTCTCTAAATAACTCCCGAGAATAAACTCGAATCGACAACGAAGCGTAAATGCACCAAAGAAGCAATAATATATACACTTGCAGCACGTTTTATAATTTGTTTATTATTATTATTTTTTTTTTTGTAAACTTTCGTAAACAAATCTTCACCTCCGGGCGAAAGTATCTAATGAAACCGAATTGAATATATCGAATAATGTGTTCATCTATTAGATGCGACCGTTACCGTACGTTATAAACGAGAAACTGAATAAAATAATTTCTCGGCGAACGACGAACTGCTAGGAAACTTGGTGCGGTGGTGGGAATCTTGTAGTTTGTCGGTTTTCGATGGTAATGTGATGATGATGATACAGTCAACGGTCGTCACGGAAAATGGATAGAGATACGATAACCCCACTGAAATTCTCAAGAGAATGGATTGGGACTGGCACTAAAGCGTTTTTTTTTTGTATTCCCTATTTATGTTTAAATGTGTGGTGTGGATTTGTGGAACACCCGAAATGTACATTAACAGAGTGCTAGATGTCAGTGGTTTAGATTAGAAACTTTCGTCGCAGGGCTGACACTTTATGGGAAATTTATATTTATTAAGAGAAGGAAAAAAGCTGCACTGTATCTATAGTTGCAGTAATTGTGATTAACTCAAATCCAACACTTTTAGATTACAGTTACCGCGGGCATATTGCGTTAATTATAGTTCCTTTAACCTGGTAAAAGAATGGTGCTGAGGATATGGATAAACCATTTTTGCAGACCGAACCACTCTGTATTGACGATGCAAGTTCGAACCGGACGGCCTACCCGCCGAACTGTTTAGGGCAGTAGGAGATGACAACCCCAACTTATTTCTGATGAATGGAATATCCGCATCCTGTGCCCGTTTCACAAGAAAGAAAACTTTCTAAACTGCGCCATCTATAGAGGTATCAGTCTCCTAAACATCACATAAAAGATCTTATTTAAAGGATTGTGCAAGTACCTTATCAACGATCTAATTGGACCCTATCATTGCGGTTTAAAGTCCGGTAAGTCCACAATTGACCAAATATTTACATTAAGGCAGATCGTTGAAATATACTCGCTCCCTTTAAATCGATTTAAAGGCCGCATATGACAGCAACTATAAAGACGAGCTGTAAAGGACCATGTCTGGTTTTCGCTTCCCTGGCAAACACGGTTATTTGACAGGATGAATGTTTGACTTTGATGTCAAAAAAGGGTTTAGGCAAAGCGCCGAGCAGTGACTTTGTGACTTTTTTAACAGAACACTTGAAGGAATTGTGCAAAACTCCCAAGTTACAACATGAGGTAAAATCGTTCAATAGTGGGTTGTGCCGAAGAAATTGATATCAATGGTTGAACGCCGAGAGCACTCACTGATGCGTTTGAGAGAATTGGAACAGAAGCGCTGAGTAAGTAACCTTGCAAAATATCACTGAGAAAAAATATCATTACAAGTGTAGACATTTCGTCAGTTGAGAATTACAAGGTATGTAAACCGATTTTCGTTTTCATATACGACCGTGGAATTGTCAGCTGACGATATCTCATTGCAGCGAAATAAATTTGTTTCATTCGATTCGTAGGCATAGTTAGAGAAATGTCGCTTTAAATTTAAAGACTATTATTAGTTTATCAAATGTGTTATTTTGTAAAGCATACGGTAACTTCGAATTCTCAAAATTGATCTAAATAAGTAAACAGGTTTCAAATGCTCCAAATATTGAAATATATTGGCAGAACATTTTACTAAGTAGGCAATGGTTATTACGCAGTCACAAGTTACATATATGTTAAACTTTTGTCTTTGTATCTCAACGAGTAATGCTTTTTAAGACAAGTGATTATTTTCCTTTGATTCTTTGATTCTTATTCACCGCTTCGACTTTAGTCTAGTATCAACTTAGACAATCATGTTTTGTAGATTTTTTTTTTTATTATATTAAAGATCCCAAAACATTCAAACAAAGTGGCAGCTTCGAATAGATAAACATGTATCGTTAACAGAAGGGGAAACCAAATATAAATAATTTCAGCCCATGTTATGTTGAAGGAGTAAACAGAGGGGCAGAATTATGTATTATTCTTTGTTGAGCTGTTTTTTTTTCATTAAATAAGTAAGAATTGTTAATTGTTTTAATGCAATATTTTGATTTAAAGTGTGGTCTAATTATGCAGATATGTACCTACCTTTTGGTGATGTTTGTTTGATGTTTTGTTTTGAAAATAATATTTTTTGCATACCTACAGATATAAACTTATAGAATTTAACATTTCAGACCCGTTGTCAGAAATCTTGAGGTCGTGTGCTTTTCAGAGTGTCCATCGTTGTGGACAAATAGAAGCAGTTTTTGTAGTTTCTCTCGAAAAAAAATTATAAAAATTATGTCCATCCCAATATGCCATAACATAAACATATTTGACAACTAAGGAAATAAAAGGGCAAAAATTAAAAAGGAAAATACTACGGAAAGTTAGGAAATTACGCCCAATTTTTAGGAATAAGAGCAATGGAAATTTTAGGGAAGTAAAATGGCAATTACGCCAGACATTTTTTTTTCATAATTTCAAAATTAAATGCGAAAATTGAGCCCAAAAAAGGACCGATAGCGTAAAACTTTTTGGCGTTTTTCCTTTTCAATTTGAAAAACCACCAAACATTTTTTTTGGCGTTTTTTTCTACGAAAATATGCAACAATTTTGTATGGGGTTTTTTAGGCTCCTTTTCCATTATGATTTGTTGGCGTAATTTTAGGGACCCGCTGTTGAAAAACAATAACATGTAATTCATTGTTATTTTACAAATTAACATATGGGATGTGATGTCTTCTATGCCATCTGCTTCATGCCAGGTCGCCCACGATTTTATATGTTTCTAATTTAGAAAATATACAAAATGCCCTTTCTATAAAAAAAGGACATATGGAAAACAACAAAGTATGTGTTCAATAAGCCCGCACTGCACAAAATATTGCAGAAAAGATCATGAGAGTTAAGGATTTCGTGTTCTATCAGCAAATATATTTGCCACTTTCTGTTTTATGAAGTTATTCAGCTCAGTTTAGTACCAAGTTTGGAGGTTAAGCAAGTGCGTTAAAAATGTCAAATATATTCATTCGATTTGTTTGGTAAGTCTTTAAATATCAAATATAGAATAACTGGGTATGTACACCTAAAAAGCGGAAATTTCTCAGCTGTAGAAATAGGGCAACATCATAGAAATCTGAGCGATTATTTTCTATTCTAATATTTTAAATTTGTCAATCAAGTAAAAAAACAAACTAAAATTGAGAACTTCTTCACGTTATTTTTATAATTATAAAATTTTTCATATACAACATTTTTGGTTTAAAGTTGTATATGCTAAGTTGTTGTGTCTGTAAATAAATTAAAAAAAAAACCTGTTTCCTTATTTTTAATAAATAAAACAATGAAGCTCCATTTAATTCAATTTTTTGGTTTTGAGCTAAAATAAGACCCCATAAACACTGGGAGGCCTGTTGAAAAAAGTGCGGACCAGTAGGTAGAAGTAAAATCAGTTAATGTGAAAAAATATAATTTTCCTTATCGAACTCGTAAGAAATGGGAAACAACAGATTTTCTCAGAAAAAAAAGAGTTAACAAAATGTTTTACTTTATAACAAATCTTGTAAAATAAAGTCCATGACAATTGTTGAACCTATTGACAAGGTGTGAAAATGTAAAAAGAATGCGAGCAATTAAAAAGCATTGCATTCTTTTGACTGAAGTTGACCGAAGATTTTAAATTAGTATTTTTATTAATTGGCTGATGTACAAAAAGGATTGCAATACTTTATATAGCTCTAGAAGCTTTTTAAATGCTAAAGCGCTTTTTTTCACAGCGCCAACCCAAAAAAGCAGTCCTTTTCGTAAAAGACGACTGAAGGGGAGGCAACACATTTAATATCTTACAACTACCCCGTACAGGTGCAGTGACCACGCACAATGTAGGTCCCTACACCAGCAATCAAATTAAAGCCTGATTAGATCGGAGTAAGGTTTCTCACAACTGTTCAATATGCTCATATCGCGTCTCATAATCATGTCTACTGTTCATATTTCAATTTTTTTTTGGCATTTGATGCGATATAGGCACCTTCTCGTATAATGGGTTCTTGTTCTTACAATGTATTGATGACATGTTCAACGTTTATATCTTAGATATGAAGAAATGACGACAATTATTGAAAATCTAACGAAAAAGACTTCAATCTATTGCGTACCTTTATTAGTTAAGTAGTTACTTACGCATACCCGTGATAAGATTGTTTCTCAGTATAACACGTTTCTGACTTTGATGGAACTTATCAAAGACTTTTGATCGATACGATTTTTTCTCGTACAACTGTGTCAAAGCTAATAACAAAACAAAATAGTTCAATTCGTTATAGACAAGGTACATTATAACATTATGACCAATAATTCTGAAAATTAAAAAGCAGATTTGTTTTAAACGAAAAAAAATCATTCCATCGTCCGAAACTGAAACAAATGTTCAATTACTTCCACTCGAAAAAATGCCAAATCATAGCTAAATTACCTTGAAAAAAAAACAAACACACGATGCACTTATTTTTTGAAAATAATAAACATCGCAAGTCTGGTACTCTGGTACAGCACAAATACAATGTATGTATGTGCAAACGTACGTAGTACAACCAACATGAAGTAGGCTACTCAATAGATAAGCCTGCGCTCTTACAACGCTGATCAGACAATGAAGAAAACTGCCGTTTTTTATTCTTATCTTATTATATTGTTTTTTATTGGGACAATAAAATAATATTCACTATACGATCACTTGTTTGTCTTTACCGATCATTAAAAAAAACAAGTGATTTAACAATAACTTATAATTAAATGCAAACAAATAAAATCAGGTTTCACTAAAAGCCGTCACTGGAATATTATTTTTTTCCCCTTCCTGGAGGAAAATTTCTAATGATCGCTTAAAATCCCAATCCCCTTCATCCAGTAATCTAAGAAAAAAAAATTTTAAAGGCAATTAAATTACAATCATTAATGTAGACCGACATTTCAGACCTTCTACACCAAATCGTCTTGAGCGTAGTCACCTCCTGGAACATTATCAGAATACCCTCCTTATCGGCGGCACTGAGCTTCGTGTCTACTTTTTTTACAGAGTTTTTTATAAATTTAAATGCGTTCTTTATCTGTGAGTCAGAGGGATTCGTTACGCTGAAGAGATCATTGATGATTTGGTATTCAGTGGAGCATTTTAGAAAACCCTAGAGATACAACATTATGAATGTGTTTAGTAAAATATGCAATTAATACTGAGTAAGTATAACCTTACCGTCTCCTTAACAACAGGTGTTAGTATAAAAGTTCTACAGAATGCCAGTAATATGTCCGCGTCAAGAGGTGACGGTGCCACATCTTTAAGTACACCGGTGATAGTAATAGAAACCATTTTATCCTAAATAGACAAACGAAGAGATATTACACATAGTTATTTGTGGCATGGGTGAAACATCGAACTTTTCGTCTATAAAAAAACAGCTTGAGGAAATACAACTTTATAGCATCAGTTTTTTAACTTTCCCCTTAACATTAGTACACTAAAGAGAACGTTATTGCGTTCGTGCGGATATTTCCAACTCAAATTGAGTATAAGGAATGAAATTACGACTATAGAGAGATCCCAAAAAGTGGGTCCGCCAATGCCGTTCGTCGGTCCGTCTTTCTATCCGGGAATCGTATAACAAAACGTTTTGATGGATTTGCTTCAAAGTTCGTATACAGAGCTTTTGGGGGTAATATCTCGCGGCGTTTTTTCCTGTTTTGCTTTATCGTTTTAAATAACGGTACATTTTTGTTGTATAAAAATCACTTACCACTAACTTTCTCAAAAAGGGCTCTAACGATTCCGATTTATGCGTTTCCTTTTCGTGTATAAAATTAGCTGCCTATAATTAGCTGCCATGCTTTCCGTCAATTACACATTTACACATTGAATGGTTGAATGAAACAACAACAACTTGTGATTGCCACAACGATCAATGAATAGGCTAAACCGCGTGTTTATACACGAAAAGGAAACGCAAAAAATTTAATATAGAATACTTGACCTGTGTCAACTCTTTACCTTACTCCCCCTTCTCAAATTTATAGCAGCGAATTGTTGGCTAATGAGACTAACGGAAAAAAAACGAAAGAACCCGAATGAAATGCAATGTACTTGCCGGCGCTTAGAAAAATGCTTGTTTGTCCATTGAAATCGATAAACAGCAAAATCCTACTCAGAACGAGCTGAACTTGTGGCTTCGATGGCGTTGTGCATATTGTGTGCACTTGCTTGACGAGATCACTGGTCTAAGTGAAGGTTCGATTCCTGATGGGTAAAAGTGTTTTTTTGAATTAAATAACTAACATAGAGGCCAGCACCACAACAAAGAAATCTGATGATCGGCCGTGGCAAGCCGTGAAACAGCTGTAATTCCAGCCTATTCATTGTTCGTGGTGGCAATCAGAAGTTGTTGTTTCATTCAACCATTCATTTTTATTTGTTTTGTATTTTAAAAGGTTATAAATGTTCATTGTGCAAAATTACATTAAAATCATTAGATCCATTTTTGAAAAAATTAAATTTTTCAAAAAAGTGATTCAAATAAATTTGTCATGTGATCAAATGTTACTATTCTTTTTGAGGCGATTCAAAAACGCATCTCATGTACAGAGAAAGTTTCCTATGAAGCAGTCTTACTTATCTTTATTTTAATATAGTGGAATTATATAGTATTACAACGACGACGGCAAGAACAATTTAACCTTATGCGAGAGGAAATTGCTTAGCCATGATAGGCCAAACTCATTCAGTTATTAAGTTAGGTTAATGAGCTGTCGGGATAATAAAGTCTTTCACTCACTAAAAGATTAATTTATATCCATTGACATGGCCTAATGATTATCACACCCACATTCTGTGAAACCATTGACGTGGGGCACCAAAATGTCTAGAGCAGACATAATTATTATCCTGTACCTGTCACTCTTAGCTATTGAATATGATGTAAAAATGATCGCAGAAACTCTAGCTATATTTTTTTTATGGTTAAAACGACCATTGAATATATTTTAATGACATACAACCTCCTTAACATCCTCAATAGAAGAATCAAAGAAAAAAAGAGTTTAGAACAAGTGTGTACCCCACAGAGGGATCAGTAGAGATGCAAACAATGATGATCACTTTTGATCGTAACGTCGTCGGAAATATTGAAGAAGAAACTAAATTAAATAAAAATCCCCATCTATTCTCTCTGTAAAAACATGCTGAGGACTCAAGAAGCATTCCAGTTACAATTACGCATTCTCAAATATGATAAATCAAAACAAAAGATGTGCATTTTCCTCCCTTAAAAAATGTAAAAAGTTGCAAGAGTTGCTCTATACTAATTGCATTGCGGAAGTAGACAGTCTGGATTTGTGTCTACAGTTGATTCAATTTATATTATTTAAATAATCTGAAAATAAGAGTTATTTTGTGTGGTGTGTAGTAAGGAGAGACAGACGAAAGAGAAGTGTAGATAAGACGGTATTGCGTTTTCGATCTTCAAAAATTTTCTCTTGATTTTATTACAAGCTTAGTTGGTTTTTTTTTCTTCTTTATATTTTTGGGAGACAGTGTCTAAAATGTCTCTATGACTCACCGTCGCTGTGTGAAATATAGCAACGTATGGGTTTCTTAGCCACCAATGTGGTAGCCTCATGCACATCTTCTTCACCACATTCTCTGTTTTTTATTCGTTAAAAAAAGGCCACATTTTCCTACTCCACACACACTCCTATAACTCTTTAATAGTATATAAATCAAACTCAATCTTTTTGCTACAAGCTACCCGACAACGTTATGTGCCCGTGAACCCAGCCAATAACCCGCAGCTCTTTTCGACAGTGACTTATAAGCTTTGAATTTTTTATTGCTGATTGTCTGTCAATAATAAATGCTACCAGTTTCAATACCGCATTGAAAATACTTCACTACAGCTGTAAAAACACTACCAGACCGGTCTGGATCAGCTAACAGTCTGGATAAGCCATTCTCTAAATCTTGTTAAAAGTTTAAAGGTTAGCCTTGCCCACTCTACCATAATGTCAGCATTAGTCTGACGTGTGAAGCCACATTATAGTATTGGAACTAAGACTTTAGTTCCCTAAATTGCCTGTTGAAGCCATAAAATGCTATCATAACCTTAGCTCTCTCGGCTACATGGTCGAACATTTTTATTGGAGTCAATAGAAGGCATTTTTCCTTTTTTAGCAGTACGAAGTCTTCTAGAAATGTAACTATTTTAACACATTTTTTACCAAGAAGCACGGAGAATGTGAAATAAGACACCACCTTCCGGCCCTACGTGTCTACCTATCTATCTACTAACTTAATAAAATCCAATCACATATATTGTTCAACTTACATTTAAATTTAACGTATCAGTGTTGAATCCGACAATATCATGCTCTACCTGAGGTATCGCCACTAACGCCTGGCAAATTTCTTCATGGCCTCTATACAATGAGCCTATGGCTCGTGAAAAGTCCGACATTTTAAGAATATTCCTCGACAAATTCGAATATCTTGCGATTCGCTTTGTACTTTGACCTTTCAAATTCGACAAACTGTAATTGCATGTCATCGAAAAGATGCCTTTAGGATGATACATGTCTGCAGAAATAAACAATCATAAATCAGCCTCAATCAAAGTGACAAAGAGAAACCTTTTAAGATCAATCTGTTGTCCGAATCGAACAAGGGAAAATAATGAGTCACAAAATCCTGTATCAAATCGTAGCCACTCAGGTCACAGAGGTAATTTTTCTTCACAGCGAGTGGATTAACGGTAGTCAGTTCAACATTGTCCTAGAATATCAAAAAAAAACAACACATTCCATTAGATACACTCGATTTTGCGCAGCCATACTCACCAACTTTGTTACATCAGGAAACATATTCTTCGTAGCATTGATATATTCGGGGGCATAGGAGTACAAATCACACAGCGGATTCCCATACAAACATAACGCTTTTATCGGAAGCTTTTCCAACTCCAAGAAATCACTAAAGTCTTTTAAATTATTATTACTCAGGTCCAGCACCCTCAGATGCAACATCTGCACGAAGGGTTTCGCAAAATTACAAGACTCAATGCGATTCCTGCTCAATCGCAGTTCATATATCTGCTTAGAGTACCTGTTGCTTGCTTGCGTTAGGACTCGATTAAGGATTTTTGGCGAACGAAGGTTTAATTCTACATTTTCAAGACCTAAAAGGGATTACAATTTAGTTATTGAAATTTAAGAAGAAGAAGTAGAAGACAATTAAAAGTATCAACAAACCAACAGCAGCATTGAAGTCATCCAAATCTAATAAACGATCTTTTTGAGTGAATCTCTGTGCAATAGCCTTGGCTATGGCTTTAAGAGCGTCTAAAGGTTCGCTTTCGAAACTCTTCACATTCATTTTTAATTGGATATGAAGCTTTGCAGGGTCTGGATTTGGAGCAGGAATCTGCAACTTGCAGGTATTGACCAAGAACTTTAGGTGATCATAACACTCGCGTACGAAGAATGTATGTTCGGTGGCGTCTTCCTGGAATGTGATAGTTGGTAAAAAATTTTAACAGCTGTATAGTAAAGCTTACCTTATAGTTGCAGGGATAAATTTCACCTAACTCTGATGGAAAGACGTTGAAAAATGCATCTAAAAGTTCTTGCTTTTTATAGTTCGCCTTGTTGGGTATCTATAAAAAAAAATGCTATAATTAACAAACAATTAAATTAAAACTGAAAACAAATTAAGTGAAGCAGCCCAGTCACCAGGGGCCCATAACACAACACAACAAATATATACTTGTTGAACAAGAGAAATTTTATAGATAGATTTTATAGATAGAAATTTTCTAGCCCTCAAGGTTTTTTTTTTTTAATTTAAAAACCCCTGCCTACATGACTGACACCGACCTAAAAAGTCTTGTATTATCACAAAGGGATGTTAGCCTAAGAGACGAGTGTCTTCACTAGTGAATGCCACAACATCTTTAGCTGCAGAGTTTCTGAATTCTGCCGATGTACGGAAGTCAACGAAGGGTCGAACACTCACAGAGGATATGTTCGAAAGTCTCATCGTCCTCTAGACAGAATCGACATTCAGTCTCTGGGCACAAGTTCATTTTGTGATATCTCAGGCCGCAAGATATAAGGAAGATGTTGAGGAAGCCCACCATCTTCGTAATATTCACCTTGCGTAGTAGTAGAATTTCCTTGTAGGAGTAGGGCTTAATTAATCTTTTGGATTGTCTTACAGCCGGGACACTTTCCCAGTGGTTCAGACGAAATTCTTGTTCCCAATCGTTAATTAGCGTAGAAGCAGCTGCCCAATTGACTTTGCAGTAGAGTTCTGGACCTAAGAACCCGGATTCTGATCCAGCTCTAGATAGCTCGTCTCCAGATTCGTTGCCTGCAATTCCCCAGGAACACACCCAAGTTTAACTTTGTTAAGTTTGGCTAGGGTTTGCAAGACATCGTAACAGCACCTCACTGTCACAAAATTCACAGTGTTAGATGATAGTGCCTGTAGTGCTGCTTGACTATCCGAGATGTGAATTCTGGCACCTTTAATTCCTTTTCGTCACAGACACTGACACACCAGAGGATGCGGATATGATTCGACTTTCCAGCACGGCTCTAATCCATTGGTTCGTAGAAATTCTATACCTTTAACACTGATTGCCCTGGCAATCGTGTCGTATCCGGTGTTATCGAAAGCACCCTCAACGTCTAAGGAGTCACATACGGCAATTTCCTTTGATATAAGTACGCTCCTCAAGAAGAGGATAGATCACCATTAATATGAAGTCAAGCTTTTGACGAATTGCTTTTAAATGAACCCATTTTGACAAGGAGAGCTATGACCAACACACTCCAAAATCCCTGTCTCAATTCATACCAAAATTCACTTACAGTAATCGAATTCCAATCGTCGTTGTTTTTGAATTTCTTCAAGCGATTTGGTTTCAACGGATCTATTAACTTCGCCACCATATCATCATCATCGTCCCTTTCCGTTGGTTTAGGTTGCGTTCGCAGTTCCTCAATTGTCCTTCCATCCTAAAATATAATATTTGAATTAACTTTATTCTCCGAACACTCCGATTATTACCAGTTTTATGAAGTTGGCAAATAAATACTTCATATTCAGCGGATAATCTTCGCACTCAGTTACTGGATTTTGACTAAGAAACAGTTCATTCGTTTTAATTTCCTTTAGTTCCTTACATATTCTCGAAGAAGAAGTCAACTGAATGAATGTTGATTAGCGAAAAACGAATAAAAATGGTCATTGACTTACAAAATTTTCACTAAGATCCAAAATATGGAACTCTGAACCGTTAAATACACTCAAAGGCTGTAAGCTCGTTATACGATTATTTTTCAGACGTATACCGTTCACGCGACGAAATTGATCTTCATTGCGAAACACAGAACGACACACAGTTTCAAAGACTGCTTTGTTGGACAGATTCACCACAATGTCGCCAAACTCTGCAAAATTTTCGTCATCAGTTATCAGCCTTCTATTACCACGTATATTCACCTGGATTTTTGGCAAACTCATTGAGATTAAGTATTCCTCCTTTTTCCATTGTTTTGAATAGGCCTTCGAGAGCTTTTTCTATACGTCTTGATGGTGAGATCTGTCCGAACTTATATTCTGCGACGTTTAGAATAACTTCCAGTTTCATGGTGCTTCCATTTGGCATGGTTATGCAGAGATTCTTCAAAAATAAATTATCAAGCGCCTTCTGACATTGACGCACAAAGAAACGATCTGATTTAGGTCCTTCCTGTTGGGTAATGTTTGTCACAGAGCTAACAAATAGTTGGTGGTTCTTACCATGTAGACCATAGGAAAGAACTCCTCATCACCAACAGCTTGGAAAATCTCCTTGAGAATAGTTCTTTGGGAGTACTTACCCCGATGATGGACGAGGATTAGATGCCACACGAAACCAAGGGTCATTTGAGGCCTATCGTAGGTGTTTGTATTCATATATGAGACTGAGGACTTGTAGTTCAGTACGATGGGGGCATCGTTGGGAAATTTGATTGTTTCTTCTGAATGGGAAAAATAAATATTGTATTTTTGCAAACAAGTAAAAGAGTAGAATTACCTGGAGGTTTCGGTGAAGACATTTTTGGCAAAATCTATTTGTACAGTGTTTAAAAGAGAGAAAACAATCAATTTGAAATTATTATCTTTTAATCGTAGCCGCATGTAAACAATAAACAAATCGAATTGTCAAACTAAGGTTTGTTTGATTTAGAATTTAAGGAAGTTTTGCTATTAAGTCATTGTCACTGGTAACGTTCTCTAAGTTGGAACTGTTATAAGATTCCTTATGGTGTCATCGTTTAGTAAAAAAATCGATTTTGTTTTTAACTTAAATCTGTTAAAACTGCGGCGATTTTGACAGTTATCATATTCTTAACCCTGTTAACTCTCCACAATTTTAAATACTATAAAATACTACGTCTAATTTGTACACTATACTTATTCATAAACAATTTGAAATTAAATTGAATCTGTTCATTTTTGAAGATTCAGATTTTTCGAAAGATTTATCCCTTTATCATTATCACTAAATTCAAGTGGTATCTTTTGAACCACTGATTGTGTAAAATAACTGGAATGGTAGTTTTATTTTGTTGCAAATGGTTGCATTTATAATTGCAATTTTGGCAGCTACAACGACACGAAAAAAAATCAAATCAAACAAGTCTCAATTACCTATCGGTTACAAAGAAAAAACGGAAACCCCGGTTGCCATAGCACACTGAAGTTATTATTTCTTGAAATCAATCTGCACTCAATAATTCAATACTTTATTGAAACTTTTATATTTTTTATTTAAATAAAAAATAAATAATTGTCATCTTAATAATGTCGGAACAAAATATTAAATGGCCCAGCGAACGTATCGCTCAGGGTGGCCTCTTCCACACCCAAAAAGTGGAATATAGCAAGGAAACTAGTGATTTGTTAAAATGTAAGTAAATTCATTTAATATGGCTTAACATAAACATTTAGCATTTATTTAGTGCTAATGGAAGAATCCAAAATGAGCATGCAGATTAGAAGGAAAATAAACTATCATTTGCGTAATGGCGAACCATTGCCACCACCTCCACCACCTAAGCCGGTAAAGAACATGGATGACAATGCCAGAGCAATGGAGATTATACGAAGAGCTCGAGTAGCTAAAAGGAAGAGTTTGGACGCAATTCTTGCTAGTGGTGCCTATGATATGCCGAGGTGGGTTAACATACTATTATTTGGTTTAGTAACAATTATGTTATATTAAATTTTGTTAGATATCGACCAAATCCAGATGGAAAAATTCCGTCTAATATGGCCAAACTTAAACTGCAACAAGCTATGAGTGGTATTCGACAGACTGACGTTTGCTTAAAGCCAAAGCGGAGACCAGAATCGACAGAGCAGTCAATGGAGGATCCAAGAGATCTCATAAATGAGTGTAAGTCATTGATGTTGAAAAGCGAGGCGGTATGTGGTACGTTTCAGTGGTATGTTTCGCCGGTATGGTTGTCCCAACGGCTCGTAGGCTCTCTTAGATCCTTAGACATAAGTAGTAGTTGTTAAAGCCCTGCGATCAACCACTTTCACTGAGCGGTATTTCGAGGAGAACATAAAAATACCGTCCCCTGGAGTTTGATTGTATCAGTTACCTTTTTCCTCATATTGTCGCAGGCAAATGTGCTGTTCGGCTATAGTTGTCAACTTCATTCTTCTTTAACCTCAACAAAATTCATCAGGAGCTATCAGAAGTTCAGTCACTTTATGTAGATTGGTACGAATGGCGGTTTTGAAAGAACCCAATTAGCATTATGTGCCGTTTTAATACCACAACTCATTTGAACTGGATGTTGAAGTTTGTTTGTGGAACGACTTTGATTCTTCTTGTTGTGATTATAACTTCCTCACTTTTACTGCATTGATACTGGTCCTCCTGTGGAAGGGGTTCGCCGGTACGACCTAAACAAGAAAAGGTTTTGGCAGGACTCTCAGTTCTCGAGGGTGTCGAAAAAGAGGTTTCATAATGCTCTCCATTAACTCATGATAAACGATGTCATTCTGGTGATATTAATTCGCGTTCTATTAAGAAAGTAGATTGTTGTTGTCTTGCTGTAGCTTGGCCACATTTCTATGGATGTGACACAATTGGTCAGATTTCTCTATCTGAGGTTGGCTTCCTTAAAGAATTTTTAGGAGATGTTTGCCCTAACAAGTTCTGCATTAAACAGCTTAGAGCTGAGCATTGCCTAACCAGCTCTACATCATGTTCGTTTCCATAAACATTACTATACCTCGGAAATAAAATCAGGGTAACCTTGAGCTGATCAGGAGAGACCAGCTCCTCAGTCACCTCAATCTGCTCTAGTCCATATGCTCGTCAAGTTTTGAGTTCCATTGTCTCAGTGTTTTCACCCTTCTTTATTTTCAAAGATTCACAGATTCATAGATACAATCTATTCCCACCAATGGAATTGACTATGGGTACAAAAACAGGCGGGTACGAAGACCCATTGTCATCAAGTTTTATATCTTAGTTTTAATTCTTTCTTAGGTCGCCCTAGTTAGTCGATTTTGGCCACTTCGGTGAAATGTCGCACCAACTTTATCAGTGATTCTGTGCTATCGTCAGACAGTTAAGACAGGTAAGACACTTGTTCTTGAAACGACTGATAGTCGGGTCTTCAAGATTCGCTCTAGCATCCTCACTTTTGTAATTGTAACCATACGTTGTTTCCCCAATCTTTGTGCAAAACTTCTTGTAGTTAGACATTGAACTCTTTAGGGAGTAATCGAAAATTTGCTTTAGCAACGAAAATGTTCTTCATGCAGCTGTCTGTTTTTTCTAACTGAAAACTCTAACTTCTTGTAAGTCATGAAAACTGTATTCTCAAAGGAGACGTGTTTGATCATACCAGCTCTTTGTATTATGCGAGGAGTCTCGTCCCAAAAATGTGTTCGACATATCAAAAGTGTGCTTTCGCCTCACCAGACACCGAATTATCCTTAATAAAGTTTTATTTAATATATGTTCTCCTGTTGCGCCTGCAGCTGCCTCTCTAAAACAAGTTTACAACAATTACATATTTTAACTTTCCTCTTTCAGTATTGGATCAAATAAACGAACGCGCCGACTGGCTTGCCGAAATGGAAGAGCTCGGCGAAGGGAAAAGATACCGTGACGACATTCGGGGACAAATCGCTGACCGCTTGAGACGAATAGAAACACTCGAGAAAAAAATTCAGCTTCGTAAGCAGGGTTGTCAGTTTGTCGACTAAACGAACCGGATGTCGATGGTGGAAGTTTATCTAAAATAAAAAGGTCATCTTCCGAATTGCTTCAAAATTAATTTTTCTCTTTATTATTAAATTCCAATATATAATTATTATATGAGTGTATGTGTGTATGTGTAATCAATTACGGTTCAATAAAATAGATAAGGAGACAAAAATATCTTTCGTTTAGTATTTTAGTAATATTTATATATATAGATTCTATATACACAAAAAATGAGTAAAGGAAATGCATCTTTAATTATTTGTTGGCAAATTTGCGCGCAAAGTTACCGTTGTTTCTTTGCTCTCGTTTTTTTGTTTTTTTATTTAATAAATACATTTTTAAGCATAAATAAGAAATCACATATAAATATTAATATATAAGTATGTAGCTGATGTACGCGCTCTCCCAGACCACAAGGAGTTTGCGCAAAGCTGAAAAAGTTAAACAAATACTCTCGAATAATTTTGGCCTTTTCGTTGGCGGCGTTATATACACCAGGGGTGGGGTAATTAATTAATTAATTGTTGAGGAAGAAATTCAAAACACAGTACGTTCCCATTGCTCATTGAGAGAAAACATTACAAAGAAAACTCCAACGCAGCTGAAATAAGTTCAATCACGCAAACGATTTTTTTTAAATATGGAAAACAGCCTTTGTTGCTTCATGTCTTTAACATGCTGGCATGTGAGAGCGAAATTCGCCGGCTGCTTCGGCAAATCGATTTCGAATCAGATACGAACTGATAACTTCGGCGACTTCGTGGGGACGATCTTCATGCACGGCGTGACCACAACGGGCGAGTACTTGCATTTGGAATTTGCCTGCAAAGGAACGCAGCTGTAAAAAAAGGAAATGCCTTTCTTCTTGTGAAACTCACCTTGCATTTGACCAACAGTTAAAGTCTTGTCTAATCCATCAATGCTGGCCAAGAGGAGCTGCTTCGGAACTCTCAAACTGAGGAACTTCTCGCTCAGTCCAGAGAACCATCCGACCCAGTATTTTTCCGATTTCGAGAGATCAATGCGCCATGTGTATCTGTGAAGGGTTTTTTTGTTTATCGAACATTTCTTTACTTGACAAAAATATAATGAGGTTTCTTACTTTTTATTTGCCTCATCATTGGCGGGCGATGGTTTTTTAAATTCAACGCCTGGTGGCAAAGGGGGCAAAGAAGCTGTTGTGGGTGAAGTGGCAGTTTCTGCATTCTCTGCAACTTCTTCGTCTTCGGATATGACCAAAGGATGTGTAAAAGTTGATGTTTCCGATGATTCATCGGGATCATCCTGTATGGGAAGTTCATTCGTGGCTAGCTTCTTTGTGGCACAACTGAGGACGAAATTCAAGGTGAGGTAAATAGTTAGCGCCAGCTTTTAGTTCACTTACTTAATTATTTGTCCAGGCATGGACACCTTGGCGCTGTCGATGTTCCTTATTTGTCCGCTTCGAATGCACCATTCAATTGCATTCGGTATACTCTTGAAGAAATTCGGTCGAGATCTCAAAAAGCTTTGCATACTAGCAAGCGCCTCCATGGCAGTTCCCTCGACGACGTCAATAACTGTGACACCTACCAGAGAGGGAATAAGATCCATATTGGCAATATGTACTGCAATGGCTCCACCCATTGAATGCCCGACCAAATGTATCGGTGGAGCACCCGCACCATCGTCTGGATACAATTTAGCAATTAAACTGCCAACATCTCTACAATAAACAATTCAATAAAAACCACTTGACAAATACAATCAATCCCGCTTACGTTGCCAGAGTAGCGGCTGACAAGTCTTCTTCGTCGTCGGTCACTGTGTCCCCGTGACCTCTCATATCCACGGACAAACACTGACAATGGATCATGTGTGTTATTTCCACCTACAAAAACGAAAAACACATTCATAATTTCAGTAGGAGACAACAAAAAAAAAAAACAAACACCCGCGAATGTTAATCAACTACTTACGCAAAAATGTGACCAAGTGAGAGCGGAATACCCTCCACCGTGCAATAATAGAATCACCGGGCCGGTTTTTTGCGGCTGGCTTGTGCGATAAACGCGAAAAACTGTTCGCTCGTCAATTTGCACATCTTCTTTTTCCGTAAAGTACTCACTCCATAGTGTTGGCTTGTAATCGCGTGACTTGGACTTCTTAAATGAGTCCCTAAGGAGTATAAGTTGCAAGTTGCAATGAAATACGTAATAAGCAAATTATTTGTAAACACTTTTTGGTGGTGTGATGAAATGGGTTGCGCTAATGCGGCGACCACTGTACTTACGATCTTCCAATTCTAGACCCGGGGATTGTTGGAGGTAATCTGGACTTCATAATGGATCTTTGTAGATTAGACATTCTTCAGATTTGCGTAATTTATCGTTGTTTATTGTGTTAAAAATAAAAATATCCAAATTTAATGGAATTATATGCTTTGGATAACTACAGACGTGAAAAACCTTGAAAGCCGCGTCCACTGTACAGACAAAAAAAAACTATGAAATGTCAATGCGACAGCCGACTGACAGCTGATTTTTAAATACCATCCACACAGCTGTGGATTGTGTTGTTCTGCAAAGTGACTGTTGTAATTTAAAAAGGAGAAATTGTCGATATATTGAAGAAAATGGACCGTTTACGCTTTTTCGCTTAGTCAAGTTATTTAAAAAAACGCTGAAAGTAGAGTTCAGTAGAGCCGGATTGTTTTGATGAAGTTTTAAATTTGCTATAAAAAAGACACAATAATAGTGGTGTAAGAATTGTTTTTTTTTTTTAAATATTAATATTGTTTCACTACAGAAATGAAAAATAATTGTTTGAATCATGAACGTTTGAATATATGAAACATTGTAAAATGTTATGGTTTCCTTATACACATTGCATTCAACATTTTGGTATAACATAGATTGATTAATTGATTTTATTAGCCAATAATGCTATTTACAGTATTTACAATTCAGTTATATTTCATTTTTTACATATATGTTTAAGTATATTACATATCTATGAGAAAATAATTAATAGATATAATCAATTAGAAAAATGTTCTTTTATATAGTTTATAACATTTCGTTTATATTCATGGATGTTTCTTTCTGACTTTACTGTATTTGGTAGCGAGTTAAAAAGTTTAAAACCATTATATATTATGCTACTTTGTGATCTGATGTTTCTAAATGATACTAATCTTAAATCGTCTCTATTTCGCAATAAATATGGTTGTACATCTCTAACATATTGAATGTATTTTGACAAATATTCCGGCAAACATTTATTTTTAATTTTGAACACATAAAGTAAAACATTTACATATATTCTTTGTTTCACACTGAGCCACATTAATATATTTAGCATAACCCGTATTAAGGTATAAATATTACAACGTATAATTGTTCTCATTGCCTTTTTTTGTAACCTATGTAATGAATTAAGAACAGTTTGGCTCGTTAAAAATAGTATAGAGGAGCAGTATTCAACATGCGGTTTGATTATTACATTGTATATATTTATGGCGGTTACTGTTCTGATCGATCTTCTGATCCGTTTTAAGAACCCTATTTTTTTCGAAATTTTCTGGATAATGAAATTAGCGTGCCTATCAAATCTTAATTTGCTATCTTGCTCAATTGTTTCAGTATCCATTGATAAATTTAAATTTGCATCATCATTTACAACTAAGCATTTCGTTTTTTGGACATTTAGTTTTAATTTGTTGCTTTTTAACCAAAGGCAAATATGCTGGAGGTCTTCCATCATTAACCTTTGACATTCTTCAGTGGAGTCTCCTTCGATGTATAAAAGTGCATCGTCGGCAAATAAAGCTAGTGTAGCGTGAGTAATAACTTTTTTCATATCATTAGTACAAATAATGAAAAGCAATGGCCCGAGGATTGATCCTTGTGGTATGCCTAACATCGTGGGTAAAACCTCCGAATAGTTGCCATTTACTTTTGTAATTTGGAAACGACGTACCAAATAGCTTTTTAACCATTCGAACGCAGTGCCATTGACGCCATTGATTGATTTTCAACAATGAGTTTATTGTCTTCAAAATATTGTTCCAACTGTCCGTGTACTATCTTCTCGAATATTTTTTCATGCAGCGGAAGAGAGTTGATTGGCTTAAAGTCCTCGCAACTACCAAAGGTTGATAAAACCAACCAATAAACTCAGAATTAAAAAATTTGCATGCATCTTCTGTCATGAGGGGACCTTTTCGGATTTTGTCCTTTACCAATTTTCGGTATATTCTGGCTGAGTTCAAAATGGATGCAATTATCTAGTATTAATGTCGATTTTTCAGATTTTTACAAGATATGCAGTAAAGAGTGCCAACGTGAAGAAGAAAAAATTTCCCTCCATTGGAAATTTTGCTATTTTCTACCACACATGGACTTTTTTCTCGCTTAATTTCGTTGGAATATATAGATTGCTTTGGCTCGGACAATAGTGCTTCAGCCATGAGATGACTCCCATTTCTTGGTTTTAAGTAGAATACGTATCTACGTTAGATTTTCATTTAAGATATGTGTACAACCACAACAACAAATTGCATCCAGTTTTATCAAAAACTCGATTTACAAATCCATGTTTTGATTGCGTGTCGCAGCTTCAAAACCTCCCCCGTCCAACATAACTTGTTTTTTCCGTCCCATCCTGGCGAAAATCCGACAAACATCTCAAAATAAAAAAATGTTAGGAGAAGCTTGTCAAACACACATAAATGTCATCTATATACAAACATGTCCAGTTGTACTTGATTAGATACATATGTTTTCGTTCACGTAACAGTCCGACAGTTGTAGTCGGCCTTTGTAGGGAATATATTTCTTCGAGATGTGAAAGCAAAAACAAAAACCTAAAACAAATCGCGTTTTATGTTCATCAAATTCACACACAATAATACAGCGTCATTTGGATCTATAAATTGCATCATAAAGATAAATACAAAAATGTTTCCGTCGACCACAACAAAAGATTATTTAATTTTTCAAAAAAAAATTTATAAAACCAAAAGAAATTTACAATCCACAATGACATCACCAATGTAGGCTCACCTCCAAACGAATTATTCAACTACTGCTAACTTCATTCTCTCCATTCCATCCAGTTTTACCAGTTTGAAATGAAACAGTTAATTTTCTATCCCTGTCTCGCTTCAACCACCTTGTAGACCCTTCAACAAAACGCGACCATTGATAGTTCTTCAATGTGGAAGGTGCTCAGTGAATCGTCCGTTACGAATGCAAGTGCAAGTGTCGCGTGAGTGGTGTCCATTGTCGGCCAGTGTCACACACAAAATATAGCAAATTGTAATTCAATTTTTTGTTAAAATCAAAGTTAATTAAAGTTTGTTCAAAGTTAAGTGTATTTCCCTGCATCTGGAGTGCGTGAGTCGAGTGCAAAGTGCATCTCAGAATAGCTAAAAAGTCTGAATTACTCATTTTCCTTTCTGTCCCCTCTACACTAACGTTCCAAAGTGCATTTTTTTCCACCACCACCACCACCATCATCGCTTTATGATTTTCTGCGAGTTCAGCTGGAAGTTTCATGCGTGAATTCACCAGAAAAGTTTTCGAAAATAAGTAAATCCACTTCCAACTACTGCAAGGAGTGTTTTCGAATTAAATTCAAATTATTTGCCAGTCAAGTATTTGTGGAGTTTAATGTCATAATATTCGTAAAACAAACGTGAAACGCGTGTGGAGTTTGTGCAAAAAATAATAAAAAAAAAAAACACATTCCACGAAGAAGTGTGTTCGGTTTTTTTTCTTCTCTGTTCGTCGTGTGTATGTGTGTTTTGCTTTTGATTTTTTTTGTTGTAATTGCTAATTTATTTGAAAAATAAAAAAAAAAGTTTTTTATTTTATTGTTTGCTCTACCTTGGGCCGGTTCGACAACGATGTGGGTTTAACGGTCGCATTCGGTGGATGTTTTTCTTTTCGTAATTTTCGGTGGTGGATTAGCGAACAAAAACAGCAGCTGCAAGAGGAATATCATACTGCATCTAGTTGGATATTTGCACCAGCATCGATTCTAATTGGAGGTACGTTGTTTTGATAATCAAACTTTGATTAAATGATGCAAATTTGACAAAATGATGGTTCGTCCATTTTTTTTTAAATCATATTTCTATGTGTTTATTGCTCTTTCTGTGTAAAGAAAATAAAAACAACATTGGTAACTTGCCAGTTCTTTGTTTTATGCATCGTTGCGGCGGTGCATGCAGAGAACGAGAGATAGAGAAAGAAAATTGTAAAAATCCCTCCAGGTACTAATCTTGTTCTTTGATGCGAACCAAAGCCACGGCTAGCTGCTTGGTAAAGTTGATTGCACTTCAGTCGGATAGAGTAGAACAACGCGGACTTGATAGTTCTTGGCGGAGGTTGAAAAAAGTTTGTGTGTGAAAAAGATTTTCCACCTGAGTGTGCTAATGGATCATACAAAAAAAAAAAAAAAAATCCAAATGAGAAGACAACGGTCGAACGAAATGTGGGGCGATACGATTAAGTAATTTGTTGATACTCGCGTCAAAAGGGGGGTATTTTGCGGTTCAAAAAGTCACCAAAATTGAAGAAAGACGTCAAATTTGGAAATTTAAAAAGATTTAGAAAGAAGTAGAAAGGCGGAATTTATAGTCTAAGGGTTGAGAAATTGGTTGGATTTTTGAATAACATGTACGTTCGTCCCTAGAACAATGGATTTATAAGACCGATGTCATTTTTCATTCACAATTAGCAGTCCTTGTCTGAAAGTCGTTTGCACAACTCTTTTAACTTGCTACTTTTTCGCAAATTAGCTGTCCTTTTGTTTTGTTTTGACTTGCTAATTAAATTCTCAGAAGAAATTGATAGCATACATACTTTGTAGGACACTATCCTAAACCGTTACAAAAAATCTGAAGCAAAAAAAGCAATCTGTACCTTGGGATGATGTATCCACCCAATATTAATTAGCCAAATTAGTTATGTGTGGCGCCAAATTGTAGGCTAAATTGAAGATACACTATTCGGTAAAAAAAAACTCCTATTCCTTTGCCGAACTCGCCGAAGGCAGGTAGTACATGTATGTCATCTTTGGCAGTAAGCCCCATTTCTTCTCAAAGGCTTCTGCAGGTATACAAGACACTCAGTCCTTTCAAGATTCTCTTTACGTATTTCGTTCCCAGTTAAGTTTGGAGTTGACTTTTACCTTAAGGTTCGGTTGAGAAATTACCCTTTGCTATCTCATATTTTCTAGTGAACATGATCATTTCAACACTTTTGGGGTTAACAGTTAGACCATTATTATCCGTCCACTTTGATAGTTCGGTATCGCCGATTCCATGGTCTCACTGAAATGTTAGGTTAGGTTGAAGTGGCTACCAGCATAAGACCGACATACTAAAACCAATTTTTGTACATTGTGATACCACAGGGATATAGGAAATACCACTGCCCTACTCTGTGAACTATTTAGAGCTTCTGATCAGTGTCAATATTGATAAAATCATTTACCTATATGTTTGTAAAAGAAAGCTTCAAGAATAATCTTTCTTTTTCTGGAAAGAGCAGGGACATTTAAAGTAGGCGGGACATCTTTTTCTTCTCCTCGTCATGCGGCTTATGTAAAAGCCATTTGGGAAGCCATAACAGGGATTCAGGAATTTAATAGATCGTAATGTTCTATAAGAGAGGAGATATAACTTCCTCCTGTGGCGTTCGTCAATTTACATGTTTCCTAATCAAGCTCTCTTTTTAATAACTCTGCCTTAACTCGGTTCGTCAATACAATAGGTCCCTTTTAGGTCCCAGTATCAGGCAATAGGGCAATGGAAATGTGCTAAGCAAAAACCAGATATATCAAGCATGGAACACTTGCCACTCCACTGCCAAGGGTTACAAACCAATGTGCCTTTCATAATTGCTCCTGAAAACCCTAGAGAGACGATTGGACCTACTCTTAGGTACTCGTATTTGCTTAGGTACTTTATGGCAAGCAAATAAATGAATTGGTGATCAGCTTTAAGTAATTGTGGTAAGCTGAATTAAAATCTGTCGATTAACATTACATACGTTGGAATGACCACTTATTTGATGTCGCCAAGAACGCTGCGAAATTTATAAGCGATGCAAGAAAAATTTTACCCCTTCTGATCTGGCTAGAATCTACAAGGCGTTTATTCGCCCAAAACTTGAGTACAACGCTCATATCTGGTCTGGTGCACCAATAACATATTTGGAGCTACTTGACAAGATACAAAAACGTGCGGTAAAACATATTGGCGATCGAGACATCGCGAAATCACTTGACTCTCTTAGTCATCGTCGTAATGTCTCCTGCCTGTCATTGTTTTATCGGTATTTCCACCACAAGTGCTCAAATGAAATAGCCAGTTGCATTCCACCCCTACAGCAATTCAACCGCAATACTCGCCATGCGAATAATGCACATAAGTTTACCCTTAAGCCTGTTTTCGGACGTACTGTGAAATATAAAGATTGCTTTCTCAACCGTACAATACGAATGTGGCATGCTCTACCACGCTCTGTTTTTCCTTTGCATTATAATTTACAAACATTTAAAACCAACGTGCATCGGTTTCTCCCTTTCTCTAATCCTTCATTTCCCTAATGCCCGCACTGCGTCACTTCATTATAAGGGTATCCAAAGTCCCTTTAGTGCGCGTACGAGGTCTGATTTGGGAGATATGAGGTTTCCCATATATGGCACGGAATTCGTGATAGATGAATTTCTTTTGGTCCTTTTGGTTTCTAGTCCTGAGCAAACGAGCATGTTCGGTCAGAGATAAAACTTGCCGTGAACGCAATTTGACTCGATAATCAAACACGAGTCAGAACTTTAGTCTTCCGACCAAATTCAAAGAGCACTTGAGTTGAGGCACTAACTTAGAAGTGGTTAAAGGCTTGAGCAAGGGCTTAAGTGCAGTGCATGCATTCACATTCCACAAAAGCACCTCAACTCTGAAAGGTTTGTAAAAATGCGATTACGTCTTTCCTCTGGCCCGATTTTTGAACATGGGGAATATTGATTTTGAAATTTTAACGCAGCCGGTTAGGTATCATTGAATGAAATAAGTTTCAAAACTACAGTACGAGTTGAAACAAAGACTCCTTTTAAAACGAGAAATGATCTGATGTAAATATAAAGGGGTGCATTATGGCGTAATTTCATTATAATTTCAGTTGTCTTCACCAAATAATAACCACTGTTATAGGATGTCTTTATCTGTAAGACAATCAGACCATTTCTTAAAGAAAACGATAAATCGTTGCGATCCTTGCGGCCCATGTTTGGTACACAAAGTTTTTCACAATTACGACCGTTGTGAATCGAAGTCCTATATCTGGGACCTCGATTTCTTTGGGGCCTTCCTTACTTAATTTAAAAAATTTGGTAATTACCTTTAAGCAATGTAGAAATTCTTTGCGCAAATATATGGTTGCATTGTTAGTTCAAACAGTGATTATTTAAAAGCGATAAGCGAATAAAGTCAAAAACTTTCACTACTTTCCGCAACATTATTTTTAGGAACATAGGTTTAGTGACTAACTTTTTTATAGTTTAACCATTATCCTGTACACATGGGTTCAAATTGCATAAACGCACGTTTTAAAGGGCATATATCGGGTGTTTTTGAATATTTTTATTTGAAATTTCTTGACTTTTATTTTTTTAATTTTAATAAATACAACTGGAATATACTTTTATCATATATCTTCATAGATTAGTTTTTATGAAACGAATTTTAGCATTCGTGGGTCAAAATCGCGCAATATGATATTTTCAACTTTTGTTGTAAATAATTTCTTTATTTTTTGAATTAGATAACCTAAATTAGAATTGATGGTATTTCCAACTAACTTATATCGGGCTACTTTTGCTGGCTGGTATTTTTTGCTAGGAATCACTGCTAGGGAAGGCAGACTTACCGCTACAATTAGCCTTCAAAAGTTTCAAAAAATATCGAGGGTTATTGGTTGATAAAAAGTGTGCCAGGAATAAACGACTAGCTCGACATAAGGCTTAACTACATTCGGAAAAAAGTGGAAAAATTGACTTTTTCAAAGCTCACATACACACTCTGCTGCCCCTCGTATTCAGAAACTGGACTAAGAATCTATTTTGAGTTTTAAAAGCTCTAAGAAAGAATAAACAAAACAGGAAGAATTTGCCAACGAAAGAAAGAAACATTTGCATCCAGAGTCATCTAATCCTAAGATCAGTAACTAGTGACAGCTTTGTTTTAGTTTTTTAGAGGTATGTTAAACTTTCAAGAAAGTCACTTTGTGAAAAGTTGAGAGAAAAATACAAATTGCAAACGGTGTGGAAAGAGAAAAAAAATTTTCGTGTGTGTACTTCACTTTTTGCCGAATGGAGTTAAGCCTATAATATCGCCACAAAATGGAATTTCAGAAATAGAGGGAAATCTAATAAACAGGAAACAATTCAACTCAGATGAGTGCGGATGACCTTTTGGTATCATGGTAGCTTTTCACAAGAAATCCATTTCATCATTCCAGTTCCTAATAAGAGCTACGGACTCTAAAAAAATCCCTAAACAAGTTTTCCTTGAGCCTGTAATACAATGCCTACAACAATGCACTTGCTGAATAGTGCAAGTTACAGAACTCATAATTGATCGACTTCCTCTTGTTCAAGGAGTACTAGTTGGATTGTGTTATGGGCCCATGTTATTCGAAAGTTTATCCCCATAGCTTAAAAACTGTAGGCCCGAATTTAATCAAAGCTATCGTGTAGTGTTATAGATCTCAAAAAGACGAGGTTGTAATCAGAATTATTGGGATAATAACCCTACGACTTGAATGCATCCCTACTACTCCGCCTAGGGGGTTCGCCGGTTAGACTTCATAAATTACAGGGTCCGCCAAATAACTTTTTTTGTTTGAAACAGGGCGCAAAACATCGAGTGTAGCTTCGGCTGTGTGGCACGTAGCGCCGTCCTGTTGAAATCAAATGTTGCCAATATCCTCTATTCAATTTTTGTGAACAAAAATTCGTTCAACATGGCCCGATAACGATCGCCATTGACTGTAACGGCCACTCCTTGCTCATTTTCGCAGAAAAATAGCCGAATTATGTCGCAATATTTCCCAGCGTTGTTCAAGCGTATACACAACCATATTCGTTCAGCGGAGGGATAAAACTAATTATCTGTCAAATCAGACATGAGCTAAGTGTTACCATTCGCGAAATAAGCACTAGTTGAAAAAAAAAGTTAGATGGCGGACCCTCTATTTGCAATATCAAATAAAATGCTGGTGTTGCTGCATCTATGTGGAAGCCTACTACCTACTTCTTCAGGCTTGTATAGGAACGTTGGTTGACAGTGCCTTTTCGAGGGGTTTGTAGAGTCCCTCCTTTGAACATGGCAATACCAACTGCGCTGGTCGTGCTCCATTTTTTCGAGACTAGCTCTTTGACGTGAAGGTAGACACATTTTTTTTTACGGAATTTGCTACTATCCGATGAAGCGCTCAGACAGAACTACAGGTCCATTGTACTACCACTCAGACAACTTACTTAATTAGTTTTCCCGTCTTTCGAAGAAAGATGAGAAGGAGCTTCAGTAATGAAGAGCTTAGATGTTCAGCACTCACACACTCCGCGACCTGATGCGAGCATAGGCCGGACAACTGCAGAGAAAGTGTTCTGCTGTGTCATGCTCCTCACCGCAAGCAGGACAGGTAGTGGTGTCACTTAAACCCAACACATTTAAGTGCTTAGCAGAAACTTAGTGGCCCGAAAGCTCATAAGAGATCTCATTTCCCTGGATGTCAGTGTGACCAGGGACCAAGACAAGATTCACTGTGTTCACCTCTCCGACCAAATTTGTCCTATATTCTCACTTAATTTGCAAAACCAAATTTGAACCACCAACCCCTGAGAATAGTTCCTAAATAAAAAAAACATTCTCCAATTAAAATACTTCAGTTTTTTTTTTTGTTTTTTTTTGGTGGACAAAAAGATCACTAAACGAAAACGTATGACAGGTTCGTATTGTTTTATCGATCGCACTTTGCAGCCACTTCATTCGCTCTACTACTGACTATTTTAATTATTAGTAATTTTTTTGGTTAAGCGCATTAAACCGTCTCAATTTGATGATATCATTTTATAAAAAAAAAGTGTTTTCTATATACCATTTGAGATTCTTCAACGAAGCAGCAATCAGTTCCTAGAATTTTCTTTTAACACCTAATAGTGCACTGGTCTGTTGAACAATCCTCCATCGTAGGTGTCAGGCCAGGTCACCCAACCATATAAGGCATTGTTCTCCTGACAAAGTCATTACGTATGCAAATCAGCAAAAAACAAAAATTCTGCAGCAATTGTTCAAAGCCCTTTAAAAGTATTACAAATTCCACTCACACCGCATCGCTTCAACACCACATGATCGATTATTACATTTCTAATAACAATAAAATAATACAACTAAAGTCCCATCTGCATTCTAGACACGATTCAAAATTGAGGGCAACGGCATATTTCAATCCTCACCGCAAAGTCAAAATAACACGTGTTTTTTGGAACTGCTGCAGCTACTGATCTTTCGTTGTCTGTCGAAGGGCAATTATTACTTCAGATGTTCATTTTATGAAGCAGCCCAACAACCAAACTGACATTCTGTCAATGCGTGGTGTCATTGAGTTTGACAGTCTGTAACTTATCGGACGATCGTATGAACTGCGCTGATCTTTTGGTTTCCTTTTTTTTCTATCGACTAATGCACGGAAGTAGCCGTTTACGAGATGGATCTCTCAAAAATATTATTTCACATGTGTTTTTCTATTTAGAAATTCGAAAATGCGGGCATAGTCATTTGTTGTTGTTGTTTTTTTTTTTTTTTTTTCAATTTATGAGCGCACCAGCTCCTGGTGCATTTAGTGGTTTTTGGGTAAACTTCCTGTCAATTTTTATTAAGAGTTTTTATTTTGTTTTCCCTATTTTTTGTGGCCTGAATATGTTTTATTTGAAACACATGGGAACATAATAAAAAGAGTGTGGTGAAATATTTTTAGAACTTTGAAAGCACATTTCCTTCACTCATGTGAACATGGAACGTGCTTCGACTGTCAATCGTCAATTTGTCGTTTAATTCGTTTTATGACTTGGCGCACCTATTTGTAAATTAATCAAATTTCGATACGACAATGATTTTATGTGTGTGTCTGTCTGTTTGTGTAAGAATGCTAAATACACAAAGAATGTGGATTCTGTTTGAATAGTTTTTGTTTGGCTTATTGACGCGAAAGACCGCAATGGTTTATTTATCGAACAATGTCATAGGAACTGGTTTGCTGTGCATTACTCACGGTGTGAGTAGGTGGAAGGTAGCTCTCCGGAAATGATATGTATTTGCGTATGGGGATGGAAAGCTGTAGTGTCAGTGTCAGTTGTCACTTATTAGTGCATGTATGAAAGTGTGAATGATTCTTGTGAAATATGAGTCAGAATTAGTGGGAGAACGAAATAATAAAAAAATTTTTACAGTAAGGGTTCTCAATTTTTTTTTTTCGCGTGCCATCCATGAAAATAAAGGTTCAGGGGTTTTAAAATAAATTTTTTTTGGTTTTCTATTCTAAGAACCATAGGCTAGCTGTTACTTCCGTAGGCGGCGCTGCTGTCCTAGGTAGAACTAACCAATAAGTTTCTCTATTAAATGCAATTTTTGGAACGAACTGCCTCCATTCGTGTAGTCTAAGTTGGTTGAGGTTCCTTTACACTTGTGCGAGGCACCTACGGCGAGGTCTTGCTCTAGTCGAGTTCAAGTTCTACGCTCAGCAGCGTTGGTCTTTATTAGCTCTACATATACCAGCCTATGTAGCTGGCTTTTTTCTTTAGACATGATAGCAAAGTCGAGGTAGAAAAGTCCTTTATACTACCTCAAAGTTATTGCTGACGATTATGAGGTTCTGGCCGATTCGTTCATACAGCATATACTTTTATTTGCCCTTATTTGCCGCTTTACCCATTTTAGTCGCACCAGTGACACCTCGCTGTGTTCTACATCGTTTTAGAGACTAAGGTCCAATTTATCGGGCATATTTTCTTCTGATTTGTTCGTGGTCGGGTGTACAAAACTCATGGCTAGCATCGTCAACATAGCATAGGTCGCTTAGCCTGACAGAGAAATATGTGAAGTGTTTTCATTAATCAGTACATCTGTTGCGGGGTTTCTGATCACTTCACTTGGTTGCAAATTATTTCTCGAGAAGTTGATACCCTACGTTCAAGATTAAATATTCGCACAGCATTTACCCGTTGTTGTTCCAAAGACGTATCTTGGCTGTTACTAGGTAGTAAAGGTTGTAGTCCGGGTTTATGTTTACCGCTGTCGAGTATGCAATGTTTGCGATTGATTGAAAATCAAGCTGATTTTGGTGAATATGCCTTTGATACGTTCAATCACGTGTCGAAAGCAAATAGTTCTTGCGATGACGTGAAATATTACCAAACGAAATAATCCCAAATTTGAAATAAGGCGCCTTTGGCAATAGTACTTTGGTGACCCGCTACGCAGGATTAAGGGATTTCAACCCTCTTTCCACAGGCGGTTCGTTTTTGGAATGGAAATAATGATAAATTTTTATTTCGTTCGGTGTTATTTTACATCACCTGTTCTTGCCACAGTCTGCCGCTTATAACAAGTTCCCACCTGGCTGGCCCGGCCCCGCCAATCCCATTTCACCACACTGCGTGGAGGGCGTTGATGTCTGCTTTATAGCAGTCCAAAACTTCCACTATCTGATCTGAACTATCACTATGTAGAGATCTGAAAGTCTTTGTCCTTTAATCGTTTGCAGGGTCGTCAAAAGTGAATCGGTCCTAAATCCAAGGTTATTGGTCGCTTCGTTATAATTTTATTTAAGGCGCTTGAACAAACCCAATGCCAGGGACTTTCTGGAACCCTTTTGGAAGGAAAGATCCGGCTATTCCGCAGCTTTTACGCTCTTTAGGGATGTGAGTGCTGCCGTTGACCCATCGAGAACTCATACGCCATCAACTCTTTTCAAACACCTTGTCAAAGTGTTGGAGATCCTTGATCTTAGACCTGTCACGGAAATACGTCGAGACATTGTGAACTCGCCGCATCCAACAACCCCAAATACACCCGTAGTGTAGAATGTACATACGTCGCAGCAGCTGATATGGGCATATCATTAGGTCGACCTTAATTGAAGGGCTTATTGCAATAACATGATAACCCACTTTTTTTTCGGATATCGAGATTTGAGTTGCATTCACTTAGGAATACCTTAAAAATGCGTCCGGAGACTGGACGAACTGCTAAAGTGAGATGTCACGCCTTCCCCTGACCCAGAAACTTTTCTTGCAGAATACCTAAGGTTTTACCACTTTTGCTGCAATTATCGCCGACGTAAACAACGCATACATCATTAGGTTCTGCCCATAAAACTCATTGATCATTACTCAATATTGTCCAATTGAATCCATTCACGGGAACGCCTACGTCTATTTTATTTTCGAAGATATAACATCCACAGATACCTTTGGCCAACATATTGCCGATCACCCGAATGCGACAATTCAGTTTATTACCAAAGCATTAAGAATGCAAATGTGCTCCATCGCTCAATATAGCTTCTCAGTAAATTACTGTATTAACGACGATTTAATAATCTGTCAATAAAGTCGGTTTAGAAGAGGTCGGTGCCTGCTCTGGTGGTCTGCCAGCGGAAATCTTTAAACATGGTGGCGAAGTTTTGGCTGGTCATCTGCACTTAATCATCAACCAAGTATATAAATTTCAACTTTTCCCACCGATCTGTATTATCGGTTGCATTCATTTTTTAAATGTAGGAAAATTGTAATTTGTGATAAATCTTACTCCAACAAACAAACACAAACACTTGCCCGAAAATCCTCTCATGAAATTTGTTTGCATAACGCGAGAAAACACTTTCGATTTCAATGATTTGACGAATAAGCTTTAATATATGTCAAATACTGTGACAGCTTATTCAGCTTTCTCAGTTTCATCTTCCCATATATACATAGGCAGATGTTGATTTTGAAATTCCATGGTGTAGTTAACCCTCTGGTATTATAGTATTCTATTCACAATGGAAAGTAGGAAATAGAAAGGGAATCGTAGGTATTAAGTATTTCCGTATAGGTATTCAATTCCGTTATTAAATCCTAACTTATGTGTCAAATCGTTAAAAATTAATTATGTAAATCTCTCCAAAGCATCTCCACTTTACTTTCATAACTTACCGTATAGGTACTGTCCAAACAAAACAAAACGAAACTACAAAAAAATGATTTGTTGCACCGCGTCGATCCGCAGGCCTATTTCACGGCGTTTAGCATACTTTCAATGGGATCGACACACAGCGAGGTGCAACGACGACAACGCATTTACCACAAGACAAGCCAAATTCCACTTGAGGTGTTTTCGGCTGTATGCTCAGCAACAAATTACATTTGTCATAGTGCAGACGAGCATAGCGGTGATTGTTGCATTTTTTTTTCGTTAAACCTTTGAACGATAGAACTGAGTATCAAGTGGAAAAAGTGGGTTTTCGTTTGACAGATGATGCACTCGTTAGGTGAGAGTTCTTTTTTTTTGTTGATTTCTATCTCTCAATTGCGCTAGTAAATTGTTCAAATAATTGGGGTGACATGCCAGGCATTTGCGGTGACATGTTTTAAATTTTTAAGGACAAACGATGACTGTTTGTTTATAGATATACATATATATTGGTTTGAGAGCGAGAGGTAGGTTATGATGTTTAGGGGGCGCTTACACTTTTAAGATGCCAATACTCGCATTAAGTTGTGACTTTATGAATTTCTTCGTCTCACATGGAGAATTTTATTTCCCTGTCGATGATGATGGGACTGGGAGTGCGCGTGTTTATATTTTTGGTTTTTTTTTCTTTTTTGGTTTGTCATTTGTAAGTGGTAATGAAAATGTTGGCCTTTCAAGTGGCTCGTAAGTGTTTTTAATTGTTTTCAAGTTACTTTTGGGGGAGAGAAAATTGTTTCATCGGGAATCGAAAGTGTTTTATGGGCTTGTTCCTACTTGAAAACTCTTACTTTCGGAAATAACTCAATTGAAAGGCTTTGGCATGACAGTTTCTCAAGTGAAAGGGATCCAATTTGAGTATTGTTCGATTGAGTTTTGTTTTTTATTTCTTTTACTTGGGGCAGATAAGGGTGCATTAGACGTAATTTTCTTTTGAATGTTGGAAATGAGGGGGGAAACGTTTTGTTCGCTGAAACAAATAGGGAAATGATTAAAATTTGTTTGAGTTAACAAACTGAAATTAAATATCACTTTCATGTCACGTCTGATGCAAAAGGTATAATCCCTTCGTAATTTTGAGTATTAGATCCTATCCAACGTCCCAATAGAGCTACCTTTTAGATCGTAGAGGAATAAATGTGAAATCCGTATTCACCACCTTTTGGTCCTCAGGAGCTCTTAATGGCAATGACTGGATTTGGAATCCTTCGTTGCATGACGTTAGAAAGTTGGCGTTGCCATGTGCAATGTGGAGCAGTTCATCTGAACTCCTCCAGACGTACAGCGGATTTCTCAGCTGACTTACTCAATCTTGTTCTTTAGGGCAGGAGTGAATACTTCTATTGATCGTCGACCGCTCCTAACATGCCAAAACAATTGAAGAACAGGCAACTTTAGTTAATCTTGAAGTGAACGAATGTACATACCCGAATATCCGTTTACCATTTAGAAAACACAGTTTAAGGGGTTTGCTGAGCCCCTGAACAAGTTCGCTCTATAAAGTTTTTTTTTCCAAGCCTGTTTTGGGGAATTGTCCACAAAATATTTAGACAGATACTTTTCGAAAAAAATCGTGTTTACAAGGTTTAATGGTGACGTAATATTGACGACTTTGTTGGATTTATAGACTTGTTAGACTTTGAATATTCCAATGACCCCTGTTTCGATTCTATCAGAGTTTAAAAATGTTTAGAAATTAAGACAAACGTTGAAGCGGCGTTGCAAGCCAATTTTTCTTGCTAAACAGAGTCGAATGAATAATAAAATAACGAAAAATAAATGAATCTTTGAAAAATTACACCAGCTCGAACATAAACTTCGGTGCTCACTTCATCTCATATGAATATGAACGACTTAATAGTAACGTGAAATGATAATGAACCTCAAGATCGGCGAACTAGAAGTTTTCATTCACACAAATCACATTGACAAAGTTAATTTGTTGCAAAAATTAAAGGCTGAAGTGGTAATCGGGCATATATAACCCTTTGGAAAGGACTAGAGGCGTCGCGTTTTTAAAATACTTCATTGAACATTGAATGCAAATAATTGCGGTTTGTGTAAAAAAGGAGCGGAAAACTCATGACATTTCGTCGCTATGTACATTCCTCCAAGGAAAAGCTAGAAAAAAAGGATTTCATGAGTACCTTTAACTCACTCAGAAGGAATTTTATTATCTGCGGTGATTTTAATTCAACACACCATTTTTTTTTTAAAAAAACCATGCGAAATTTGCCTTTCGTATCGGCATTAAACTGAATTTCCCATTCCATTCATGTCAAAAAAAATACATGCTATGCTTTAGATCATATATGGGCTGTTTACGCCTTACGTGTTGCCATGTACATCCCTTTAAGGAAAAGCTAGTCAAAAATAATTTTATGAGTATCTTCAACTTTCTCACATTGAATTTTATTATCGGCGGTAATTTTAATGAAAAACACACCTTCTCTACGAAGCCGGTATAAAATTTGCAGTAGACTTTTACTCGTCAGGCACACCGATGTATTGGCCCTCAGAAAACGGCAAAAACTTAAGACCTTTTAGATTTTTATATCGTAAAAGGAATATCCGAATATCTATGCTAAGTTGAAGAGTGTTTTGAGTTCTCTTCTGACCACCCTGACAAATGTATAACGACTTTACGTATCTCACACTATTTGAACATGTCGTCAAAATCTGCCTTGTATAACACTCCTAAAATAAAGAAAAAGAACGAAATAAATTATCCCCGGGAAGTTCCTAAATTGGTAGAAAAGAAAACGGGCAAAAAATTGAAAAACTTCAGGACTATACTTGAAAAACCGCGAAGTTTCTTAATATCTTGAAGTTCTCACTGCGGATAAGAGTTCGAACTTCTCGCTCTGGAAAGCTATGAAAACCATTTAAATGCCAAAAACGGAAGTTCCTTCTGTCAGAAAAGATAATGCGAATGTACGAAACCATTCGATGGTCAAGAGCTAATTGAAGACACGGTTTAAACCGGGATACCTGACAATTTTAAAAGTAATAGTGTATCGCTGAACTGCGTTTAAAAATACAAAAATTGATGTTAAAAGGGCTCCTGGATATGATTTAATTACAGGGTGGGTTTTAAAAGAGTTGCATAGGGAAGTACAAATCATGTTCGATTATCTAATAAATGCTTCGTTTAGCCTTTTTGACGTTCCACGAAAAAAATTCAATTTTCTTATAGGCCAATTACGCTGTTACAAAGTCGAATCGATTACATTCAATTATCGAAAAGCGTCGGGTTTAGAATCAAGCACTCACACAAATCAAAGGACGTCTCCTGGGCTTTTAATAAAGTAAGACATAAAATTAGCCTTTCAAAGGTAGTTATATGAGATACTAAGTTCTTATTAATCGGTCAGACTCTTCAGTATTAAGCGCGGAAAAAAATACTCCGAAAGCAAATAAATCGCGACAGGTGTTCCACAGGGAACCGTTCTGGGCCCGAAACACACTCAAAATATTCCGCAAGAAGAAGGCACAAATGTGGTCATATTTACGAAATATGGTGATATATTAATCGGCACTTATGTTTCCACAGGCTATCGACAGAATTTTTGGGAGTGGACAAAGACTTGACGTATTGTCCTTAATGAAACAAAATCTATCTGCGTTAATTTTACTTACAGAAATGTAAACAACCTATTCAAACTCGTATAACCAAAAGAAACGAGAGTAGCTCGTGGGTAGTTTTGATAAACTCAGCTTGCAAACTCTACTTGCTTTTGCACCAGCAAGTTCTAAAAACTGTTTGAACTGACTGTTTTACTAAAACCAGCAATTTTAAAATTTTACCAACTTTTCAAAACGAAGTATTTGTTTGACTAGCCAATGCAATAATGCAATGCTACACATTTTTAACGAGGAAAATTTAGGGAAGATTTAACGCCTGTTTTTGGCGGCTTATGCAGGTGTCTCCATTGGGAAGCTGCCTGCTAAACGTGAATACAAATTATTAAATCAAAACTACCAAACAGGGAATAACCTATTTGTAAAGTATTTTAAGCACATGCGGCAAGATTTTCCACCAACAACAACACTAAACTATTTAATCACTTTGAACTATCATTTCGCAAGAAAGGCTGTTTACCGTCATCTTCAAATGCCACGTGTAGAGTCTTCTAACACAGACATAAAATCAAAACATTTTGTTCTCTGCAATCTTTACGTTATTTGTTCATAACAAGATAAAAATCATAAATAAACAACTTATCTCTGGCAAGTTTTACCTACATTTGGGGATCTGATAAAAGAAAACTCCAAACCCCCGTCACTTGTAATTTTGTCTATTTTATCAACAGTTTCTTCCGTTTATACATATAGACTATAAAAAAACACATGTTAAAGTTCATTCAAAGATAGACATTCTCGTAGCTACTCGTAAACTCGAGACAGCAATTATCGTACATTATCTCGATATGAACTTATCCATCAAAGTGCCCATTTCGGTGGTCGGCGGTTATCTTCGCTATAAAGATGAACATGGACTCAAAAGCAGGCGAATAAATGAACTGAACATGAACGATGTAAATTACTGTGTGTTGCATTGGTTAAAATAGCGGCATGGTTTTTCATTTATCTTCTTCCTCCTCGTCTTCTTGTTCTTCTATTGTTCACCTGTTTTGCTCTTTTTCGTTCATTATTTCGTTTTATCTACCATTATCGGTATAACATTGGCTTCCACGTGAGTACACATTTTTTATTTGCTCTCGCTGTGTTGCTTTACTCTTTATTTTCTACCTTTTTAAGCTTGCCAAACACCTTGTAGGCTAAACGCAATTTTTGTTGTTGTTTTGTTTTTAATGTGAAGAGGCAAAACGGGTGGCTATAAAGTATAAACACGAACGAAGATGCGCCCGTTCCCAATTCAATTGATAGCGGTTAAGACTGAGCAGAGGAATTCCCAAGCCCATTGATTATGAAAATAGCTTCTCATTTGTAGATCGTAACAAGGTAATGAACTAACGATATCGGAAATTGTCCAAATTAAAGTGAGAGGAGAGTGCTAAAAATTGTTTAGATGTCATCTCGTTTTTGATGGAGTAAAAAAAAAAATAAACGCTTCACTTGGGCACTCGAATGTGATGTTTAAAACTTTCACCCTATGCTGTGGTGAGTGTAACTTGACAAGGTGTTTATTGAATTTTATGTAATTTTTCGTACTTGGCGGGAGTGTTTTTTTGCCGAAAGGTGCAAACTGGGTTAAATGAGATATTGAATGCCAAAATGGTTTTGTTATTTTGGGTAATCGTTTTATGCCCGAGGGTTGGGCAAACATATTAAAGTCAGGTGTCGTTTTGCGATTTATGTAATTTCGAGTTATTTTATCTGGTCACTCTCTGCCTGAGACACTGAAGCTTTGATAGGTATTTATGTCATGATAGTAAATGTGGAAACTACCTTAAATTGTTGAACTTTCTATGTCTATGGTATAAGTTCTTGTCTGCCGTACTATGTGAAACCATTTGTCAACTATTTGATTGGACCCTATTAGTCCGGTTTTAGGCCCGGTAAGTCCACAATTGACTAAATATTCACACTACCGCAGATCTTTGACAAACCCCAAGAAGTCCAGATCGATACCCACCACATTTTTATGGATTTTAAATCCATCCCTACCAAAACTGACCCGTCTGTGCAGGATGAGGATGGAGAAAGTTTGATGCTGCATCAAGGTCGGGAACTACCTAACTATATACCTAACTACCTTTGATGAAAAAAAGGGTTTAGGCAAAGCGACGCGCTTTCATGTGACTTCTTTAATATCAAACTCATGTAGTAGAATTGTGCAAAACTCACAAGCCAACAAGCCCAGGTGCACCCCGGACTGTAGCGCAACCTAAGTAAGTAGGTATTTCTATGGTTTGACGAATTTCCTATCCCATGACATTTGGTCATATTCCAGGCGATCTCCCAATAACATCGGAACTTCGACTGCATCAATTATTTCAAAGATATTTTGTTTCAAGCTAAGAAATGGTTCCGGCAGTATCTTGGGATGAAATGATATATTTATGGATGCAGTGTGAATATAAATTCTATTCCTTAAACAAAGTCTTCTGAAAATGTTGACCTCACATAGTGTGAGTTTTGAGAGTTACTTACGGTTTTGAGTGAATTTAATTAAAATTTTGTTTTGGAAAACGTGAGCAGTTACACTGTAGCCTTTTCCTACTTAGGAAACCAAACCTAGCTAATCGATGTGCCACTGTGATGAGAGTTAAACTCTCCTGCTGTGTCCGACTTTAATCAAAACTTAACATTCCCTTTCTTTCTTTTATTTATAAGTCTCGGTGTTATTTATGTGAGGTTTGTGGACGTCTTTTGCAAGGGTTGCTATTAAAGACTGCTAATACCAGCATATACCATTCCCAAGTCATTGTACCTCTTCAGTTTCTTAAGGCTTGCGGCCACATATGCGATTTTTTTAAGTTGAGGTCTTAGCAGTGACAGCTAACCCGTTTACAATGCTAAAATATAGAAGTTATGTTACAGAAAAAAAAAAACAGAGCGACGGGTTCTTGGCGCGCAGCATAAAGGCACAAAGGGAAGGTATTGAAAAAGTTCTCAAAACGATAAGGGAGGTTAAGATTTTGATCAGCGCCAGGTATCCGCGTATTAAAATCCCCCCTGTAATATTAAATAAGCATAATCTTTAAAATGGATCACTTCTCATCATCTGCGAATTCTGTCTTGCAACCAGAAAATGTGGCCACTTCAGAACAAAACAACAAAAGACCCACAAATCAAAAAAGAACCGTTGACTTTTCTTATTTTACTAAACCGGGTGCCGATCTGTAAAGAGATTTTGCCCGAGACACAGAAGTCTTCCATTCTCTACGGTTTACGCTCTCGCATCTCCGACGGCTTGGTCTTTAAAACGGATGTTCGGTCTTCATCGTCGTCGAGCCAATGTATTCGGGGTTTTTTAGTAGTATCTTCTCTTCCATTCGCCCTTCTCGCACACAGGGATATATGTATATTCTTCGAAGAAAGTTTTTCTCAAAAGAGTTTAGTTTATGCTACCCTTTTCTGCTAAGAACTAGCAGAAGCCGTTATTTAAAAATTTTACACTTCGTTTTTTCTAGTTTTGAACACATCTGTTTTGCCAAACCGAAGAAGCCGTGGTTTACTAGGGTGATTTTTCCTTAAATCTTTGGTGGAGTTGATGTTAACCTCGGCGTAGGTAAACTACTCAACCACCTCAACGTTTCTGTTTTCAACAGCTACGTTTTGACCTAGTCGGTGGTAATATATCCTCTCCAAATAAACGTTAAAATGTTAAGCCCCGACAAAGGTTTTTCCATGGAAATAGATACTCAATAAAAAAACATTTATTAGCAATTACCCACCAAACAGCTAAAACGTTATAAAGTACTATACTTATGGTTTAAAAATTGAATCAGGAGTCGTAGCTGGAATACACGGACTAAACCTGAACATCATTTCAGATAGAAAACGCCATTCAATCATATTTATAACTCCGGCATCAGTGTGAAAAGATTCACTTATTTAAGGAAAGTCAGGCAGCTGTAAGTGCCCTTAGCTCGCTTACCATTGACTCCTAATCAGTCATGCGCTGCTTCACCTTCAAAAACTTAACTTTAAAAACAAGACCAAACTATTATAGGTTTCGAGACTTATGATTAGAAAAGAAATGAAATAGCTGACGAACTGGCTAGAAATGGCTCGAAAAAACATTTAATGGTCTTTAACCCTTCTGCTGTACATACCCCCAAATCGGCATGCAACTTAGCTATTAAAAACGGGGAACATTCAAAATGTATCTCGGAAAATTGTCCAAGTCGAAGAAAAGTAAAGCCAATGTCGCGACGAAGCGAGAGTAGGGAAGATCGGCATAAAACCTATATTGTATAAAATGTATGTTTCTTTATTTATTCTGCCATTTCCTGTATGTTTTCAGCTTTAGGGCCATAGCAGCCGTTTGCCTTTCGACCTGTGAATGACTTTTAAGACTTTTTGAATTTTAAAATCAGCAAAAATTCTCATTAAATTACCCGTTCAACCCTTGAAAAGGCAAATCTTTAAAAAACAGAAAAACATCTCCATAACAAATAAATGCCTTCAAGGCACAACTTATTCCTATATCGTAGAATCGCCAGAAAAGAAAAAACTGAAAGTGAAATAATATTGATGTCAAGCATGACTCTTGTGGCGCTCTTTCATATTTATCACCATTTTTCGTTTGTCATTGTCATTATAAAATTCTACAATCTGACACTTATCTGATAAATTTACCCGTCAATTGAAAAATCACGCCAAGAGGCAAGCACACGCGCATCTGTAATAGCGTTAGAACTTCAATTAAATTGAAAAATCACTCCAACGAGTAAATTCAGTGAAACCAAAAATTGGTTAGTAGGATTAATTTTTTTCTTTTCTATTTTACAAAAGAGATTTAGTTACTTGATAATGATAAACTGTTTCGAGTTCCCGTCAGTTGGGAAGATTATTACTCGAATATGTTTGTCAGCTCTCCGTCAGTGTGTTAAGTAGTCAATTGTCATTCTTTTGTTTGTTTGTTCGCTTTCACTTTCTTAGAAAACCGAAATATAATGTAACTTGATAAATCTGTGCTACTATTTTGAATAACGCAAGTATTACACTTTTCAAGTTTGCTGGTGTCAAAAAGACCGGGAAACTATGCGCGCATTACGGATTGGTATTAATTTCTCAATTGATGTCGAATAAACAAAAAAAAAAAACAAATCCTGTCATTGCTAAATATAAGCCGCAATCTTAAATCACCATGACTACCTCATTTACAATATAAATATTGATGAATGATTTCTGCACAACAAGGGTGTGTTCTCCAAATGAAATTCAAAAATCCAAATCACCTTAAATAAATATGTATATTCGCGGCAAAGTACATAATTTATGTATACAGCTACAGCTCTGTCGTCTTGTCAAACAGTGTCGAGTGTTTGACATCCGATTACCTAATGATATCTGTTTCTCCTTTGCCTCTTGACAAATTTATCAAAATGTTTAACGTCATCACATTTGTTCCGCTTGTACGGTAAGTAAGAACGTCTTTCTTAATAAAACCTTAACACACTTTCGTAAAGACTGCAATTGTGTCATATTTGTTAGAACTCTCAAAAGCCTTCTTATCAGTTCATGCACTCGTTAAAAACACGATAAGAGGTTCCAAATTAAAAGATAAAAAAAAATTGGGTTTCCTTTATTAATTTAAAAATAACAATGAGTTACTTGTTCGTTTCGGTTTGCTAATTTACGTCCGAATAAAATTTGCCAAACTCCACAACCTTGAGAGCACAAAACCAGTTTGGTTCATTTCATTTCAATGGTGACAAGCTTCAGTTTAATGGAAATGAATACAAAAAAAAAATGCCACGAAAGACATCACATAATATTTTAATCGAAAACTGAATCCATTATCGCATCGAAAGTGATAAATGATTCCCTATAACAGCGGATGAACGATTTTTTAATAACCAATCGCTTGAGTTCTGGTTCTACTAGTAGTAAAGCTTAGTCGTTTGCCGCCAATAATGCGATAGTGATGATGTCATTAATTCATTTAAGATAACACAATATGATCGTAGCAGCTCATTACGTATTCTAAAGAGCGACTGCCAGTGGGAGCCAAACGTGAGTACAATGAGTCAAAGCGAAAAGTGTATGTGCAATGTAAAAAAACAAATCGCATAGTAAAAGTTGTCAGATATTTTACATAAAAAGCGCAAACTATTAGATGTGCGAACTAAAGTTCGGACGAGACTGACATTTCAAGGAGTTATTGTGCAATATTTTTTGACTTTGCTTAAATTTCTTTTACTAAATGAAAAAGTCTTACACTGCAGACGCACATAATGTGTTCTTCTCGTAATATTTTCTTACTTATTTTCTGGAGAGGGTTACTCCATGAATTAAAAATTATGGATATTTTTATCTTAATTTGTTTATAAGAAAAAAAAACAGGAACCATATATGGGTTTGTATGCACTAAGGCAATTTTCATACAAGCCTTATATGCCATATATATATTATAATACATTTGTATTATGGAATTTTACTTATTATTCTTTTTTATTATTTATGGATCAAGCTCAAGTAGTTTCGTTTATCGTTGAAGCGCAAAAATACTTCACATATTTTCAACTTCATAAATGATTTTTGAATACACTCTTGACATTTTTGGCCTTTTTTTCTATTCGGACATATGTTCAACTTAATCAGATTTTCAGGAGTTCTTGGTAATCTGCCTGATTTTTTTTTGACTGAGTTGGTGTTCCAAAATTTGAGGACCTGGACTGAATTCTAGGGACATTTGTAGGACATCCTCATATGGTTGCTATTACATCCTTACCGAATTTGCGTAGATGTTCGCGACGGCTTGTTTAAAATCAAATAGAGCCTCATACCATATATGATCTCATAAAAAAAGCCGAAAAAATGGCTTTATATTATCACAAAAACAAAAAAAAAACACAAGATTACATTTTTCAATTCGATGAACCATTTATAAAAAAACCATTTATAAAGAACCATTTATAAAAAAAAATTATTTGAAAAAATAACTTTCCCACACTGAGTTGAATTATTTCACACCGCCACTCGGATCCATGATAAAAACTGGTTTCGTATCATGAAAATGACAAAGTTGTATTGTAGATTTCATGTTGATGTCCATCGTGCAATATAACGGAAATAAACAGTATTAATTTTGGCGAACCTTATATGGGATTGTATGCGGTAGAGGGTTAATGTAAGTGACAAATTTTGTAGGAAATATTTATGGCTTTTTATAACGCAAGAGCCCAACCCAATGACTTTAGTATTATAAGTTATATTCCACTTACCCTATAAGTCTATGTGCGAACTATAAGAAGAGATTTTGAAATATGACCTCACCTGATCGCTTTGAAAGTTTAAATTGATTGAATACTTAAAATTGTTCTATAGATCCTTAAGTAATAAAGGATAAGGGATATTTTTTTCTTTGGGGTGTAACACCTCTTAACATATCGTTTTGAAAATTTTCACCGTCGCGACGGGACGAAGGCAAACGCATCCTCTTACCATGTTGCGTTGTAAAATCTGTCATTCTGACTTACAAACTTGTTTTGTATCCCTTTTTTTACCTTCACATTATGTTGTGTTTGAATCTTCTTTGTTCAATATTTTTATTATGAAAATATAACCGGATTATCTTCGACTTATTTATTATGACAGTGAGTAGAAAAGAATAGAGTGCTGATTTAAATACTGTATTGTGCAAAACAAACGCTACAAATCTAGTTCGCACATATTAAGCGGTGAGCTAAATTGATTTATCTATATTTTTGGTTGATTTTTTAAAGTAACACTTATATAGATAGATATTCCTGAAGTTCAGTTAAGAAAAATGTGGGGCGGTTGAAGGGTCTATCATCACGCCAACTCAAGTTATATTAAGTTAAAGTGAATATTTCCGATTTTGAGGTATAAATACTCTAAATAATATAACTTTAGAAATATTGAATACAGTTGAAAAACCGCTTAATACGTTTTGTCGACCAAATTTGATTGCACGGAAAAGGTGTTATTTTATTTCCCAAAAATAAAAAAACTAATATGGCTCAGCTTATAAAACAAAATGATGTTTTTTGGCTTCGCATTTAAAATCAATTTTTCTAAAATAGGTTTGCTACCTAGAAATGATTTTCTTACTTAAATTTTGACTAAGGTTTTGAGAAGAACTGTTTTAAACAATGAAGCCAAGAAACATAAGCGCCTAGAGCCATATATAACTTTTTGTTTGGGAAATAAAATCAAATATTCTTGTTTAAGATTTAAATAATAATTCATATTTACAATTTCTTTAAATGAATAATAATTTTTTTTTTTGGTAACATCGTTCTATATATTCTTTCTTATTGTTTTTTTTTTCATACGATTTATTACCGGGCATGCATTTAGCAAAGCACCAATTTCGATGTACCTATGCCCCGTATTGTAATCTGTAAAGCTCTCTTTTCCTATGTACTCATGAGTGACTTCGATCATCATGAAATGTGATTTTGTACTTTCTTCTTTGGATTGTCAAGCAGGAATCAACTGCAGTGTAAATGTAATTTTTTATGTAAAAATTTATATTAAAGTTTAAAAATAGTAGCTGTAAGCAGAGATGACAGAACTGAAAATTTCTGGAAATAACTAAAAATGTCACGTTTTCTAATGTCAAAATGTAGTCAAGTTGAAGAAGTCAGTCAGTAGTATCAAAGCTAAAATATTATGGTCTTATACTTGTCACAATTGAAGAGTGCTATCACTTCTGCTTCAGATATTACGTCGTTGCCTAGAAATCCTCTTCGTATTTCCTTTAGGATAGGACATTTTCCAATAAAATGGATGACATCTTCTCTTTCAGAAAGATTGCATATGCTGCAATATATAGGTAGATCATTTCGATGCGGAATATAGTTCAGCTTCACCAGCTCTCCTCTCATTTTGAAAATCGAAGAAATATGTTCTTGGCTGTTGTTATTGTGAAAGTAATTGCGTTCACACAAATTATGGTTAAGGACGCTATATATCGATCTATGTACTGAGGATGTAGCCATATTAATATAGTTCTCTTAGTTTATCGTCTACTGCTGCAACAAGTTTATAAAGGGCATCTTTTGAATAACCGCCAGTTTCATCCACCAAATGTAAATTCATTCTGCAGTAGGCCGCAAGTTCCTCCAGTTTTTCATGCCACAGATTACCCTTTTGGATTGTGTGTTTTGCTATTCTTTTATGAAGTCTCTCATCCGCCATTCCTAGTATTCATATTACGTAATCAACATGTAGCCTTAAAGTTTTTACGAATTAGGTGTGTTGCTGGGTGGACGAAAGGATTTTTTTTATGTAGTATCTCAATAGCTTTTCAACTGTTTCATATTTTTCGTAGCCCCAGGCTTGCCACCGATTGAAACACTTTGTATTTGACACTTTGCGCTATGTATCTATTTGAAAAACAATTTTTCCAAGTTGCGCATATTGCGCTCTCTGATTTTATTAGCTTATCTTTGAAATGCTCTTCCATATTTAAATTGCTTGTTATTGTCACTCCAAGGTACTTATATGATCGCACAACTTCAATGGGTTCTCTATTGAAATGCCATTTCTCACGTCGGGAAGTCCTGCCGAAACCCTTTTTGAATATCATCACTTTTGACTTATTCAGATTCACTGTCAGATTCCACAACCGGCAGTACACATCGAGTCGGTTTATCATGAGTTGTAATGTTTCAGGTGAATATGCAAAAAGAACCACATCATCCGCAAATAGAAGAGTCTTAATCCAAAGTTGAGCAATTTCTATTTCTTTCCAATTTCTATTCCACCAGGTAGAGCTTAAATGTAAGTGAAGACATTTTTCTTTTTACTGCATCACGTGAAAACGTGAACTGCACTCACTTGAGTTGTTTTCAGCTTGGAGTTCTAAATGCTTATGAGAAACGACATATTTATTTAAGATCGAGGAATATTGGCAGCATTTAATAAAAAGCTACGGGTGAGTGGTGACAGTGGCGTAGGTATGGATGATGATGAAACTTTGTTACAAAAGACGTACTGGAGTTTATTATCCTGGTATAACTCATGCAATGCGTTTGATCAGAATCCTAGCATTAACTGCGGAATGCGTTTTCGCCGTGTTCATGTACATGCCCAAAGCCGTAGCAGTCCGTACGATATTTTTTCATCGTGACTTAAATAAGAGATTATAGCGTTTGCTTCTTAGGCGTTTAGGAGTGTGCAGATGCTTGTCTTTAATAAGTTCTATGCTAAATTTAACGTTTTCTACATGTAACATATGTAGGTAGTATATGAATCGAATCTGGCGCGTCGTTTATTCGATTTACTACGCGCAGTTAATCGATTATATTACCTCACGTAAACTACTCTGCCATCTCTGGCTGTAAGTAAAAGTTTAAGGTTATATTGCTTTACATTTTAGTAGGAAATAAATATTATGTTTTTAAAAGGGTCCAAGTAAATAGATGACTCCTGAAGATGTTGGAAAACAACTAAGGAGACACGTCGGGAAATTTATTTTAATGGATCGTTCTTTTATTTTAAAACAAAATTGATCGAAAAGTCCATGAAAAACAATTTATACAATAACACAAAAATTGATCCATATTTGTAAATAAGAAACTAGCTTCAACTGCATTTGTCCAACTTTCATTGTTACAAAACTGACAAGCACCATAGTAGACGGACCAAGTTAACTGCCTACGACTTTTTGCGTGGCCAAAACACACAAAAATTATCAAAGACCCAACTGAATACCACCCAATCCAACCCAAATGTGCCTGATCGTAAGAGATCCTTCGGGATAATACCCGGTTGATTCTTATATCAGCTTTTTGGCAAATTTAAAGCCATACTTTACGCTTGTCAACAACTAGGGAAGGAACTCACACAGTAATGTTAAATATCTTTGAATGAAGTTTTGACCTTTTGTTAAGAAATGTTACAGACTTAATCGATTCAAACTTCCGACATACTTAACCGAGTTTACTCCTTGAGATCTATTTGATGGAGCTCCTATTTGTAATAGTGGGTCATTGTTATCGTAATTAATCACAGTTTGTAAAAGAGTTCAGCTTTGTAGTATCTACTCTTCCTCTCCTCAGATATTGTATATTTTCAAATTGCAGGCAGTCTGGTTTTTGATTCCTGACTAAATCGATGACCTATTTCGGGGCTTGTTTGGAACCATTTGCTGGAAAGGTGTGTGTTATGGTTGCCGCCTAAACAGGCCATAAACAAACAAACAAGGGAATTAGTTTAGGAATTAACATCAAATGAAGACAATAAGGAAGAAGAAAGGTTGCTGTTAAATATAAAATTTATTGAGCCGCTCCCATTCCCCATGACCAGCTCGTAAAAACCTGAAAACTACACGCACATAGGCCATGCGGCAATCCCGCATGTAAATAAAGTCCAATCAAAAACTCTCTCAATTGACCTGTTTATGTATCGCCAGACAACAGAAAAAAACAATAAAAGAAAAAAATGATTGTTGTCACAATTCTTAAACGATGCATTGCCAACGAATTGATTTAAAATGCATCGACCACATGCATTGCATAGTGGTTCGTCGGGAATCCTTTCGCTTTTGAATAAAAACATACAATAAACCGCACGCATGACAACTGTTGGATATCTTTCTCAGATAAAGCACAACTTGAAATGCCTTTACTCTAAGTAAGCCACTCACTTTTCGAGTGAAGCAATTAAAACACAAACGAGTAGGTGGGCACTTGACTCATCAACGACGACAGTAGACGGGATCTCTAGTTCCATTCAACAGCAACGCAATGAAAAAGTTTCGTAAACGCACTGAAAAAGAAAAAAAAAAAACAAAAATATCGTCAAGTTTCTATACGACGCGAAAAGTACATTTATTACTTACTCGAGTTCAGTTGGTCTCTCAAATTGAATGAATGAACAATTGTTGTTGCGGTGGTGGTGTAGAATATGGTGAATGTTTCGGTTTATGCCACAAGTCACAATGAAATCGCGCGGTCCCAGTCAGAGTGCTCCTTCAAAGTTGCCGGCATAATGATAATAATGGCGACGACGCTACGTATCGTCGGCGCGCTGCTGCTTTCCTTTATTTGTTGTACTAGCATCGCCGCAGCTGATCTCTGATGGTAAACAATTCAATTTTACGATTTTGTTGTTTACGTTTGAAATGATGTAATGAGTTGGTTGATTGACGCGGTGGCGGCGTGTGGTGATAACCGCGGATGAGTTTTCAACATAATCAGTGATTTTTCGTAGACAAAGATGAATGTACGAGTACTTTGTTGCAAGTCTTTGATTTTATCGCTTTGCCTTGCGGTACCACCGATTAAGAAATTAGGAAATGAAGGTACTTTGTTGTTTTACTTTTACTATACATACTCAGATTTATTTACTGCGGCCATGAATGTAGTGAGAGCTTAATAACAATTTATTTGAAAGGAAGTTCATACCTATAATTTAATGAGATTATCAACTTTGCTTATTAATTGTGTTTCAGAGTGGCTGTTGAAGTTTGGAATTATCATTAATCAGACAAATTTTAGCGAATCTGATCTTATATTACAAAAGACGGGGTTCACAAATATTACGCCTTAATTAGTGAATTTGTTGTCAAATTCAGATGAGTATTCATTTGGAAATTTCTTTCTTAATTTTTCTAATTTTTTTCTTTTTCTTGGATAGTGGCAGTTTCCTATTTTTTACTAAAATAAAATCTAACAGTTCAATGTTTTTAATAAGTAGGAAATGTAGAGTGTTGGACACAGAATTAGCACACTCGAAGAAATCAATACAACAAAAGTGTGTATGGCTTTAAATATTTATTTATTTTCTTTTATTGTAAGAAATGAAAAAAATTTGATCGAAAACAGATCTTCAGAAATTAAGGTCTAATTATAGTGGTGTCAGAATTAGCACACCGACAAGAAAATATTTTTTTTAAAGAACACGATTCCATAATTTTAAATATTAAGTTGGATATCCCTTGTGGCGAATAACTGCCTGCAGTCGACGTGGAATGCTTCCCAACAATGTCTGACATTTGTGGGTTGGAATCGAATTCCATCCTTCCCTAGTAATCTGCCAAAGCTCCTACAAATTCGTGGGCTTCTTCAATCCAATAAAGAATTCCACGTCGTTGCAAAGATTCTTAATTGGATTTAGGTCAGGACTTTGTGCAACAATAATTTCTTGGCTAGTAATCCAGCTAGAAGCCCAGAAGTTTGCTTAAGATCGTTATCGTGCATAAATGTCCACCCCAATGGCAAATTATCATCAGCAAACGGTTCCAAATGCTCTTCCAATATTCGTTTAAATTGCTGCTGATCTATTCTGCCGTTAATTCTAACAAAGGGCCCACACCATAATGCACCCTCCCTCCACCATGTTTGACCGTTTTTATAGTGTAACGTGACGCTTTCCATCAGAACCGAAGCGATTAAATTTCGATTCGTCGCTCCACAAGACATTCTTCCAGAATGATAGATGCTTATTTTTATAGGTTCTTGCGAACTCCAATTTCGCTGAAATTCTTTTTTTTTTTTGAAACCAGTGGCTTGTGCTGGTCTACATATCCGATTAAGGAGTTGTCATTAAGACTTCTTCGGATTGTTCTGCTGGTTACAGCTATTCCATGTACTGCATTCACTTCCTGTTTTATCACTGCTCAAGTGATAAATGGTTTTTTTGCCATAAGCCGTGATAAGGGGGTCTTCAGCAGCACTTGTCTGTCGAGGAGGAGCCTTTCTTTGGATCGCGTCGCAATCGCTCGTTGGAAGCTAGGCTTTGAGTCCTGTATGGGCCGTTTACGCCTAACATTTTTTTATGTTTTATTACGAAAATCAGCGTTCAAATCCCGGTGTTTTATTGTGAAATTTTGTACGGTAATGAAGCCAATTTCTGGCTCAATGGATACGTTAATAAACAAAATTGCCGTATTTGGGCTGATGAGCAACCCGAAGATTACCAACAGCTACCATTACATCCATAAAAAACAACGGTATGGTGTGGTTTATGGTCTGGTTAAATCATTGGTGATTTAGTGAACTAAATCCTATTTGACACATCAAATTAATCTTAAGTCTTTTTCTTACCACCTCTACGTAGTTATCTTCGAGCAATGAGCTGCCTTTCCCTTAAATGATGGGGAAATAGATGGTCATATCAAAATTTCTTTACATTTTTTTTATGTCTAGCGATGTTGATGGCATGTAAATAATGTTATAACTTTAGAATCTTCTTCTATTGACTATTGCAGTGGATGCCAGATTTGTAATTTGGTAAAATTGTTCTGTAGCTTAACATTGTCAAGTGTACAGCCATCGCGTTTTTATTGTGCGACTAATTTTCTTCTTCATTGACGAATGGAACCTCAGCATCGTGTGCCCCTACATTTACGAGAAAAGAGATACTCTGAACTGCGCCAACTACAGAGAAATAAGGCTCCTGAATGTCGCGTAGAAGATCTTGTCAGCTGTGTTATGTGAACGCCTAAAACCTTTCGCCAACAACATGATCGGCCCATATCAGTGTGGTTTTAGGCCAAGAAAATCAACCATCGACCAAATTTTCGTTCTCCGACAGATCTTGGAAAAAACCCAGGAATTTCATATCGATACACACCATCTATTTATCGACTTTAAGGTCGCCTATGATAGCGTATATAGGGACGATTTCTACAAAGCCATGTCAAGTTTTGGCATCCTCGCCAAAATCGTCCGTTTGTGCAGGATGACGATGGAGATGAAATCTCACTGCTTCGTCAAAGTTGGCTAGAACACCATCGAGCCATTTGATGTCGAAAAAGGTTTGTTACAAGGCGCTGCGCTATCATGTAGTTTCTTTAACATCGTTCGTCAAGCAATTGTACGAAACTTCCAAGCCAACACCAGAAGTATAATTTTTCAAAAGTCAGTTCAACTATTTGCTTGTGCTGATGATATTGACGGCGCAAAATGACGGCGAGCTGTCAGTGGCGCATTTGCAAGCATCGAAAAGGAGGCGGCGAAGATGGGTCTGGCTGTTAATGAGGACAAAACGAGGTATATGCTGTCAACGAGAAAGGGCTCTCAACTTCGGCGACTCGGACAAAACGTCACGATGGACAGATACAACTACACTGTCACTACGCAAAATGACTTTGGAGCAGAGATGAAGCGAAGTATCACTCTTGCCAATCACTCTTTCTTCGGGCTAAGAAGACATCTAAGTAGTAAAGCCCTCTCTCATAAAAACAAGGAGATATTTTTTAAGACCTTAACGATCACGGTCCTGCTGTATGGTGCAGAAGCATGGACCCTGTCAAAAGCGGGTGAAAACCTTGTGCGATGCTTTGAGGTAAAGATTCTTCGGGCAATATTTGGTTCAGTTTGTTACAATGGAGTGAAGAAGAAGATCCAACAGCAAACAATACGGCTTATACAGCGACGCTGACCTGGTCAAAAACCTAAAAATACAACAGCTAAGATGGCTGGGACACGTGGAGCTAGATATACTTCCTGGAAGCTTAGCAATTAAAAAATAATTTAAATTCAGAACTTTCACGTCAAATTGAAAATAATGACATAATGTTCTTCAATTTGGATATCCCATCAACTTTTGGAAAAAAAAAAATTTATTTATGTTTAAAATTTATATGTTTTATATTTGACGTGGCACAAATTTTTTAGTTTTTTATGTTAATGAAATCTCACGAGCAAAACTCATAGGATTATGAGAAATACAAACTTCTATTTTAAAGAATTACAAGTTAAATTGTGGTGGGTTTGACTCCTTTTTCTTAAGGCCCTTAGCTTTAAGACCTACTGTACAATTTTACATGCTAATAAGAAATAAAAAATAAGTGAATACCTGTTTCAGTAAATTTTGATTGCTAATTGCTGGTTTTAGGGTGGCAATCCTAGAAGGATTTACTTGAAACTTAGACTTTAAAGTAGGGCTATCCTTAAATCACCGATAACTGGGCTAAAATTTAGAGATAGACCCTAACTCTAGAAAAGTTTGTGTTTTCTTAAAATATGTCCATAAATCATGTTTCAAAGTATTAAACTTTAAGTCGAAATCACCCTGTATATTGCACAATAGAAATAATGGTAAACTTTTTGTTTTAGAAGGGTTTGTTCCAACACCGAATTTTTACTGCGCATGCTCGAACATTACCTAATCACAAATTTGTTGGCGTGTTGGAACGCCTTTTGCAGTTCTCTGACTACTAAGTGAGTGTTACTCACGTTGAAATTTTAGTATTAAAGGGTGATCCATTTCGAGGTTCCATACTTTTTTAAAGAAAAAAAAACAGAAAATTCAAATTTAATGGAGAATGTTTATTATCATTTGAAAGAACATTCTTTGGCATATTATTTTTTGAAGATTATGTCTATCAAATGTTGGCCGTTGCTACGTCGCAGATGGTCCATCCGTTGAGTCCAATTTTCGATCACTCGTTCGAGCATTTCGACTGGTAACTGGCGAATGACACGCGTGATGTTTTCCTCCAAGGCCTGAATCGAAGCGGGTTTGTCGGCATAAGCTTTTGACTTTACATATCCCCACAGGAAAAAGTCTAACGGTGTGATATCACACGATCTTGGTGGCTAATCGACCGGCCCAAAACGTGAAAATATGTGCTCACCGAAATGTTCTCTCAATAAGTCCATTGATTGATGCGATGTGTGGGAAGTGTCTTGCTGAAACCAAATGTCGCCGAGATCACGAGCTTCAATTTCAGGCATCAAATAGTCGGTTATCATGGCACGATAACGGTCGCCATTGACGGTTACGTTCGCACCGGCATAATTTTTAAAGAAATATGGACCGATGATTCCACCGGCCCACAAACCACACCAAACCGATGTTTTTTCAATCTCTTCAGGTTGCTCTTCGTCCCAAATGCGGCAATTTTGTTTGTTTACATACCCATTGAGCCAGAAATGGGCCTCATCGCTAAACAAAATTTGCCTCGAAAACGTCGGATCTTCTTGGAACTTTTCAAGAGCCCATAGAGCGAAGCGATGTCGCTTGGGAAGGTTGAGCGGCTTCAGTTGTTGCACAAGCTGTATTTTGTACGCTTTCAATTTAAGATCTTGACGTAAAATGCGACAAGTCGTTCCATACGTCAGTCCGAGTTGCTGCGAACGGCGCCGAATCGACTCTCTACGGTCTTCGTGTACACTCTCAGCTACGGCCGCTATATTTTCTTCACAGCGTGCTGGACGTGGTCTATTCGGTCGAATATTATCCAATAATGAATGTTGGGTCTCAAAATGGGTGATGGTGTTGCGAATAGTACGCTCAGTAGGCCGATTATGTTGACCATAAGTTGAGCGAAGTGCACGAAACACATGCCTCACAGAACGTGCATTTTCATAATAAAGTTGAACAATTTGTAAACGTTGTTCACGCGTAAGTCTTTCCATTATGAAATGCCAAACAATACTAAACAAAAATAACATGACAGCATGACACGACTCACACGTGATCTGTCAAAAAAGGCTATTGAAAAAAGTATCTCTACTTGGATCACCCGTTACTTGGTCCAGTTTGTGGCAATGGAGTGTGGAGAAGATGGTTCAACAACGAACTATACGGGCTATACAGCGACGCTGACCTGGTCAAAAAGCTAAAAATACAATGGCTGAGATGGCTGTAACACGTGGAGCGCGTGGACAACAAGGCACCAGCCCGACAGTCTTAAACTGATATCTCTTTGACTGATCAGCTGCTCAAAAATCGAGTCTTCAACTATCTTATCTGGCTTAAACGCTTAAGGAAGCTGCAGGTCCACTCAGAAATGCACCTTCTTTTACAGATTCTGGCGTTAACCTAAGAAGTAAATAAATACATACTAGCTCCTATAGGGCCTATAGGTGTGCGAAGAAATCTACAATTTAATCATTTTCAAATGTCAACAATCTGTTTCTTATAAATTTCGATGATTTTTTTTGGAAAATAATCAGAAATACTTCCTGCAGGCTAAGCAATCAAACAATAATTAAAATTCACAACTATCACGTCAAATTGAAAATGGAATAATATTCTTGAACAATTTGGATATCCCATCAACGTTTGGGAAAGTTTTTTTTTTTTTGAAAAACATTATTAGTTACTTTATTTTTGTGGTGCCACAAATTTTTGTTCGTTATGTAAATGAAATCCCACGAGCATTATAAGAAATACAAATTTCAAGAACTACAAGTTAAATTGGGGTGGGTTAGTCTCCTTTTTCTTAAGGCCCTTAGCTTCAAGACCTACTGTGAAATTGTTCATGCTAAATGAAAAATAAAAATTAATTGAATATCTGTTTCGGTAAATTTTGATTTTGTCCCAATTGCTCGTTTTATGGAGGCAATCCTTAAAAACTTCAACTATAAAGTAGGGCTATCCTTAAATCACCGATAACTGGGGTTAAAATTAGAGATAGACCCTAACTCTAGAACGGTTTGTGTTTTCTTAAAATATGTCCATAAATCATGTCTCAAAGTTTTTACTTTAAGCCGGAAACACCCTGTATATTGCACAACTTTTTGTTTTAATAGGTTTGTTCCAACACCGAATTTTTACTGCGCATGCTCGAACATTACCTAAGTGTTACTCACGTTGAAATTTTAGTATTATTTACAACTCAATCGTGTGTAGTTGTACGCTGAAGTCCTGAAAATGGATATAGATTTGGAAGATTCGAAACGTAACGAATCAAAGGAATTTTGTTTTCCATGTCCTTTTTTAGGGTTTCAATGACCTTTTTCAAAGTTCCAAATTCCAAAGCTCAAAAGTAGACATCAAACAATACACTACTGAAGGTTTTTTCCTTAAATCGTCGGTAACTGGGTTAAACATTGGAGGTAGACCCTACTCTAGAATTATTTTCTTTGTAGAATATGTCCATAAGTCAAACAATAAGTCGATATAGTTTATGTATATGTCTATAGTCTTGAACTTCAGTCTAAACTCGACTAAACTGAAAACGACAAGGCAAGGCAACTGAGTCTGAGCGAGAATCTTACGAATTGCGCATGTCTCTAATTTTTAGTCCTCTGACTGTTCTGACTTTCAGAAACAAGTTTGATGACTGGTTAAAAGCGTATTGATAATTTGAGTTTGCGTTTGTATCGTTTTGGAACGGCAAAACTAGACTGCGTATGCTCCTGACAGTTTGCTGTTAGTTTTAGTTCCTGTTGGAACAAACCTAATATTTCCAAATTCGACCTATGGGACAGTTTTATGATATTTTTAAATATATTAGTGGTTTTGATTTGGAATTGCAAAAAGTTTATTTCTTTTTTATTTTATTTATCTCGGATTCATTAAAAATTAAAATTTGGGGCATGAAAAAATGTGTAATTTTGTGTATTTTGCTCCATGGCAACAACTTAAACTTAGATGTGCAAATTGCTTACATTCAACATTTATTTTACATTATTATATTTAAATTGTAGCGGGCATGAAGTAAATTATTCGAAGAAATGGAATTTGCAAATCTCAAACACCTTTCCGTAGCGAAGCCCGGTTATTCAGCTAAGGTATGAAAGTTCAAAAGTTATAAAATATTACTTCCCTAAGCATCAAAGCGCGAAAAAATTATTTAACTGGATATAACTTGAGCAAGTGTATAGTTACCTCCGTCACCATAGATTCACAGCTAGACGTATAATTGGGGATATTTTATACTAAAAACATTTTTATTTTTAGCTGCTGTATTTGTTGAGCTCCAATTGCTCTATATATATATATAAAGCTTCAAAGAGGAGAAGCAGTTTTCATGAGATAATTCATGTACGATATTTTTCAAATAAACAACAACACTAAACCCGATTTTTTTGGACGAACAAATGTTTGGTCAAACATTACCTACCCTTCTAAATAAATTGTTAGCATCCTCCCAAGATGTGAACACGACGATGTTAACACTCAGATTGTGTGAAAAACATGAACACAATTTCATGCCACATTAAGTTCGAAGTTGAAATAAACAAATTGAACATCTGTCATTCTCCTTCAAACAGACGATACGTTTATTTAACATTTGAACATCAATTGCCTTCTTCCTTTTATACACCGCAAACAGGCACTTCTTTGTCAGAATGTCTTAGGAGATATAGTTTAAATGAAAACAATTGATAGATGCGGGCATAGAATGACACTGCTTGATTTGGATAGAGTGTGAAATACATAGTATCTATAGTAGGGAGCGTTGTACTTGTTAAAGGAACATTATAAACTAATTGGTCAATCTGTGGGTAGTTTGTCTTGTTGAGTTCTATCGGCGCCAGTATTTCCAAATTAATTTATAAATTTTGGGAAGCTTGTGAGAGCAGTTTTTCTAGGCATTGATTACTTGACAAGGGCCTACGGCTTAGTACGTTTATTGCCAATGCACTCCACCCCTTGGGTGATTAACCTCATGCAAGCATTATCACATTTAGCATGCAGAATTGCACAACAACATAGAAACAAAATAAAATTTCATAATAACGCCGCCCTCCACTCATCGTCATTTAAATTTTGCGTGTCATTCATACGATGACCACCACTTGCGCTGACCATTTGCACCATTAACCATTTAATCTATTCTGCCATCTCTGTCACTCTTTAGCGCGTTAAAAATAATAATAATAAAAAAAACAACTTAACTGACCATAACCAACACGCACCACCTCTCCAAAACACACACACACACAGAAATGTTAGTTATTACTTCATGCCATGGCTAATTGTTGATTAATTCGACCTCTAAATGGCTTAGACGTTTTCAAGCTACCTTCTCCTTAACAGTTCAATCGATTAGGTAGTTAAATGTGCAACCAAAAAGAGTTTATTGAACGAATTTAACCAGGAAAAAACAGACTCAATTTCAACCTCTAGCTCGAATGCGTAAGAATGCGTTCAGCAGTGTGTATGCTTTTTAATCCAATTAATATTAAATGGAATGCGGCCCAATTGCTTTGTGTAGCAGAGAACTCGCAACTTGCAGTTTGCAACTTGCATACGTGAAAAGGAATGCAGATCGACGAGGTATTCGTACTCTTGTATGGGCAAAAGGTATAGCAGCCATAATATGTGTCTTTTACCTTTTGCACATTTTGCATGAAGAATGCAATGTTTTTCTTTTATTTTTGTCATTTCCTGAGCCTAAGGGTACATTGTAGTTTCATAAATGTTTTGCCATTCAATGTGGTGGACAAATAGTTCAGGTATAGATGTGCAGAGATACGATTAAAAGTTGCGTGATATGTTTAGGTCTATCCGTTTGATTGATATCTTGTACCAGGATGTAGGAATTAAAGTTAATAGAAGGTTTCAGCAACTAGATGCGTGTGCCTGAAGGAAAAGATTAGGTAGCGATAGAAAGGAGTAATTTGCCAATCTACACATGGGTAAAACTTGACACATGTCCATTGGAGGGATAAGTAATTAAGGCATGCTGTAATAATATCTTGCACGGATAGAAGAAGCACGACAAAATTTGTAGGGAAATAAATACAGATAATTTTCTATTTATTTTCTAAAAGTCTTTTATACTGTCAAGGAACTATAGGGGAAAAGTTGTCAGAAAAAGGAACAAATTCTGTAAAAGACAGGAACAGAAACAACTAATACTTAAACATACTGGAAGTCCATGTTTTCTGAACGGATAGGATACCACTGGATACGATAAGTTAAGGAAGCAAATACCCGTGACAAGCTGCTTTCCTACTAATTTGTACTTAAAACCTTTGAGTGTGGTATCTTCGGATAAAACAGCTCTGAATCGTAATATATAGGTAAGCTGCCACAAGGGGTTTCGAGCTGCATTTGGGAATAAACTAAAAAGTTTGTAGGGAAGCAGATATAGGATGCGATGGCGCACTCAACCAAACTCAGACATCTAGTAATCCGCGCAAAAATGTTTGTTTTGCTTTCGGTTTTCTTTGTGGGTGGAGTTGCTTGGTGGTCCAGTGTTGGACTACTGAGCGAGGGGTCTTCGGTTTAAAACCGAGCCATAGTACCACATGAATATTTTTATTCGCTGCCCCACCTCTTGCGAACGTCTGAAAAACATCCGAGAATAAGACCTGAGATGAGAAGCTTCTCAAAAATTAATGGCAGATCGGAGTCGGCATTCGTGTCATACAGTGGTTGGAGAAGCTAGGCTTTAGGTCCTTTATAGGCTGTTAACGTCTAATATTTATTTATTTTATTTTTATTCAAACTACACTGCAAGGTACAATTTAATGTTATTATTTATTATCAAAATGGGTCCGTCAGAAAAAGTACGATCAATTGTGTTCGGTGACCAAGCAGCTAAGATATTAAAATCATATTGAAGATTTTGAAAGCCTTCCCTATTCTTAATTCAATGAAATATTTTAATGTCATCTGCATGCATTAAGCAGGAAATATTATTAAGGAAAAATGGAATAGCACTTATAAAAAGGTTAAAAAGTTAAAGAATGGTCCATGGTACCACCTTGGGGAACACTCAATGAAACTTTTATTGAATTTGATATAAAATTTCCTATTTTCACACTTTGCGTCGTTCCATGAAGGTAGCTAGAAATCTACCTGGGGACAACCCATGAATTTTAAAATTTGGAGTTGGAGAAATATGAATTTCATGGCATATTGTGTCAAATAAAACCATCACAAATATGTTTTTTTTTTTAAATTGAAATGATCTCTAACAAAAAGCTCAAACAGTTTTGGTATTGCAGAGATTTTTGAAACAGCACGATAATTTGCAACCAAATTTTTTGCACCTGATTAATAAATGGACTAACATATGAAAACTTACACTGATTAAGAAACAAGCTAATAGAAAGAGGGAGATTGAAAATAACCAGAAGGGGGAAGCTAGTGAAAACTTCATTGCTACAAAACAAAAGAGGACCAGCAGGACCAGAATTCAGATTCACAAAGACTCAGTGTTGAAATAAGAGCGTTATTGATGGAAGAACTTTCACGTTGGGGAGATTTAACGCAGAATGATCAACAAAAACTGATTTAAAGAATTGTGAAGAAAGTATGAAAATTATTTGATGTTTGACCATTGATTTCCATATTTTCTTATAATGCAGCAGATCTTTTTTTATTATTTAGAAAAGTCCAAAGGGCTTTTGAATCAGTGGAAGAGTTAGATTTTCTGAAATTCTTAAATGACTTATTTTTTTAAATTTTTTTAATTCACTAATCGAATTTTTGACTCAGGAATTTTAAAGGATTTACGGGTATTTCTGTTTGCGATATATATTTATTGAATGTCAATAATGTGACTCTTTCTGAACACATGAATTCTTTTCTTGGGAACTTCATTTTACGAAGTGGTAAACATCTCTGAGATAATGAATAGCAATAAGTCACCGGATCTTATTTTGATGTTCAATTTGAACATCACCTCTCATCGAAAAATTTACGATTTACGCCTATGACACCTATAATATGTCCTATTCATGAAAGCGGTGCAAAATGACAAATAAGCAACTATAGACCAATGTCAGTATTACCAGATATCGATAAATGTTTAGAGAAGGAAATGACCAGAAGGCTGCGTAGCTTCAAATTTTTATATTTTGATAAGAGCAAAATTATTGATAAATTGCAATATGAATTTGACGACGACAAAATCACTCGACTAATAACACTTTTAACGGTAGCCTAAGATACGTCTTACTACAGGAAGAGTATTGATATGCGAAGACTAGGAATTTGAGGACACGTTTGAACGTAGTTGCCCCCGGAATGGAAAGTCAGAGAATGTTGGGGAAAGTCAGGGAGTTTCAAAAGCTGTTAGGAAAATTTTGAAGCATTTTTCACAATGAAATAAATCTTTATGTATTTCGTTGAATTCTGTCCACAATTTTGCGCCATTAACAAAAAACCTTTTTCCCCTGTAGCGGTCCTCCTAGGAACAAACCTATTTGTTTATGCATTGTACTAACTAATTTGGTGTTATTTCACTTTGATGATGGGAAATAACTTTTAAATGTGAAATAAGCCAAATTTCGAAAATTCCCTTGAACCTGCGTAGCGTGCCACCATGGTACTGTCGTTAATAAAAATGTTGAGATCGAATATACCTAATATCGCTTAAATAGACAAAAAATACAAATTTAATTAAAAAATAGTTTTTTTTTAGGTAAATTTCAAAAACTAGAAGAGCTCGAACTTTATGGTTTTCTGTGTTCGATTAGGAATTAATAGGACAGTAATTACAAAATGCAAATTTATTGTTTGCTTTTTCAATTCTGAAAAAATTACCCTGCGATATATATTTTAATTTTCTTTTATAAAATTTTGAGTTTAATAGTAATTTCTTCAAAAACTGTTGATGGAAATAACTTAATTTAAAAACAAATACGAAAGAACGAATTCCTTGCTTTCAAAACTGCCATTGCACTTTTTCGTAAGATTTGAGACGTTGCGTTTTAATACACTTCTTTCCATTTAGGCCTTTTTTTTAAATTGTCCCTCCCGCCTAAACGGGCAAGATGGAAAAATACAAAAAAAAAATGTTTGTATTAAACTCCTCAAAAAAAAAAAAAAACACAGTTTTCAACATTCAGCGCCAAAGTTATATAATATGTAGTTCTACATACATACATCTGAAAGAGTTACTGTTTTTAATTCCAATTAGCCACTTTGTTTGGGCCAAGCACATTGAAAAAAAGATCACATCTAAAGAAGGCGCTTTTTTACAAATAATCAACGGATAGATTCAAAGAGAGGTAAACTACATCCTCATGGTATGATATATATATAGCTCGGGTATGGTATACTTGCTTGGAGTAATGCAAGTTGAACAGATTTGACAAAGCAAAGCCTTCAATAACATGTGTTTACTGAAAGCAGAATTTTCAAAGTACTTGTCATCTGTTAAAGTAATGTCCATATTCAGGATAATGAAATAAGATTAAGAAATAAGGAAGCTTCATCGAATTAGAAGTTCAACGATCCAAGGAAGCATTCATTTCACAAAACACAACTCGAAAATATTATAATACAATCGGCTTAGTTGGTATTGCCATGCCTATTTAACAGACTTTTTAGAAGTGTTTTTAACGAAGAAAAAAATTGTTGGTTCTCTTAAATTTTTTAAACCTGTACATAGAACTTTCCCTAAGATCGTTTTTAAAATGCCTTCTTTGACTTTTATGAGTAGTCAATGCTATGTTTCACTCATTGAGCTGTGGTAAGTTTTAACTGAACTTTATGTGAGCCTAGTTTATTTTTCATAGATTTTTTTTTATCGAATTTCCGCCAAACAACCAAGTACACCACATAAGTCACTACAAAAAAATTCAGTATTTAACGTCTGCTGGGACCAATTGATAACACATATTTTAACCTCCATTGTTACAAGACACTTTCTCAAAGCAGAATTCTTGGAAGCTGTTCCATTTTCGTACAATTTTTTTCTTGCAACAAATAAAAAAAAAACAATCCCAGTAACGCTCAGAATAAGTCTTCATCTCTACAAAATATGGAGTTGTACCATAATCTTTCCAATATATGTAGGTGTCTATTTTTGTACGGTGTCTGTTGAACAGTCACCCTTTAATTCGCACCCCAAAATAGTCAGCGCACATCACTGATGTATACGAGAGTACATCTCGCATTTGCGAAAAAAGCGGGGAACTATTTTCGAGCGCGCCAAAACAAACAAAACAAACAAATCGAACAACACTATCTCTGCAAAATTCCATAGTTAGTGCCTAATAAGATAGAATAATCTCATCGTTGTTGGGTGATATCATCCCGTCGATCGGCGGGATAGCATACTGGTTTCGCGCAGGGTGTGCTATGTTGAAAGATATTGCAGTAGCATCTCCCCAAATTGGATAAACGACAAAGTTCTTAAGAATTTCAAGCTGAAAATAGAACTGTTGGACTATGCCATGCTGCTTAGAGTCTCTCAGAAGGAATGTTTGCTGGCAAAAGAACCAGCACATAAAAACGAACCTGGAGTTGCCTCTGATGTCTATAGACAAACACAACAACACATGGAATTGACCGTGCGTGTATAACAACTATGGCTGTGACATCTTTGGATAGTGCATGCATCTACTACATGGTTCTGTGCTGATTGCCATATGTTTGGGATGCTCTCAAGAAATTCGTCATCGCGAGTTTCCTGTTTCAAAAAGGTGTGCGTAAAAATATACAATATCTATTTTTGTATATTTATTTAGACTAAGATGAATTGGGAAGGAATTTGTGAGAAAAAAAAATTATTACGGACACTGACTGGCTAATTTAGATGTTTTTTGTTTGTGGGTGCGTTGAGCAACTAATTTATTTGATACATCCTCTTAGATAGTTGCACGATGATGAATATCTCTTTCATGTTGGTGGTCTCCAAGGATAGTCTTTTGAAATTCTTTACAAAATCTGCTGTTTCTTTTGGGCGGTAATTAATTATGAAGTAGCATCGCAGAACGGATGCAGGGGATAAAGTTTTGTTGCTCAACGATTAGTTGCATCTTACATATGGTGTTTGGTTGTTCAAAAAGGATATTGAGAAATACCAAAGAGCTTTCTGTAGTACCTAATGACAAATCGCCATAAATATTGTTGTAATGATTGCTGTGACAAATAGTTACAGCTATATTTCATCGTCGCCCACTACCGTGTTAAACACCGTGATGCCCCGTGAGATTTATGTGTGTCGAAATGATATACTGATCTACTTGAGGTGTAACCTAATGTCAATTTGAAACACAAATCGAAACGGCACAGGACATAAATTTAACAATGTTGTTTTTTTTTATAATCTTAATGTATGACTAACAGTACATTTTGTTTTTCTATCTATTTACAGCTGTCCAAGTGAGTTCAAGTTCACGCAAAACAAAAAAGGTAAGCAGTTCCAGCATGAAAAATACTTGTTTTAGTCGGGTCATATAGGTTTAAGTGCTGTCACTTCAAATGACTTATGAATGACAGTTTTGTTTACGCATCCATTTTTGGTTGGCGGATTGCTCTATTTTCAACTAGTTATGGTTTCAATGATTAATGACAGCGCCATATGGGAAATTTTCAAGCGAAAGTTTTGTGTTAATTAGCAAGGGAACTCGGTAAATAAAAAAAACACACTGACTGACTCAATTGTGGGTAAACAAAAAGAAGCCGCGTCGTATTCGTTGTTGTTGGTGTTGAAAAAATTGGTGTGAAAACAATAGCAAATATTGAAATTATGAATTATTTGCAAAATTATTACTTTTCGAGCTTCCATTTAATTAGCATAATTGGACGAAGAATAGCTCATTGACGTGTCAGTCAAGAGAATACAATGAATCGAGATTTGTGGTGGAGAATTTTTCATCAATCTTGGGAGCAGATACATAATTAAACGTGTGAATAAATTAGCGAAAGTAAAACTGCCCATTGGGTGGGTGAAACTTGAACGGAGGGTTTTTTTAAGAAAGTCTTGTGAATTGCTACTTAGTTATTTGATTAAAAGTGCTTATTGTGTCAACATTTTATCATTTTTGGATTAAAAATAGACAAGAGGATTTAAAGAAAACTTTTATTTGTCCTATTTTAACCCTTGAAGGAAAGAGCTTCTATTTCGTCTCATTTAATGCACAATTAGGCATTTGCTTTGTATTTTTTTTAAACTACTGAGTGTGTCAATAAGACCGCCATTTTTTGGTATAGATTTTTGCAGAAACGCTTTAAAAATAGAGTATAATTTTTTCGCCCACCATACTTCTTGTCTACAGTAGTCCGATTTATCGATAAATTTCGGCCCATTGGGTCAGTTCAAAGCCAGAGGAGTGTTTATGTTCTTGTGATGAAATCATTGCAGCAACTAGTTAGAGTGTTGATTATAATTCTTCCGCCTTCTTCAGCAATTGAGTCATGCTTTCAAAATTTAGTTGACAACGATTGCAAAAGATTGAGAAGTTACTTTTCGATTTATTAAAAGAACTGATTACAAGTCGAAAGTAATGTGAAACGTTTGACACCATTTAAATTATTGCAAATCTCTATCAAAGGTGAGGTAAAATATTTAGGAATAGTCCTTGATACTTAGCTGGACTTCGTATATCAAGTGTGTCATAGAACAAGAGCTTTAAAAGCCATGTGAACCAATAGGCGGACTTGAGGTCTGAGTCAAAAAATGATAAACTGGTGGTTGAATGTGTATGTTATTAAAAGGAAAATAATCTACAAAAGCTCCTCTGAAGCCTGCTAAGGTCTTAAAGCAGCCGTAGAAGCAATTATTATCCCCTTTAAATGTTTATAAGAAAAATGGCTGCTGTCACTGAACTGCAGAAGGAATACAAGTTTGCGCCAGGTGACCATGGACATGAGGCAGAGTACATCTGAAAATACTTTCATTTTTCTAATCCCGTTCTAAACAATCCCGAGCAATACTTTACTTAAAGGGCTCCCTACCCGTGAAGAGTATCAGCCAGAGCTTTCCATTCTCTGCGATCCCAGGTACGGTGCTTCTAATTTTTCATACCAAGTGGTTCGACATTTGCGATTGCTTGGTCTTTAAAACGTAGGTTCGGTCTTCCTTGTCGTCTTGAACTTGCGTAGCTGGGATTCGAAGATCCTCTTGGCTACACGGACCTCTATTGCGCATTCGCTCGATGTTACTGAGCCAAGTTAGTCGACGTGTCTTGGCTTTTTGGAAGACTTCCACATCTTGGTACAGCTTAGGAAATACTTTTTTGGAACGTTGAATATTGTTGGTGCAGTGCGTTTGACTACTAAGCGTGGCGTCTCAGGTTCAAATCTGCAAGTTTTTATTCGCTGCCCCAGCTCTTGCTTAAGTATAAAAAATATCCGAGAGTAAGAAATTGCATGAAAAGCTTCTCAAAAACTGTAGTTTTCCTTCATTCGTGTCAAAAAATTTATCTTCGCACACACACTGGTTCGAGACGCTAGACTCCTCTTAAGGGCTGTTTATTTATTTATTTATTGTTATAAATATTAACCCTTGCACACTTGGACAATGGTTTGCCGCCGACACTAGACCACAAAAGGTACACCGACGCGGACGGATTGAAATTAAAATACACGTCATTAAGATCTGCGCTGGATTTAACTTATTGATTCTACTGCTTTTAAACTCAATGTATGAATTTGAATTTGAATAGACATTCATCAGATTTTTGAAAAACTTTCGCCTAGGAAAGGAAGTGTTGCTTTGTGAATTCCTGATTTCCAATCTGGAACAAAATCAACGAATGCGCAACGTCAAACAAGCAGTCAAATACCAAATCCACTTATTAAAAATGAACACAAATTATTTCAGGTTATATGGTTGACGTGTTGTGGCATCACTTGTGGTTCCTTCCTGCAATTCGTGGCTACTTAATTCGGTCAAGCCATCCGAAAGTCTCAAGCAAGGTCTGTACTCGTGGAGCTCCTCTTCGCCGCAACATCTACTAATGTCGTCATCCCTGAAATGATGTCCAGCTAAAGCACCTACCAGCTATCGCTATCTAAGCTCCGTCGTTCTGTAAACGACTATTTGCCATACAAAGAGTGGTAAAAGATTTGCATCGCGTAACGTTAATCTCTCTACTACTTTGGGTCCTCGTTATCAATGAAATACTCATGAAACTAAAAACAAAGGGGTTAAGATAATAGCTTACGCAGACGATGTTGTGCTACTAGATTCACGCAAATTCTTATCAACTATAAGCGAACTGTTAGAAAACTCACTACGGACACTTAACTTGTGAACAAAACAATGTGGTCTTGGAATAAACCCCTAAAAGACCGAGCTTATGTTGTTCACAAATAAAAGGAACATACCACAATTCGAACCAGCAGCTATAGAGGGTATTCCTCTAAAGGTGGCGGAGAGGGCAAAAAATCTGTAATCCTTGGTAGAAAACTTAACTGGAGATTGAATGTAAATGAACGAGTGAGGAAGGCAGCAAATGGTAGGGACCAAAACCCAAAATTATTCTGTGGATGTACACGGGAATTGTACGACCGATACTCACATATGGCAGTATAGTCTGGTGGCAAGCTGCAGGCAAAACCACCAATCTCAAGCTACTGAGAAAAAATTTTATTCAGCATGTATAGGGACAACCGGTGCAATAAGAACGAAACCAACAGCCGCGCTGGAAGTGATTCTAAATTTGCAACCCTTGGTTCTGTACTTGCATGAATCAGCTGCTAAGAGCGCCTTGAGGATCAGCCAAAGAACAAGCTGGAATTCAGGTCTTCTAGATCATGCACAGATTCTGAGAATGTATGTAGGAGATAACGTTAGCTCTGACTGCATGTTACCCTAGATGGATTTTGACTTCTGCTCCTTCCCGAACAGAGAAGAATGGCAGACAAACGAACACACACAAATGAAATCTATGTTCATATTCACAGATGGACCAAAGATGTCGATCTATTCTCAGAAAAACTATATCTACACAACTCCATCAGACGCCCTGATCACAGAAGTGTCTTCCAAGCTGAGTTTCTGGCAATCTCGAAAGTGTATTGCATTCTACACAGGATGATATTACTAAATTCATTGACAGTCAAGCTGCCCTAAAAGCAGTCATTGCTTTCAAAATGAAATCAATGCTGGTTCATCGCTGTCGCATCGAGCTTAAGGCTCTTGGCTCATAGAACAGGGTACATCTCTGCTGGGTTCCTGGACGCAGAGACATGACCGGCAATGAGGTGGCCGACGAGTTAGAGAGAAAAGAATCCGAAATGGATCATGACCTTGGAAGTTTTTTTTCTTTCGGGACATTGTAGCATTATCAGATGTTTCTATCTCTAATAAGAGTAACAAACGTAAGGAAGAAACCACAGCAGAGGCAAAAACATCGGCTTATCCCTCCACTGAAGGGTATCACAACGGGTCCACATGGACCTAAGTGAGGCGATAAGGAGACTCTTCTTTATCTTTACCTACCTAACGTGACCAAAATGTTAGCAAAATTAAAGAACCGACTATCAAAAAAGCGACAAATAACTACAGGGTGTTTTTTTTAGAGAATTTTTAGCATAGAACTTCGAATGGAAATAAAACACAAGAAAATCGTTTTAATGCCCATCAATTTGGCTTTATTGGAAGGATAATTTTATGCCATTAATGTTTAAATATGATTTAGAGCATGTGGCCGCCGCGCTGGTTCGAATAAAGACAAGTCTAGAGGTCCAATTTTCAACCACTTTTTCAAGCATTTGGGGCTATATGTCGGCAATAACGCTACGTTGGCGTAGGCGAGCGACATCACATGTCCCAAAAGAAAATAATCCAATGGTGTCAAATCACACGATCTTGGTGGCCAATTGACAGGTCCATTCCGCGAAATTATGCGCTCATCGAATGTTTCCTTTAATAAATCGATTGTGACGTGCGCTGTGTGGCATGAAGCGCCATCGTGTTGCAACCACATCTCATCCAAATTCATGCCATCCAATTCGGGAACAAAATAGACGGTTATCATGGCTCTATATCGGTCCTCATTAACAGTAACTGACTCTCCAGCATCATTTCGGAAGAAGTATGGCCCAATGACTCCACTAGCCCATAGAGCACACCAGACATTAATTTTTTGTGGATTTAATGGCGTTTCAAGGGTCTCATGTGGATTCTCTTGACTCCAAATGCGGCAATTTTGCTTGTTGTCGTAGCCATTCAACCCAAAATGAGCCTCAATGAGCTTGCGGTAAACTTCGCGAACTGAATTTTCGAAATAAATTTGCACGATTTGCAAGCGTTGTTCATTTGTCAACCTGTTCATGATGAAATGGCAAACCAAACTGAACATAAATGACATTAGAGTTTCCAGATTTGACCACAAAATGTCAGTTTTATTTCTATTCAAAAAACCAACCTGTAAAAAAACATCCTTTACATATCACCTTTACGGTTCCAATGCCTGTATTTTCAGTAGATTTAGTCGCAGATCTTTATAAATAATAATAATTCTGTACAATGTGTTCAATATTGCGAAAAAGCCTATCGGTTTTTTGTTCTGATATTTTTTTAAGACATCAAACATTCCCCCTGCAAGTCCTAACAAAATCTACAAAAAATTCAACTAAATAAAAATTTAAAATAAAATTGATTTGTTGATGTCATATTTCATTATTTTCTATAACAAAAATGAATAAAAAAACTTATATAAGTTTTATGATCCTAATAAAATAAATCCAAACTAATGCAGCAGCAGTAAGCCTGACGCCTTAAGTCATTTTCTAAAGTTCAAATAATAATTTTTTATCGTTAAAATTCATTAAAAGTTGTCACAACAAATTTTGTCTCACATAAAACGAATAAAAGAACAAAATCTTTTATTTTATGACTCTCATTTTCATACAAAATTTTAATTTTAATTGCATATCTTATAGGAACTTCTTAACGTTTATGTGAATTTAGGTTTAAAATTATATGTCGCCATAATTCGTGGAATATATCATAAATTTATTGCATCACATTCTAAAAATGATAAACTAAATTAACAGTACAAAAAAAAAAAACCCATAGACGAAGACGACACTTCCAATCACGAATGACAGCCATATCACATTAAGAGTATAACATCTAAATTTAGATATCGACAGACAGACAGTGTGATTTATAGGCGACACTTTGGAATGGTTGTGCGCATCCTTAAGCTTAATAGTTTATCGCCTTAATTCGTTACAAATTTGGTAAGAAAGTGGTGACAGGCGGCACAGCGCAACTTGGTATTTTTAGGTTCATCATCCTCCTCATCATCGCCGTCTTTGAGTTTTTAGTTTACTAAGCGTGCAAGTTCACCCGCCACACACGTTTCTAGGTGAGCCACCTACTTACTCTTCTACTTCGGCTTACTAATGCAGCTTGTCGGTGGTAAATTGTGCTTCCAGCAAAATATGTAGGTACACAAAGTATGTGTCACCATAAAAGGGGTGCTTCCATGTCCATGAAACTATTACAAAATATCGATTAGATTTCACTCTCACTTGGTCTGAATGAGAAACATTCACCTCGTTTTCTAGGAATAAAAGAAAAATAAATCCGATTATGATTATTGGAATGTGTGTCGTCTCGTTCGAGAATGGCTGATTTGTGTTTCTATAAAAGAAGACGCTTTTGATGACGTTGCTGGGGAATTATTTCGATTGCGCACACACGAAGTTGTAATTTGCGATTGATTGAACACGAAATTACATACATTAGTGGTGAATCTATTTTTAATTCGAGATATTTAAGAGGACTTGCATTGATCAATAAGTAGGTTAAGTGGTGAGGTCTTTCGTGCCCATGCAACCATATTGTGCAAGGCTACAGCAGGTGTATTTTGCTTCTTTCAATTGACTTATAAAGTGACAATGTGCATGTTATCCAATAATCGCAACATCCTGGTAATTATAACTTTCTCTCTTAATCACATGGCGCTTACGTCCTCGCACGCAGTAATGGTACTGAATCTGAATAAATTTCAAATCCATTACTCTGGCTTGTGGGTGTGTTTTGCTGCTTGCACAACACTTGTAAAGTTTCACTTCCCCATTAGTTGCGTTATTTATGTGCTCGTCCTCCTAACGAAACTGAAATCTGTATTAAATTAATTCTACCAATTAACATTAAGAAAAAATTTCTCTTTCACTTTATTAAATTAAATGGACATGAAATTATGCAAAAAAGAAAAAATTGAAATTTCGAAAAATTCCTCAAAACAAAAAGTAAAGCCCCATGTCCTACAAAAAAATCCTGTTTCAAAAAGGAGAACAAGGAAGCACACACCGAAAACCAAAAAAAAAAAACCCCATACGATATCATCCACCTGACTTTGCGCGACGGACGACCCAATTGCAGTGCCGATCCATCAATTTCCCCTGGCGCATCGTAAGATCAACGACAGCAAATAATTAAAATTGGAGACCCACTTCTCCTTGTTGCGGACGCATAATAAATTCAGTTTTCGCGAAAAAACAACAACAACCAGGTTCCATCATCATCGTCGTGACATATTTCTGCGTGGAACATGCGTGTACCACATACCGCTGACGGTGCCAAGTGAAATTGGAGAATTTGAAGAAATTTTTTTGTACACGCTCCAGAAAAGGTGTGTTCCTCCATGCACATAAGGTACGTACATATTGTCGAAGATTTCGATTTAGGGCTGTCACAACTAACGGCATGTGATCTGTCCGCCTGACAACTGCACAAGTACCCCAGCCGGGGGTGTTGTGTTGTATCAATAAATGCCACTCAAATACATTTGCTTTTCACTAAAAACATTGCGACTTTATGTTAATAATTTCCGTCATTTTCAGTCCAAAAAAATAAGTACCCAAGACCGGGCCTAGAAAATTATGCTAATTTGTGCAAAGTGCTGCCGAGAAAATAGATTTTCCTCTTCATCGGTTGGTGGTCGGGGAGAACGGGATTTCATGCCAAACGTCGAACGTGTGTAAATATAATTTTTGAATTACCTACCTACACAGTGGGGAGGGCGGCAGACTGATAGACACACAAACACATTGTGTGGCAAATTGTAAACAGCCGGCTTTTGAGACCAGCCTGCCGCCACCTATGGATAAAGTTACGCAATAGACGATAAAAAATGGAGAAAAAAGGCTACAAAAATTGTATATTGTATATTCACTTCGGGGTCGTTGCTAGTTGTTGTTGAGTCATTAAAAGCGTAACGTTTACGATAATTGGCCAGGTCGGGTTCGAAACATTTGCCAGATGACTGAAATGGAATTCTGGGCAGTTTTTTTTTTTCGGGGGTAATGGGTTTTACGTTCAGGTGCCTTGAGATTTTATTACCAAAAGCAAGCGTGATTTGTTTATGTTTATAAACGTTTTGTTTGGGAGTACCCTTTAAGTTTATCTGGCAATAAGCTACTTGCCGATAGAGACAGAGTGATTATGTAATTCTTTGCCAATTTACTGCAGGTGCACTTCGACTAATTGTCCAAATGATAAATGGATTCTCCATAAATCGTAGTTGGTGATCAGTTTTTCCTGTTTACTTGTTAACGCGTCTAAGATTAGCTAATCGAAGAAGTGGTGGTTAGACGACTATTTATCTATGTATTTATTTATTGATGGGAAAAAGGCAGAGTTTTGTTTGTTGGTGACATGCAGTTGTCGCCACACAGCTGGGGAATATGTTATAAAATTGATTAAAGGCAAAAAGTCGGTGACAGTTAAAGGCGGATAAGAAAGCAATATTTCCCAATATAGGCAGTAGTTTGTGAAATTACGTAAATCTGATAGCACCAGTCCACTCCTTTTGGGGCATTTAATTGTTGTTCGGTTTCGATATGGAGTTTCTTTTTTCTATCAGATGCACTGAGGTATGAGGTGGAGGTATGGGGCTGTTAAAATTAAGTAATGCCTTAACCTAACTAAGATCTAAATTTTACGTGTTAAATGGCTAAACTGTCTGATGAGATCAGCTACAAAACCGTAAAATTAATTTTTCGCAATATAAGTACGTGACACAACCAAATTTGATGTTAATTTGTTGTTATTATGGCGCGCGTTAGCTAAATGCATGTCTGGATATCCGAAGAAAGGCATTTTCAGTGGGTTTTGTTGACATCATAGCCGAGGTGAATGTTGCTTAGCATGAACTCATAATTCGTAGCGGGTAAACGATATAACATCATTTAAAACCTAGGGGAAAAAACAGATGTAAATCTTTTAATTTTATTTATAAGAAGACCTAATTCATTGACTTCAACCTACCTATGACCGGTCATATCTTTTGTGACCATAAGAATAAAATCTTTTACATTTCGATTTGATCAATTATTTATAATATTTAATAATTGTTCTTGTTTCTTGTCTTTTTATCTATTACAAGTAGAGAAAGCCCATCCCTTCTATATTTTAAATGTCTTCAACTGAATTAAAAGGACATCAAATAAATTAAATTGAGCTAAAACAATTTAAAATATTTACAAATGACTTCAAGTATATTTATTATACAAATATTCGTTCAAATCAATTTGTTTTGCATGGTTTCAAGTTTGCAGCACACCAAATAAATGCTGGTGTTCCCCAAGGCTCTGTTCTGTCTCTTAGTCTCTTTCACATTTTTTATCAATGATCTCCTGTCTGTCACTTCTACTTCAAACCATTCCTTCGCTGGTGACAGTACCCTTAGCTTCCTGATTTACATTCCTCATTTTCGGGCGTGGAGCTAGAACGGCAACTTCTGGTAAGCTCATTAGTTTCTGACCTTGACAGCATTCTTAAGTAGGGTAAAACCAATAGAGTAGAATTTAATGTTTCCAAAACACAATGCTATCGTCTGTCATTGAAGCGAAACCCCAAAACTGTGCCATTATCCATTAATGGAACGAATGGTATGTGCATTTACGAAGATTACATATTCGATGTCGCCTTGAACGCTGCGAAATGTCTAGGGTTCCTCAAGGGATGCAAGAAATATTTCACCACTTCTCATCTGGCTAGAATTTATAAGGCGTTTATTCGCCCCAAAATTGATTACAATGCTCATATCTGGTCCGGTGCTCTAATTGCATATATTTGGAGTTACTGGACAGGATTAAAAAATGTGCCATTAAACTAATTGGAAATAGAGACATTGCGAGATCGCTTGACTCTCTTAGTTATCCTCCAGCCTGTCATTGTTTTATCGTTACTTCCACCATAAGTGCTCGAACGAAATAGTCAGTTGAATTCAACCGCAACCGCTAGCAATGCACACCCTTAAGCCTACATTCGAACGGACAGTGAAATACAAGGATTCGTTTCTTAACAACAATACGAATGTGGAATGCTCTACATCGCTCTGTTTTTCCTTCGCATTATAGTTTACAAACATTTACAACCAACGTGCATCAGTATCTCCCTTTCTCTCATCCTTCATTTCCTTAATGCCCTCATCCCTTTAGTGAGCGTATTTAAAAAAAAAATTAAAATAAAGTCATAATTTCCAATGACATCAATAAACATGGATTGATGTATCTATTATTTGATTCAATTTAGACGGCGCTACAGTCCGGGAGAACCTGTACCTCAACTAAAAAGCCTTTCTAATTCGTCTTTGGCTAACTGCCTCCTGTTGCTTAAACGAAGTAGGTTGTGCGCTCCTCCTAAGGCAAGGTCATCCTTTACTGCGTTGTCCCTCCAGATTATGGTTGGTTGGCTATGGTTGAAGGAGCTTTAATAATAATTGAAAAAAAAAATCGGGTTCTCTTAAGGCGGTCATTATGTTATGTGAAGTAGGTTGTGCGCTCCTCCTAAGGCAAGGTCATCCTTTACTGCGTTGTCCCTCCAGATTAGAGTCGAAGATTAGGCTTATTGGAACGTTGGTGTTAATTCACTTTAAATGTCCAAGTCATTTCAATCGTCCGATGCGCAGTTTTTTTTTTTGACCAGGACGGTTTTCACGTACAGTTCGTCGATGAAAGTTTCCTTTAGAAGAAGGATATCTTCATCTGCTCTAGAAATAGTCCATGCTTCAAATTATAAAGGTCTTATACAAAGCTTCCTTTCGGGAGAGGGCCTTAGTACATAGTAGAGTTATTATTCGTTTGATATCTGAGGAGATTTCGTTTTCAAATGGGATAGTAGAGCCGAGGTAGAGAAAGTTTCTTACTACCTCAAAGTTAAAGCCGTCGATTGTGACGTTGGAAGATTCGTTGCTAGAACGTGTTCAAACAATAATATAAATATCATCGACGTATGTAGTAAGGAATTGAAAATCATGCCTCGTCAATCGGTCATATTGTCTATCCTGTTTGGGTCTCGTTCCCCTGACACATTCTTTATCCAAAAAAAAGATATAACGTTACATCCGGCAGCAAAATTCGAGTTAGCTTCCAAAAATATCCGCCTTTCCTTCGATCATACCTCGGAAATTGCTCGTAAGTTTAGTCGAGGCGTTTGAATTTTTTTTTGTCTTTACCACTCTAAGACCTTAGTGCATGTCCGGCTGAAAATGGCGAAGTGTTATAAGGCGTTAGCTCACGTGTCAAAATTTCAAGACTTTATAGCAGTCCATGGCTTGCCGTAATTGCTCCGCAGCACGCGGCCTGTTCAGAGTACGAACATTCCAAATGCAGATTCGAAAGTCGTCAACAGTCAGTTGTCACAGTCAGTCACAACCTCCAACTAGAGGCCCTTTTGGATCCCTTTGACAAAAGCAGCTGTATATTTCGGAGCCAGAGACTCGCTCCGAGATTGTGAGTCCTGCCACTGTCAGCCTAAAAATCTGATTCAAATACGTCGAGGAGCTCATATAGTGATAAGACTAGTTTGAATCCCTAGAATTCGTCCGCTGCCAGACGGAAACAGGAGGAAAGTGCCTTTGTGGGCTGGTACTCCCATCACTCGCCTTCTACCACTAGCACAGAGGTTCGTTACCCCATCTCCAGGCGGTGTACTAGGCACCCAGCAGTCACTAAGACTAGGGGTTAGGAGTGGGAGTTGATGGTGATTATTGAAGAATTTCCTTCAAATACCTCCCTCGGCTGGCTTGGCAGTAACCCATCCTGTCAAATCAATCGTTTGGAATTTTATTTCACCTAAAGTTTGACTAATATTGTTTTGGTTTCTGAATCGTAAACAATGTCCTTCAAATAAAAATCGAATGCAACCGATTTCTGGCCAAAAAAACATTTTTGTAAGTTCTTGTACATGTTTTCTCTGCAATTATATTTTTAAGCCCCCTTGTCACCAACCCAGATGTGTTAATTGATTCGAAAGCAAGCATAGGATTACGAAAACCACATAAAAAACCTTTACAAACCCACATACTTTTTATAATCTCAAACGTTAAGCAAAAGTCCTATATGAAAACCCATTCACAAGTGGCCTTGTCTTTACTGCCTCCACTGTTGACTGTCTGTAGGAAGCCACTTAAACAAATGCATTATCACGGCTCAGCGGCTATGGTTGAAGGAGCTTTAATAATAATTGAAAAAAAAAATCGGGTTCTCTTAAGGCGGTCATTATGTGTCCTTGTTTTCGTGCTACCCAAAAAAAAAAATACACACAAAATCGAAACTCATTCACTTAAAATGAAAACCAGACTGACATTTTGTTTGACAGCGGCCAACAGTAAACACTGTCAAAATGTTGCCTCTTTCCTAAACTTTCTGCGGAAGAGATGCAGAAAATAATTGAATCCCCGCATCAACAACAGAAGCTTTCAACGTTTTATGTCCAAGTGTCGCTTTTACATCATGCAGCAATGCCGTTTCACCTGTCAGAAGATTTGACGCGCTTTCTGTAAATTTCTGATAAAATACTATTCGTGCGGAAGTTAAGCATTGAATTCGTCTCTTTAAGCGGGTTAACTGCAAAACTCTGTTATGAAACATAACTTTTTATAGCTAGGTACTTAAATGCACATCCTAACGGGGTTTCAGACGTCATTGAAGTTAATTTCATGCAAATTGCTACTTACATTGAACTTAACACGGATTCCAATTCGTTTTGAACACAAAGACATCGCGGTACCGATCTCTCAGTAGTGTCTATTTAAGTCTTCTTCACAGGTGGCTGGCTTGTTTTGCTTGCTGGTTAGCTGGTTAGTTTGGGCAGCAGGCTCATCTCATCGGCTCCATCAGAGATGGTCGTGTTCAGTATTGCGGTAGCAAGCAACTCAAATACCATCGCGTAACAACAATATCGCCTCTTTGGTAAAATTAATTGCGTCAATGTACGACAATGCTGCATAATGTTGAGGAGACGCTTGTCATGGTGCACATGCAGCATCGGCTTGTACGCATCTTAGCTAATCTTCGGATGAAGTTTTATGACATTTGTCTCCGAACGAAGGAAAGATTAAAAGATCTTGTATATGCAGTGTGAGTTGGAAATTCCCCCACGACCACAAGTAGCAATCAGGACACATCTTGCACCATCTGGTGTTTTATGCCTGTAAACGGTCACCCATCTAACGATTGGTTTGGCCCACATTCATTTCGCTCCATCAGCGACTATGGTGATGTGGTTTCACCTGACGTGGCCTGGCCTTAGACTAAGAGCTGGAGATGGTGCACCATCAGCACTAGCAGCGGCACAAATTGTGCACACATCCAACATTGAAACACCTATTTATCACTGAATGGTATGGAATTTGAGTTTATGTGTAACTGCGCTGCGATACGATATACACGTTCTCCTCTCTATGCCAAGCAGCTCCAGCTAGTACAACAGCAGCACTACATCATGAAATGTGCGCTGGCTGTAAATGTGTGCATATCCTTAATTGGAAACATGTCCGACAGACGGACAACGAAACGACTACGTAGCACTAGCAAGCCGATGCTGATGCTGGCAAATGGCCATTAGTGTGCTAATGGCCGACGCATTTGAATCGATTAGTTCAAGTGCGATCGTTTATTGAGTAGTTTGAGTGGTCGTTGCTTGGCGCGCCATGATGGTGTTAGATGCGGTTATTGTTGGGTGGATGATGATGAGCTTTGGGGCCGGACAGTGGGCAGAAAATAGATAAGTGAGTTATGGTTATGGGATTGTCGAACGATAAGCGAATATAATGTCGGTCAAGGGTCAATGCAATGAATGTATCGGTCATGGGTTTATTGGAGGAGTAATAGGAAGTGGTTGTTCGTTACTTAACAGATAAGCGGAATATATGATTACATTTCGAGGAGTAATGATGCGCCTTATCTGTGTGGAGATATGCGTTCATTATTATTAATTAAGTTCGGAACAGCATCAAATCTCTTTTTAATGGCTGAGTTGAAGTTTATTTCAGGCTTGGAGCTTAAAGTTGAAAGCATTTTCTGCCCATATCGAAAGAAAGGCTGTATTGTTATCTTTCCCATTTTGAAACTTTTTAGAATCTCATTGAAGTCTACATTTTCATATGTCGAATAAAGAAAATTAATTTGTTTGTATTTAACTTTACCTTTCGTTTTACAGTCAACTGGCCACCACCAGAGAATATCTGTTAAAACCAGATACCAAATTTGTATATGCAAGTTTCGATTAAGAAACAAATTTATTTTTAAAAATAGTAAATGGAATTGATGTAAACGGAAAAGTATTGGCCCTAGAACAGAACGTTGTGGCACAGTTGTTAAAAATGATTTATTCCTAAAAACAAGCCACATACGCTTGTAGGTACCGAAGACATATTTTTAGGAATGCGAATTTTGAATAGCAAATTATGGAGCATCTCCGCACAGATTTATACTGTCGGATGTTTGTCAGACAGAAACGCAATAACATCGGAAGTTTTTTTCGATTTGAAGCTCTTTAATTTCCTTGACTTGGGAGACTGCAAACTCTTTTTCATTATCTTGTCCTCCCTTCTCTTGGCTTGGTTATCTTCCCATGTTGCCCTTGTTTTCCGCTGCAGCGTTGTTATGTGTTCATCTTTTGTTACCTTTTTACGGTGGTTTTAGCTACTTTTTTTGATTATGTCGCAATACTGGGACCACTGGTTGCTGGTGTCTGTGAAGAGTTTCTCACGCAAGCGTTCTTTGTAGTCCAAAGTCTAAGTTTTTAGTTAAGGCACCATACCTTTTCCTGAGCTTCCAAACGTTTTAAACACAGCATTGGCTTCCTAGGGGTTATTTTTTAAGTGTAGTTTTTTTTATAAAAATTTTTCTTATTTTTCTTATAAGTAATCGATAAATAGGCCTTTGCCATTTACGTTTTAAAGACAACTTAATGTAAATGTTGTCCGCGGCTCCGTTTCAAATGGTCCATTCGGAAGGTCTAATTTTGCGTCACTTTTTCTAGCATTCCGGCCTGTATTCCACGAATTACGCGTGTTATATTATCCTGTAAGGCTTCAATCGTTTTCGGCTTGTCCACATAGACTAACGACTTTACATAACCCCACAAGAAATAATCAGGAGGCGTTAAATCGCATGATCTTGGCGGCCAACTTACAATCCCATTTCGAGAGATAAGCTGCTCACCAAATTCATTCTTCAATATTGTTTCCCGAGCTGTGTGGCATGTGGCACCGTCTTAATGAAACCACATGTCAACCAAGTTCAACTCAGCCAACTGGGGCAAAAAAAAGCCGCGTATTAAAGCTCGATATCGTTCGCCGTTGACGGTAACGTTTCTCCCACGGTCTTCTTTGAAAAAAAATTGACCGATGATGCCCATAAACCACACCAAAATGTAATTTTTTTGGTAATTCTTGTATAGCATGTGGCTGTCCATCACACCAGATGCTTATTTACGTATCCTTTGAGCGAGAAATGAACCTTATCGCTGAACACGATTTTTTCAATAAAACAGCGGATTTTCACAGAGCACGAATTTTTATAATAAATTTCAATAATTTGCAATCGCTGCTTTTGCGTTTGTAGGCCTTTTCATGATTAAATGGCAGAGTATACTGAAAACTTTTCACTTTGACAGATAACGTTTGGACGCCATTACTAACCAGTGCTGCCAACCTGAAAAACGTAACTCTTCAACAATCACCCTTTATTTAAGTACAAATAATTATTCACACACCACAAATCGAACAGATTTAGATAACACTGCAAATTGTAACGATTGTCATAGTTGGCAACAATCTTAAAAATAATGACGTCGTCAGCATACATTAAACAACTCGAATGTTTTAAGATAGACACTAAATCGTTTAAAAATAAACTAAATAAAATCGTACCCAAATGACTGTCTTGTGGAACTCCAGAATTGACAGTGAAATAATTCGATGAACAACCAATGAATATAATCTGTTTAATAAATATGACTCAAGTCAATATAAGAAACTTCACCTAAACCCAATTTAAACTTCAAAAGTAAGACGCGATGGGAAAGCTTATCAAACGGTTTGTTAAAGTCGGTGAGAACACAATTTGTTTTTTTTTTTTAGCGTGAATGAGTCAACACATGATTGTGTAAGTAAGTTCAAGCAATAGGGTGGTTGTAGAACGACCATCATCTTTTTAAACTTTCTTAAAAAGATTATTTCACTTTTAAAAAGACATCTTCTAAGCCTCAGGAAATTTACATGTAGACAGAGAGTGGCTAAATAAAATAGAAATCGGAAAAGGATAAGTTAACAACACATTTTTTTTAAACACAATTGGTGGTATGAAATCTGGTCCTGATACATGATTGTCGTCAAGGTTAGATATAGTTTCGATGCTAACATCAAAATTTATATTAGCCAAGTGAGTAAAATAATTCAAATGATCAAAGAGTTTGTCATTTTCGTAAAGGTTATCACAGTGTGGAGTTTCACAGTTCCAAGCTATTACTATTGGGTTGTGACTAGAAATGCTTTAAGTATAGAAAAGTTATTTATAAAATTTCATTCCACAAAAATATATATTATGTAAATTTCGACATCGTCCAAGGCCAAAAGAATGATATATTCCTTCCTGCATTACCAAATTCAATTCAGAGTACAAAACAATTGTGTAGGCAATTCTAAACAATGGAATGCTTTAAATCAACGTCTAAACGTCACCACCGTAACCTTTTCATACTCATATGCTTGGCATTCAAGAAAATACACCATTATGACGCCCCACTGTGACTTCTAAATAAATGCACCGCCAACAACCGAAATGTTGCAACCTAATTGTGTTGTAAACTGTTTTCCCATGAACATCGAATCTCCTCTGTCCATATATCAAAAGCGCGGTATAAATTACATCTTACATTGACGCAATTACAAGCTTGAGTACCTCCGAATCGTCGTCGTCGTCGTTGTCTCACGCGCATTGAACCCGGAATATGGCTCTAAATACCGAGCGAGGGATTCGCCATGGAAGTAGCTGCTATAACTGCCCAGTCAAAAACATAATCCCAGCGCACACAAAACTGCATCATAATTCATTTCTATAATTGTCCGTCCTCCCACCATCTTGCCATTCACATTGGGAATAGAAATCGAAATCGAATCGAATAACCATTTTAATTGAGTCTAACGAATTTTACATAATAAACATACACTCTTCCACCGCTACTGACTCCATTTAACTTCGAGACTCTTAATCGTGAACTTAGAGGCAGCAATTTAGCCAAAGCTAATCATGGATCTTGGCACATCGAAATAATGAAGAGAGAACAACTTTTAATTTTGTGTATTGATCACTCGCGAACAACAAATCGGCAACAAATAAAACGAGATGCAATAAAAATCAACTGCATCGATGTCACTCTGTTCGCTCCGACCATGGCGCAAACACCGAATTTCAATTGTGCAATTCTGCCGCCAAGTCGAGCGAGCCAAGCTGGAATCAAAAGCGGTGGCGGTTGAAGAGCCCCTGCTGTTGCCACTGTTGAATGACTCTATTCCGCGAATGGCTGGCCATAGATAGACAGGAGATGAAGTGGGCACGGCAGCGCGGTTTTGAATCCGAGTCAATTCACGATTAAATGATTGCCTCCATTCAATCGGCGATGCATAAACAATGTCATCGTCATCGTTGTCGTTGTCGTTGTCGTTGTTGTTGTCGTTGTCGTCGTCATCGCCAGCCGCGCGTAGTTAGTCGTCTCTCCTCAATCTGTCTATCGGTTTTCTGCGGTTGTGCGGCTGTACATCGATCGATGGATGTGCCTCTAAGTGGAGCTGTTTTGCAAATAATTCAATCTATGATGCCATAGATACGTGGATACGTATATAAATGTGTTATTTCCAGCCATAAACTTAGCATCTTACCTGTCCGATGGTAACTACAAACGAGATTATCTGCTGGATACACCCGCAAAATGAATATTCCATAATTATTATGGCGGTGGTGTCAGCGCGACGTGATTGCATTCAGCAGGAGATATCGATCACAACATATCCACGTTCGACAATGGTCCGCCCTCTTCACATTCTGTCAGTTGGATTGGCATTTTGCGCGATCTGCAAACTGTAAACACCTTTCAAATGCACTCTCCCAAAAAAAAAAAAAAATACCTTAAATATTATACCACCAAGAGGTGGTGGTTCCTTTTAAGGAAGGTGCCAGCCAGGTGATCTCTGGTCTGTCATGTGTGTGCGCGCAGAATGCACGCCAGTCCGTCAATTCATCACTTTCTATGCATATTATGTACAGCACAGAGGAAGAGGGAAAGAGCCTTGTGAAGGCTTCACCACACGTAAAAAAGGAAGAAATATTTGCAATTGCTTCTCACAGTGAAAGATTCCATTTTTTTCTTTCTTTCTTCTTCTTTATTTTCTGATGCTGATTTTGGTTTAGTGTTGGTTTTGATTTTGATCCTCCGGCACACAATTGCAGTGCATAACTAACGATGCGGCTGCAGCATCAGGCTGAGTAGCACAGCGCAGTGGCTGCAGAGCGTCAGCACATATTATAAATTATAATCTGAATCGGTTTTGGAATCTTGATTTAAAATTTTATGTTTGTCGGTTGGACTTTCCCTTTTCTGTGTTATTTTTTCGATTTGGTTGTTGTATATCTTTTTTTTATCCTCGATAATCGATATGATAATGCTCGTAAATAAATACTGTGAGAACGCATTCAGATGACCCGGATGAAGAGATTGCAAGCAGGCATTTGTATGGGTGCATGGAATTCTTTATGTGCGGCCGACGGAAGTATTTTCTTTTAATTTTATTTCATTTTTAGGCAGTAATCCGATCTTGAATCAAATTCAAAAGCTAAGTCATAAATTTTAATCAAAATCTAACTTTGGGTGGTGGCCAAATATTGTGTGACAATCTTTTAACCGCGGCTTTGTCCATTCCGAGTACACTTTATGTTTGATTGGAATATTCTGAAATTTCTAAATTTTAGGTTTTTAAAATGGAAGTCATCAATTGTGAAATAAATTCAAGTGATTTATTTGTTGTGACAGAATGTTTCAATTTGACATATGTCATAAATTTCAGCTAAAAAATTGACATTTACACCCAGATTCGGGCCATTTTGAACGGTCAAACTTCACAAGTTCTTATCATGTTAAATGGCTAAAACACGCCCAAAAAGTTCACGCCCGACTTGAATGTCCTTAGCAAACACGACGGTTCTATCTTAAATATTTAAAAAGAGCTTGACCGCTGGACGATTTTATGTTCGGCGATATTACGAACTGGAAAGCGAATTGCCTCTATTTATATGTTCATCATTGTTTTTAATAATATTATTATTCAATATAGTAGTCTACGCCATTTTCTAAAGCTTTAGGCTACGGTTACAGTGGATGTGTATTCTGACGAAAAACTATTCTGACTTACACGTCAGAACAAACAAAACTTTATAGAACTGGTAAGAGCGCTCGCATTTTGTTCTTCAGAACCCGCACGCGTTCGTCAACAGATTGGTCGTTCAAATCAATTTGAATTTTTGCGAATCGTTTGTCAGAATTGAATGCATGCACTGCACTGACAGAGAAACAAGTTTTTATTCGAATATAAAATAAAAATAAATATTAGGCGTAAACGGCCTATATACGACCCAAAGCTTAGGTTGTTCATAAATAGTGTGTGCGAACATATATTTTTCACTCGAATAAAGCGACCTATAGTTTAATGCCGATACACGAAGATGGAGAAAGCTTGAGCAAGTTTGAGAAGTTGATCAATTTTAAGTTTCCAGTGTAACTGGTATCAAGAAAAGTAAAAATTGGTCAAATCTTTGAATGTGTTAATTCGCACCGTGCTGTGTTTTCAAGAAGTTTGTTTTATTTTTTTTAAAAGTTCATAAAAAAAAACCCAAGTTATTTAAAAACACAATCAACAAAAATTAGGTTCTTTAGTACACGCATTCACTGTAACCACCCCTTTCAGATGATCATTTCTTACAAATTCGATATTAGTATCCATAGTTTTTATGGGACATTTATTGGGACTGGATGAAATGGGTTCTTTATAACCGAAAGTACGCTTTAACCGGGTTTTTCTTTGTTTGAGCGTTTGTATCTTCCTTAACATGTCATTTCTTTCATAAATTTTATATAATACATAAAGGGTTCAAGTAGATTTTAGACGATACTCCCCTGAGCATTTTGAGCTATCACTCAAATTTGTATTCCATTGACAAAATAAGCTACATCAATTCGAAAATAGAGTTCCTATCCAAACAGTTTTTTGTAGGTAGTGTTTGGTTCTTTGTTTTGAGGTGGTGAAGGGAGGGCATGGTTTTTCGAACAGAACCATCATTATAAATTATCTTGTGCAAAAATATTTCATAGGTTGGGTGATTGACGAATTAAGGAATTGTGTTGATAAACTTTAGAGAAAAATGAAATCCTTTGGACTCAAATGGTCTTTTTTTTGTTTTTGAATTATTGGGATGTGAGGAGTCATAACTTTTTCTCCTTTTATGGCTCTTATTACATTTCTTCCTAGCTTTGTAATGAGCAGTCTTTTACTATTGATCCTAGAATAAAATTGTTGGGCTTTAAAAAGTAATCCTCATCTATAACAAACTAGCTTACTCAGCGAGGTTCGTTCCGCCCACATTCGTTACCTCCGAGCATGTACATTCAGCTCTGCTTTAAGTACTATTATATGCAATGCAAATAACTGTAAGTATGAAGTAAAATAATGTCAATGTTTTCAAGCAAAATACAATGATTTACGTGTCGGCCAACCTTCGACTTTTTGCCTGAAGTGATTTATGGTACACAACATTTTTCGTTCTATTCTATGCACGCACAAAGTAATAGGTTTGCTGACACGTGAGCACGGTATGTGGCGTTTTGACCATGTGAGAAACAAGATTGAAGCCACAAACATCCAGAGATTGTCCTTGCGACTTATTTATTGTCATAGCGAGAGGGAGACGCACGGAAAATTGTAGACGTGTTAATACGAATGGCAAATCGTTTGGAATAAGCTAAATACGCAGAATGATAACATCTTCGTCTTTGAATTTTCCGAAAATCGTTTGTGCACTCAGCCAATCATCGTCTAAATAATTTTGAGCGATATTCGGTAAAAGAAAGTGGCAAAAAATTCAAAAATTTCTTCACTTATCGCCATAAAGCCGACGTCTTCAGATATTCAGTTCAATTCATCTGTCAAGAGTTGATCTTGGATGGAAAAACAGCGTTTGACGAATATAAACCTTTTTTATATCTATACATTTTCATCAGCATCCTAACAGCCGATCGGGCATAATTGAAAGACAAATATCCATCCAAGCAAACATACTTTCACATTTGTATAATATAAGTTCAATTACTTTATAAAGGGGCTCCTGACCAGTACAGAGTCCCTGTCTGATAAAAGGTAGTCTTCCATCATCTGCGAACCCGATCACGCCACTTCTAATTCCGCAGAACAAGCGCTATAGCTTTTTGGAGCACTTCTGTTCCCTCGATATGGCCAAAAATCTAATCGTGGTACAGCGGTTGTATCCATTCGCCATGCTCGCACATGGGACCAATTAGAGCCAAATATTACCTCTCCTTACGGTAAGCGTCCAGCATTTGGCACCAGGCAGCAGAACTTACAGCATAGAGGTTCTGTAGAGCTTACGTTCTTTCAGTCAGGAGTTTTAAACCAATTGTTTTGCCAAATCCAAGTAGCAATAGTTTCATAGAGTTATTCTTCCTGCACCTGTCTTAAATAGTAATAAAAGTCTCTATTTCGGCATACTGGGAGCGACCGATGATGTTAATATCGTCCTTATATCCCCCAGTAGCTGGAAGTTCAGTCCATTGTAGATAGTGCCATTTGAATTGACACTTACCCTGCTAACAAACAAATATACAAGAAAAGCAATGAGAAATCATTCCCTGCCGACTTGCAGTGCAAGATGAGCTGTATCAGTGGAGATGAGAGAATCAGTTTTGTCAGGATTCCGAATTCGGCCATGTCGATGGCGTTGTAGAGCTTCTTGTAATAATGCTGTCATATGCAAGATAAAAGTCGATAAATAGTTGTATATCTCGACCTGAAAGCTGTTAGTCTTTTTCAAGATTCGCCTTATGTTCCGCGATTCTCTTGGGCCGGAAACCACACTTTTACGCATTGCAAAATGGCTTGAGTCTTTCCCTCATTAATGCGATATTAAGCAGCTTCTTTAAAAACGATGATGGCCAGAACGTTACAGTCAATGGGGACCGCTATAATGCCTTATTACCGACTTTTTCGTTCAAACAATTAAACAACCATGATGTGCAGGAGCTGTGATTTCAACAAGACGGCGCAACATGTCACACAACTCGTGTCACAATGAAACGTTTGGTAACCGCATAGCTTCACATTACGGATCCGATAATTGGCCTCCAATCATCTCATGCCGCTAACGCCGCTTGACTATTTTCTGTGAAGTCGCTAGTCTTCGACAATAAGTCCGAAACGATTGACCTCTTGGAGGACAGCATTCTATGCGTTATTGCCGTATATCGGCCACAAATGTTGGAAAAAATCATCGAAAATTGGAACTCCAGATTGAACTACGTCCGAGCAAGCCGTGGCGTTCATATGCCAGAAGATTATCTTCCAAATAAAGTAAATTTCAAGTCAATTTAAAAAAAATCATCTTTGTTTTATTCCATTTCAAGTTCTATACCTCTAAATTGTCCAGTTATCAGCTATTAGTTGTTCTTCAAAAATTTCGTAGATAATGCTGTCAATTCTCCCATACAAAGTAGTTCATTACACCCACACTAAATTAAAAGAGTTGTTTTACAAAGAACCAAGATTCTCAACTCATTGCAACGGTAACCTTAGACATTTAAGTATGATATGAAGCAGTCATATTCATGCTGCGATTAAACTCAATTACCTATATATTTGTTTCCAAAAAGTAGCTGCTACTTTAGGAGCCTAGTCAAGTTCATTGATTAGATAAAATTCCTTACTTTCTTCTACTAACTAAACTATATTCAATTATACATAACAATTAAGTTAATTACATTCAATTGAGTTAATTAACGACCAGCAATGTCACCTCGATATGGTATCTTCCTCAAAGTGGAACACACCTCTCTCTCGAAAAACATTACAGTCCATTTAATTTGAACTTAAAAAAAAAGCAAGTTGCGCTGCTGGTGGAAAAGTCCATCAGTCCATTTAAAAAATTAATAATGTCGTTTAAATCGTCTACAAATTTTAGTTTCGCAAAAGTGGCTCAATAATTTAATTAAATCTGCCACTGGCCGTTTGCACTTATCGTCGCGACAAATGTGACAAATGCAATATTAATTATTGCCATCAAAATAGAGGAAACTCGATTCGATTTTCTTTTCAGTTTTCAGTCGAATGCAAACCAGCAGTAAACAAATGCTTCTGCAGGCAGGTAAATGTCTCGTGTCCCAGATGTGTTCTTGTTTCGCATGTCATGTCGCAGCACTTTGCAAAAGTTCTTAAGCTGATTGGTGGTTGCTCGTAAGATAATCTATTGATCGCATGCGAATGGAATGGAATACATACTCGCAAGGTCTAATGGAAATGTCGTGAACTAATTAGGCACACACAGTCCAAAGTGAATTGTGGAAGGTGAACATTTATAGAAGAATTTGTTGCTACGCATCATGATAGTTAATTTTTCTCGCAACAAAGGAATCAAAAAAAAAAATCAACAAATCAGAGCGAAGGAGCTCAAGTGTCAAAAAGTGATTTTCACCTAAGAAAACAAAAAAATTCATAACAAAATTGATTTTTATATTGAAAACCGCATCGGTAATTTCTCACCTCGGTGGATAAATAAACGAAATTTTTGATTTTTCCTTTATTCATCTCATCATCTTAGTGCTCACTTCACGTATTCATTAATGAATGAATGGAATGAATCAATAGTAGCGCATCGTAAGGGCCCAATCTTCTGGTGATTATCAGAATGCACTTCAATACGAAACACGCAAACATCGTACATCCGATGAGATACACAACACCAGTATATTATATATTTTAGGTGGATATTTGATTCATAAAGAAATATAATAACCGCAATTGGCGCGCAGAAGCGCATATGCCTGTCGGTTTAGGCCAATGCTGTTTAATTGTGTGCAACACGCGGACAGTGAAGCTGGAGTATGTTTATATTGCAACTTTGTAACAAAACGAGAGTATCAACATATACATAGTGACATTAATCCGTTTTATTGAACACACGCACAGTGGAACATGCGAATAAAAGTTGTGACCAAAATCGAGAAATTTAATTGAAAGGTTCTTTGTTTTAACTTTAGAACACGGTAGTTGCTCTGGAAAACGTTTTTCTTCCATCTCCGATTGGTTGCGCGATGTGCTGCTCGATTTCTTGACTTTATCCAGATTTTTTGATTTTCTCGCACTTATATCATATTGGTGGTTGGGGAATGTAGAACAGAGTATTCAAAGAAGGATATCAACGTTGCGATGCGCAAAGATGTACACTTCGGATGTACGTTTATTTTACATCCCCGAAGTGGCCAACAGGAACTTAAAGCTTAAAAGCGCGAGTGTTGAACAAATAAAAATAGCAACATCATAATGCTCTGTCTTAGACGACTGAATGACTCTCAGCATTGAGGAGCACCTTCGAAAGAAGATGTATGGCGTATAAATTCACATCGACGTCGTCAACGGTCATGATGGCTGATATCTTACGTGAGTTACTTCGAAATATTTACCGCCTGTTCAGAGTACGATGTCAAAGTCTTACTCGCTAACATCAAAACTAAAACCAGAAACAATTTTTGACGTATAAGTGGGTATGCACAGCCTCAACGACACGATAACTGACAACGGCTTCCGGTGATAAGCAGCACTATGTTCTTCTTACTACAAATCTACAAAGCAAACTCTTACTATCCAGATAGAAGAAATATTATCGATCAAGTGCTAATCGATGCAAGGTAAGCTTGACTCTGACCTTTGACGTTTATTGTAGACCTTGTAGCGGCTAAACTAAGAGCTCAACTATCTTTGCTGCGAATCGTATAGAAAAAAAAGTAGGCAGATTCTGCAGTGAAACCAGTATCAACAGCAACATAGTCAAGGAGTTAGCAGAAACCAGTGGTTACCAACCGAGATTAGTGCGTCCACTCGAAAGTAATGACAGAACGTGCATTCTTAAAAGCGCATCAGCCGAAAACAAGGACAAACTAGCAGTGAAAAAAGATTATTCAGCCACGAAAAACTAGTTAAAGAAAATCCAGAGTAGTCAGAAAAATAAAAAAACAAAACCGCGATAAAGTCAAAATCCGATACTTTTTTTTTAAAAAAAACCAAGTATCTGGCTGGCTTCGATCCCGGAACGCAGGCAGGAAACCTTGTCAAGTAGCATTTCCAGCAGCTGCTGAATGGGCATCGGGTCGTGGGACTGAGTGGTTGAGAAAAGAAATTCCACAAGGGAGGACTTATTGTCTGCCAGTGAAAAAGCTCCATATGCGCCATGTATAAGTAAGGCGATTCTTTGGCTTGCAGAGTTTTAGAAGCAAATCCCTGTTTAATGTAGTATATAAGTCTGAGATAACCAAGCTGTTTTGCAAACACATATTAGTGTGGCATCTGAATCAACTTGATACCTAATTTTGACGCGCAAGACAAATCTTGAAAAATACCAACGAATTTCAAGTCGAGTCTTGGCATATTTTCATCGTCTTCAAAAGCCACATATGATGGAATTCATCGGCAGGTGCTCTACTACTTGGCTCTCACATCTAAAGCTGTGTCGCGTGACGCTAGGGAGAACGAGCTTCTGAATTATATGCATTCAACAGCAAGCTTTCGACTAAGCCTATAATTTGGAATGATATACTGTCTAGAGAAACCCACTGCCAGTAGGTGGATCTATTTATATCTCACGTCACTATGATCAAGTGCACGCCAACTCCGCGAGGTCGTCCTTTATGTCTTTGGATAGTCTAAGATTTAGGGGGACGTTCCGGTTTCAAACGCTCAATACTTATTTTTAACTTTTTCGTATACATTAGTATACTAAAGAAAAATGTATTGTAATTACGCGGAAATTTGGAACTCCAACTGAGTATATGATTAAGACTATAGAGAAGTCCAAATGAGTGAGTCCACCAGTGCAGTCAGCCTGTCTGGCTGGTTCGACGAATTTTATTCAAAATCGTATATAAAGTTCTTGATGTAACATCTCGCCTTTTTTGTATTTTGGATACTTGGGATAGGGCCAAGAATACTATTTACTCAGTTTTTTCGGAAAAAATCAAATCTCAAAAAATATTTTACTATTTTTTTTATACTGTCAAGTTGAACAAATCTGCATACTTCGATTATTGAAATTACTTTTATTCATATAACGATTTATTTTTTTGTTTTCTGAAAAATGGTTCTTACGATTTTTGATCAACGACGAGAAGTTTTTGAGAAAATCGAATTTTTTAAAAACTTAAAAATTGATTAAAATAAAATTGTTTTTTGATCAAATTTAACCATTCTGTTTGAGGTGATTCAAAACGAAATCTCATGGAACGAGAAAGTTTCGTATGACGCACTTTATTTTTAAACAGTTTCCAATACGTGTCTTTCTGGTTCCCAAATTTTATCGCAATGTCAGATCGCCCAGAATTAAAAAAAATGTCAAATCACCGAAAAAAAATTGGGCGTTTTGTAATAATTCATTTACAGCCCTGACCATCTTGACAACAGATCTGGGCGATTGTTTCTCTCAACTTTTGAGTAAATGCTCATAATTTTTTTAGGCGATTGTTCATTATGAATAACTACCCAATATTCTTGAGCGAATATTCACCTTTTGGTTTTGGGCGATTGTTCGCACCTGCCTTAAAATATAAATTTTTGGGTTTTTTTTCTGACATAGATACATAACGTCAAACATCCACTTCTTAAAGGTGCTTTTAATCCAAATATAGAAATGGATTCAATTTGTTATAAAACAAAACTTTTCAGGTTATTCAAAATTAAAATTTCCACACCTATTTGCTTTTATTTTTTTGTTAATATTTATTAAATATCAAGTAAAACCATTATTATTTTTTAATTTCAGGTAACTGGCCAGAGGTCTTTTAACGGCGGATGGTACATAAAGTAAGAATGTTCTCTTAAAATAAAAGAAGCTCGAAATATAAATAGGCCACTTTATGCGTTCACCAGCTTAAAAGAGGTTTCATACGTTTACAAGCCTGTAAACTATTAAAATACTGATAAACTATTCAATAACTGCTATAAACGCTGACAGGTAACAATTCTCGCTTTCCAACTGCAACAACAAATTTCAGCCTCAATCAAAGATACTTTGCCCTCATTAAATTTTTTTGAAAGAGCTTTCCCACAAAAAAAATTTAACTTCTCTGCAATAAATGTCAAATGCGCTTTATGTGTGGAAAATTTACATACATACTGCGCAGCAGCGTCAATTATTGCACGATGGAAAATGTCGTTAAACTAGTTAATAAAAATAAAAACAATCTTCCCCTACTAATTTCATTGCATTGAATATCGCTTTGCCTGAGGACATCACGTTTTCCTTAGCTGCGCCATCACCAAATCCGTATGTCAATTCCGATCAGATAAACACACAAATCCACTCATCGGCGGCGATCCATCTGCTGTGTGCGCCAGCCGTACCAATCACAGTTAGAGAGGAAGTTTTTAAAATTTTCCCAAATTTATGCTAAATACTGTAATTGTAAAGTTTTCCGCATCGCTCACATTATCGTTTGGTTAATCGTTTTTACAATGTTGGACGAGGCAAATGGCGATGCGCGATGCCGCTGAACTCTTACCCAGTATCTGTATCTCTCTCTGTAATATGCCCCAGCCAGGCGAGTACTACTTATACTTGTTTATGATGGATCGGTACCGTATTTTAGCCCGACTCTGGTGCAATATTGCATTTTGAAGCCTCATATAGAGTCTCAAGTTAAATGGCCGAAGGGCAAATTGTTGAAAGAGTTTGGCATATCGCAGTCGCAGTCGGAGTTTCCTCGCTGCTGCCGTGTAATTCTTTTAACTGCAATTCGGGTCAATTGGTCATCACGAGTGATTTGGCGAAATCTGATTAATTTTCACAGATACACTGCGTACGATGCGGATGTGGCCAATGCAGTCATGAAAGGGGTACTTTTTTTTTCTTCACAAATTGCGTTCCGGAAAAGTTACCACGAGAGTGAGTTTTTTTTTGGTATTTTATTATTATGATGATCCATGATCGCCCTCAACTGGTCAATTTAAAAAAAAAGGAGAAAATCATTAATCCTTCTCTATCAACAGGTATGGTTTTTTTTTTGTCTGGACAATTTTATCTGTGATCTGACGAAACATGAAAGTGAATGTTTCATAAGAAGCAGACTTATCGAACACCTACGTGAAGCATAATGCCAAACGACACGACATGGGCATCTTCCAGTTTTTGATTGATACGGTTTGACTTTTATGAGAGTTTTGTGTGTGTTTTTTTTTTGCCGGACAGTACAAGTTTGCGAGCGGCTTATGATAGCTATTAAACTAATACTCGTAAAAGTTAATTTTTTCAAATTGTATAGGTTAAATTTCATTTTACGATTTTTACAATTCGTTAAATATTGAATGGGACGGTTTTTACGACAAAGGAAGCTAATGACAGATCGTAGATCATCTGTTCCTGGGTGGCCAAGAGATAGCTCACATAATTACCCATCAATAGGTAGTTAATGGGGAATTACTTCCTCTATTATGAAAACTTCTGCAGAGTATAAGAGCATCTACCTGTTGAATGTGATTTAGATACAAAAAATTACAAAGGAAATGACTTCAATTACATTTAGCAAAATTTAAACGTTTTTATAGGTCAGTTGGATGATTTCCTAGAACTGCCGCCCATAGGTATCTATCTGTACTAAAAGTTGGGGCCAAATGTCAGCTTGTTTCATACACGTAATTTGATAGACAAATGGTGGAGTATAATTATCACGGACCATAGGTCAAAAAAACTTTTGGAAGTATGTATTGGGAGATTGAGAGACGTGCTGTCGCAAATATTTTGCCAATCTATACCTATCGTGGCTTACAGTTTACTATTGGATTAAATTGACAAAATTTAAAAGCTTTGTGAGTTTGTCAAATTTTGTCTTATAGCCGAATTTTTTTGTTTGTGGAATTCAGTCCATAATTCCGCTCAAAAGTTGAACTATAAAATTTTGTTTAATTTTTTAACAATAAAGATGATTGATCCCAGATTTTTTTTGGTTAAAAGTTAACCCCGTAAATAAATTCAATCTTTTGCAAAATTAGTATAAAAGCAATAGGTTTCAATAAAAAAAGGAAAAACACATGTAATACAATGTAATACAAAGATTTTAACAATAAATTCACTCTCAGTCACATGCGGTGCTAGGTATATCCGCATTGAAGGAGTTTTTGATCGAATTTGGTTGATTTTATACAGCAACATAATATATTGATAGATTGTGACACATGTTAAAGGGTGTTTTTTTTAAGCCAGTACTAACTTTAATTTTGAACAAAACACATGCAAATTTATTAAATAGCCATTTGTTTGTGCTGAATCGAGAGAATATGTTCGCAGTTAGGCATATACCATCCAAGGGCTACCGTTTCAAATATTTGTTCGATTCCTTTGCGCAGTAGATAATGGGCAATATTCTTTATGAATGAAAGAGTTTATTTTTAATTGACTTTTTAAAAGGCATCGCAAGGCCCTAAGAGGTTATTTAAAAATTCTCCATCCTTCCACCAAAATGCCCGCTTTGATTTGACAAGAATCGGTTGTGTGTAATTCGCATTCTTAATTTCATTTTGTGCTTTGGTTCGAGATGTAAAATTTGCTTTTGGGGAGTAGGCAGTATTGGATGATAATATCGCAGTATAATACTGCTATTGCAGTACTTCCGGCAGCGCTGATTCCCACCACTGGATCTCTTAAATGCCATCCGTAAGACAGCAGTTTTGACAATATAAACCAGCGAATCAAATGCCATTTGTTTTAGGGCCCTTTTACCGAATATTTGACGCAAACGATAGTCATCATATTTCATTTGTTTCATGTAGTCCCTCAAACTGCATACAATTTTACATAATGGGGATGGACTAAGCCGTTGTGAACGTAGTCGAATTGAATTATTTGAATTTTCTCTAACACTTTCCTGAACGGGTGCAATATTATCTTTAGAACACATTCGTATGCGCCTTGGTGCCACTGAATCTTGCACAGACAATGTTGTGTCATTATTTCGGGTGTGAGATGATTATCTCTAAGTTTGGCGAATAGAACAAACATGTCAGAACCAAAATTCGACCGTTTTTGAAGCTTGTATGTCAACCCAATTAAATTACAAAGACTAACTGAATAAAAATGCCACCTACAGTTTGCAATATTCTCATGTTAGTACCGAGTTAAGTTAAAAAAAACACCCTTTATACGAAAGATGATAGATGGCGTGGATCGTATGTTACAACATTTCTGCTACAACAGCATTTTGTAAATTAATAAATGTTTTCTTTGAAAAAAGTCATCAGTAGGTGTAATGGCTACATTTTTTGTTTGTGATCAAACACAAGCCACGAAATGCACAATATCACTCTAAGACATTTGGTTCTCATCGCACGCTATGATAGAGATCTTAGGATTTATTCCACGAACTGTATTCGTTTCTCTTTCAATCCAATGAAGGAACTAATGGGAAGCGTAAAGAAATCAACCAAACACTTCCAACTTCCGTTTACTGGGACCAGTTGAATATCCGTGCTGTGCTACAAAATAATTTTTTTATTGCAACAGCGGAAAATTACTTTCATGTTGTTTAAAATTTGCAATTTGTATCTTTCTTCGAATATGTGTCAATTGTCCCATGTAATAAATAACTTCCTGTCCACTCCAATCAGCTTTAATGGGGAAGAGGCCCTTCAAACCCCTCATCGACAAAATTTGCTTTATTATTCATTCGTAAATCCCCTGAAGGGGGTTACCCCAAACAAAAAAACAAAATCAAAATATACTGAAAAACATATTCAATTGATTTGTATTTCCCATCACCATTTAACATTTCTTATTATTAATTTTAGAGGTTTCAATCATCAATGTCATCTTTCCTAAATAATTCTTTTAAAAATCTATAGGTACGGGAACGCACTGAAATGAATTGTTCACATGTTGCTCAGCTTTATATGTAATATTTTATGACAGAAGTTTCAAGATTAAAATTCCTAGTTTCATATAGGATATGAGATACTTAAAGTTGTATTTGTTTGATTAAAAACATCGATTGATTTTATATCAATAGCAGAAACTGCTTTTATGGCTACTTGACTGTCAATAAAAATGGTTATATCATTTCGTGGCATTGCCAACAATGATACCTTCCGGGCCGCTTCTGCGATCGCCAAAACCTCTGCTTGGAAGACACTGCTGTTTCTAAGAAGCTTGATTGATCAGTGTAGCTTTAGTTCTTCCGAGGATATTTCGGCCCCGGTTCCACAGTCCAGCTTAGATCCATCAGGAGAATGGTCTGTTTAAGTCCCGTTGGGGAGACATATTATCAGAATTGACAATGTTTCCAACGTATTTGCTTAAAATCTTTGCATGACCAAAATTACCAGGATTCCAAGTGTAAGTTTGACTAGTCCTTAAAGCACTTTTGGTTGCAGATTCATCCATGTATAGGTCCAGAGGTGTTAAATACAGATTTCCATCCACTTCAGTAGTTGGTGTAGTTCTCAACGCACTTGTTGTCCATATACATGCTAGTCTTTGTATTTTTGTCGTTGACTTAAGATAGACTATGCTCCCATATATGAGTATAACATTCACAGGATTATTTTTTGGTCCCCACCCCCTGCCAAAGATGTGGATACATGCGTTCAGATGCTTTCTTCACTCTTTCATTGACATTTAGCTTCCAATTAAGTTTACTATCAATGATCATTCCCAGATATCTCGAACTCTCAGCCACTCGTAAAGGAGTTACCTCAAGGGTTGGTGGCTTGAATGGTGGTATGATCCTTTTATTCGTATACAGGACAAGCTCAGTTTATTTTAGGAATTTACCCCCAAGCCGCACTGCTTTGCTCATATATTAAGCGATTTTAAAGAGTTCTCCAACAGGTCGAAATGCTTACACCAATTTATTGGTTTATCTAAGTCTTAATTTTTATGCAGTCTTGCAGCATACCTTATATATTATATTAGCGTTGGTGCTTGTTTTAACAGTCTAACCTTGAAGGATTAGTTATGTTTTGCTATGTCCTTCCGATAATTTTACGAGCTAAGTTGACAGTGTTACTTGCTATGCAACGCAAACACTAAATCTTCACGTCATCGTTCGGACAGTGTGGGTCTTGCAAGCTCAGCTATCGCCCTACAAGGATATAGCCAGACGAAAGTGTTCGCGCACACAGTCAGTTATTTCACTACCATAAATTTATTCGTCAAACAACGTACGTCACCACTTCTCGCGTTAAAAAATATGAAATGAAATGTTTGCTTAGTTGGAAAATAAAACTACTCCACTCAAGTTCATCATGCAATGCATCAGAAAGCTAAGTTTTTATTGACTTTTCCTTCCCCTTGGCCAAAAGTACATATTTCCCAAACGAAAGGACCTTACACCGCGAACATTATTCGTGCATACAACTGTTTACGTGTATTTGTTCATTTACAGTCAATAACTGACACTGACAGCAGTAACATTGAGCCGTCTGGTGCCTGTTACAAATGGAACTCTTGTTACTGTGCAAAATTTCTTTGTTCCCACAAAACTCACTTTCGTGTGGCGCGCTCACAACATAACACCATAGAGAAGAAGAAAATAAAAACAAAACATTCGAATATTCAGAAAGTCAACCTAGACGAAATTCGTTCCCACAAAATTTATGTTCACTCCTCCTCCCCTCAGGAGTAATATCTCACATGTTATATGAGTTTCGATGTGCAGCGAATCCTCCCCCAAGTGGCAATCCGATATCGTGTGTGCGCAAAACTGCAGCAAGTGCACACTTTTTATGTTATTATGTTTTTCGTCTTCAAATCACCGGCACAATGAGATCACGGTGCTGGGCAGATGGAAATAGCATGCATTGCACGCCCGGTGGATTTACAACAATCATACTAAAATTTCACTTGAGTGACATGTTTAGATATTAAATTCTTTGATCGTCATGTGTAAAGATTCTCGAATAAAAAGAAGAGAAGAGCTCAAAAACCCCACATATATATGGCAGGGGTTAAATTATTGACATGGAAAAGAGTCAGGCGTTGGTAGATATTGTTTTCCAGAATTAATTATTTCATTCGTGCTTTCCTCACGCAGATATAGATTACATTTACTGTGATACATTTATTGTCTGATCTAATAAACCACAAGCGGATTAACATTCCTCTTGTCACTTGGGTTCGCGAAATAGATATTTATTATTCTATGCGACAATAAGTGTGGACAGAGGAAACGGAAATGCTCATTGCTTTTGCAATTTTGCCAGACTGTGGTAGGATTTCACACTTGTTTATCGCCGCACACTCGGGTATCTGGGGTTGAAGACGTGCCTTGGCTCCTGTTTACCTCTTTGTGTGAAAGTTCACGTTCCGTTTGGCATTTTGAACGATTTGGAAAGCAGGCGAATGAAGACTAGAAATGTGTTTTTAAAAAATGGAAACTTAAAGTGACTTTGTAGACTTAGTATTTTAGTCTTTTTCTAATATTTTAAAAAGATTTTACGAAAAAAATTGTGGTTTGCAGAGACATTGTAGGGTCTCTTCTATTCTGATGTCCTTTAAGGCAGGCACTTTGGTCTCTTCTTCTAGTGAAAATATCCTAAGCAGATCATAGGGTCTAATCGTTCTAAAGTAGTGACTGCAATGAAACCCAGGTTGACTACCATATAGTGGCCAGTTTCCGTAAGCCCAGAAATATACAGAAAAAAAAACAATAAAAAGACTATCAACATGCAAAGTTATCTTGGTAAAAACATCAAAGAAGTTAAGGACAAAAAGCCCAAGATACGCGCTAAATCACAGCTTGAAGACTAAAAAAAATTATGGTCAATAGAGAAAGCAAAGGTACTGATATGAAAAAGGAATAGAAAGGATAAAGGATTGTAAGGAGAGCCTGTATCGTGAACTGGAAGAAATATTCATCCACCAAATACTTATCTGTGGCAAAATTTCTCGTGTAACCAACCATCTTCATGAAAACCTCTTAGACTCATTGTGGATTGTGTATAAAGTATGAACAAGTACCGACAGTATTGTGCCGGCTTTACATTCCATATTATAGTCAAAGAAGACCGCTTTCCCAGGTCAATACTCCAAAAGGCATAAGCCATTGGGCCGATTTTGAAAAGAGATGCGCGTGATACGCCCCGTGCTGGTACCGGTAAATAAGTATCAAGATCAGGGATGGTAAATGACATTTATTGAATGTACAGATATATCTTATAATTTTACTGAAATTAAGTCAATTGTTCTGAAATTTATTTTTCGAATAAAAAAATAATTTATATATAATAAAAATATTTCATTCTTTAAAACATAAATAAAAAAAACATTCGAAATCTATACAATTGTAGGGAATTTTCCATCCCTGATAAGGATCATTATGGAAAAACATCGTAATCCCTTAAATGACTTACACGTGATTTTGACTAAGGGGCCAGTTATAGCTATCATTGAAATGCATCATTGGAACAAATCAGTGGAATAGTTGTTTAATTTTTTTGACAAGTCGGTTATAGCAATCATTGGAAAATGTTTGTCAGTGGAAGGCCCCTGGTTTTGAGGTTAGAGTTGATCATTGAAAGCAAAACTGACAGCTGAGAACCATCAAGAGAATCGAACACATCAGTGGAACGATTATGTTTGAAATTGAAGAAATCGATTTCTGTCAGTGAAATAATAAAAACAGATTTAAAGAAAAGTTTAAATTAGAATAAACTAAATTTGTTTGTAGAAAAATTCTGTAAGTGATTAGCTTCATTTTGATACCATTAAAAGCCAATATTGTTTGCTCAGTCGTCTTAAAATCGCAAAGCTAAATTTTCAATGATGCATTTCAATGATAGCTATAACTGGCCCTTAAGACAACGTGGAATTTTCGAAACCGACCTACAGATGCACATGTAGCAAAGAGAAGAATCAAATGCCCTTCTGGAGTCACCGAGTTAGCAATAAAAATTGGTGTGCACCAGGGAAGCGTCTTAGATCGTTTGCTTTTTATTGTAGTAAGCGAAAGATGAAGCCATCATTGATTGTCTGTATTGACCTATACCAGACATTAATTTAAAAGAAATAGTGCTTCTCAAGTGAGAAAAGATTAAATATTTGATTTGAGTGGACGACGACAGCAGTCATCGTTTGAACGTTGGATGGATGAAGTGTCAAAATAGCCTTGCTGTCTCCTGTGACTGAAATGCGTCCTAAGGTAAAAGGAAGGTATTTCGAACAATGTATACCTCGATTGAATTAGAAATTCAAAGATCCAAGAAACCAAGTGCCAAAGTACCCAACTCGAAAAAATTGAAACACGACCACGGACACGGTATTGTCATGTTCAAAGGAGATCAAACCCTGACAATATAGTTATGTTAATCAACGTTTCGAAACAAGTGCAAAAGCGAGTTAGGTCTTTGATTGGCCTTAGTGACAAAGAGATACGATAATTTTTCGAGGTCCTAGCGGCGAACCCAACAGGCGGTTCCGTAGGGATGCAGTGAAGATGGAGGTTTATGATCCCAATAATTCTGATAATTACATCGTCGAAATAAAAGGAATGACAAAGAACAAGCTTGATCTTAAAGTCTGCTACTTAGATTAAAGAAATGTAAATGTGGGTCTGACATGAGACGTGAAACCCCATTTGTTTCTTTTTATTTTGTCGTTATTCAGTTTGTGGAATGTGGAAATGTGGAAGTGAAGATCGACCTTAACCTTCGTTTATATTCTGGTGTCGTCTACGGCTTCGACTTCCACCTTATACAAGGTGGGCCAAATTTAAGCATCCAATTTTGTTTTATTTTGAGTGATGGAAATTTTTATTTCGACTTTTACAATTTTTTCTGTTGAGTGATTAAGATGATATCCGTCAAGAGGCTGCCGTCAGTGTTGATACACATTTCGAATATTCTCCTTAAGGGCTGCGATTGTCTGAGGCTTGTTGGAATAAACCCGCCACTTCAAAAGAAGTCTGGAATGGTTAATCGGATGATCTTGATGCCCTTGCCAAATCGATCGGAGATTACGCGACCAGAAAACATTTCCTTCACAATATTCATTGTTGATCGTGCTGTGTGTGCAGTTGCACCGTCTTGTTGAAACCCCATGGTCACCAAGACCCGTCATGTGTAACAGTAACAGTGATCGCATTGCCCATGTCAGCCTCAACAAAATACGGCCCAATCACGCCGTCACAAAATAGTCCTATTCGTTGTTGAGATTGAGGATGGCCTTACAATAATTTACACGCGACTGGAGGTCAGCAGGAATTGCCTGTTTGTATACTGCAGTTGTCTAGTTCACAAAAAGCAAGGCATTACGACGCCACCTTGTACACGTCTTAACAAGACTTTTGCTAAGTCACACTTTCAATTTGAAAAGGTCAAAGCAAGATAAATATTAGAAAATATATACATATCTGTTATTGTAACAACTTCTTCAAAATGTGTTTTATGATTTGATTTAAATATGGCCTAAGTGGTCTCAAGTTAAAAAAAAAAACTATCCCGATTGCAATAAGTGTACCAAACTCAGTCTTTCATGTAACTATAACTTCACTTCCTGCAATCAATTACGAAAATATTTGTTCAAATACATAAAACAAACAACATCCTGTGATGTGAAAGTAAACGTGCACACGCTTTCCAGACAGATAAATCTGAATCTATGCTCGAGCTCATGGAATGTTTGTAAATTATATACTTTGTACCTAGTAGCTCTGACTTACATCCGGATCGTTCGTAAGTAGTTGAACTAACAAAAATGGAAAAAAAAACCGAAACCGAAACCCCCCAAGAAGATTTATGATTATTTTAATAAATTCAAAAAGACCCCATTTGTGTCCCATTCCTTGTGGCCAACATCAAGAAACACTCAATCTCTCAAAGTGAATGGATTAAGGTGTCATTGCGCGCAGTTTGCCGCACGCGGATCTGTGCTACGCTCGAATCCAAGTCAGCCTAAAATGTAAAAAAAAGAAACAAAGCGAATTGGATTTGCTCTCCAATTTATATCAATGTGTCAACTAGTACACCACAGGCGACAAATCGTGATTACACACAGCGCGCATGGCCCGGCCAGTTGGCCGGTTCAATTGAAAACCACTTCTTGGCCACTTTGAAGCGCATCTGTTTTGCTTGCATTGCAGCAACTCATATTGCAGGTGGCATCTCCTAACCGAGCACCGTTGTTGGGCGCAAGTGTTACTCGGACCGTAGAACAGTGTCAATCTGTTATCAGAGACAAGACAAGACAAGTTTTCCTCGGGCGCGGCGGCATGGCCAACATCCGGAATTTCGAATACAAAATCTGATGGATACTGTGCCAGTAGGATAAGATTGCCCTAAGTGGGCGTCAAATTGCAACATTACCCCAATGACAGGCGAAATGACACAAAGGTTTGCGTTTCACATTTTTCGAAAGTAGGTGGCAGTGGCATACACTTATTGTTCCGCGCTCGCAGCACGAATCTGTGTGGGACTTAGTCGTCGCGCCGTCAAATAAAGCATCAAACGATATGTAAATGCTGCGCGCACACACTTTAAAAGATCTTGGGAAGGAGAAATTGTTGTTTTCCCTACAAAAAAATGAGTGATCCGCGCGCCGTCACCATCACCGCCACGCAGCAGGTTGCTGTAAATCACAAATATTTTCATTTAATTGCAGTTGCGGGCCACGGTCTGTGCGCTTCAATTTCAATTAAAAGATCTCACAAAATCGATTACGATGCCAATGACTTGAATTAATTAATGCAAGCTGATTCGTGTGTTTCTGCCGAGCGGCGGGCGCACTTAGACTGATTGTCGACGAGGCGAAGGAGGAGGCGTACTTTTCTTTCAAAGGATGTCTTCTGTTGCTCGTATCTTTGTGGTCGGGTCGGGCGCATGGTGTTAAAGTAATAATCATGCACCACAGGTGTAATACAAATGCGGGAGGATAAGATCAAACGAGTTGCAGCTAAGTGTAATCCTCCGTTGCCATCATCGTGGTAATAGTGAATTTATGTTGCGTGCGTTAATTTGGGTTTTAAATAAATCCACTTGCATGCGGTGAATTTGGTTTTGTTTTCTTGTTGTCTTATTGACAATGTATTCCTAGAAAGCTGGTTTTGCCAATTGCAGTGCTTTGGAGTGCATACACAAATATAAAAATACAACATGCGAACTCCGCAATTCTGTGGGAATTAGGCGGGCAAGTACTTAAACTTAAAATGGTGCACTGATTTTTATGCGCGCGCTTGGCAAGTCATTTCCTTAATAATTTTATGAGAACTGGGATGGATTAATATTTACGACTTGGATTACCTGGGATGTGCGTGTCTGAAGGTGGAATATTGTTTGCTGCACGGCTGGGATTGGAATAATATTTCTATTGAATTATTACGTACTTTTTCTCACCTCAGGGCAGAGCTGCAGCAGCACCAGCAGCGGCGGAAAAATTAATGATATTGATACGGAAGAATCTGTGAAAACCGTTGGAATAAATGGATTTTGATTTAGACGACTGGCCTGGTTTACCTTCATAAATACATACATACATATAAATTATGTGTTGGGAAATAATCTTTGCGAACTGAATGCGCTTATTTTAAAGGTTGCTAGGTGGTGAAAATGAATTTTCAATAAGTGGAAATGCAGTACTTAATAAGAATTAACTGCAAAGTGAGGTTTTATTGTGCCACCTGCTCTCTTACATTATTCTGAGAATTGTAAGAGTAATACATTGGCCTATTAAATGCGGTTTGAATGCATTCATTGAAGTCATAATCAATCAATTCATTTTGAAGTCAAGATAAGTGAATTTATTTTAGCAATCGGAGTGGTTAATTATAAAATTATCCTATTTGCCGGCGACGTAGGAATACTGATAACAAGAAAATCCCTCGCCACCATTAGTGAGCTAATTAAATGTGCACTCTTCGAATATACCAGCTAAGCTGCTGGAAGACGAGTTTATCAGAGAATGCCGGGCGGATTCTAAACATTCAGATTTGACTTACACAGATTGTTCTCCTGCATATTTCCCATAAGAGAGAAGTGTTCAAGGTAATGAACTCAAGGTAATGAACTCGTTGAATCCATATCTCTCTACATGGATGGCTCAAAAATGCTTGCGGTAAAACTTATTGGCGATCGAGACATCGCGAAATCACTTGGCTCTCTTAGTCATCGTCGTAATGTCTCCTGCTTGTCATTGTTTTATCGGTATTTCTACCACAAGTGTTCAAATGAAATTGCAATACTCGCCATGCTAGGAATGCACATCAGTTTACCCTTAAGCCTGTTTTCGGACGTTCTGGGAAATATAAAGATTCCTTTCTCAACCGTACAATACGAATGTGGAATGCTCTACCCAGCTCTGTTTTTCCTGCACATTATAATTTACAAACATTTAAAACCAACGTGCATCGGTATCTCTTTTTTTTCTAATCCTTCACTTCCCTAATGCCCGCACTGTGTTAAAAAAAATCATTATAAGGGTATCCAAAATCCCTTTAGTGCGCGTACATTCTAAAGAAAAAAAAAAGTTACAGTCAGTAGAAAAAGCAGCGGAATTAGTTCCTATTACGTTAATACAACGCGATCAACATTTCCACTGACAACAGGCTGCAATTAAACACGGGTACGCAGGCAAATCGAAGGCTGTGACCTTAACTCGTCTGGTGCCGGAAAAAGTGAAAGTCTACAAACATCAACCCACCAACCTAACCTTTCCTAAAGTGTGCTTTTCGATGAATAATGAATTATTTTCGGTTGTAATAATTGTTTATGGATAAATTGCAGTCAACATATTGAATGTTCTAGTTAGTTAGTTGGTGAGACTGACCAGTCGATGTACCAAAAATATTACATCAGTCGATTCCATGCCGTTCACACAAATTTGGAATCTCTCAGTTCACATATCGGGGCTAATTTTGCGTGAAGATCTTTGCCTACCCTCTTACTTAACTCAAGAACTGAAGCCTTTGAAATTTTTCCGATTGGTCTTTTCAAAAGTTTTTATCAGCGATGAGCTGATTTTTGGTTTAGGCCCGTTTGCTGATACTGCCCATAACGATTTAAGTTCCCCATAAACACAAAGTTTTACTTACTGAAATTCAAAATTCCTTAAAAATGGTACCAAGTGAAAATTTGTTTGGAGGGAAAAAATAGTAAGGTATAAAGTGCTTGCTTCATTTGCACATAGAAAATGTTGGGAATGTTTACTTATAATTTTTGGTGAACTTTAGTTGACCTACGTTATGGGACAGATTTCCGAACAGTAACAACAAACGGCTTTGTCAAACAAACCCACATTTGGTTCAAGAGACTTTCCATTGCGTCCATAAAAAATACCATGTGGCTTAGATTTCATGAGTCGATAAAATTGATCGCCATATTACGGTCAATGGATTTCGCTATTTTGCCTTGTTGGAAGACTATTTTTGGACCAGAATTGGATAGAGTTAACATCAGTGATATGTGGTTCCAACAAGATGACCAAACAATTTCATATATTTAAGTGGAAGTTAGGTAATCGTGTTATCTCGAGAAATTGAATGTAACGCCGTTAGAATTATGTTTACCGAGTTACATTAAGTCCCTCGCCCCCAAAGCCAACAACGTTAGAAAAGCTTAGGACCATTATCTAACGCGAAATTCACCGTCTTGGCTCGAAATAATTGATCGCTACAAACGTTCTCTCGGTGGTCTCATATACACAAGATCGAATTTCATGGGAAAAATATCGGCCGATATCTCAACTTTTCGGTGTTTTATTTAAATACAAAATTGTTATGTCCTTATTGAAAATCTGTTTTTTTATTACCCTGATTTTTATAAAACAGTTTTTATAATACTTTTGTGCGCTGAGATTGCAATGCTTCTATGATATATGCCTTGAATATTTGTAGGCTTAAGTTCGCTCAAAAAACTGTCTTTCCATTCTCAGTTCTTGAAGATCTGAGAAAAATGGCCCCAAACCAGAAATGAAAATGATGATGTTCTTGCCGCATTTTTCTCATAATGGTGAAAGAATTTTCTTTCTCTCGTTTCAAAATTGCCGATACAACACTGTATGACTTAGACTTCAAGTGACTTGATGTCAGCGGTTCTTTTTTTTTCCAAACCTGTCGTAAGTTTCCTTCATTAATTCTCGATCCGTCGTTGCTTATTTCACCGTGCAGTTCCCCAGTTTTTAAACTGCTCCGACTTTATAAAATTCTATCCTTCGACAACTTGTTTAGAATTGACGTCGTTTCAGTGAATTGTTAACGCTGCAACGTTGTGAATGATTTCAATGCTGAATGTAACAACCAAGCCAAAATCTCATTTAAGACGATTTAAAAATGCCAAATAATAAATTCACCCTAAAATGTGTTTTATATGCAAACAGTTCTTGTTTGGTCAAGGTTTGTTTAAAATAGATTTACATATTTTTATAATTTTTAAATTTAAACAGAAATACTAAGCTATTCATTCTATTATATTACCTACTTTATTTTATTGCTGGAGAGGAAGTCAATGTTATGGTATTTAAATTGATTATCTTTCGGCGACTTAATTTATACAAGAAAAGCATTATATCAATATCTAAAATTGTATGCAATGAATAATGTCATTGACATTAGCTAGGCAAGCTTATTTAATGTATTATACGCGTAGACAGATACAGAACGGAATTAGCTTAATGCATACCCTAACTTTATGACTTATTCATAAAAAGAGTGTATCTAATGGAATTCACTAAGTTGATTTTAAGCTTAACTGCTCATTGTCGTCACCCCCACTTGGTAGTGTTTATTTTTTCGGTCTTCATTGCTGACAATACAAACAAATTAAAGCCTTTTTCAGCTAACAATAATCTGAGTGCTTTAAGTTATCAATCGGACGTGATGGATAAGAATCTCTGCTGCGCAATCCCGAACGTTTGTTTTAAAAGACGATTAAAGGAGAGATATAACATCTAAGTATTTTTAAGCAACACATTATAACCATACAATGCCAGCCCTTTAGAGTGCAAAAGGCTGATCGCCTTTTGTCTGTGCGACTGAAGATCACTGTTGTCGTAAAAGAAATATCAAACAATAACATGAGGATGTACGTGTTAAGTAAAAAAGAGTGGCAGGTCTAAGAACTCCGGGATCAGTAAAGTGGTTACAACACCAGATTTGGAAGGTCTGCCGAATTTTTTTCCAGGTCGAACCGGCGAACCAGTAGGGATGTAGTAAAAGTGATCATAACCTCGTTTAATTAAATACGAGCTGTACAAAAAAGTTCAAAATATATATAAAAAAAGGAAAGGATTTGGATTAATTCATTAAAACAAAATCGTTGCCTAAAGTGTCACTTTCTGTTGCATTAAACTGTCCATCTCAATTTAGTTGAATAGAGTCTGCAATTACTTGTAAAAAGGGGAAAGTATGCACGAGAAGTATATGCGGATAAAAAGGGTGCTTACATTTTTGCATCGTTTAGAACAATAGTCAGCAATAACATTGTGGTACTATTGACCTTTTCTATCGCGGTCCTACTTCTATTACGGAAACTTTCTGTTCATACTAAGGAGAATCTACATAAGACGTTGATTCCCCTTTTCTATGGCGAATAGACTCTTTCGGATGAAAATATTCTTGTACGTTTCGGACTGCTTTTTAGTCACGTTTGGATTCAACGACGACTTTTGAGAGCTACAAAGTGACATCAACCTTAATGTCAACGACTAGAAAATGTAGAGCGGATGGAATTTATAAATAGGTTGCTAAACCTAGCATAATCAAATTGGAATTAAGATGAGACACTTGCATCACATGGCGTTTGCTTATCTTATTTTTCATATCATTTTGTTATGTTAGAGAAGATAGTACATATGTTTTACAGTCAAAATAACATAAAATATGTACATATGTATTCGTGCTTTGAGGACGGTTGGTTGGTGTTGCAAAAATATAATGAGAGGACTAATAACCTTCCCACGTCACTGCATTCCTACTGGTCCACCTGTGGGGTTCGCCGGTTCGACCTCAAAAGATATCTGCAGGCATCCCCATTTTGGATTACTTCATCATTGAGTCCAATCAAATGCTGGTGTTTTTGCATTTGTGTGATCCAGAAGTTTTTAGGCCTGCCTCTCTTACGCGATTGTAAGGGAACGTTGCTGAACGTTGACGGGGTTCGTAGGATCCCTCCTTTGAACATGACAATACCAACTGAGTCAATCGTGCTCCAGTTTTTTCGAGATGGGTTCTTTGACGTGAAGGCTTCCTCGAATTCTGGAACTTCTAATTCGATCAAACTTTGTTACTCCTGCTGTCATGCGAAGCATCTTCATCTCAGCTGCTGTCAACTAAAAAGCTGAAAAAGAAACCGTTGTATTCGTGTATAATTCAAAACTGCACTTCGAGGCATTCAACAAGTTATATACGATTACTTAATTTAGGGGCGTAATTGCTTTTTATTCATTGATGCTTCCAGGAACAATTAATTAAGTACGGTGTCAAAGTGAACGGCGAAACTCTTTCACATATCCATACATACGCAGCAGTCAGAACAGATCCGCACCAATAAAAAACTTGATAGTCTAGTCTATTTATTTATCAATTATTCAGATCACCGATGCAGCTGATATAATTAAAAAGAAATAAAACTCCTCAAATACCTTCATCAGATCTTTAAAACGTCTTAACGTTCGCTAAAGAGATGAATCTCGCACATACGCTCAAATATATAAACGTTGAAAAACACTATGTGGCTTCTACCAATTTCTTTCGAGGAAATTCTGACTACATATTTCTCTATAGAAGCTAAAGCGGAACTAAAAGATTCAGATATGGTCACCAATTTTAAAAAGAAATCAATAATATTAACCGATAGTCACTCAATACCTAAATTAGCATTAAAAATATAAAAAATCCGTCATCTATATCAAGTAAAATTCGTGGCTATTATTATTGAGCTAGAAACGAACTTGAAATTTTTTAGGGTATTAAGACATTTTGGAATTTGGAGATGGCAGATCAGAAATTCAAAGTTCCTTCCAAGTTATCAATCTTAAAACTATCTTACACTCGCTTGAAACATAATTACTTAAGGTTTGCCATTTCATCCGGCTTACTGAAAGTGCGGAAATCGTTGATTATCATTGTTATCATTGATACGCAATGTGAATTGCGTGGTGAGGACGTTGCAGTCTCTTTTGGACCTTAGGTCACCGACCAGACAGAGATTGGTGCGAAATGAAGAAAACATAGCCGCCGTAGCGCGCAGTATCGAATAAGACTCAGAAATGTCGATTCGGTGACAATAACCTGAATTTGGCATCGTCAGAAAGCCAACCGAGATTATTTTGCGTTAGGGTTTGGGCTTACATCCGAATAAGATTGTGCTCAAGCAAGAATTAAAGCCGACAACGGCGTGAGTTTGCTAATTGAGCGCTAGAAATTTTGGCCAGAGATCCGGTTTTAGGCCAAAAATCAACAAGTCCCATTTTTTTGGTCAGCGGTTATGTCAATAAGCAAAATGTCTGTTCTTATAGCGAACACGATCCAACTAATGTTTGGGGCACTTTATGTCATAGATACATTATCGGACCTTATTTCTTTCGAAATGAGGAAAGAGACACCGTTGACATCCGACACTATTGCCGGATTAATGCCGCACATAATGGATCACTGCCATCGAAGCCGAGGCGGCAATTTAAATGATGTGCTTTTCCGTACTTAAAACTATCTACAAGCTATTTACCGAAATATTGTATAAACGATAAACAATAAACAATTTTATTATTTTGAAATATTTAAAAAATATTTTATAAATCCTTAGCAAAAAACGGTTGTGAGGGGTATTCCAAACTATTGTTTGCCACTCTCCTGACCGTCCCCACAAATGGAGGTTTTCCATTACTCATATATTTTAGCTAGGAGCTGTTAGTTTTAAAGTATTATTTCCTATAATTATTTTAAAAGCTTAACAAATAAAAATAATAATATCCGTAAAAATTAAGGTCAATGATTCTATTGTAATTAGTATTATATTGGCACCTACCTACCTGGTCATCTTATTAGGAATTGTGCTGGTCAGCTGGTACTTTATATAAAAACAACAACGTCTATACTGAGACGTGAATGACAATGTACAGATTTGCATTATGACAAAAAGAAAAACTGGAAGAAGAGAACATGGCAATGTTAATTGAATCCCGTTGTCATAATGCAATCATCACACTTTCGCCTCTTGGCCAACAACAAATCAATTGTTCAAGTAAATTGTTGTTTACATCGGAATTTGCAATTTATACTGAAATTAAACACCCGTTCAGTTCATTATTCAATTCATACCGCTTGCAATTTGTCTTCGATTAAATAAAATGAAATCGCGTTCACATTTTATATCTCTAAACTGAGTTCCTTGAAATTGTGTTTCAACCTTTTATGTGCAATTAAAGGGGGGTCCCTTTTGACCTGCTGTCCAGACAAACTTCCAAAATATTTATAATTTATAGTTTCCGCGTTTTGTTTTATTTTGCTAATTTATTGTCTCGCAACACGAAGGCACGACTATTAAAATGAAAACATGAAATGTCCTTATGGTGTTTCCAGCTACAACACTCCTTTCGAATGAGATAACTCACCAACACACACACTTTGCATTTTTTTTATGTAATTTCCATTTTATTGCATGAAAGAAAAAATAAATAATTCTTCTTCATCCAACACATGTTGTTGTCGACTCTGTGTGGTGTTCATTAGTCGGGGTTATTTGTTGTTCTTTCGCGGGGTTATTTGTTGTCAGCGTAGCAGACAGGTGAGATTGTTTGTTACCAATGTGGCGTTTTTTTTGTGTTAAAGGGGGTCGTCGTCTAGTCTATGCTTGGTTATGCTATTTCTCATTTGCATACACGATTGAGTTAGATAAATAGACACACTCTAGCCTAAGTGGTGCCAAAATAAATGGAGCTTGACAAGCGAAACAAAGAAGGGGTCAACCAGCTGTCTTCTGGAACGGGACGAGATTTCTATTACACACTTGACCATCGATCATACAATCCTCGAAATAGGCGGAAAATTGACAATTGATTTAATATTCAATTTAATACAAAAGAATTATTCGACATAGCCACCTTCACGCGACTCGTCAACCTCCATAAGAAGACAACCTCAATTTCTAATAACCATTTAAAGAAAATATTCTCCACCATTACTCATTCTCATTTTCTTTCGATTCATTTTCAAAAAAAAAAAAAAAAAGAAAAGCAAAACAAAAAATTCCTTGGAGCATTATAAAACGGCATATCACTTACGAGAAATCTCAAACCACTAGACTTGCCTATACTCCTCGCAGTGAAAACCCCAGCCGTCGCCGCATTATAAGTGCACAAATAATACACTGTACTGTCATCAAACTTAAGCACAATGGCAAGTGAAGTTGTTGTCGTTGTCTTATTCCTTGACCTTGTTCCAAAAACCGATCAATAATTCAATAAGGCGAATCAAGGAAAAACATACATACATACATATATACAAGGCAGCAATCCTAACGGAAAGAAGAGAGGAAAACTCAAGAGGCACACACTATACAACCACACAATAGAGACGACAAAGGCACATAGCAACAAAAGAACGAACGGAACGGAATCACAGTTAACGGGCATGCAACCGTCAACAAAAAGGAAGACATGCCGCCGCTACCGTCGCGACGACGACGACGTAAAGTGGCCATCCAATCAGACGTTCATTTATGTTGGCCCGTTTGACAGTTTTCCTTTTCTCTGCCGTGGGAGCTCACAGCAGTACAAACAAACAAACACAAACAGGCAGTGCATTATGGAGAAACTATCGAAGCACCGAGGATGGCGGAGGAAGGAGTACTCCTGTATGCACATTCTTTGAAGGAATATTTTTATAAAATACATCGCCCCCCTACTATGTACTATTGAACAGTGTTGCGAAAAAGTTTATAAACATTTTAAAGGAGCGGGTACCGTATCTGAGGCGTCGCATTTGTCCCTTGCTCTTATTGATTTTTTTATGAAAGTATCTCTAAAAGTTGGCATGGAAAACTATTTTTACTGCAGTCAAAACTTAAATTCTTAAAACTAGAAAATGATGGCTGTAAGAGCGTTAAAACTAGTCTGACGCTGTTTCGTACTATTTACAAGGAAGCTATAGAGATTAGTCTATGGAAAAATGATTTATTTTTGCTTACCAAGCCGTACCATGAGAGCTGAGTGCGGAGTATTCCAGAAGAGGGACGTTAGTTAACAAAGAATAAGAGAATGAAATATAAATTTCCACCAGTTAATTACTACGTTTTCCGTATCTTCCATAGTAGATAGCAGGCAGGAACTCTGTAAAGCACTTTGTCCAGATCTTAACGGTCGGGATCAACTTGAAGGTTTTTCTGTCTTTTGTAGTGTTTCCCATCTTTGCCGCAGATGTTTATTTGTCTTTGTTGTCTAAAGTTTTTCTGCTGCTAATACCCTCCGCGGGGAATGACGAAGGCCGTTTCGTCCGTGATTGTTGAAAAAGCAGCGTTCGTCCTGTATTTATTTCATGAGCAGTAATAATCGCTAGGGCACCACAAAAATCTACATTGATCCAGATGTGAAGGGGCGGGGCTTCTCTTGTCCTATCAACCTAACCTAACATGCACGATTCAAAAAGCCAAAAAATTAATGTCAGAAGTTCGCCTCTTTGAATTCTTGGTTGCCAACCTGGGGAAGAAATATAATACTTTGAAGGAAGGCAATGTAGTTCCAACGTACTTATGAAGTGTTTAGAAACAACCGAAGAGTACAACTTTTGGCAATTAGCGAAAAAAAGAGGTGACGTGAAATAATGCCCAACGAAATAATGCCAATTTTTTTCAAAATAGAAATAATACCAAATTAGCTTTATTTCTAAATACAAAGTGAAATAATGCCAAAAAATTAATGGAAATAAAGCCAAAGAAAAACGAATGTGTCGAATGGTATATGCAAAGATTTATTGGGTTTAAAAAAAGTTTGCATATAGTCAACCTCGTGCCTACCCCAAATCTAACAGTGAAAACAAGCCGGGGGGTTGCAAGGGCAGCATGCCCCTCATATTTTATTACAATCACGAAATCATTAAGAATTCGAATTTTAAAAACGAAATAATGCCAAATTGGCTTTATTTCAGTTTTTGAAACGAAATAAAGCCAAACTAGGAATTTGGTCTTATTTCAATTTTGTAATGGAAATAATGCCAAATTTTTTGAATTTGGCTTTATTTCGTTTGGCATTATTTCACGTCACCAAGAAAAGAATATGAAATATGACATCATGCACGGATCCCGGAGGTCCAATTTTTAATCTGCTCTGCCGCATAGATCCGGCTGAATTTAAGCAATTGCCTCGGTTAAGTTGACTTTAAGGGCATCCTTCGATTGCGGCTTATTGTAGACCTGCGGCTACAGAAAATCCCACAAGCAAAATAAGTTTAACTGGGTCAAATCTCACGATCTTAGTGGCCGCTAGAGATAACGTTCATGCAGAACGTTCATTGTTGCGTTCGGTGTGTGGCAAGTAGCGTCTCATGTCTATACGTCTATATCGTTCAATTCGGGCCAATATAAATTGGTTATCATTGATCTGTAGGGCTCGCCGTTGACGGTTAACATTGCCATTCTTCAAAAATGAGCCTCGTCGCTAAGACGATTTTTTGTCCCAAATTGGGTTTCTCCTTAAAACACTCGTCAGCGAATAATCGACTTTCTTTATGGTCATTACTTTGAGCTCGTGGGTCAGTTGAGTGCCAAGTCGAAAGTCCGAGTTATTGCGCACGGCAAGGAACCGTTCTTCTGCACATTCACGGATTGCAAAGATGTTCCTGGTTGATCAGTAGTTGCTCTGACGGACGTGTGTTGGCTTACCGAACCTGTCGTCTCCGAATTTGTCCACCAAAAATTGAAGGGTCAACTTTCAAGGTCCTTCGCATCTGACGTAAAATGGGCCTTCACCTCAATCTTGTAATTTGGCATCAGTGAATAAATATAATAAACAACTGATTTGGCAGACGCCGCTAAAACAACATGGCCACCACAGACTGTCAACATCGACCCGTCGTTATTCGAAAACCCTTAAGTTGTCCCGCTCGAGTTCGCGAGTTAATAATGGAAGAAAACATTTTTAGTTTTTCCGGAATTTTCTTTCGATACTTTATTCGGACTATGTATTACGATTAAACATTTTCAGCTGACCGAAAACTCTCGCTCCACACTGTAAGTGCATTAAAATACGATTTACGTCGCATTACATACATATTACATACATTATTTCGCGAAAGCGAATTTCATCCTGCGCGCAGTATTTTTGAAGTTCAACAAAAGTGAAACATTTTGTTTTCAAATTTTTGTGGCAACACAGGAACGCGAGTATGTGTGCGGTGCGCGCGCATTCGCTTCGGTTGATTCATTCAATTCGCGTCTAAAAGCGTCTAACTTTGCATTTAACCGTTAATAATTGCCCACAGCGCGGTTCAGCGCAGTAGTACACATCTGACATGGGGGAGCGACATCAAGTACGTATGTTTAGTTGGCGTATGTTGGGAATGTCCGCCATTAGATCGCGGATATAAGAGCTATTTCCCAAAGGAGCCACATTAGTTAGTCGGCTTTTTTGTTTGCGCTACTGTTGAATTTGATTTCGAATTTGATTAACAATGAACGAGTACATGTTACGCATAAACCGTTCTTCGTTGATTAAGATGAATATAGCAAAGCTGCCCAGCGAACAACTAACGAACGAAAGAAAGACATAAAGATGATGGAGGTAAATTTGAATTTAATTCTGTGTTCGTTAGATGTGATTAGGTAGGTAGGTTATGATTTACACTGAGCATTACAAATGCAAGATAAACAGTACACAACACACTCGATATGGTGGCCCATGAGAAACCCGTTCTGACGTTGAACTCGGAAATGATAGTCAGTATCCCGAAACGAATGCGATACAATTGATTTGCGATACTACCGAGTAGGCAATGAATGCGCACTTGGCAAAGTTTAGCATACCTATATAAAGGATTCGACACTGTGATATCGCGCATCGTTTATTGGCGGCCGATCAGTTGGATCAGTTGGAAGTGCTATCGTTTTAAGGTATCTTTGGCACTCTAGTGAAATTGATAAATCACGAAATGAAAAGTGATCGGACGTGCATAAAACACCTGACTTTTACTATTCGATTCGAAGTGTTTGGATAGATAGAGGTGAGAAGATGTCGAGTGGTTTCTTTTTACTTTTTCGCCGGGTGTCTCAGTTATGCGGAGGAAAGTTCCGCTTGTCGCTGTCTGTAATATGAGAACGCTCTCGGTATTTCGGGGGAGAAGAATAACCCGTTGTGGAATGGGTACTTTAATGGGATGTCACTTGTTAACAAAGAGGCGAAAACTTTTACACAGAAACGCAGATTGAACCGAATCAATAGAGATAGTTAGCACACCTTTTGTGCCATGATGTGTTAATTAAGTGACGTTGTTAGGAAAGTTTCTATTTGATTGCCGCCCAGTCTGTATCTGTAGGTTGTAATGTTTAAGTGAAGGTAGGGCGACGAATTTAGATGTTTATGTAGAGTTTTGGAGAGGAACTTCACATTAAGTTGTTAAACGTTTAAGTTAAACACGATGTGATGGTCATTGGGTTGAGGGAACACATTGCACTTATGAGGGTCATGGTTGATTTTTTCTGTTTTCTACCAATGTCAATAGAGTACAGGGTCTGTCTGACCTTCATTGATGAATGAAATTTTATTCATTCGAACGGGAGGTAAACATCTTCAATTTCGTGGTATTTCCCTTAGATTTTAAATGCTTTGGATGGATGTATTTGGAAACATAGTTATGAACTATGTCGCGTTGTCATCTAACTCACGTTCGTGTGACAAATGTCAGAGCTCTAGTTTCTAGTTTCATGTGTTGATCACCAATTTTGTTCCGGACAGAGAAAGTGAGTTTATCGATCTAGTATTTCTAGGATTAAGCCAGGGCCAACGACAGCACTCACATGCCCGAATCGGAATCGCCAACATCAGCCTGATATGCACTCAACCTCCTGGGTGGAAAGAGTGGACACTACAAGAAAACATTGCTCCACAACAAAACAAAATGCCCGACGTATGACAAAATCAAAGGAGCACATCTTAAGTGACATAATCGAAACGCAGAACCTACACGACACCACGTCTGGAAACGGACTTTGGGCTCAATAAGATTAATCATGCAAGGCATTCCTCTAGTATTCTGGCTGTCCGAACATTCCCAACGGCTAACAAGACCCGGACATCTACATAGTTGCAGCCACGGTACGTCTACGGATATCTGAGAAGGCACAACTACGGAAAAATACAGTGAGGAGATTTGATGTTGACCGGTTGCAATCGCAATAAACCGGCAGAACCTTTGCCGATTGCGTATTACTTAACCTCTCGATAAATTCTTTGCAAATAGCATAAGGTACTGAAAATCGCCGCTTATGATGTACTGGATTTCTCCCCACCACCACTTCCATATAATACCTGGTTTGATGTGGAAGAGTGGCGGCGAGAACATGCAGCAAAATAACGTGCCTTTAGAGGGGCGCTGCAGAAATGGGTAAGAGCGATTTGTGAGCTCTATTTTTCGCGTTCGAGAAAATAGAGAGGTGTCAAAAGGTGAAGAAAAACGAACGGTTTACCAGTCGAACTATTTGAGATAGCAGAAGATCACTTGGTAGAGTGCATACACCAACTGATTTCTAAGTTTTGGTAGAGTGCATACACCAACTGATTTCTAAGTTTTCTTCTGAAGAAGGAATATCTCTTGAATTGAAACTCAGCATCGTTTGTCGGTTCACAGGAAAGGAAGACTTTAAAGGCATCAGTCTCCCAATCATCACATATTATATGTTGTCTGCCTTATTGTGTGAGTGACAGAAACCATTTCTACCTGATTGGACCTTATAGGTGAGGTTTAAGGTTTAAGCACTTAGCCTACATTTGACCAAATATTCACAATACGTCTTGAGAAACCCAAAAAAGTTCATATCTTTTGGAGATTTTAATGACGCTTATGACACGTCTCTAAAGACGACCTTTACGAGCCATGCATAAGTGCCAAAATCATCCGTTTTTGTAGAATGACGATGCAAGTATTTAGCTGTTGTATCAAAGATAAACTTTTCATGAACGAATAAGGATTTATTTAGGCAGGGTGACGCGACATTCTATGTCTTCTTAAACACCATAATGGAAATGAAACAGTACAAGACTCACAAGGCAACACACGAGATACGATCTTTCAAAAGTCTGCTCAATTTCTTGCCTTCGCCGACGGTTTTGATATTTTTGATAGTCACTAGTGTGGTTCAGAGTATAGAAACAGAGGCAGCTAAAATGGTTCTAGCGTTAAACGAGGGTTAGTAGTGACCAATATAATAGGAACTCCTCTTCTTTTTATACATTATATTCCTAAATATAAATATGTACAAACATTGGGGGTTTTCGATTACAAAAAATACTTAAGAAGATAGATATTCCTGTCAACAAGAAGGAACACCTAAAATCAACGAATCGTCCAGAATAGCATAATCGATCTCATGTAAATGGGGAAAATTTATACAAATCTGTGAGACTCTGTCTCGAACAAACAGAAACGGCAGAACACATCCTAGGCCCTGCAATCACCCGAAATAGGCTTAAATGTTTCAACAAAGAACTCACACCGAACCTCCGACTTTTGTCAAATCATCGGCGTCAACAATCGTAAGGTTCATCAACGACCTAGGATTGTCGCCAGATCAAATCACATAATAAACATTCATAGGACGCAAAAAAGATATTATCTAGGTCGCAAACAAGACATCATAATCGACAGCTATAGTTGTCAAGAAACTTTGTCTATCTTGGCCCTGCTATCACACCTGAAAATGAAAACTTTTCAGAAACCAAACGAAGAATAACGCAATAACGTCAGTCGCTGCTACTTTTAGCTGAGAATGCAACTGTATTGTTAAAGTAAGGCCTCTCCTAAACAACTTGGGAAACTCTAAGACCTTAATAATTCCAAGCGTCTTCTACAGGGTGTCCGCCGGGAAGGTATACTACTTCGTTTGTTTATAATTTTTGATTAAATGAAAGAGAATGGATCTTATATTGATAAATGTTTTATTTAATGTCGGCAATTATGTTTGGAATATAATATCCGGTTAATGTCCGCCTCTGTTAGTCTCACAAATACGAGTCCTTTTGAGAACATTTTTCATTACATTCTCACACATTTCACGCGATATTTCATTAATTTCATCACGAATATTTTGTTTCGAGTTGCTCAAGCGTTTCTGGTTTATTTGCATAAACCTTGCTTTTCAAATATCCCCACAAAAATAAGTCCTTCAGTCAAATCAGGCGACCGTGGAGGCCAATCAACATCACCATTTCTTGAAATAACTTGTTGTGGAAAGAGGTCTCGCAGTAATTCCATTGTAATCCTGGCTGTATGCGATATGGCACCGTTTTGTTGATACCACATGTTAATCAAGCCCAAAGCATGAAGTTGTGGCGTTAAAAAGTTTTCAATCATATCACTATATCGCTCCCCATTCACAGTTAGCGTTATGCCGTTTCCATTTTCAAAGAAGTAAGGTCCAATGATTTCTCCTGACCAAATTCCACACCAGACTGTAACTTTTAATGGATGCAAAGGTGACTGATGAATAATTTGAGGGTTTTCCATTGCCCAGAACCGACTATTCTGTTTGTTCACATATCCATTCAAATGAAGATGTGCCTCGTCACTCATTATGATTTTTTCATGAAACTCGGGGTTGTCATGGGCTAGCTGTAACATTCTATTGGCATATGTACGGCGGCGGCGTAAATGGTCTTGTGGAAGAAGCTCTTGTGTCAACTGAATCTTAAATGGAACATATGCAAACAAGCTTCTGAGCACGGCGTCGAATTGAGGTTGATGGATTGTTTTGAATACTTCCTTGAGCAGCAGTAATGTTTTTAGCCGATCTTGCAGTACGTTGTGGTCCATGCTTGTGCTTATCAATTACAGACCCTCTCTCTTCGAAATCATTCACTACGCGATAAATAGTCCGTTTTGTTGGCACGTTGTTTCTCCCATAAATTACGCGTAACTTTCTCATCGTCAGAGTTATCGATGATTGATTTTGATAAAATGTTTTAACGTTTAAAACACGTTGGTTTATCGAATATTTTTCCATAAAAATTTGGCACGTGTCTACTTCACGACTGCCAAATATGAACTATCAAGACTAATGTTTACCAAAATGGCGGCAAAACAAAGTAGTATACCTTCCCGGCGGACACCCTGTATCTATCGGAAGGATGGACTCTTTCTGAAGTGGATGAAGATATACTTTTGGATAATAATAACCTCCCCTTTTTCATCTTTTCAGCGTCAAATATTTACGGAGTCTCTTTGGTCAAGAAAGACTTTTTAAAAGAAAACTCTTGAGAATCTCTGAGCTTACTCAAATTTTTGCAATAATTGTTTTTAAGTTATTATTCCACTTAATATTTGCTTAAAATTTCCTAATTTTCGGATTATTCACTCTCGAGAGCTACTCTCATTATATGAATACGAATCGTAGATATTGAATTGTCGAATTTCCAAGAGCGACCACTCTCATGTGTTCACTTTAGAACACCTCTCAATACAGTGTCCACTTTTGAAATTATTCTCGAGAGAAAATTGAAGGCGGCATACTGAAGTTTTTTTACAATACATTACATTTTGGGGCTTAATTTTTCGCCACGCTTGGTAATCTTCCAATTAGCACTCGAAAATATTACCAATATCTACCGTCTCCTACATTTCAGTATTGATTTGTGTGCGCTATAAACCAAACGGCCAACGTTAACAGCTTATGTAAAAATGATTCCGAGATTGCACACACATAGCAACAATGTTTTTTCGTAATTTCTCACTTCGAGATTTTATGACTTTGTTTATGCTGCTCTATCACCAGCATTGGCAAAAGCATAATTGTCTTATCGCTATTTGCACGCACTTTTGCATCAAATTGACATCTATGCGCCTCATGTGTGTAAACTCGATTTACTAGTCACTTATCGTTATGCTAAGAATGTCCTTTCTATTTATTTCAAATTATCATCATCACATCGTCCAGCTTAACCGTCGCTTAACTACCGTGCATAAAAATGCGGCAGACTCGATCTCGAACTCCTCTCCTCGAGTACACTTTCATCGATTTCATTGAATGATTTACAGCAATTTCTAGAATCTATCGAATAAATGACATTCCAACCAAGCAATGCAGATAAAGATGCACAAACCAATATATATTTGCTTACAATTATATACATATCATTAATTTAGAATATTTATCCAATTAATTATGTTTCTTATCAATTGTAGGAATATCCTCCACCTCACCCAATCGCACCACGCGGAGAAAAGTTTGAAAATTTCATCGTAAACAATAAGTGAGTACCCAGAGACAGAGAGCGAGAGAGATATTAGATATTTGATACATACTTTCGTTGCACTACCACAGGGATGCCATCGGATGGCATTGAGATGTCCCCTGGTCAGCGGTAGATTTATCGATAGCAATCCGAATGAGTGTAAAGAAACGTTTTGTTGTTTTTGTTGGTGCGGTAGTCTTCTCACAATTAACTCATTCAATAGGAGAGCTATGCTTCTTCGTTTTGTGTGACATTGTGGCAATGGCTTTGGCAATGTCCATTTATCGATAGGGGCAATTTATTGGTGAAGAAGGAATGACTTTCAAAATCAAATGTAAGGCGGATGTTAATTATCACATACCTAGCACCCGAGCCCGCGAGTACAGACTCCATCCACCATACGCCAACAAACCATGCCGCAACGGCCAGCTAGCAACTTTCTTGTTGGTGGATTTTATTGGTGCGCTTCGATATTGGCAGCTAAATTGTATATGTAAGGTACAATGGATAAATGGATCCGTTGACATTTAATTTCACGTCTTGTTATTTTTTTATTTCAATTTATTTGGTACTCGCGCTCCAGACACTATACAATATACATACTGCCATGCGACCGACGCGGAGGTGGTTGGCGGAGGACTTGCTGGTATTTAAGCGAAAGTTGATTTAGGTTAGAATGTGAGCAATAAACAAAAACTTTTTCTCTTCAAGTATCGAAACTTTGTTTATTTTATTTTAGGTTTTTTTTCTGTAAATGATACGTGTAATTACAAAAGGAAAATGTGTACTGTACGAGTGAGGAGGTAATTTCGGTGAATTGAAGAGCAGCAGTAGAGTGGGTGATGCGGGGACGCTCAATTGGAAAGCGAAAGATGTTACTGCATGTTCTTAATTGTGGGTTTTCGTTGAGACGGACTTAGATACAAATGCAACTGCAATTGGAAATGCTATTTTTAATGAAAGACTCGGTGGATGGAGTTTTTTTTTTAACAGCCTCACTAAGCTAACTTATTACGTGAAAGAGGGTGATTCATCGTGAGGTTTGATTTTCAATAGGTTTTTTTTGACAAATCACGCATGACTTCTATCAAACTGCTTTATCATTTTTGTTCAGTATCGTTTGGCAAGTCATCAGGGAAAGACTCACACCACAACAACGTCTCCAAGCTTTAAGTAACTAAAATCAGCGTTCAGAATACGGTGTTTTATATTGAAATTTTATTGAAGCCGATTTCTGGCTCAATGGATACCTACGTTAAAAAAAAATTGCCGTATTTGGGCTGATAAGCAACCGGAAGATTACCAAGAGCTACCATTAAGTAAGCTACCATTAGGTAAGCTGTGGTTTATGGTCTGGTGGAATAACTGGTCCATATTTCTTAAAAAATTATCGGGCCATGTAAACGGACTATGTGCTTCCTGAAATTCTAGCCCATGGTCTCGGTGAGCTCTAGTTTCAACAAGACGGCGCTGCGAGCCATACTGCGCGTGAAACAATGAGATATCATTTTGGTGAGCACTTAATTTCACGTTTTGCCGCAAAACTATTTTCTCTGGGGATATGTTAAGTCTCAGGCCTTCAGGAATAAGCTAGCTACGATTGACGCTTTGGAAGCCAAAATTACTCGTGTTACTTGCGAGATACGAGTCGCCCAAAATTGGATCTTGAGGATGGACCACCTCAGACGTAGTCGTGGCCAACATTTACATGATATCATTTTCAAAAAGTAAATGCCATGAATTGTTCTTTCAAGGGGTTACCATGGGTTTATTCGGGGAAAAAAACTCTATTTTCAAAATTTTTTTTTAAATAAAACATAAATTTTTTTATTCAAACTTTTTATTGTCTTAAAGAAAATACATTTGAAAAAGAATTTCTAAAATTTTCAAAGGAAATTATTCAAAACTCCGTCATTGTGACGTCATTTCCGGTGATCTATCGAAAAAAAGGTGCGTCCGCGTTGACAGTAGAACTCGTGACAAGATCATCAGAAGTGAAAAAAAATTTGTGTTTTAGTTAAGACCATAAACTAGAATTTGGACGAAGGGAAAAAGGTATTTTTGGCAGACCTTTTTACAAAACAAATGCGAATTTTGGTAAAATTTCATCAGAATTTTTTTTAAATAGTTGTGATTGAAAACAAAAGAAATCCTTCGTCCAAGTCCTCGTAAATTATATCTCGAAGAGCTGTATAAAATGTCATCAAAATCGGTTGAGTAGTTTTCGAGAACTTTTGGCAACAGACTTTGGAAACACAGTTTCAAGAAAAACGCGTTTTGAGTTTGGATAACCTCAAATAAACCTCGTGATTCAATCCTAAGACTGTATCTCCGAAACTTTGATTCTGAATGACATGCAAATTTAGGATAATATTCTCGAGATGTTGTAGAAATTAATAAGACAATAAAACAAAATTCGATTTTTTGAAGCTGTGAAACCTATAATGTCTTATCGCTATATAAAAATCACTTTCAAATTGATATGTTTTATTTTACATTATAATTCAAACCTCACGATAAATCCCCCTTTATTGACTGCTCTAGGAAGTTGTCTTTCTCCTAAGATTTCGCGTATTTAGACTGCTTGAGTATAAAAGTACTAGCCGCCCAGAGCCGCCCAAGGCTCAAAAAAAAATATCGTCGCACCCACGAATGGTTGGCTATAGGTCCTTTATGAGCCGTTTACGCCATATATTTATTTACTAATTTCACCCAACAACCGATACCATATAATGACAGTGGCATTAAAATTATCGTGTAGATCAATAGGATTATTTTGGGTGACAAACCCCATGTTTAAACAAAGGCATTGTCCTGCTTTGCCAGAAAGCCGGCAATACCTTGCATATCTTCGTCTCGACATGGTGTCTGGAATAAATCCCAAGATTTAAGCGTAGAGAGCTTACTTTGGGCTTAGAAAGCCGCCTTGTTACCCTTCTTATCGGCCGCGATCCTCATCCGCAACCATTGTCTTGGTCTCCAACATTGCTCGGTTCCACACGACAAGTGATTCTTCTACTCCATGCCGTCAGGCGAAGCTATAACATGATGTCATAAAAATGCTCAGCACATTGGAAAAATTCCTCCAGCAAGGTTCCGGAGCGCCATTTTGAAGATTTTTTTCGGTGATTTTGCATTTAAGAATATGGGTGCTCAACTAGGATGTGAGACTAATGGGCCTAATTTTCTTAGCAATGGATTAGCAATCCTTGCAAAATTTTGGTATGAATACGACTTGAACCATGCTAGGGTTAAATGATAAAACTAACACCGACGCTTATGGAGGAGGCGAAGGCACCGCATTTTCTCTGTGAATGTCCTGCCTCTGCTCGTAACTGGTTCCAGGCTGAAGGTGCTAATGTGAGTGAGTGCTGAACATCTTAGCTTCATATCACTGAAGTGCCTTCTCAGCTTTCTCAAACACTAAGTAAAATTACTACATTAAAAAGATGTATTTCTTCAAAAGTACAGTGGACCAGTTTCCGAGACTGAGTGCTTTAGCGGACATACAAAGAACATGGTACTGAGATGATAGAACATGATAGAAAGCGTTAAGTGTCTTACTGGATGAGTATATTTTGTACCTCACAACGTCATCTCCATCGTCTGCACGATAAAAATTTTGTTTGTATGCAACCTTCAACTCGTACAGATCTTTAAAATCCACTGACTCTTAAAATGCTGCATCCGGCTTAGTGTTGGGTAGAAATGTTCTTGCTAAATTTTGACATTGATGCTTGACCTCTATAACATCTCACCGTCATGTTTAGTGCTTAGACAATGCCAAAGAAGCAGCTTCTAGAACATCTTTCAGTCTAAGATTTATCCATGTTAGACAACTAAGCTATCAGTAGCTACATCTGCCGACTTAGTGTTGGGTAGAAATGTTCTTGCTTGCAACGTCAACTACTTGGCCCCAACAACCTCTTAACATCGCTTAAAATACAATCCCATCTTCTAGTAGTTTCGCCAACACAAGCCTTAACCATGTTAGACAACTCAGCTATATGCACAAATCTGCATCTACCTCAGTGTTGGGAAGAGATATGTTTGCTAATTGTTGACATTGATGCTTGACCTCTACAACGTCTCACCATCGCATCTAAGTTTTACATGATCTTTATGTACGCCCGTTTATGTTTAATGCTTAGACATAGTCAAACTTTGCAGTTTTGCCCAGCTACCTATAACCTTTGCAAATTTCTAAAGTTGTGCTCTAAAAATTCATGACCAATTGAGATTTGTTCATCCACGATAATTATTCAGAAATAAATAATTCATATCTGTCTGCGGGAAGACAATGTTGGACACCTTTTTTTTTTAAAAAAAATTCGCGGTATTGTTTAATGGTCTGGTGAATAAACCTTCGTCGGATATGTTTTCAGGATCACTGAACCGTTGCTATTTTATTTGCATAAGGGGTTTATATTTGAAAAACAAAAAAATAAATGGTAAAAATAAAAACTTTTTACGTGATGTATCTCTGTTAAAAAGGCAAATCTGCAGACATTGTCCAGAGCCCTTTCAAGATGCAATTAAAATTCCGTTCACACTTCCCTTCTACAACACACTTATGATCAAGTCAACAGTCACTAGTCACATCGCGGTTAAAAGCCAATTATTCAGTATCAGTTGTGTGGGGAGGAAGCGATGTGGCGTCTAGTGTAAGCTAAGCTAGCCAACTTAACTTACAGAAGGTGAGTGTAAATTTACGTGATGTGAATTTGTTTTTGAACTTGGGAGGATATTTCTGTCCAGTGACGCCTTCAAGGTGTGCCTTAACCATTAACCACATTCCTGGTTCGGGTCTTAAAACTCGAAGGTGAGTGTAGTAAGTTGGCTTTGTGTTCATGATTGCTATTTCTAATTTTGCGGTACAAAGGTAATAATCTAACCATCTAAGGGCGACGAATAAACGAACAAAGTACCCAGATCAGAAGTGAACTATTTTTTGCATCGCTTTAGGAAATCTGAACATTTCGCTGCAGTCTTGGCGCCATCGAAAATGTGTTCATTCCAAAGAATGTTGTCAACGCATAATCCTAGAGTGGAAAGTCTCTCAGTTTCAGCAATGCTTTACATTGGCGACGACCAGGAATAAGGAATCATAATGCTTTTTACTTTTATTACATCCCTACTGGTGCGATTTGGCTTTTCGACCTCAAAAAAGTTCCGATAGGCCTCAGAGTTTTAAAAAGTTTACTAAACCCAATCGATTGGGATTGCGATTTTTGTTCACCAAGTGCATTGTCTTGGTACTTTTCTTTGTAGTTTAATCCTTTTTACTTCATGGGTGTCTATTTTTTTGACTTTTTCATTTGTAATCGTTGTCCTCAATTCAGGAATGCGATGAACCTTTGTAGCGTGAGATTTCCAATCGACCCATTCTGATACAGTTAGGAGATATATTCTATGCTTAAAGCATTATGCAGTCACAACCGAGTGAGACTGTTCTGGGTGCCAGGACACTGCGGTATTGCTGTAAATTATCAAGAATAGGAAGGCTACTGGTTGATAGTGAGGTTGCAGACATCAAACCTCCCCTCTGCTTAATAAAGGTCATGATTGAGGAAAAAACCATTAGGTCTGCCAATCTAAGATGAAAAAGTTTTTTAGGACACAGGGTATCTAAGGCTCTATAGCCACTCTTCGAGAATAAAAGATCTATAGAGTTAGTAAAACTAAGCAGGTTAACATTAACAGGAGTTCTGAGAGGGCACTGTATCCTGGGGTAACATGCAAAAAGACTCGGATTATCGGATACAGATCTCTGCAGTATCTGCAGATAGATCTGCATGCTGCTGAGGACATAGCACATATATTGTGTGAATTTGAGGCAATAGCGCGCAGTCGAAGAAAAATTTTGGGGCAATACTTCTCTGAAAACTTATAGGAAATGGATGGCAAGGACTTCAAGGGCCTTTTAGGTCTCTGCAGGGAAATTGGTTTTTTTAATTGTTATGGTTTTTTCTGTCTTTTGAATTGTGAATTCAGCTGGTGCCCACAGGGATCGCGTTGGGCCCGTTTTGGTGCCTAGTGTTGTGTGGCGGATTTCGTTTTCACCACACACCTGTTTAACCTAACCTAACCTATTACACGGGTAATCTCCAGAATGCACTAAGTTTTTAAATGGAATCTAGGCACAACTGACGTAAAAATTGCCTACTAGCTACGTTATCTATTCTTAAGTCGCCTTTTACGACAAGCGTTTTTTCTTGGGGTTGTCGTTGCCAGGTATATAGATATATAGATGTGGAAGATATAGAATACATATAGTGCGATGTATTCTACCGCACCTACTTCATTGCTTCTCAGGAGGGCTACGTGATTCGGAAATCTAAATATGTACTCACTACCCGCATGGTCGTCGGATGCTTATATGGCCCTCTGAAGCGACGGTTTCCCATACTCGTGTTTGACATGCGATTACAATTAATTAGAAATGCCATTTCTGTATGTTATATTCTTCACTACATCAACATCAATATAAGCGACGCCAACGTCAAGGCAAGGGGAATTGCTAGAAAAGTTGGTCAACTTCAACTATTTCAAAAAATTTCTTAGAATTTAAGTAATAAATCAACAATAAAATGTATGTATATTAAAATTGCTTATTGTTTAATTGTGTGCAACTTACAAAGAAGAGTTTTTATTGTTGGGTCGGATTTTACACCTTCAACTGATGTGAATCGGTGATTGCGGTGTTTTCGTTACATATTCGGATTTTTTTATAAACTTTAGTTTTCACTTGACTATCCCGGTTAAAATTTAAAATATCATTTCGACGTTTTAGATCAAGATAAATTCTACCGAACAACAACGGAGCAACTTTGTGCAATAATAAAATAAATAAAAAAAAATTCATTTTTTTCGTCGATAGTCAGGGTAATTTTTTGTTGTATTATTTGTCTATAGGTTTTTCCGAAAAAATTGTGCTACTACTGCGTCGAGAACCCATTTGCCAATGCCACAGAATTGATTTTGGCGTTCGTATTTTTCTGTGAAAAAGAACTGCATCGAGCGTTGAAACAAGTTTTCGTAAATAACCCAACGAAGCAGCCGGAAAATAGATGCGCTTTTATGTGAATCTAGGAATACCAACCTTCAAAATTTCGATATCACTGCATTTGATGTTGCTGGGCAGCCATTTATTTGCAGCTGCGTCGCATATTCGACGGCATCTGACAACTCGAAAGAGATTTCCGTAAGAGTTTTCAAGATAAAAAAATTTCCCTCTGCATGACGCGTCAATTTTCCCTTCTCATGGGATTTATTTCTGCCCATTTTTTGAATATACAAGCTGTTACTGACTTAATGTTCAATACTTTCTAATACGATTTGGGAACATATTCTAAGAAAAAAATAGTTCTGCAGTAAAGGTTTAGATTAGATTAGATTGGGGGTCGGAGGTGGTGTATTATATTCCAGATCACTGCGGCCTCACATGGGTCTATTGTGATATTCTTCATTAGTTCGATCTCCAGTTTTTACTTCAGCTAATTATGTTGGGAGCCGAAATGTATGTCAATATCTCGTATTTCTTTTGAGTTTAAAGGTATTCAATTTTTAAGCAACTTGCGATATTCTTACCCATGTACATTTTTGACTTTTAGGTCACTTTCCTCAAGAAAATGTGTCATAAATATATCTCATTTTTGGGTTCTTATAAGGTTTTAATATGTGCCGTTCTGATAGGTTCACACTTGTGTGCGGCATCCGAAAATGAGCTGAATACAAGCCTCAAGTCGGTTCAAATAAAGTTGTAAGTAAAATGCTTTACTCCCCTTGGACGGATAGCTCCGATAGAATGTTTTCAACTGTCCGTCTTAATACATACATTAAAGTGTTCTTCTAAAATAAAGAGTGTATTAGATGTTTTTTTCTAGTAAATAGTTTTAGAGAAAGGCATATTTTTTACGGGGATCTTAGCGGTGTACCTACATATGTAATTTTTATTAACTTACACGTGGTCATAAGCGGCGTTCATTTTATAACCAGACTTCCACGCATATATCTGTTGCTTCATAGGGAGCGAGCAATTAAATCCTCACATTTAACGAACCGGCTGCAATAAATAAAGTAGATACCCCACCAACTCTGCCAGACATCAACATGCAATTCATAATTCTGTCAAAAATTACTTAGCTCGTTGTCACTTTCTTTGGCCATCAACAATTGCACGTTGTGCACTAAAAAAAGGCTAACAACAACAGCGTCACGCTTCCCATTTGTTCCCCACATAACCTAATGGACGGTGCACCGCTGCACTTATTTACAATGACTCACTACGACTACCGACACGACGAGTACTTACTGCCAGTCTCGGTTCTAAGTAGTGAACTGTGAAACGCGAACGCATACACGACACAAAAACATTGCAAAACTCAATCTCCATATACCAAACATTGGGTCATAATAGTCTCTATCTCGCGTGGTAATTCAATATTCTTGTTTTCTGTCTTACTTAACTGGCAAATATCGGAATAGATAAATTGCCTTAAGAGTATCTTTAAGCTTCGAACACAGACACACACACACGGGCGCGCACAAAAATCCATGCCTCAACCACGATCCACACGATTAGCGTTTGTTAATTTGTTTGTACAATTCTCGTTTAGTGGTTTGAAAATATTACATTGTTTGTACATATTCATTTATCCGTGTACCTAATGCAGCACTACCGTACATTCCCCAAAAACGCAACCAAACGCAATCGTTCACACGCACAATTAGTTGTTTAGTCATGAATTGGCCTAATTCGAAGAGAAAAAAAAACAGAATATGTCCCAGTGAAGGAAATATCTGTATCTATTTGTCTAAAAATACATCTAGATACGAGAAGCCATCTAATTCAAATACAAATGGGCACTAAATTCGTTGTTAAATTGTCAACGATACGAGTCGTAATGGAACCACTTTTCAAAAATCATTAGTTTTTCCTGTTTCGGTGGGTGTGCCATGAGTTACAACATTCAAAATATCTGCCTGCATCCAAATTGGGATTAAATCAAATCTCATCGCTTGGGCACAACCAACTTCAAAGTGATATTTGATGTATGCATGCGATAACATTGGATCAGATAGTCTTCACTGGATGGTGTACTTCCACCATCCGAACGGTTGTTCCTGACCTAAATAAAAAAGATCAAACCAAAAAAACTGTGTTCGTTTTTAAAAAAATTAAAAAATAAAAATACAATTTATCAACTTGAAAATCTATATTTGTGATCATGTTTGTAGGTAATAAGTGCGTGTTGTTAATAAATTTTTAGGGTGAGTGTCTGTAGAAGGAGTGCTTAAACCAATTTAAAATTACAGCTTACGCTAGCCGCTATCGCTCCATTTGTATTGAATGACGATTGCGAATGTCGTGTATGGATTTTTTGTTGTTCGTACTTTAATTATCTTATCAATGATAATAGATTGGCAAACACAAACACCAGCACAACGATCACAGCCGAGCTAGTTATATAAGATTTTTTGCACTGATAACTAGCCTCAAGCTTGTGTTCGAAAATAAATAAATTGGCGATAAATGAACGATGATTTCGATAATGTGGGTGAATGTTTGTCTGTGAAAACAATTTTTTTTATTTGAGAATCAATTTATCTAAGCGAATTGCTACAAAGTGACTGTAATTATTTTTAGCCATTAACTCATGGGAGGTTTACCAATAGACAGAGTTGGCTTTGTACGTATTAGACTGACTAGTTTTATTTCTGCAGTTTAAGAAGGTAATTAATGGATTTGGTGTGACTAGAGGTACGATTCATTTCGTAATTGTCTATATTTAGAGGAGGGCGATAGGTGTTGTTAATTGGTTTTGAAAACAGGCAACTAGTTATGGTCCTAAGTAAGTTTTATTAAACTTACTTTCATTGTCTTACTTAGTTTAATTAAGCAGCGAGCTCCCGATAGAGACACTTCAGTCATCAGTTATTGAGCTTTGAAAAGTCTGCCTCAATTCGAAGTTACACTTATTTTAAGAAACAATTTAATCTGCGACCTTTACGTAAACCACTAGGCGCCTTACAGCACAATGTTGGTATCGAGAAGTCATACGTAGCGCTGTATGTTTGCTAAAAAGCGGTCGGGAATACTTGGGGCTTTTTGCCGTGTTTTGGTATATTGGCTGTCCACTGCGTTCGTAAGGTTCTACACAGTAAGATCTTACCAAAACCTTAATGCAGCTTGAATCGGGATAACGGGATCCATGGGGACAACTTCCTCAGCAGCAATAAATGTTATGATAAACTTAACTTTTCTAGACATATATTACCACAAGGCCGTACAAAACTATAATCAGACTCAAAGTGTCCAGACTGGGGTCATCTAAAACGTATGACAACGCATTGATTGTTTCGCAATGGATTGCTTCGAAAGAGGCATCAAAGGCAGACTACTTTTAACGGTTAGTTCACGAGTAGAATCAAGTCAGACATTTGTAAAGAGTTGTGGTAAGATGAAGATAAGAGGAGATTAAAATTGTTGATCGTATTTAACCGCAAAAATTATTTGCACACTCATGGGAGTCCTTATCGCCGAACACTTTATGATAACAATGCAAGCTGGGCTTACTGCATAACGACTACTACTACGAAGTAGCTGTGCGACTTCCCAGCTCTTAAAAAAAGCAGGCTTACCACCTTTTATAGTTGCATCTTTGATGAATGCAGGTTTTGAGAATTGTAGAGCTTGCAAAATTAGTTCGCAATATGGTTCTTGCTCTTCTAAGAAGACACTGTCCAGGAGCGGTTCTGGTTCCCATAATTTGACACAATGGACCCAGCTGATAGGGGCTGGTATTTGAAGATCCTCTTAGCTGGAGCATTATTGTCCATTCCATAGTCGACGAGTTTTGCCTTAAGGTGTTGCTTTTAAAATTGATGTTTGACAGGGATCTTACAGACTCAAAGACTAAACGGAAAAGCTTGGTATTGCGGTTTATTTGGAACACCGCGTGTTTCCATTCGTGGAATCATCATTGAACACGAATTCTGTCATCACCAGCTTCCGTTAAACTTTAACAGGTTATGAGACTCGACTTTTCTCTTCGTGCAAAATTGCTCCTATTTGTTGAGTTGGTATGGAAATATTTGTTGCATCAACCCTGCCAAAACATATCTTCCATGTTCGAAGGGTACCTACAACGGCATCATAGTCAGTATTTGATGTGAGTAGGGAATGTCCATTTATCAGTTGCAGTTTCTATCTCATTTCTTATCTCGGCGACTAAGTTTTAACCACTTTTTAAAAAACCTGCGTTACGGACTTTAGGTCAATCCCGGACTATTGATCAACCTGCAAGACAGTCATCCTTTTGTACAATGAGAGCATTTATATTCGCAATAAAAACACTCCTAGCATAATAGGGTAGCTGTGATACCACATGAGGGCCGGAAGCTTCAGTTGCCGTACTAGAGAGACTGACGTTTGTCCGCTGGTTGTGGATTGATATAAATCCAACAATCAAACCTCGTCTCGAGTACTCCTGAAATCTTTAGAATGTGATAAGAGCGAGGTGACTGAAGCTATCGAACGTTGAAAATTTGGAGGAGAGAAGAGTGTAGCGACTTTTACAATCAATTCCCAAACATATCGTCGTGGAGCGGAGTCATCTGCGAAGATTCTCGAATATTTTCCCGAATTGTGTACAATTTACTCCATCGTTTTCACTTAGATGAGTTTGAAATTCGACAGGTTTTTTTCGATTCGTTTATCTTAAGACGATAATGTCATCAAAAGTTATAAAAATCATTTCCTATATTTTATCGTCGCATATTCCATATTTTCTAACATACTAATTCCAATGAACTTTACTCATTTGTAAGTGCTTTAAACGTTGTAAAATAAAATCGAGTTAGATCTACAGAAACCATCTGCAATTTTATGTACATTTGTTATCTTGCCAAACAACACCTCGCTGTCTATAGGTGTTTATGTTATTTCCTTATGCCTTTGCCAGTTTAATGCCGTATCTTTTATTCGCCTTAATGGTGGTGGTCAGCGCGAACACCTTATGGCGCGATAACCGCCGCCAAACAGCACAACAAAATTCGATTCATGGCATAAATATATTTAACAACATTACGACGTTGTTGTTTTATTTTTTTGCGCGCCATGGTAATGTCGCAAAGTTTCCGTTTTCAATTAGTGGACAATTTTTGGCGCCAACTGCCATACGATATCCGGAAGTTATAGTGCCTAATGCCCACCAAAATGAGAGGTCGACATTGTTGTCTTTCTCTTTCGCAAAGAAGCTTAATTATACAAAAAAAAAAAAACATTGATGTGGGGGCACTCCTACATCAAAACGAGAGTCTTGAATCGAATCGAGTCCATCTTACAGGCGGGGAAAAATTCCATCTCTGGACAATTTGGAAAGTGTAAATGCAAGTCACACATATCGCAAACAATGCAGCCCTTGTGCTGGTAACATATTGGCAAAGGCCATCAGCCTGCCCGGAAATACCGTCAGTTTTGTCTGATTTATGCAAAATCCTAAGCCTACGCTTGCCTGCGGACATAATTGTCGCGTCATAAAATCAGTTGATACAGATCTATGTATTTATGTATTTATGGGTGGAAAGTTAAAATTGGATCGCGTTTATATAAGATTAGAAGCACAGAGATAAGTCGACACAAAGATATCCCAACTGAGCATAAAAACTTACCAATTGTGTGCGCCATAAACATGACTGAAACTCAGAGTTATCGACGGCAGTTTAATGTATTTTCTTCTTCTTTAATTAGTAGATACATTTTACATTCAGTAAATCGATTATCGATAATAATATCATGAAGAGTGATACTTGGAATATAAATCAGTTAGCGAGAGCAAATTGATGAAAGAAACAAAAAAAAACCCGTGTTTTTCCTTGCGAAAAATATTCAACCTGCTTGAAGCTGAGATCATCAAGTTGTAGCAGAATACCAAATACGGTTGCAATTAAACAATCAGCCAGATGTATTAACACATAACATCGCTTGCAACCATCTTTGGACGAGATCACTTTGCTAAGTTGATGGAGAGTAAGTAGCAAACGAGTAGCAGACTTTATCTTATTCTTCTATTGATGATGCAATAAACTTGACTTGAGTGTATAACTGGTATTTAAATCTGCTCTTTGAGAAGAGAAGAAGTTCCTCAATGAGTTCTGTGCTCTTATTATCACCTATATTCCCAGCTTGAAGACCCATCGATCCAATTATTTTATGTTTCTGGAATCTCTCAACTCAGTATTTCTATTTAACTGCATCTTCATTCAGATCATTATTCACCAAAGCCAAGTCAATTAATGGTAAATAGCTGGTGTATCTTGTGTTTCCTTTGATTAAACTGAATGGAGTTCCTGGCGCAAACTAGTGCGCTTCGATCTACAATAGACCAACTGACTCAATTTCTGTAATAAAACGAATCGATGTCCATTTGAATCATTAGTTGGGATAAATTGTACAATTCCATGATATCTGTGTTTATATACTTCTTATAAGTGGTTCAACGAAGTGGTACTTTCGGGCAGGTGATACCATTACAAAATTCATATAGTGTTTGGCTTACGTAACCAATCTTAAGTGTCTAAATCGAAAAAAATCTGGCGAAACTTTTTGAGATCGAACCTGCGAATCCAAGTAGAATGCAGTTAAATTAGGAAATTAGCTAGTCCATTCCAGTCACACTTGCGCCAAAGACTTAAGACCTATCAGATTTACTTATATTGTTTGAAGACATTTGCCAGGATTGACATCTGCTTAGGAGCAAACTAAACCCGGATGCTATATCTCCAGTTCTTCAGCATGCGTACACTTAAGGTGAAAGCTTAGAAACAGCACTCCACCGTGGATAAAATACTATACAGGACAAGGAATGCCCTTTTGGATACCGGAAGAGCCTTTGATGATGTCCACACCATTGCACTTAAAAGAGCTACGCACTATCATTGACTGTATAATGTGCATTTAAAAAAAAATTCACCTAGGAAGTGCACGCATAAAGCTGGCAGCACTCCTCTCCGCCTATGACTGTTGTATATTTCATATAGGGTGTTTTTTTCAGAGGTGTAGAACTTTGAAATGGAATAAAACAAACATAATCTTCTGGCATTATAATTTAATATGATCTCTGGCATATGACCGACACGGCTGGTTCGTACGTAGTCTAATCTGGAGGTCCTATTTTCGATGGCTTTTTCCAACATTTGTGGCCGTATATCGGCAAAAAGGCGGCGAATGTATTCCTCCAAGTGGTCAATCGTTTCGGGCTTATCGACGTAGACTAGCGACATCACATATTCCCACAGAAAATAGTCAAGCGACGTTAAATCGAACAATCTTGGATGCTAATTCACGGGTCCGTAACGTAAAACTACGTGGTTACCAAACGTTTCCTTCAATTAATCAATTCTGGCACGAGCTGTTTGACATGTTGCGCTCAACATACACTTGAGGATTACCATCACTCTAAATATGGCAGTTTTTGTTTCTTGACGTATGTATTCAACCAAAAGTGAGCTTTATAGCTAAAAAAAATAGGCAAATACGTATTTCGAACAGAACCATGATTTTTAAAATAAATTTTGCACATTTTGGAAGGTTTGTTAATGCGTCGTCAAAAAATAGCCGCCAGTTAAAATAGTGTTATACCTCTAAAAAAACACCCTTTACTTAATATTTGGGCCCAAAATCGAAATTCGGTGGCACATATATTCTAACAATTTCTATTCTCCAGACCTTGTAAAAATTGCCATCCCATAGGTTTAGCGATATAAGGCGTATGTGGTGCCCCTTGGAAAGAAAGCTACTTCTAAACTGAATGATTAAGTTAAGCTTAAATTGAGCTTAGCATTCAGTAAAATATGTACTTTCTAAGGTAGCTTTACAATTTGGCACCAAGTCGTGCATGCCTATCTATGGGGCAATGTCCAGTAATTCCACATATTGTAGTGCCTATGTTCAGTACACCAAGCCAGGTCAAGATCTTGAAGCTTTGCGGGTTCAGCTGGTTTGTGGATAGACATGTGATTTCACTTGTCGGAACACAACTTTAATACTAGTTTCTAATTAACAACTGGTAAAACTAGGTCCCATTTTTTAAAGGGGTGTTATAATAGTTCCCTTTTTGGAGAATCAGCCTTACAGTTCGCAGGAATGTCAAAGTGGCCCGTCACAAAAAAGGTGCAATATTCATCTGCTCCGCTGTCTACATAGGAGACGACGATTGCAGCTTGACTGTGACATTTTCCTTTAGCCAAGAAAATAGGTAGGTAGGTTGGTCGATGTCCCTGTGACTTCAGCCAAGGCTCACGTAGACCAACAATTGGGTACATTGTATCCATCTGGGACCTTTCTAGTGGGTACCCTTAATTTCCTCCCAGCGAAAAAGTAATTATACAAGGTGGCGCAAAAATAACCTTCCGATGTTTTTTGGCTGTAATTTAAAAAAAAATGAAAAACTTTGATTCTTCTTGTGGATTATTTTGATTTGGTCTTTTAATTTTTTTTACATCAAGTCGAGAATATGATGTCAAGTAAATGGCCGCCGCCACAGTTGATTGTCATTTGAGCCCTTTTTATGGCATTTTCCATCACGACGTCTTCGAAGAAAAAAGGTCCGATGACTCCTCCAGCGTAAACAGCACACCATTCCGTGACTTTGAGCGGGTGTAATTGCTCTTCGTGGGTTACACGCGGATTTTCAGTACCCCAGAAGCGTAAATTTTGCTTATTTACGTACCCGCTAAGATGGAAATGGGCCTCATCACTCATGATTATTTTTGATGAAAAATCATCTTCCTCTTGGTGGTGATTAAGGATGGCTTGAGCGTATGTTAGACGCGATTGGCGGTCAGCAGCTAACAGCTGATGCACCGTCTGGACTTTGTACGGAAACATCTTCAAATCTTGTACCAAAATTCGCTGTAAAGATAGTCGACTGATACCCATTTGCGTGGCACGTCGTCTGGTCGATGTCGACGGCGCTTCCATGACATCTTCGGCTACAGCAGCAATATTCTCTGCAGAACGGCTTCTCCGGGGTCTGCCACGCCTGGCAGCATCTTGTGTTGTGCCAGTCTCTTCGAGGCGAGCGGCTAAACGTCGCAGTGTTTCACCAGTAAGCGTTGGACGGCTAGGAAATCTGCGACGAAATTCACGTTGTGCCAAAGTCAAAGTTATTGCTCAAATAAATAGTCACCAATATTCCGCGTTCTGGAGCAGTGTAGCGTAACATTGTTTATTAACGTGTATTTCGCATGTGTTTACTACACAAATGTCAAAACAGAACTGACATTAGGGGCCAATCGCAAAATTTATAGCATTTTCTGATAGGAGGATTACTTTTGCGCCACCTGTTACAGGTGAAAATGAAAAATTCAAAATGCTAGCTTAACAATTTTGTTAATATTAGTTTTTTAGCCCGAAAATTGAATAAAATCAACAACAAAAATGCGTTCTATTGGCATAGGTTTGAAAAGGTAAGAACCAACCCGATTTGCACATAAATCTGAGAAGGTCTTTTAGCTCGACTTTGCCAGCATCCTCCAGCTCATTATTGAAGTATCTGCCGAGGGTCGTAAGCATTATGCTTTTTAAGGCTGGGCATTTGCAAAGCAGATGGCGAACAGATTATTTATTTATTCAACGTCCATGCAGCTTCTGCAGTAGTCGTTAATCAATATGCCCAATCGTTCCGCATGTAGACCCACAGCGCAGTGACCCTTAAGTTCTCCCGTGAGTATTCGGATGTCCTTGCGGTTTAATTAGATCGTGAATTTTGATCTCCTTTTGTTGATAGCTGGCCATAGCTCTTTGTGTGTCTGCACGTCGTTTTAGCCGCCTTGCTGCTGCAGTAGCATGTCCAATGGCGCGAGATCGAGTGGAGTAATATCTCCAGAGCTGAAGTGGGTGTCGTCCCTAGGGGCCTTGTTATACTCATGCAAGCCGCCCTTTGGACTTTGGTGAGGTGGGAATGAAGATTTTTCTTTTCCAGAGCCTTCCACCAAACAACTACGTCGTATGTCAGGATGAATCATACAAATGTGTACAACCAATATACCATGTGTGGTTTAAGACCCCATTTGTTGCCGAATGTTCTGCGACAGGCATATAATGCCACGTACGCCCGTTTAACTCGGTCGTCTACATTCTCCCTCCAGTTAAGTTTGGAGTCTAAAATAACGCCCTGGGCATCTTTAGATCATTCCCTTCCATTTTTTGGTGCATTAAACGTTGGAATGATCCTTTTTCTAGTAAACAGCAGGACTTCTGTCTTGGATGGGTTGACTCGCAGCCCTCGGTCCGCGACCCAATTACCGACAAAATGGATCGCGTAGCTGAATCGCTCTTCTTCTTTGTTAGAAGACGCTTTCGATGGAAGGCGATGGCTTTTAACCGCACTTATGTCCATTTTGGCAGACAGATTAGGGATTACTTTTCTTAAACTAAGCATGCTGAAAATTTATAAAATTAACAACATTTTTCATCTACAAAAAATGTCACTTGCCAATATACCATGCTTTGCTTCGTCCTTCAGCATCACCCAAGCAAACAACAATACCTCAAGCGAACTTTCGCGTTTCTCTGCGCTCGCTCAAAACTATTTATTTGCATAGAAATGTTTTTCAATTCCCCAAACTGGTCTATGCATCATCTTCGAAGGCAAACCGCCTCTCTTCTCACAACTATTGGCCAAACAACTGAACTCCACAACCAGCCAGCAAATCAACTACCTACCGACTAACTCTGCGCAAACAATGGCCAATTGTTGTGTCAATTCAATTATGTATATTTGCAATTTTCAAATGTCAGACAAGTGTAACTCCTTGGAATGTGGTGTGTACCTCTACCACAACCAAAAAAAAAATGTGCTCAAAAGGTGATCGCAATTTGCATAGAGCGCCGCCGGCCAACAATAAAGAGATTTTTTCTCAAACAACACACACAGAGAATAACTTTCGCTTTTCCATTTTCCACGATGCCAGCTAAACCATTGCTACTCTAGATTCCACCTACTTCAGACAGAAGAGACGCCTTTGCTAAACTGTATTTTTTGGCGGCGAGCTTGCAAGGGGCGACGACTGCGCGATCGGTGTTGCTCGTTCTTCACGTAGTCGTGCGATATGTGACACTGACATCGACTTGTCGGCTGGTTTTCATTAGCTCTCAGCTAATTAAAATTTACTAAAAGTATATTATTTTCATTTCTTTTCAGATAAGCACCGCGTCAGATATGCCACTGAGAAGCTAATCACAAAATTCAGAGTAATAAACTTGCAACATAATGACGGCACCACCCAGCACTACGACAACCGGAGGTGATGCATTTTGCAGTAGCAATTCGAATGCTACTTCAACTTCTGCATCCGATTTGAATGCCAGCACAATGAATCAATTGGATACGACACTTCAAGCGCCAAGTAGCAGCGGACTTCAAAGCGGTGGCGGCGGTGGCGACGAAGGCATTATCATGGGCGTTCGACCAGTTGGTGGTGTTAACACCGCTGCCAACAGTAGTGGCTCATATATAAAAGCGTCCCTGTCGATGACATCGCTGCCACCAAACGAACAGCAAGAGGGCCGCGAAGCAATTAAGGCTAAGCTGAGGGTTGAGAGACCGTACAACAGTCTTAAGGTAAGAGATCCATCCGCCAAACAATACACCAAATCGCAATTGGCTTAAGTTTCTTACGGGGGGACTTACATATATCTCGCTTAGCTTGGTACCCATGTCTCTGGCTTGTAGCTCATTTTGTTTCTTTTATCCGCATGATTTCATTAAGATGCGGAAAACGTAACTGGGGGCATAACCTTTTAGAGTTAAGTATCTGCACCGTGCATATGACAACAGCGGCGACGATACGATAACTATGAGTGAGCGATGATTCTCACTTGAGTACTGCCTTAGATGCGGAAGTTATGGGCCGGCGAATAGCAATTAAGTAATGGGATTAGGTTAATGCGGAATGTGAGTTGTGACTGCTTGAAGGAAGATTATTTAAGATTGCACGTACATATGTACTTACATATGTGTAGAATGCGATGGTGTTTCATTGAAATGCGTGCTGATTGTATGTGATTGATGTTCTTTTTAAAGTGTCATTAATTGCTGCTGAAAAATAATTAACTGAAGGGAAATCTATCATGAAACTTTTTAGAAATGCGAAAGGTAAGAGCTATACGTTCGATGTGAAGCTAAATGGAATTAGAAAACCGCCTGGTCGTGGTTGCTCTTTCCTTAACATTGACTCACTTAGTGACGAAGTGCTAGAATTCTATATTAAGTAGGTTGCGGGGGTGCTGGAACTGGAGCCATCCACTTTTCGACATATTTGAACCTGGTGTTCCGAAATTCAGCTGCATGCGAAGACCTCGCGTCTGTGCTGTCAGTTCGATGTGCCGCAGACATCTATGTGTGTATGGCTTCGAAACAATATTCACAGTAAGAGTATATATAGTAAGAACAAATTGTACTAAAAAAACTAGCCAATTGCGAGAACACAAAACAAAATCAAGCAATCGTTAATAATTTATTTGAAATTTGTTTTCTTTCAAACAGAAAAAACGAAATAACGAACGTGACACATGGCGCCACTCATGGGGCAGTGGCCACAGTCATAGTTCATGCAGTCTCCACAGCAACGCAACTGGCGGTATAATTGGATTGGTGTCTGGGAAGGATGATTTCTGGGCCGCGCTGCAGACCAACTACAATTATATTATGGATACAAACCTATTGGATTCATGCAAAGAGGCACGTTGTGAAATTGAAGGCGCTGCAAACGTTAAGGCGAATGAAACAGAAAGTAGTTTAAAGGTTTGTAGATATGGTTGTCAATGCATTTGTTTTTCATTTTAAACCATTGCATACTTTTAGATGTCAGATACTTCTCGCACTGAAGGTTCTTCTGAAGATCCGAAGGAGCTGCGAAAATGGTTACGCGAAATGGAAAGCAAACTGGAAAAGGCACCATCTTTGTCGGAAGCTACACAATTCAGCATTGCAGAGCTGCAGAAGCGTTTGGATGAACACACGGTAAGAGAATTCAAATGTTGTAGTATAAATCTGTCTTTTGCCAATGTTAGGCTTAACAACTCCGTCTGTTGAGTTGAAGAGTGTCAAGCTATAACCGAAATGAGTTGAAGGTAGTATCGTCATGATAACAATTTCATTAGCCTGGTACAGGGGTGTTTTTTTTTGTATTGTCGCGGTGCTGGTCTGGACGGTTAAAAAGGTAGTCATTGCCATCTGAAGTAGATTTTTCCAGATAAAATAGTTATGTGATAGTTAAGGTTACCGTAATACATTTTTGAACGATGCCAGGCATGTTTGTCAGGTTGAAATGGGTGACAGATGGTCTTAAACATAACAAAACAGATGGCAACCCATTGTTACCGCAAAAACTATTAACAAAAAAATCAACGTTGCATCGAAAAGTAAAGTTTTTGATTGGAAAATTAAAATTAGACTAAGGGAAGAAGAAATATAGTGCACGACTGGGACTTTCATAACATTCTCGCTATTAGATGCGTCTTTGAATCGTTCATGTAAAAATATTTCGAAAATATTAAAACGTTCTCTTTATACAAATCAAAAGGCGTTGGTTTCATAGAAAGCGGTAGTTATGAACGTAACGTCAAATAGTCGTTTCGCTACATTTTTGACGGTCGTCAGAGTTGTAGTGCTGTGTTAAACAAATTTATATAAAAATGTGTGCCAACGCGAATTGGCAAATCAAAGATTAATATCATTTCATTTTTTTTTTTGGAATAATAAGTCTGTGGGTAAACCAAGGTCAAACAATGATGATGATTTATACGAAAATGGGAAACCTGCCAAATCTCTTTGAACTCGAACCGGCAAACCCCACAGGCGCACCGATAAGGTTCCTTTCATCCATATTCCTGATCATAAAAAAAATCTAACTAAATATTATTCGTTAACTTCCCATACAAAACCTAGAGCCGAGTTTTTTCAACCATTGTGTGTGCCAAGATTAATTCTTGACACAAAACGACTACAGTTAAATTCCGATTCCAAACATGAGCTTTGAGGAGATTCGCAAGACAGTTATTACTCTTGCATGTTTTTTCGACTTTCGCAAGAGGTGCTAACCTTTTTTCGGGCTTTAAAAGTTAAAATCTTTAGTGTTCTAAGGAATAGTCTATTAATTTTGGTACTGGCCTATACAAAATCTACGCTAAAAAAAAGTTAATGTTCGTTTATGTAGTCCGTAACTGCTTCAACCGTCTTTCTGTTCTCTGCTGATAAAGTTTAAACTGAAATTATTAGCTTCTGTTCGCTAGCTTAACACAGACAGAGAGTCCAAAGAGGCAATTGCGGTTTCTCTTTTTTTAGACTTGTTTGGATTTGGTATAGTCCTAATGTTATCACAGTTTGAGTCCGAAATTTCAGTACGATGGCAATAATTTTTTTTTTTTTGATATCCGAATCGGATCCTAAGCATGTGGGTTTGGCATTACCATTAAGATGCCGAACTTGATGTCGAGTATAGAATTGTAAAAATTCATGAAATGAAAAGCTGAAAAACTAAGTTTTTTAATTTTTGCTTAAGGCGTCATAACTTTTTTCTGGACCTTTAAAATCACACGTATATTAAGTGATTTTTAAGTGGTTCTTCTAGCTATATCTAATATATCTGAAGTTATATCATTTAGAGAATTTATACCTCAAAATTGGAAATATTCACTTCAAATTTATATAACTTAAGTTGGTGTGATGATAGACCCCTCTGGTGTCCCATATTTTTCTCGTCTGAGCTTCACGAATAACTATCTATATGATTATTTTTTATAATTCAATCAAAAATGTTTGTCAAATTGCTATAAGCCTACCTAACACCAATAGATAAATGCAAAACGTTTACTGACTTTTGACACTCACTGTACATGCCAAATAATAATTAATGTAGATTTTTTCCCTTTTAAAAATAACCAACAAATATCCAAAGCAAAACAACCCTTAATTTGCGGACTAGATTGAGTCTGCTTTAAACACGCGAGTATTCTCGTACTTGCAGGCACTGTAGAATTCTCCATGTCTGCACTCAGAATCCTTTTGTAGTTCTCACAGTCAACCAGTAATAAGTATTGAGGTGTAGAACTACAGAAAGGTTCTTGGACAGATGAAGAGTTGTACTTAAACTTAATAAGTCTTAATTAACGATATCACAAAACAAAAATGTTCTACAAATGTTGCAAATTTTGAAATATGGAAACATTTAGTTATAATTATTGCTTAATAATTTAATGATGTAGCACCCATTTTTTATCCAGTTTATTAATGCTGTCTTCTTTGTGGCTTCTTCTTTACCTAATATGAAATTCTGTGTGGAAACTTGATAAATTTCGAACTAAAACTTATGACACTTCGTCGCCTGAATGCAGAACTATATATTATATATTTTGAAATTTTACATATTTTTATCACAACAAAGTGATAAATTTTACACGCAATGGTTTTTTTTGTCAGATCTATGGGCTTACAATTAGATGTAGCAAGAGTTTTTCAAAAAAGGTTTGTGGCTTAGGTAGCAAAAGTTATATTTGATATGTTTCAAATGTTGCCCTGCACTTCTCATTTGCTCTTTATAATCATCCCGGTTACCGTTGTCGGCTGTCGGATCGATATTTGTCGGGTCGGATTTTTGACTCTATTACTCACGCTCCCGACTCGAGGAACTTGTAATACATATTTTAAATCATTTCTAAAATGAATAGCATTGAAATGTTCTATAGTTTAAGTAGTGAGAATGATGAACTTGAAAAAAGTGAGAAGAAAAATGACAATAGCAACAAGCGCACAAATTAGAAAATTTGAATCGTAATGAAGTGAATTTGTCCAATTGAAAGTTAAAGTAAACTTTCAAATATTTGCTTGACGAAATCGGCAAATGCGTTCCGAATGCATTTTAATCGTCATCAGTGCGGTCTGTGCTGAGGAGTCTTACCTTGCAGGAGGATGTCAAAGTGGCGTAGGAGGTGATTTTAATCTAGGACTGGCACAACCAGCACTTGCCAAATATTTTAAACAGATGATAAACAATGCCCAATATGACTGAGGAAAATATTGCAGAGTCCAAATTAATTATTTAGGACAAAACAGGATTTCGAGATATCTTAAATGAGCCTCCTCCAGTGTTTATTTTCCATTAAACACGTCGTCTTTTTTTAATTTTTTACACGAAAAATATTTTTTTTTCTCATGGATTTTTCACTGTTAAACCATTCAACGAATAAATACAAGTGATTGAAAAAAAAGGCACAAAAACATCATCTAGCACCACCTTTAACCCAGTGGGCTACCTTTCGGGACCAAAATTTCTTACGACAAAAAGGTCGGTTTTTAGGTCATTAGTAGTGAGCTGACTCCTTCGGTAATAAAGGCACGAGTCGGGAGACTTTGAATTTATATCCGTCGTTTGTCGGCTGAAAACGACAAGCATAATAGGATTCAGGAAGAGTCGTGTGTTTTTGAGTCGGAAACGACAACGGTATTCCAGGTGAATATTTAGCTCGGGCTACTCAGGAATCTTTAATTTATAGAGTGAAATCTTTATATTGTCACGATCAACCCACTTCCTTGCAATGCAGCTCATCGGCTATTTCATCCCTGACACAACTCAACAGAGTCTTTCGTTACGTCTTGACTGAACCAAGAAGTCCAAAGGCATTAACAAAAATTCTGGATAGTACAGGGTGGGCCAAATACAAGATTCTTCTTAAAAATGCAATAAAATAAACAAAATTAAATTGCTTCCATGTATTATGGCTTTGTTAGTAAGAGAATCGATTAATTATGGAACACAACGTCGTTCAAGTGACTGCCTCGGCTGGCTTCACAGTAGCGCATTCTTTTACTCTCCAATTTCCAAGACCTTGTCGATGGTTTCGGGCTGTAACACACGAATTGCTTGAATGATATTGGCCTTCTTGGCATAGGAAACATTGGTCCTTTACGGTTCCCCACATTCACCCACGGTTAGAATTTTGACAAAAGATCGATTGTAGCATGGAATGTGCGGCATGGCGCTCCATCCCACATGAACCAGAGGTCGTCCAAATCCATGTCTTTAATTTCAGTAAAAAACAACATGTTAACATGCCTACCGTTGACCGAAACGTTGTTCGCAGCTTCATTTTCGAAGAAAAATGGTCCAATGATGCCACACCACTTCCCACCACTTCTCGTCTGTGCGACGACGGGAATAAAGAGCGTTTTATACTACCATACCAGTCGTGCGTGCTTCTTTTCGGCCAAAACTTATTTTCACTGTTGGGTTACACACCCCTTACTTTGGAAATAAGTTTACAACATTTCCCAAAGTTGTTCAAGTGTAAAGCGACTCATTTCTTTCCGTCGAGGTATGATCCTGACTTTCTGTCAATATTTCGAGCTGGAAGCAGCTGTCAGTGTCAAAATAACCTATGATATAAAAAGAAACCACTAGATGGCCCTTTACTTACAAGCAATAGCACCAATAAAAATTCGCATGTGAAGCTTTAAGGAACTGTTCGAGACACTCCTATGAACAATAAAATGTACCTAGAACTGGACAACCAATTTCAATTCGACTGTAAATCTAGAATTGGTCATTTTCATTGACTTTTATGGTTCTTAACGACTGTTCGGTTCGCAGCTTCCATTGTTATTTCTGGTTTTATTTAAAGTTAGATAAACTTACATAGATTGTTTTCCAGAATATTTTATGGGCTTTTGAAGAGATTTAATTGATTATTTTATTACTTCAAAGCCCTTTGGGCTTTCATCTTTCACTGATAACACTCATGTCTTAGTATGTATTGCATTAATTACTTTCTAGCCCTGAATATTTATTTCATTAATTAAAACATTGATTTCGGTTTGTGTTATTGATTTTTAATTTTCTTTGAACTTTTCGATTTAATTCCAATTTTATTGATCTTTTCCGCGCTCACGAACAAAAATTCTACCATTAATTTTACGACCCAACTGTGCAGCCACAGGTTAAAAAAAACATCTGCTCACTTTCGCTAAACTATTGAAGCCAAATCATAAAGTTAACTTCTTAAGTAGATGGCTTCAATTCTACTCCTCTTTAGAGACCGCGCTGATTAAGTGGTAAAAATTCAATTAAAAGTAAAAGCGAGAGATATTCCAGCGGCGTTATGCCATAAAATATTTCATTTTACTGATACCAAAGACTACAAGCCCCTCTCGTAAGATGGCAAAAAAACAAGATTTATTGATCGTTGGCTTGCAAAAAGAAGCTGCTCCAATTAATTATTTCCAAGTTTAATTAAAGCCTCTGATTAATTAGATTATTGCAGTGAATTTACAATGCGTCGTTTTCGAGTTTTAAACTTAACAAGCAAGTTCCTGTTGAATCCATAATCTTCACAATCTGTGCCAAAACCTGGCCAGAGAGTGTTAAGGAGCATGCGCTGCTGATGTTTCAACGAAAGTGAAAACTCAGCCAAAGGCTGGTGCGATCTGTATCTCATTGCAAACATTCTAAAGTGCCATTGAAGAAAGAAAATGCTCTTCACTCTTGGCATCGTAAAAGTGTTGACTGACTAAAAAGTTTCTCACATAAAAGGTCGGCCGCGAAATTACGTAAAATATGCAAACGGAGTGGTGAGTTATACCTATGCGCCATGGAAAGTGAACCAGAAAATGAATTCGGAGAAAATTTCCATTGTGAAGAGATAATTTTGAAGATTTATGCATTCGACCTGGACCACGACAGCGACAACGATGACGACACAGTGAGAGCCCAAAAACGCGATGACAATGCGGAAAGTGCAGATAAATCATCTCTCGAATATCACTACGAACACCACCACCGGACACAATAGAACGGTTGGCTGGTCACATTTGGTGTCCAGGCAAACCGATCCAAACCAACCGGACCAACTTTAGTATAACACAAAAATTTGGATTTTAATTTTGATTATGTTTACGATGGCTGCTGCTGCTGCTGCCGCCTGAGTGCGCATAACTTAAGTCGGACTCCTGAACGCGCGCGATGTGCAACGGAATTGCTTGACGGGATTAGAGGCGTTTATTTTGGTAGAAAAATTTGATCGTTTACATTAGTGAGACTCTGTGTAGCTGTGCGCGCGATGGAGAGGAGGCTGAGGTGATTGTAATTTTGCGGTAGGAAATCGAATTCATTATTATATTCAAATTTCAGGCTTCTAAATCATTGTATTGTTTCATAAGTCACACCGCATGGCGCTTTTCGTATTCCGCTTTCATAATTCCAAAACAAATTGCTATATGAATTATGGCTGAAATGTGTGTGTGCATATGTGAGGTTTATGGAGCGTAGTGCCTAAGGTGACATAGACAACTTAATATAACGAGAAGGAAGCTAACGAAATTGCTCGTGGTAAACGCGCTGTAAGGTACGCGGTAGTGCTTTATGTGCAGCTGTGCCGCACCTTGTTATCCGCGTTGAGTGTGACGCGCCGATAATATGCAAACAACATTTTTGGGTGTAATGACGAGAAGTTTCCCTAAACAATGCAGTGGAATTGGTCCTATATTGCAAACCTATAAAGCCCTTAATACAGGTTTAAGTCGTAATTAATTTTGGCAAGATTCGGTCCTTATAAATTAATTGCGATCCTCTTAGTTCCTCTTCCTAGTTACCCAACGGTGTCGTGGCCATCCTGACGTCTAAACAAACCTGAAAGAAATAATAGAAAGTGAAACATCCGTTTGGAGTTGATAATGAATTTGCAAATGCTTCAGTTTTAACCTTACAACAGCGGGGTAGTTCTCCTCAACTAATCTGCAACTTCTATAGAAAACGTTAGATGGTATGTACTCCCATTCAATTGGCATACTTTCCTAAAAAGCCGTGGCTACTGATTGCTTTCAGCATGGAGTTAATAGTTTTCCCACTTGTAGAGATGAGTTGATTGGTTAATTTTGCATCGTCTTAGCCAGTTTTGTTGATGGACATGTGTTTATCACATGTCAAGGTTAGCTGCATTCAGTGTAGTCGTGGTCGTGGACAGGTTGAACTTGGTTGTTTACATAGGAGCGGACGGGGGATCGGCAACTGCCTGAAATCTGCATACAGGCGGGGACTCAAACGCAGGATGATGTTGCGTCCGTCGGCAATCTCGTCTCTGCATAGCTTCACCAACTTCGAAATAAGCGTTGCAGATTTCAGGCTATGTAGATGACGGTTGCTATAATACCTTTTGGTTGTATAGAGTGTCTTCAGGCTCCTTTCTAGATAAGCCATAGGGCAACGATGAGTTTGTAAGAATGCCCGCCCCATTCGGTCCGCTGTCTTGAACTCATTCGGGTAAACTTAAAATTCATTAGGAAGCTGACTTTCATCTCGATCAGATAGGTCAACAGACCTAAAAACTAAAACAGCGATTACGATGAAGGTTGTTAACTGTTCGGCAGAGCAGTTCTGTCCTGCTATGTCACACTTAGGTCCTCGTGGACCCATTGTGATGCCCTTTTGTGGGGCGATATCCATTGGTGTTAGAGATGGTTAGGCTTAGTATCCCTTTACCCGATGACATCCAGCCATCCTGATATCCTCTGAAACATCAGAAAGTCATGGAAGTAGGAGGCTTTCAAGTGTTCTGTTCCTCAAGTGACCGAGACTCGGACAGCGACAAAGGTATGTCGCCATGGATATCTTCATCACTACATCCTCGACATATGTCAACATCCTTGAGGTAAAATTTCATTGCGTGATTTCTTAGGAAGTTATGTCCCGGTAGGGCTCCTAGGGCGACAAAGGTATGTCCTCATGGATATCTTCATCACTACATCCTCGACATATGTCGTCGTCCTTGAGGTTTAATTTCATTGCGTGATTTCTTAGGAAGTTATGTCCCGGTAGGGCTCCTACCAGCTTAGACTCCACTAAGATCGCATAGTGGTGGCTTGATCGACTGAAGTAAAGATCATGGTCTAATGTAAATCTTTGTTGGTATCTAGTCAGTCTTATCAATATATGCAGTATGTTCATTAGATAGTTTTGTTTTTAAGTTTAACACTAAATCTGTCAGAAGTAGGGGTTCTTCTTGCAGGGTGCTGTTTTTTACCACCTATGACGGTCTCTGGTTGAAGAAGCCTTTACCACAAAAAGCTATACTTTGACCGGTTGAGTATTGATTGGCTAAATCGACCTGGTCAGAAAAGTGCACATATTCCATTGAATGGTTTAATATAGATTAAATGCATACCATGATGAAGACATGTATAAACCTATGGATAACCTCTGGTCCGAAGAGCCTTAAACTCAAACCCGGTGCAAAGAAAGTCACCAAAGGAAGACCCCATTCTTATTGTAGCGATCGTAAGTGGCAGCGTAACCCTCAATTGGTGTCCTCAATTAGAGGAGTTAGCTGGAGAGTTCCCGCCGCGGTCTTTCTAAGATCAGAAATGAACTTTAGAAGCACTCAAAATTCACCCATTCAAGCTGAATGGTAATTTGTCTGTCTCCTTTTTTATGAAGTGAGTGGAAAGCTTCGAAGATGAGTTTGCTTCAACAACCTAAGGCCATAAACCAAAAAATTGAAACTGAAGAATGTTTGGGTAACTCTTTGGAATTTTTTTCGCGAAACCGCATATTCAGTCCATTTATTGTATTCAAAATCTAATGAAGTTTTTGGATGTTTTTTTTTTGTTTTCAAATAGATAAGCTAAGGCGATTTATAACAAAATGTTCTTCATAGCAACTATCATCTTGTCTTCCTTCCCGCAACGCATCGGCTACTTAATTAACTATTCGAATACCTACTTCTTGCTTTAAAAACTAATTTGAAATATGTTTGTAAAGAGGTGTAGCAAGCACAGGTGCAGCATGAGAATACTTCTCTTCTGAAGTATGGAATTTGTTTGGTCCATGCCCGGGTGTTCCACTTTCGTGTTGGAAGGATTAAGCAGTTTTTAAAAGAGAACTGTGACTCAAAACTCTGCACATGGCATACATCTCAATTCCTATTATTGTTTGTTAGGAGCGTCTTTTGTAATTTCCAGAGGCGCTTCGGTTTTTCTTTTCTTTATTGGACGAAGTTATGATCAGGGTTACATAGGTGTCTTCAAATAGGGGTGTTGTTGCACATCCAACAGTTTTGAGACCACAACATTGTCTTTTTTATGGGTTTGCAGCTTCTTTGAAAATGAAAATGTTTTTTCGACGGATTTTTGAACTTCTTAATACTGCCAGCCTCATAAATATGTATAAACCGATTATAAAAGGTTACAGCCCGCTTGGAGCGATCTATTTTATACCAAATCCGAATCCCTGTAGGCCCTCAAGAAGACGCGTTAAAAGCTTCTCGTGTAGATGACTATATTTTTCAAGCAAACACTATGCCAACGTTAGCCGCTGCTGCTGTGTCTTGAAATACAATTAACCATTGTAGAGAAAGAGCTGTGAGATTGTCTTTAATTATTTAAAACCATTCACAACCACACCCTAAGGTTTATACCTTTTATGCCCCGCTGCTATTTATTACTTCAACGTGCCCTACCCTCCCCCAAAACTTAATTTCCTCTCCTGAATCCTTTACCATGAATAGGTCTGAATCACAAATCGAACCACAAAAATAGTAAATGGACGCCGCTATTTTTTTGTTTTTTTAAGTTACGGCCGTAATCTAATCGAATTTTCAAAGTGAGCGCAATTTAAGAGATTCAGTCGAATTTCTCATTGTACCTACCTCATCTGTGCGCATAATCCTGGCCCGAGAAATTCAAAAAGCAGTGAAAAATATATCCCAATCCGTGCATTGCTTCTTGAGCTTAGCAGCTCTTTAAAAATAAAAAGGATTGTGGCTCATTCGACTATTTTATCTAAAGCCTTTTCGTTATGGAATAGTAATATTCATTAGTAAATTTTTTAATTAAAAGTCGTTAAATTGTCATTGCCATCATAAATCCCGGTGCAGTTAGCAAACATGCGTCTACTTCCTGCAAGTTTACTACATAGCTTGGGTGTAAAACTTACATAACACACACCATTAAAGTGGTTTCAATCTCCTGCCGCTACAATAAACTTCCAAATTCTATGACAGCACTATCAACATTTTATGCACGTTCAGCCCCCTCTTTTTCGCAGTTCACGCGGAAAGGGCAATATTCATGGTTATACGATACTGAATTCTGCGAAACAGAATCGTAAACGTTGTCGATGATTTATCTCACAAGCGCCGTGTTATGCTGATGGCTCACATTAACGTTTTTCACTAAAAAAATAAGAAAAATAATTTATGTATTTTTTTTATGTAAAAGTGCAGCAGGGCCTATAGGGTCATGCCGCTGCCACTCCCTGAATATTCAACATAATCTTCTGACCGCCCACATGCGAGTCGATCCCGATTCGGGATGGATGCTGAACCAATTCAGAGGAAACGAAAGTTTCGGCGAAACTAATTGTAATATCTTCTAAAAGCCCCATATTTCACCGTAAATTAGTTCGTGCAATCCGAAACCGACAATTACGATAAATTGAACTTTCTTTACGTTGTTACGCAGCAAGAGAGCGCTCGCGCGCGCGCGCACTCGCTGACAGATAATAATAATCGAAGCGCGATCTCTGGTATCTGAGTATCTGAGTATCTGGTGGATCGCTCCTGCTCTGCGCTATCGTTTATTTGAATGCGGGTATTAACGATCGGACTAACAATTTAATTGTCATTTTTGATCAATGCTCGGTTATGAAGCATTTACCAAGCGCTGCTACATGTGGATGGGAGCAACGTAATGCTAATGCCGGACCTTTCATTGCTTCCCATGCGCGCTCTCTCAGCTTTGAGATATAGTTTCGCAACTAGTTTGATGGATTATCTAAAACACTCCCAGTAGGATGTAACAAGAGATCGTAATTATGTATGGCGATGCTGTTTCTTTTTTTTTCTATTTTTTATAGATATCAGGAAATGTTTAAAACTCCTGCACTGCCCTTCATATGATTTTGGGGCTATTAATGATCAAGAAAAAATTCATTATCATCGCTTATCAATGCCACGGAATCGGAATGACGCCGCCTGTTACAAGTTACAGGGGAGAGTAATTGTTATGTTGAAGGCCTCTAACTGGTTGATGATGGCGTCCGTTGTTTAAAGCCAGAAAATGATTAGACTAAGGTTTCGCAATAATTTGCATCGAAAAAAAGTGATGGATTTATGTCTATTTGAAACTCTATTAGTGGATGGTAGCAAGAGATTGTAATTATGCGGTTTACTTTTAACCATAAAAATTGTTTTGGGGTAGACCGACGATTGGGCAATGAAAATGAGTTTAAATATGTGTTTCCCCCCCTAATGATATGTGTTCTTTGGTTGTCAAAAAAGACAGCTGTTAGTTGTAATGCGGTTTTGGCGCAGCCACAGCAGTGACTGGTGTTGCAGTCAATGAGTTTTTTTTAGAAATTAGTCGGAAGCGAGTTGAAAGAAAGTGAGTCCAGGTGAAAGTCGCCAAAGAATTCGATTTTGTATCTAATAACTTTTGGTTTAAACACTCAGAGTTATGTCGAACGTAAGTCTCGTTGCATTGTTGGGAAATAACACTTAGCAGTCATAACACAAAAAAAAAAAGGATTGCAATGAAAGGTAATTTCTTTTATGTATTTTTAGTGGTCTTTCACATACTTTCTATTGGTATGCAATGAGCTATTGCAAGTGCTGGGTAATTAAGTACGTGGTAAACAGTGTAAATGCAATGGAATAGTTCGTCGTTAATAGAGTTCTTAGCAATAGCTTAAACTGAATGTTTAATTGTGGTAACTTAACTTACATAGTTACTTATTTAACATTATTTTTAAACACCTGGAACCTGGAAAATTAAGGAAAAAACATGCTGTTGCTTTGAGGACTTTACACAAACGTTTGGTCGTCAATGTCAAAACATTTAGTAAAAACAACATTTTCATCATGGTGAAGTAAACGAAGAACGTTTACAAATAATTGAAATTTATTACCAAAATGCTGACAGGGTTGTTGACAGGAACCCAACGACCAAGTTCATCGTAAAATCATCTTCAGGGTGAACAGGATGGAGCGCATTTTTGGCTAAACGGCTTCGTTAAAAAAATAGAATGTGCATTATTAGTCACGGGAAAACTCTGACACATGTGCTTCGAGAAACACAATTTCATTCACCAAAAATAACTGGCGGTTGCAAGAAATTCCCTCCTTTACTTGCAACATCAAAACTTAGGAATCGACAAAAAATTATTCCTATGCGAGGTAAAGACTGTTACTTGGTTTTCAGGTAAAACAATGCCTTATTGCCTCCATAAAAACAGATCTAAAGAGATGTCATATCTTAAAAAACCTCGACTGAGGACGATAATTGGAGGAGTTATTTCTGGAAACTGTCCTCATGCCAGGATATTCGGAAGATTGAATCATGCTCAGACACGGTCGGGTGTGTGTTTTGCGATAATATATTAGTAATGGAAACTATAACACCAGGAAAAGCGGTGAATAAATCGAAACAGGCATTTGGGAAATTGTTTTTTTTTATCAACATGTACCCAAGATATAGCAGCTGTAGGCGACAGTTAACTGTAGGAAGTTCTTCTTGTGGTTAGATTTTGTTGAACATTTTAAAGATCGTCAGTTTTGAGTTACAAAGTCGTATGTAAACGGAATTTCCTATAACGTACGACCTTGTAATACTCAGCTAACGAAATGGTTCTCCCAGGGATCGCGAGAGCCTGCTGCCTCTGCTTAGCCTAACCTTTCCCAACCTATTGACAATAGCAACATTGCTACAAGCTATAGACTTCTACAAATTCATTAGGCTTGCTGCCTTATTGAAGTTATCACTGACATCTGAAAAAGTGCATGTTGGTCATTTTGTTCCCTAACAGATATTGTTTCAGAAGCATGTGGGTTCTGTGGTTAGTACGTTGAACAACTCGAGGCGTTCCAGGTTGCAAGAGTACAAATTGTTATGAGAAGCTTTTAAAATGTTCCGTTCGGAATCGGCATTAGGCAAATTGTGAAGTACAGTTCCATTGGTGTCCGAAGTATAACTTCGCACTCACAATGCTTGGAGAGACTGAATTTTAGGTTCGAGTACGCCGAATACATTTCAAAATGATTGAATTCTATGTCACACAGTCACACAGTAAAGTAAAGTAAAGAATGAAAGAGAAGTTCAGTGACACGATTTCTTGTGCTTTTACTTGACGCCCTCGTAGAATTTACTGCCTTACATTTTAGTTCTTTGAGGGATTGTGAATTCTAAAACTTAAAGCCGACAGATTGAACTCGAAATTTGTAATATATAGGCGTTGCTGTTGCATTGGGTCGAAATTTGGTTCTTTGTACGCGCATAATCCACCTCAAACGAGGAAGTGTTGAACATTTCAATGCTGTTCTATTTCGAATATAAGTGGCATTGCTTAGCCTACAATAATTTCATTGGGATTATCTTGCCGGTTAATTTTTTGCTCAACAATAAAGTTTGGATGCAGCTATAGGTAGATCATATTGATTGCTGTCAGTATTTTAAAAAAAATATATTTTTATAAACCCATTTATTCGATTCTTTTAGTATTCAGTAATTATTTTAAACTCGTCTCATTGTCTTCATCTCGTGTTATGTCGCTAGCAGCTCATTGGTGAAGTAAGTAACCCAAACCGAAAGAAACATATCTAAACGTTATTTATACCACTGTAGACTGTTAAGCACCATTGATTGCTGCTCTATTAAATGACCTTGATTTGTAGCAAAACCATGATTGACGAACATAATCTCTGTATTTCCTAAGAAAAAAGATACATTAAACAGCATTTTTCTTTGAACAGAAATCGGATGTGTAATAATTGTGTTTGCTTTATCTAAGTCTCAATTCTAAGCACAATAAAGGTCACGTACTATCTTTAAACCTAAATACGTGGGCACTTATAAACCAGTTAGAAACAGAGGCAATGTCGTTCCTTTACCAAGGAAAAGCAAAAACACACAAAACAAGAGTAAGCTCGTAAAAAACAATCTTCCTGCGCGTCTCTCTCTCTCTCTCTGGGCTAGCATTTCCTAATGAAACACTTCCCAGTTTAGTGCATTATGAAGCAAAAAAAAAAAGAAAAACACATGCAGTCAGATAAAATTGATGGTACCCCAGGCGGCTACTGCATACAACACTAGCCCTAGGTCTTAGCCCTGTTAAGTGATCTCTCACATACAATACAACTATGAAGGTTACTGTGCCAGTTTATCATTTGTAGAGATCTTCTAGAATAGTAATTGTTGTTGCCTATATAGTTGCACTGCTTGTGCCACCACCTTACCTCCTCCTACCTTCGTCCCTCTTTCTTTGTGTATCTTCCACATCTGCCATGTTGGGATTAATTTATGTACATATGCGAGCACCTCTGATGTAATCTTATATAACGGTATCTTTATAAATGGCGATTTAACAAATTCTTAAAACGGTATCTCGTGTAATTGAAGCTATGAAGGTTTCATGTTACATACAATTTTTGCAGAAAATAAGCGACAAAAACACATAGATAGTAGGTACAACAAGAAGCCAAGAATAGTCAGATGATAATGATGATGATGAAGCGACTGCAATTTGTTATTTGAGTGTAACATGAGCATGTATGCAGAGATATGCTGTTCCACATTCGTAGTTTACAAGGTTACAAATAGGTGAGATTGTGTTCTAATTGTTAGTTGTGCTCTTTTTGGAGATGAGTGGAGTGTTCTATGGGATATTCTTATATGGGACTATTATTTTATTGCCAGTTCTTGTTTGTTGGTTTTGTTTTTGTTTTCATCATCATTAATTAAAGCTAATTTATTCATGGTTGTTTTCTTTTTCTATTTGCAGGTAAGTTTAAGTAGAACTCATCTTGGGTGGTAATACAACACTTGCTGCTGTGAGTCGTGCCAGCTTCAAGGTAAAATTCGAAACAAGGTGAAGGAACTACCGACATATATCACTATGTTTTATTTTAAAGAATGAATAATGTGTCAGTTTCTATCAAAATTCATATGAAAGTGAAGATCTTAAAACTTGGGAGTTTCGAAAAAGAAGCAGAATTAGGTGACACATTGAACTAACCAACTAACAACTCTTGTAGCTGTATGGAATCAGTACTTAACACAGTTTAGGGGTTGGTTCAAGTAACCTTTCCAGCAAAGCTAAGATTCGTGAATTATTCTTGACTCAAAACCAGCTTCTGTGATACAAATAGATTGCTAGAACTTCTAAGGCCACAGATAATAATTTGCACATTTAATGCAAGAACAAAAAAAAATAGCAACCCTGGCCCAGATGGGATTCCTGTGTTAATATTCAAAAAATATTTATCCTCCTTTTTTCATCCACTTCATAAATGAATGGAAATATTCTTTTATAACACCTATTTATAAATGCCGTTTAAGGCAAAAAGTAGAAGACTATCGTCCTATTGTTAAGGACAAACTCTTTTCGCGGTAAAAGAAATTATTTCAAAGAGTCAGCATGGCTTTATTCGTGGTAGATCATGTGCTACTAATTTGGCTTTGTTGACTAATTATATATTTAATAGTTTTTATGAACGATTACAAGTTGATGTACTTTACAAACCTTTGACAGGATGCGTCACACCCTTCTTTTGGCTAAGCTAAAGTCTTTGGGTTTTCATTCGTCAATGCTAAAATGGTTTTTACCTGACTAATAGAAGGCAAATGGTTAAAGTTCATGGTTTGACTTCTCGCGTTATAAAAGTTACTTCGGGTGTTCCTCTGGGCAGTAATTTGGGTTCGTTACCATTTATATTATTTATAAATGATGTTCATTAAATCTTACAATTTTGTAAGGTTTTGACTTTCGCGGATTATTTGAAATTATTTTCTCGGAGAGATAATGTTACTGATTGCATTCGTTTTCAATGCCTTTACAATGCTTTGGAACTTAACATTTCTAAATGTAAAGTTTTTTCAGCATATCGTATTAGTAGTTACTTCAATTTTGCATAATTATTTTATAAATGATCTTAGACTTCAACGTTTTGATGAAGGAAAATTTCTTGGTGTCATATTTGACAATAAGTTAGGTTGCTTTTTGCATTATGACTATGTCATTTCCAAGTCTAACTCATTGTTAGGCTTCCTTAAACGTAATAAATAGTAAAGATTTTCGAGATAAAAATATCCTTAAAATTTATTAATTGCTCGTTACAGAACTTTTTTAGAATATTATTCACATACTCAAAGCCCATAGAATCCGTCGCTGCCGTGCGTGCGTTAATAAGTTAAAATTCACGCATTGGCCGTCCCATAGAATCCGTCGGAACTTTGACAGCTGCATTTTGTTTGGTTTTTTATTTGTCAAATCGGCTGTCACCGGCGATGGCAGATTGCCATATCAAAAGCATAACCTTTTTTTTGGTGTTTTTTTCAAGTCGTTCAGTGTTCAAATTTTATATTAAGCAAAAACATGTATCCATATTAATAAAAAAAAATACTAATATCGTTTTATTTTAGTTTGAAAAAAATATTAGAAAATGGACATTTATCTACAATAAATATGGCAAAGCTGACGGCAATGACAAATGTTTTCGTCCTTCCAATTGTTCAATAGTCAGCTGCTTTTGCGCCTGGCTGTCAAAGTATGATAAAGTAGAAAGTTGGGCTATAATGGCCTCCGTCACCCTCAATGCTTTGTTTATAGGTCACGTTCCATAAGTATACGTGTATTCTATCTTGGTGTCAGGCAAAAAAAAAACGGACGCACGCAGCAACGGATTCTCTGGGTCGGGCCTCTAGATTTAAAAAAGTCAAAAAAAACTTCACTTCACGAGGTACGCGGTTCGTAAATTAAATATTTTTGATGAGCTTCCTAATTATGGCAGAAGATGCAATAAAGTTAGTCTGCAAACCTTAAGTTTCAGACGCGAGGGCACTTCTACTTGTTTATTGGCGATTTTTTTAATTATCATATTAACTCACCAGAATTGTTGATCTTTCTTTTCAATCTCTATGTCAAAGGTCACTGCGGGTTAGAAGCTTATTTTATACAGATCGGCATAGAACCAATTATCGTAATAATGAGCCAATTACGAGGTGCATAAGTACATTTAATGAATTTTGCAACGAAATTGATTTTTGCTTGTCGCATGCAGAGTTTAAAAGGTCCATTTATTCATTAACTTTAGAGTAATTCAATTAATATTTATTTGAAAAAGTCTATAAGATGAAGATCGTTAGATGAAGCTTATTCGCGCAACAAACATCTAGTGTTTTGTGTTTTTCTATGGTTATTAAATAAAAAAAACATACATAACGCTCACACTTTCAGATAGCTTATTGCTAGGAATGTAAATGCAAAGCTAGGGGATATCGCGAAGTACTCGTACCAGAAATGGCAATTTCACCTCTTCTGTGTGCACTGGTCATTAAAGAGATTGTTTTGAGCTACAATGCGCTTTTGACACAAGTGCATTGTTGCCTACGCAGATGATGTTATAATGCTAGAAAACAGGGAAATTCCTTCCCACTAGATAGTGAATTATGTACATACTTGAATGTTTACTAAGAACTCTTTTAACGAGTGGGCAAGACCATGTGGGCTTGGTATTTAAACTCCAAAAAAGTACTAGTTGTTTTTACCAAAAAACGAAAAATATCAAGATTCAACTTATCGACCAAAAGTGCGAAACACTTGGGTACACTTGACAGACAACTTAGTTCTATATGGAGTGTCTGTAAACTCATATATGATACAATATAATTTCACACGTGGGGGGTCCAAGCTCAAGATTGTCTACCGTAAGTGTTTAACATTATGGAAGTTCTGTTTGGTGATGATCCAACAAAATAGTTGTCCATCTGAAAAACATGACAAATGAGAGGGTCTTAAAATCATTTTAAGTCTGCTTTCCTTCGATCCATGTATGCAAAAATCTGCAGCGAAAGTCCTTTAAGAATCAGTCAGCTGAACTGCTGAGTGGCAAATTTGACTGAATTCACAGACCATGCATATTTTCATATAGAGAAGCTAACACATGATCCGTGATGATTGTGTGACAAATGACTTATGATTGGTGACAGATACATATGAAAGCTGACAGATGGAAGGAGATGGGTGTCAGAAAGATCGTATATTTATCCTATTTTTTTTGTCATTTAACACAGTAAAAACTATCGTCGTTATCGACGGAGACACGCTAGTAATTTATATTGAGAAAAATCCTAATAATCGTATACTTAAACTGATCGTCGGAAACATTTCCAAAAAAAACACTGTCTATGCTCGCCAACGATTTAAGATCGAAGCTTAGATGCGCATACTACTCGATTATATTTAGGCCAAACAGACATTGACTCAAAAGTTGCAAGTACTTTTATTCCACTTTCACAAGCAGCCACATGGAAATTTGGCCGAAGTTCACTTAGAAAATTAGCGGTCCATTTCGATACCATAAAAGGAGTGGGTAGCCCGAAGTTAGTTTTAGCGTACTAGAGAGACCTGAAGCAGTGGTGTAAATTGGAAGGAGAGCAGAGTGAGGTGAATGTGACACTTGAAACTTAAGTACTGTCTGAAATATACAAAGTGATTTTACATCGAACCATTCCTGATCCTTTGGATAGGAGAAGAGTGTAGTATTTTTTTTTTTTTTTTTTGTCGGAGGTTGCTGCTATCCGATGGAGCGCTCAGACATAACTACAGGTCCATTGTACTACCATTCAGACACCTTACATTAATGTACTTAGTTTTCCCGTCTTTCGAAGAAAAACGAGAAAGAGCTTCAGTGATAAAGAGCTTAGATGTTCGGCACTCACCACGTCAGCCCCGAAGATCCGCCACCTGATGCGAGCATAGGCCGGACAACTGCAGAGAAAGTGTTCTGCTGTGTAATCCTCCTCACCGCAAGCAGGACAGGTAGTGGTGTCGCTTAAGCCCAACACATTTAAGTGTTTAGCAAAAGCTTGGTGGCCCGAAAGAACGCCTACAAGCAGCCTACAGTCGATTCTCCTCAGAGATAGAAGAAAAGATGCTGACATTTTGCAAATGTCCGGGCGCAGTAGTTTGGTCTGTCTACATCCACCGCAATCGCGCCACCGAATCTTGTGTTCACGAGAAACCCAAGAATCGATAGACGACATGACTAAAGACGCAGGCAGACCCAACACAGGTTCGGGTTTTGAGAAAACTTCTTCTGAACCTTGCCTAGCAAGCTCATCCGAGATCTCATTTCCCTGGATGCCAGTGTGACCTGGTACCCAGACAAGTTTCACTGTGTTCAGTCTTCCGACCAAATTCAGAGAAAGCTTGAGTTCTAGCACTAACTTGGACGAGGTAAGAGGGTTTAGAAGCGCTTTTAATGCAGCTTGGCTATCACTGCAGATGCAAATGCCTCTAGCCCTCCACCTGTTCACAATATAGCGCATTGCCATTAGGATGGCAAAAATCTCCGCTTGGAAAACAGATGCATGTTTACCCGAGGGGTAGTAAAGTCGTATATCATCGCATTCCACAAAGATACCAGCACCAGACCCCCTCCCGGTTTTGGAGCCATCCGTGAAAATACGATGGCATTCAATCCATGGTTCAGAGTCTGACCGAAGCCATTCCGTTACCTGTGGAACGTTGACGTGGTAGTTTTTTCGCAGAAGGATTTCTGGTGTCATTGCATCAGACGGCATATCCATAAGACAGGGGTCAAAGGATAATTCTCGAGCAAGTTCTTCAAAATTCCAGTGCGCATGGTACCAAAAACCACCTCTCTTTAAGCGAAAGATGGTTTTTAGCGTACATCCCATGATATATAAGTCAAGGGGAGGAAGATTTATCAAAGCATCTAGAGCAGAGCCCGGGGTGCTAGGGAAGGCCCCTGTGCAGCCGAGACAAGCCGTTCTTTGGAGTTTGGCAAAAGAAGCAGTAACACGTTTCCGCGAAAGCCTGTTCCACCAAACAACTGATGCGTATGAGAGTAGCGGTCTAATCATGGCCGTATAGATCCAAAGGACCCGTTTTGGAGACAAGCCCCATGTCTTACCAAAAGCGCCTTTGCACTGCCAGAAGGTCGACAGCGCTTTATCGGTTTTCGATTCGACATGTTTGGACCACAGAAGTTTTTTATCAGGGATTACACCCAGATATTTGACTTCATCGGATATAGGGATGGTGACACCTTTAAGCACGAGATGGGACAGGCCAGTGATGAATGAACATATACAATAAATCTCCAAACATTCCCACGCAATCAATGTCGTTCTACTCCTCATACTCCTAAAAAATTCTGAAAAAAAAACAGTTAGAGAGCAGTGACTGATACACTTAAATGTCTTTTGAGTTCCTGAAGGGCACAACAGTATGGGGTGGTTGATGCAAACGAATCCGAAATCAATGTCGAATGAAGCGTAGAAAATCAAGGAAGTATGCGCCTAGTAATGGAGAGTAGTTTTAGTGGAATTGTTTAAAGTGAAGCCTTCGTATAAATAATAAAATCGAATACTACATTTACTATACTAAAAAACAATTTTAAAAGACAAAAGACACACGTAGATCACAAATTGTATCTGAATCCATTTTGTCTATCACACTTGGCGAGCTGCGTGTGCAGTTCTATGATTCTACAAGTACACCCTTGTGCTGGAGGGCTTTGCCTTCTCAGATAAGCTATGACATAGTCTGTGAGTATGTCTAGGTTTACATTCGCCCCACTCGAATCGGTCTGGAGTGAATATTTTCCCAAAGTCAAAAAGGAAACTAAGTAGTACGGTTTTGTGAGGGATGTTGTTGTCTATGAGAATATTCATGTGTCCATTGCGATCGTATACGAAATTTGTTTTGGATGCCACAATAATGTGTAGCATGTGCCCAGCCCATGACGTTATCCATGGTGTTAGCGTTCCACTTCTTAAGCAGTGACGGCAGTAAGTTACTTTGGGATGAGCGCTCCATCTGTATACCAAAACCTATGAAGGTCGTAGTCTAACTAATGCAATGGGTTTGCTATCTGGGATTTATTTCCAGGTTTAAAAATTCAACTTATCGAAATTGTTATAGCAATGCCTTCATCCTGCTCCCCCTCCTGCAATATAAACATTGTTTCGTCAGCTGTGTGGCATGTAGTGCCATTCTTCCGAAAATAAACGTCTTCCATTTTCAAGTTTTACTTATCAAAAGTCAACGCATTCATAGTTGAATGTTGTGACAGTTCAACAATGGCGCGAAATTTTAAATGACACCTATCACTGAATGACCCGATATTTAAGAACAATTCACATCCGAATCAATCATTTTACACACTACTGTAAATGAGAGACGGAAAATCGCGTGAAAAAGTGAATTTTACCAAAACGCAAAAAAAAATGCACGCATGGTGCAATATGGTATCTATATGAAAGGATTTTAAGCGTAAAGACCCCTCTGGCTATGCCAAAGCGCAAGACACCTCCATTTCCTCGTCTGCCTCCATCTCCACTGAGTATATTAGTTAACAATTACTTATTGCGGTGTATTGCGTGTGTGAAGAAAATTGCACGCTGCAGGAGCATAATACTCGGCACTTTTTCATACGCAAAAAGATACCGCCAATTGTGTGCGATTATAGATAGAAATACTCACAGGGATTATAAAGAGGCCATTTTTGGGTAACCGCATCGGTCGCCACCAGCATCTAAGACACACGATGATGACGATGATTACACACATCAGGCACGAGTATGTTTTTTCTGTCTGTCTGTCTATCTATCTGTCGTGTTTTTAACTGTCCCAGGACTACTACATGTTGTTCGCTGCATAAAGACAGACATGAAACTAGCTATAGCTTTGGCACACACGGACAGGCACAGTCAAGCCGCCAACAAAACTGAACAACCAACCGCGAGCACCAAACAAACAGTGTAAAACAATCATTTAGAAGATAAAGTATCTCTAACGAGCCGGAATCATTGGACCGTGATAAATTCAATTGTTTCACGGGTTAAGCTGATTTCGGACACTGCATGATGATATTAAATAAGCTTTGTTGGTAGGGTACAGCAGCTATTGCCTAGACATCTTGTTGTGGTCACAATTCATGGAGCAGGCGTGTTGTTAGATTTTTTCTTTCGGATTTCGGGTGCTGCCTAGGAAATGTCTTGGGAGACTGCACTAGCATATTTTGATTGTGTTTTCTGTGACTTCCTACTCAGTGCATTAATTTGATTTTTTTAGACTAGGTATACAAGTGATTTAGAGTTTTTTTGTATCTATTTTTTTTTGTAGGGATTTGCGATAAGTTTAAGAAAATGAACCTTGCAGCAGCGAGGTGACTGGTATTGACAATTTTTCTCTTGTTTGAATTGATACATTGTATGCCTTGCGGTTTTTGTTTCATAAGTTGTGTCGTGTGCTAATCTTTAAAGGAGTTGGCGAAGTATGCTGGCTAAATAACTTAAATGCCGACAAATGATATTCAGGAACAAATCGGTGCAGAGTCGCTTAGCCCTTGGGCGGCTTGATACTTTGGAGTGAGGACTATTTGTATATTTTTGATTCCGACAATGAAAACGACTTTGTAAATTGAAAATAATTCGGTGAAAGTTTGATTAAAGTAACCATTTCTCCTAAGGGATTTTAGTTAGCGCCCTACTATATTTTTAGATATAGTGTCACCGTGCTAGAATAAGTTGGCTGACCCAAACGAACGAACCTGCGTTGCACAGCTTATATGAAGATAAGTTTGGTGAATGTTATGTAAAAGGTTCTTGTGACAAATACCATCGCCTTGCCAAAACCGTGGGCGGAGTTAGATCTGTTGACGTTGTTGTATGAATTCCATACAACACAGGATACCAAAGTTGCACAATGAAGAGACTAATTGTATTTCCATTCGCTCGATGTTGCCGAATGGTAGGATTTTTTGATGAGGACGTAGCGCTTGGTACAGCTTAGAAAATTCGCAGCTGTATCTTCTTCTCCTTTCGCTTTCCTCGCACACAAACACTGAACATCATACTAACTGCCAGGATGGTTATTGTATTAAACTTGCTCGTCGTTTGAGTTATGAGTTTTGAACTTATTTGCTATGCCAAACCTAAGTAGTAGCGGTTTCGAAGGATAAATCGATGTTAAACCTCCACTAAGTTTGCAGATGTTAAACCCTAGGTAGGTTAACTTCCAAGTTTCTGCAGGTTGAAGTTGTTTGTTGAAAGCAAATATTTGGTTTTGTCCTCTCTTACTTAAAGATCAACTTAATTCGCATGTTCTTCAATTGCCACAGAAGCCTCTATCATGAAACTTTGGGAGCCGCCGATGGAAACCGAAGGAGACAAGCAAAAAACTTTATGCCAAATAGTTCCCACAAAAAAACGAAACAACTACTACAAATCAGTAGAAGTCAGATTCGGCTAGCCACAGACTTCCTTACAGGACACTGCCGTGTCAAGAAACACCTGATGACTATGGGAATAGCACAAAACAATACCTGTAGATTGTGCAACGAGGACGAGGAAACAGCAGAACACATATTATGTGCTTGCACCTGCCTAATTCAAATCCGTCAACGTTATTTAGGTAAGTTCTACAGCGGATATAGCTGCCAGCTCACTCAAAACGATAGTCGCCTTTATAACTAACTGCGGCATCATTGATGAGCTGTAAATGGAGAACATCACAATAGGCTTATATGAGGCCGCAGTGATCTGGGATATATTATAACACCTCCAGCACTCAATCTGATCTAATATAATGCGGCTTTGAAGTCGATGAAAAGATTGCGGGTATCAAAAAAAAATTTGTTGGTATTTTCCAGTTCTTATAGTTCGTGCGGAAATAAGCTCAATTGCCAGTTTGTTGGGCCAAAAACCATACTGATATGTGCCGATAAGCGTTTTCAATCGGTTTCGGTCGTTTACACAGAACATTAGACACGATTTTTATGTCATTAAGAAGGGATATGCCTCAATAGTTCTGCAAAACCAAGGACCGCTGGCCGACTTCTTGTTTTCATCTTTCAAATTAAAGTGCTGACTTCTTCTCAACTGAAATGTGCAATCCCTTCTACATTGAATAGATGCAGGTTCTTGCCCTACCATTTCCTTCTTCTTTTTCTGGCTCGATACTCTTTCCTTATTGCTCCAGTTTTGCGCAGCAACGCGTGTGAATGTACCCGTTCTGTCACCATTTTTTGGTGAACTAGATGACTGTGGGATGGTTGGCGGACCCGTAGGGCTGTAATAAAGTTGCGGACAAGGTTGCGATCCTAAAATTCTGATCATAACCTCGTCGACTAGTGCATTTTGTGCTCTTTTTCCTTTGTCAAACAAATTCCCTTCGGTTAAGATTCTTCGAAATCACACTAATTCATTTTTAATTTGGAACATTTTCTCTGATGAATGAACCCAAGAATTCCATCATCAAGCGCCTCCTTCAGGCTATCAAACTATTAGCACAAAGTGCCATTTTTCCTATTCCATAACTTTTCGCACCATAAAATCGTCTTTTATTTTCATAAAACTATTTCGCACACACATATTTCCAATCCATCTAATACATCTTGGTTCAGTTGTATAAATAGCCACCGCAAAATAAAAGAAAGAAAAAAAAAACACCATCGTCAATCCGCGGATGTTGTCTTAACCCTTCATTTATGGAAGTGTTGCGTCGGACCAAACGAGCATTGACCTTGAAAAATCGCAACGCAAATGGAAGCCAAGCAAAAGAATACGCAAAAGAAAACACCACCACCAGTGAAAAACAACAATAAAACAATAATAACAACAACAAGTTCAGGTTCAGGTTCATACATTGGTCTTACACACTCTTTATGGCCTTTTGAGGGCACACAATCGCGTAAAGTAAACCAATTTGGAACAGGTTACGCCACTATACTGAGTGAGACTGAATATCTCTTCTCTATCCACGTACGGATCGAAAGGAAATGAATCTCAACAATTCTATCTATTGGCAATCGGTTAAATATGTCAGTCAGTCGTCTTGGCCGATGTGAAGGCCTTCACATCACTTTGAAGAGGCTTCTTCAATCTGTGTGTTTGTATTTTTTTTTTCAACTCGCTACCATCTGCTCTCAAGACAATTGTACAATGGAGCGCACAAATATGGCAAGGTATGGCAACAACCACGGTAGCTTCTGTTTCTAATGGATACACGCAACAGCCAGCAAGTCGAATGTCAAAAAGAGAATACTTGGAATACTTTGGGTGGTTGAGATCTGCGGAATCTGGGTTGGATCTGGATGCAGTGCTCCTTTGGCTGTGATTCTAAAGCAATTCTAATGAATAGATACAATATCTTTTCGCTGATTTTCTAAAATATTTAACAAAGATGACATTAAAAGCCGCGATCGGGAAGCAGAAGAGAGATCGAGCAGACTTTTACCAAGGCGGATCTACATTGCTGAAGAGTGTGGAGAATTGTTCTGCAAACTAGTTTCCGGATAATGGTCGTCCACCGCTAATTGGCAGTTCTGCGTCAGCTCTATTGCCTACAGGCAGAGTGCTTTCCAGAGTTATGCTGCGCATTTATCATTTATCAATTTGTTCGGCTGATTAATGGAGATCGATGAAGTGAACAATTTTCACAAATCCCATCGAAAAGTATCCAACTGTTATTATTGGAAAATTTGTTGCTATCCATACTTTCATGGTGAAGTTGAAGCGCATGCGCCGCCGCCGTAGCACCACATAGATAGAGTCTTTCGTGCGGAATGGGAGGAAATATTCACCACTTGAACAATCATTGAGTGGTGCGCTATGGAGTCCACTAAGTAGTCACGAATTCCTTGCATATCATTTTTTGTTTTTTCTATTGAGCTTAAATCAGGCATGCAGTTACGTGACTTACATAACTCAATTTTGAGCTTATAGTGGACCTACAGTGTTGTGCAAAAGTTTGATTGTAGTAAATAAATTTAAGCAGTTCTAAACAGCAGTACGGAGAACCCGGATGGACTCAACGATAATTTGAAAAAGTTATGTTTAAAAGACGTCCATATTGTTCTTCCTTCACATCATTTATTTAATGCCCGCAATGCGTTTTATTCACCTCAGAAAGCTTTAAAACGTGCGAACTAGTCTAATTTATTAGCTACTCGGTTAAGCAGAAATATTGGCAAAGGCATTTCTTATAGATTAAACAAGCTTAACGTACTTCCATTCACAAAAACTAGTAAATCCAGGCCTGTAGGACAAAGGACTTCTAATGTTGACAGCTTTAATTCCTTTCAAAGAGTAACCCCTTACCGTAAACTTATGCACAAGAAGGTTAATCTTAAACTAGCTAAGGAAAGAAAATAAAAATCATATAAAAGCCTTCAAAAAATGTTCTAGCCTGTAGAGTTTTATCAAAAGTTCGGCGGGTAAGGCCGGCAACCTTGTTCGACTTTAGTTTAGATATTGCTAACCTCACCTAATTTTGGTCGGGTGGACGGAATTCTGGACTTCCATCGTAAATGTTGAGTGATTCGCTCTGCCTGACAGCGGAATTTGTGTTGTCTTCGCTTTAGAAGTCTGCAGAAATGGTTTTTCCCTAAACACTGATCGTGATCGTGATCGAAATGTTTTTTCCTCCTCTTTTGTTCGTAGAGCTCACGGGCCGTTCTCATCTTTTGTGCAGAGTCGCTTTGTACGCTTCTCTGCATCGTAGCCTGGCTGCAAAGGACTTCTTCATTGTTTTGGCGTCTGAGATAACTGCAGATGTACCTTGGCTGCAACTGGGTAGTGGCCCAAGTCTATAACTGCTCGGAATGTTCGGACACTTAAAATACTTCAATATTGGCTTATGTCGATCGCAACATGATCAATCTGGATGATGGTTTGCTGATCTGGAGACTGTTATATGCTCTCCTGTGAATTCTGATGTGAGGAAATGGTGTGCTTGATAAAGCAACATCATGTCCGGCAGCTATAATCGATTAACCCAATTCCGCTTCCAGACGTGGTGTCGTGTACGTTATTGCGGTACCGAAAATGTCTTCCTTTCCAATTTTGGCATTTAAGTCGCCTAGGAAGATTTTAATGTATTATTTCGGAAATTGTTAGTTCTTTGGTTGCATCTTCCTTTTCCTCTGTTGGTGCGTAAGCGCATAAAAGGCTGATGTTGGTGAATTAACCTTTAATAAGCATTTTTATAACGCGTTCTCGCTCACGTGACAAAAGCTTACGATCAATTCGCACCCAAATAGACACTGCTATCGTTCTCTATAGCAAACACCGTGGTATATTACAGTTTTTCATCTTTCTTTTGCCCTGTGCATCTCGCCGCACTTTTTGGATGGAGGTGATATTTGCTTTATAGTAGTCTAGAGCTTCCGCTAATTGTTCGGATGCACGCAGCCTCTTTAAGGTCGGAACATTCCACATGCGCATCCGAAAATCGTTCTCCTTAGTTCGTTTTGCAGAATCGTCAACAATGAATCCGTCCTTATTCGAAACTGTTTGTAACCATTACTTTTTTACGTGGTTGGGCAGTTATCCGCACCCCACAGTTCTCATCTTGGAGCTGGTATTCGAAATTGTTAAATAAGCTCATTTAGAGATATCACTAGTTCTTTGGTGATAGGGTATCTCCTGTCGCGGTACTAGGCACCCAGAAGTCACTACGTAGAAGTGAGTAGCATAAATAAAAGTGAGAACGCTTGTGTTCACAATCATGACCAAATATTCTCAATTCTTTCAGTGTAACTAATATTGGCCATAGTACCATACCATTACACACCCTTCACAGCTATGATGTCGTGACAGTTAGTGTTTTTCTTTGCGTATGTCATGCAAACAATAATTGTAACCATCAGGGCCACCTAAATTAAATGGTTTTTCGTCCGAAAAAACTATTCGATGCCAATCTCTGTTCAATGTCATACAGTTTCAAACAAAAAATTTACATGCCTCCTTTTTCAATGGTAAGAGGGGGTTTTTTGCTTCAATTTCAATCTTTTCAGAGGTCCACCTCTCCGTCTAACTGTTTCAATACTATCAGTGATTCCCAATTCGACGCTTCCCTAACAAGACGTCTATTTTCACTGTATGCATGCAGTCGTTTTTTTTTTGGTTCTTCTTTTCATGTTGTTTGCATAGTTCAACTTACAGTGCTCTTCACTTGATTAGACGCACCAACTTTTTTCTAAATAAATCAATTTTTTTTTGTAAGTGTGGGTAGCAATTATCAAACAATTGCATTTATTTGAAAGCTTATTAAGTTCTTAACAAAAAAAAAACAAAAAAACGGTAGGTGAGTAGAAGCTAAATATATTTTTTCTCTTTTTTGCCTATGCTGCCAGAAAAAGTGCAGTTTTTTTTTGGTTCACTTGATTAGACGCACATGTTAAATCGGTTAGTTGATAGCGATCTGTTACGTGGATTAGATTTAGCTGCAAAGTTTAAGCAGTTAAAAAGAGTTTGCCACAGATTTCAATCCAAAATGGGGAAAAAAAAAGTTTTAACTGCTGAAGAAATAGGGAAAATTGACGCGTTGCATTCCGAAGGCTTTTCGATGAGAAGTTTTGCCAAAAAAATAGGCCGAAGTGACCATGTCGTGAGAAATTTTATTAAGAACAGTGATTCATATGGTAAAAATTACATAGGAAGGACAAAAACCGCTTTAACTCCTCAGGATAAGAGAAACATTTTAAGAATTGCGTCAAATTCAGCTCTCTCCACCAGCAAAATAAAAGAAAAAGCGGGGATAACTGCCAGCACATCAACTGTTCGCCGAGCTATTTTAAGTGCGGACCATCTTAAATTAAAAAAAGCCTTCACTAAACGCCATAAGAAAAGAACAGCGGTTGGAGTTCGCACGCCTTCACATGACCTGGGATACCAAACTTGGAAGTGAGCTAAATTGGCGAAATGTGGTTTTTTCAGACGAAAACAAATTTAACTTGGATGGCCCTGATGGATATAATCACTACTTCCATGATTTGCGAAAAGAGGAAAAGTTTTTGACACGCCACCATTCGAGACAAGGAGGAGTAATGGTTTGGGGAGCCATTTCGTACTATGGGGCGTTCGATTTGGTTTTTGCTTCCAACAAAATGACGGGAGTTTCTTACAAAGCTCTTTTACAATCGGCCTTCCCTGCTACGAAAGAGCTTTTTGGACCGCTAAAGTGGATTTTTCAGCAAGATAATGCGCCAATCCATAACGCTCGTCTAGTCAAAAGCTTCCTTGCCGATGAAAATGTTGAACTTTTGCCTTGGCCACCATATTCACCTGACCTCAATATAATTGAAGATGGCTCACACGTAAGGTTTATGACGGAGGTAGGCAGTATGAGACCTGTGAAGAATTAATTGTGGCAATCAAAGAAGCCTGGAAGAGGATTCCATTAAATTATTTAGAAAAGTTATATGCTTCAATAAAAAATAGAATTTTTGATGTAATTTTAAATCGTGGTGGTTCTACAAAGTACTGAAAATATAAAAAAATAACTAAAAAAAAATAACTAAAAAAAAAAAAAATAAAAGAAAAAAAATAAATTAAAAAGTCTATGTTTCATTTTTACGATCATTTTGCAGGTGCGTCTAATCAAGTGAACCAAACAAAACTGCACTTTTTCTGGCAGCATAGGCAAGAAAGAGAAAAAATATCTTTAGCTTCTACTCACCTACCGTTTGTTTGTTTTTTTTTGTTAAGATCTTAATAAGCTTTACTTACTAAAAAAATTGATTTATTTAAAAAAAAGTTGGTGCGTCTAATCAAGTGAAGAGCACTGTATGTATTTTTAAAAAAGTTGCAAAGAACGAGCTTGCTTTTTTTAATTTTTTTTGGCAATAAAAAAAATGGCAGAGCCAACTTTATTATTTCCCGTATATTTTGAACATTTTTCGGTAGAGTTAAAATTTTTTACAGCAGGAGTGAAAGGTTAAATTCTTGCCTATAAAAAGTATAATCCTACATGCCGAGAAGGATTATACTTCTTATACTTTTTGTTTTTAATTTATACCCTTGCTCATAACTTTCCCTGACACTGCGACCTAAAAGATCTTTTGTGTCATAGGGAAATTTAATCCAAGAGCCGTATTATCTCTCTTATGAAAGTAAGTACGTCCTTGGTGGCAGAGTTTTTAACTCCGCTGATGAACACATTTCTTTGTTGAAAATACGCCTTCTTAACCAATGTAGTGCCGGACTTTCGCATAGAATATGTTCAGAGGATTCGTCCTCTTCCATGCAGAATCTACATTCTGTCTCCGGGAACAAATTCATTTTATTAAGATGATATCTAAGGCCACAATGGCCAACAAGCTTTCTTAAACTTTCCTTATCCAGAATGAGCCATTTGGATTGTCGGGGCACCGGAACATTCTATCATCATCTAGGCCAGACGAAGTGGATCCTCCCATCAATCGACGATCTATCTTGAGGAAGCAGCCCAATTGATTCTACAAAAAGGTTCTGGGCCAAAGAACACGGATTCTGAACTAGCTCTTGCCAGTTCGTCCGCCAATTCGTTTCCTGCAATTCGTTGGAGGCCGGGGACCCATCCAAGTGCGACTTTGTTTAGTTTGGCTAGGGATTACAGAGCATCGTAGCAGCATTTCACTGTCATCGAGTCCTGTGTATTGGACGACAGTGCTTGCAGAGCCGCTTGACTATCTAAAAAGATATAAATTTTAGCGCCTTTGATACCTTTAGGAAGATTTAATCTAGCGCACAACTCAATGGGATAGATTTCAGCTTGAAGCACAGTGGGACTGATTCCCATTGGTATAGAAACTTTGGTGTTGGTTAGTATAAGTGTGAGTACAAGTTCTTACTATGAGTACTACGGTCTGGTGTCTGACGTGTGATATAAAGTTCGGCAATGATCAATGCTTCCAGCTACTCTCTCTAATGACTCTTGAGAGATTAAGTTAATTTTTAAATTCCATTTCAAACAATGTTTAAGACATTCTCCTGTATATTTAATGATGTACTAACTAATTATATATAATTGCATGTGTGTCTTTCAATGACCATTGATCTCCATTGAATCGTGCCTGCTAATGCCCTGTATTAAAAATCTCTATTTCTATTCGTTTGAATTGCTGATCCGACTTCAGTTTCTTCTCCTGTCAAAGCTGCAATTGATGCTGCTTTGTTAATCTCTGTTTCCCGCATAACCTCGACTGTAAAATAAATTTTTATTTTCTACAAGTGTGGTTTGCATAACACAAATTACCCAGCAGAAAAAAAACAGAAAACAAAAACATAGCAACAACACCTTAAACCCTAAAAATGATTTATTACGCCATTCGGTTGCAACTATCCGCATGCTATGATGTAAAATGCATTACCCAACACAAAGCCTACATAATTGAACTGTAGTCATTAGGGATATAAATACTATTTACTTTTTCACGATCAATTAAAACTTCATTATATGCATTCACCATTCTATTATATGCACATTATTACACCCATTTGCAAGTTGCAACCGCTTGTTTAGTTTTTTCTTCCAAATAAAGAGATATCAGAAGTATCCCAGATTTCAAAAGGTCGTCATGACAATCAAATCTAACACAGTTCATCCAAATTTTACACTACAAAGCTAAGATTGTGTCGCGCCTTAACAATGCCACAAAAGATATGATGAATTTTTGTATTTTCAGAAGAAAAGTGAAAACCTTTTCACAACACACATCTCGTGCGTTACAAAATAATCACAAAAATCCCTTAACTCGAGGCAACGCTCTTTAGATTAGCTAAGCTTTTTAATGAAAGTACACACAATTAAGACGTGTAAGTAACGCAACGTGATAAATTAAAAATATACAAAAAAAAATGTATATATGTATCAAGAGTAACCTTTCAAAATAGAAAAAAATGCATTTTTTTCACTTTCTTCTTGCAGTAAAGTATGTACGGCGTTCAAGTGGTTGAAAGTAACCGCGGAGATAGGTACACCCTGATTATTCATTTAGAAATAAGTTGTTGTTTTTCACGTGCGCGCAACCACTCACTGGAAAGAGAACAATTGAAATTGAATTTCCCTATGAAAAATCCCTATTTTGGGGTCAAACCAATACTTGATGTGTAATTAGATAGGTACTTTCAAAAAAATGAACTTGTCCGACCAAAGATAAAATAAAATTGAAAGTGGGAAAGTGCTGCAGCGTTACCCGACAAAACGTATTGATTGATAACAAATTTCTACATATTATTATCGATGGTTTTTTTTTTTTTTTTCAAAAAAACCCTATTGGAATGTCACGTATGTACGATATTTTTAGGAGAGAAAGAACCGCCCTATCGAGAACAAAATATTCAATAGCACTTCAGACACAATGGGCCAGACTTGGAGTACATTTCAATAGAAGGTCTTTTGACTGTGTAAGGTTCTGTAGATATGGTAAAAAGGTAAAGAAAAAAAAAACACATTCTTTGCCTACTTCTTAGGTTCTATTCTAAAAAGAATATGACACGAATCTATGGATGTACTTTGTGTGATGTTTTTCATCTTACCCATATGTGCCATTGATGGGATCATTTATCTAGAAAGTGTTTTGTTATTAGCTGCAAAAGAGAGAAATCTCTGGTAGACGAATTGTCACGTACACTTGACAATATGAGAAAATTAGATTTCACTTAAAATCATTTCAAGGTTTTTGAAGAAATTTTACTCCAAAATGGGTTCTATTTCGTGGAAGAACAGTATATTTATTTTAGGTTTGAGAAAAACAAAAGAAAACTATTTCACATTTGCACTGTTCGATTACTTAATCACCTAATAGACTTACATGCGTACAGCAGTTTGGCTAAAAACATCTTAACGGAAATTTGAAAGCAGCAAAAACTTCGAAACTTCAACATGAAAATTATTATAAAGACGGATCTTTTGGTGTTTGAAGAAAAATGTCGGGCGATTCTTTAGGAGCCTTTATCCCAACATAAAGGTTAAATTTATTTTTTTGCTGATTCTCCGCTTGTGGGGGTCGCCGGTTTGACCCCAGACAAATATCTACAAACCTTACCTTATAGTATCACTTTGTCACTGATGTCAATCAAATGCTTGTGCTGTTGAAATCGGCTAAGGGATCAGATATATTATTTTATCGAAAAGTGCAGAAATTAAACGACCACAATCTTAGACTCACATAAAAATAAATGGAAGTACGTGATATAAGTCAACAGACACATCACGGTGTTTCAACCAAAACGTTAAGTCAAATTTGTGTAGATGGAGGGGTCTACTTCCCCCCCCCCCCAAAAAAAAAAAATGTGTTATACCCCTTTAAAGTGAAAATTTCCAATTTAAAGATATAACTACTCAAAATGCTATAACTATAAGACATATCTACGAAAACCACTTAATACATTTTTTAAATCTAATTTAATAACCCAAGATGTTATCATCTTAGCATGATTTCATTAATTAAAGAAAACTTAAACTTGAAGAAAAATGCATTTTAAAAGAAAAGCTGAAAATTATAACTAGAAATATTACACAGGTACTGGAAAACAACGTGTTTAAATATATTTTGCCACAACAGTATGAGCATGTTGATCTTTACACATTTTTTATGGCACACTGATTAAGACGACGCTGCCACTCTCATTTCTTGCTCCACATTGATCTTTGAACGACGTTTGCTTCTTATTACAGCTAAAGCCGAAAATCTGGCTTGGCATAATTAACAAGGCAAGGAGAATCTTAAAGTTGGATACTTATCGATCGGAAATTTGCTTTAAGGCTGTTGTCTTAAGAGATGGCCTTCTTTCTGCAAACCATTTAGTGAACTTCGAAAAGGTATGTCGCGAATATATGCAATTGCAGGAAACAATCTGGTCAGCCATTCTAATTAATTTTTCTAATTCACAACTGCAGTTTTCTACTAAAAGACCCATTCGTATTCTATTGCAATATCCATAGTGTGCATGGGTTTGCTCTACAGACATCTACGTCTGTAGTTTGTCAAATATATTGAACTAGTATGCCATTTTCCGCAAAAAGCATCTGTAGTTTGCGTGATGCTTTTCCAAAACAGTGTGCATTTTTTTATGTTGCTCGAATGTTCATTAGGATCAGTAATTTTCCTTCGATCAAGGAGTGCAATAAAAAGCGAATCGAGTCTTAAGACTCTTTCATGGGGTACACCGAGTTTGAAAATCAAGAACTTCTCTTTGCCCTAGCGCTACTCATAGCGGACCTCTTTTATCGTAGCAATATTGTTTGAACTAATAAACTCTCTCTACTCTTACTCTACCCCTCGCCAAATAGAACTACAAGCATTCAAATCGAACGAAATTCTATTTTTTCAATACGACATCACATCTCAACTTTCAATTTCGAGGAGACTTCTACACTTCAGTGTCAGGCGTGTATTGAGTTGAGTATGAAGAAGAACTGTGTTCGTTGCGATGCATCTTGCATGGGTATATTTCTTTTCCGCCTTAGTACATACATTGTGTGAGACAAATTTTGAGGTATTACCTACACATATTTTTTTTTGAGTCATTGAAACATTTTGTCGCCATGTATACGACATTTGTATTGCCTCATGTATGAGTAGCCCAATGCTAATTGAGTGGAGTTAAAGTCAAATGAGACGCCCTAAACTTGATAATGTTATTTCGAAACTTTTGGAAACCCCGAAGCTTGAGCTACGCTTGAAAAAGATACTGCTCTGTCAAACTATTATAAATCTTACAGTCTAACGCTCTCTGAAACCATATCTGTTCTGGAGGATGTTAAAGAAGTCTATGTAATCGCGTTAAGATCGGTAAAGCCTTTAAACAAATTTCACAAATCCTGTTCATTTTTGGAATTAAAGCTTAAGCTTTAATAAATAAAATGAAATAAAAATAAATAAAACAAAACTACTTTCATTGCATGTATTCAATCCTTCCTTCCTGAAACATCGCCAATATATAAATGTGGGGGTGTTTTCTCTGAAAAACTAAGACTTAGTCTCTCCGTCCGTCTTCCTGATCATTGTAATGGGTGATTTTTTAGCTGGTTTGGTTTTGGCAACACTGGTTTTGACAGCTGACGTGTGTTTAGTACCTTGTGTCACTGTCAAACAGCTTCAGTTTGGTTTGCAATTTAACCATGGATCGTCTTACAAATGAACAACGCTTGCAAATTATTGAATTTTACTACCAAAATTCGTGCTCGGTTCGAAATGTTCATCGCGCGCTGCTTCCATTTTATGATCGGCATTCTCGACCTTCTGAGCAGTCTATTCGGAAGATTAAAACCAAATTTCGCACCAAATTTACTTTGTTGGACATTAAACCACCAACACGTTTACGTACTGTGCGTATTGAAGAAAATATTGCGGCCGTATCAGCTAGTGTGACAGAAGACCGCGAAATGTCGATTCGGCGCCGTTCCCAGCAGTTAGGCCTTTGTTACAGCACTACGTGGAAAATTTTGCGGAAGGATTTGGGCGTAAAGCCTTTTAAGATACAGCTGGTGCAAGAACTAAAGCCAGCCGACCTACCACAACGCCGAATTTTTGGTGAATGGGCTCTTGGAAGCTGGCCGAGGATCCGCTTTTTTATTGAAAAATTGTGTTCAGCGATGAGGCTCATTTTTGGTTGAATGTGTACGTAAATAAGCAAAATTGCCGCATTTGGAGTGAAGATCAGCCAGAAGCATTGCAACAGCTACCAATGCATCTCGAAAAAGCCACTGTTTGGTGCGGTTTATGGGCCGGCGGCATTATTGGGCCATATTTCTTCAAAGATGATGCGAATCGCAGCGTTACTGTCAATGGTGAACGCTACCGAGCGATGATAACAAACTTTTTTTTGCCCGAAATGGAAGTTCTTGACTTGCATGATATGTGGTTTCAACAAGACGGTGCCACATGCCACACAGCACGCGAAACTATGGCGCAATTGCGAGGCGAGTTTGGTGAACAGTTAATTTCACGTTTCGGGACGGTCAATTGGCCGCCTATATCGTGCGATTTGACACCATTAGATTATTTTTTGTGGGGGTATGCCAAGGCTAATGTGTATAGGGACAAGCCCGCTTCGATTGACGCACTGGAAGCCAACATCCATGCATTCATTCGTGAGATACCGGCCGATATGTGTGAAAGAGTATGCCAAAATTGGACTCAGCGGATGGGCTACCTGAGACGCAGCCGCGGTCAACATTTGCATGAAATTATCTTTAAACATTAAATTGCAAGGTTCAAACTATCGATTCAAATAAATATTTCATTCATTTTTTCGAATTTTTTGTGTTTTTTTTTTAAAAAAAGTTCTAAACCTCTTAAAAAATCACCCTTTAGCTTGTTACAGGCGGAAATAGTCGCAATTACAGAAGTTTTATTGTATAATGAGGAACTTGATATTGGAATTTACTCGGACAGCCAAGCTGCAATCAAGTCCTTGGAATCAGTCTCTGCAAACTCCATAGTAGCCCTATATTATCGACCGTTTCTTCAGGAGATGGCGGAACAGTTTAATATTCACCTTTGCTGGGTGTCAGTGCACAAGTTCCAACTCAAAGGCTGATGAACTCGTTAAATTAGGAACCACCTTACCTCTCTCACCTGATAAAGGGTAAACTGTTGGTAAGGCTGACTCCTTTAGAGAGAACAAACATCAGGTCCACTGGTAGAATCACATGTCTAGTGATTAAACAAACCTGGCCTAATCTGGATTTGAAGCGCTTTAAGGATTTGATCTCTCTAAGCAGACGACACATTAGATAGGTGCAACAAGTTTTTGCGCATTCTCAAACTACTTTTGCAGAAGCTGTATGGAAGGGATCGATCTCTCCAAAAAAAAGAAGCTCCCTCTCGGAGTCATTTTCTTCGAAGATACAAATGATATTATCTCCCTTGCTTTGTAAGAAGCACCAGATGGTTTAACGAGTAAGGAGAACATTTTTATTTAAGATATTTGTGTTATCACAACTGACCAATGTAACAAGTAATATCATCCGACAGTCATTTTAACCTAACGGAACCACTTAATACAATCATAAAACAATCATTTTTCCCTCCCTGAGTGCCCTCGATGTTCTACGCTGATTGACAGAATGTTCCCTAAGAAGATCGTCTAAAGCTTTCCAATATGCTATGCTTGGAGCAACGTCGTTGGGTGTCAGACATCTTCGCGCTTACCCAAGAAGTATAAGATCGGTTTCAATTCCTCATTTCACTAGTAATGGACGAAAAAAATCCGTATGCAACGTCCAACGAGCTCAACTGTAGTAAAGATACCTTTAATGTCACCCTTCGTCGACAATCCGAAACCTTTAAATACGAATAACCTTAGTCCATCACCGTAATCATAATCCTCACCTTTTGACTCCAAATTTAAGCTTAGAGATACGAATTGTTTGCTATGACTAAGTATTTTTCTCTTTAAATAGGTGTATATTTTAATTTCACTATTAAATTCGCATCTCTGTCCATCTCTCTAATAATGTACAATGACTAAGCACTGTGGGAGGTCTAACCATTCCAATATTTAGATCAATAAAGATACATAATAGATAAAGACCATCAACAGGCAATCGAAATGAAGTTGATTTATAGCCTCTTTAAGTCGCCATTTGGAATCACAATCGTTCCGGCAATATTTAAATTTTCAATTAATTCCAGTCTTATCCTAAATTAGCGCTAAGAGCGTCTATCATGCCTCTGGCAGTAGCTGGTTATTTAATTACCGAACTTTTTCAACATGTCTGAACAAATCCATTGAAAGTTCAACTGACAGAAAGGTGTCTTCCCGCAACCACTAATGCTCAAATCGTGGTAATAATTACGTTGAATAAAACATCTATCTGATTTGTTATTCAGAAAGTTTTCAATAAAAAAAAAAAAAAAAACATCCCCACTTGGTACGAGGAGCAGAAGAATACAAAAATATATACTTTCACCACCCACATGTGGTTGGGGCCATCCATCAGCCCGTCATCATTCATATGGGCGCACACACATCCATCCACAACAGCTTAACTTAATTCAAAGATGAATCCATGTCAATGGCCGTTTATTTCCACCGTAATTATCACTACAGGGAATTATGCTCCACTCGAGCAAGAGCGAATGATGAACGAATCACCGAACGCCCCGAAAACACATTCGTCTTCATTCGAATCATCTTCATCATCATCATCATCATCGTCATCGTCGTCGTCATCATCTGCACACGAAAACGGTAGCCAAGCTCTGTGAGATGTACAACTCGCCGCCAACTTTCAATTGACACCGTTCGATTCGATTTGTCTGAGGAGTCGAGAAGACGAGGAGTCGAGGAGTCGAGTCGTCTGCCTGCCGCTTAGGGTGGGTGGCGGGCGGTTCCATGCCCATGGTGGCAATCCGACCACAAGACGTGGTGGTGGTTACGCCAGCAAGATAATTGTGTACAGCATTCTACCTGGAAGCGATGTACTTCCAATTCTGATTGCAAGCACACACAATAGATTCATAGAGATGGCTTTTTGGAGGAGTCACCTCACCCACAGCTGTCAGTCCTTGTGCTCGTGCCGTACACCACACAGATACACTCGAAACTCAATTGCTATAATCAAATTAAGTTTCACCATTTGGCTTAAGCCGCCCCAAGTGCCAGCATTCACATAGCACACGCTACATCTAATAAATTATTACGTAACGGGAATTGTGGTCTTTTCAGTGGAAAGGTAGGTAGGTATAAACATCTTCCACATCAAGAGAAGATGCTATGCTATGTTACCCGTCTGCTGAGATGAGATGAGCATAGGTACAATAGTATATGGTTACCACCGTCTACAGACACAACCAGGAAACTTTCAATTCGAGTAGGCGGCCTGACATTTCTTTTGAATGGAAGACGTTCCTCCAGAAACATCAGAAGCAGCAACAGCACCATCTCGCTAACTAGTGTCGGCCAAACAAGCTGAACGTATAATAGTACAACACGCGAGTGTAAATTGGCAATCAATCTCTGTGAATGGCGAGATCCAGATTTTACGGTTTAGCAAAGAGTCGCGACCCAATATTCTTGACGCTGGCTGACTCGACGGTGCTGCTGGGTGTAAAGAACTCTCCTCTTAAGGGGGCGTTCCATCATCATAAATTTGCGAAAATTTGATTCAATAAATGCAAAGCGAAATTTGCTCGCAAAGCGAAATCTAACACAAAGGCGATCTTTTGCATAAATCACCCAACTTATGCATGTAATTGAAGTGACAGGCAAAACGAAGAGCACAGTATCTGGATATTGAATCTGTGCGCATCTGGTTGCGGAAAAAGCAGAAGTAATTGTTGAACTAGTTAACTAGGTTGTTGCTGCTGTTCTTGTTGTTGTTTTTTCGAAGTGCACTGTATCTCGTTGAGAATTCGGGTCAAGTTCTTTTTGTGTGAAGCGTGCTATGGTGGCGCAGTAATATCGATGAAATGGAAATGTGGCTGAAGTTAGTTTGCTCTGCTGTGAGTTGATTCATGAGCTTCTAATGTGATCAGGGAAGTATTGCGTGCGCGAGAAAAAGGTTTGCATTTAGTACGGACCATGAGAGGACGGAAGCAGGACATAATTTAGGAGCAAAGTTTCGTTGCGGGGTATGTTCTGGTTTTGTTTTGACTTCTTCGCGACTGAACTTTATTGTTTTGCGGTTCATGCTTAGGGGCATGTGTCGCCCTAAATTAGAGAGAGAATTTTACTATGTTACTTTGGATTTCTTTTTCTTTTTAATTCCTATTTTGAAGTACATGTTAAGGGTTACATGGATTAATTATGTAAAATATCAAGTTAATGGAAGAAAGATATCACAATCGTAACGTCATAGGATGACGGACTTCTGCTGAACCTGGTAAACAGATTGCCATGACTAAATCTGCAGTAACATGGCTTTTTTGTTAGCTGTAAAATATAGTAAAATATTTTATTTTCACTGCGAGTCCCGGTCAAAGCTTCAAGAAGTATATTTATTCTAGATATAACTATTGCACTTGCATTGAAAAATAGACCCACAGCCATTTTTTTCCAAAATCGAATGCCATTGATCAATTCTGAAAAAAGTTTCTTTATTTTGATAGCTCAGTTATTAAGATTGGTTTGTCTTAGGAACCATGAAATTGACTTAAAAGGGTATTTTTATTCTCGAAAACTTAAGTCGAACCCAAAATTGATTAATAAAGTCCACACAGCCAAATCACTGTTCCCCATTTTAGTACTTTCAGCTAACAACAAAAATGCAAGCATCTATAGCGAACTAGCAATTTGTCTACCAATTAGCAATTTTTTTTTAACAACATTCATCGAACATTCGCAATAGATTGGTCTCTTTTTTATGAAGTCGCTCTATAAACGCTATTTAAATGCTCTATAAATAGTTACACAACGCATGCATTAGGGAAATAAGGATTAAAGAGGGAGGGAGAGAAGAGAGAGTTTTAAACTTTTGCAAACTGTTTTCTCTGGGAAAACGGAGCGTGGAACAGCATTCTTCATTCGTCTTGTGTGGCTAAGGAAGGAACCTATATATAACTTCTAAAACAAGCTGGAGGATGTAGGTAGGTAGGTGTACCTACCTTTGTGTAGAGGGGGATTAAGTGAAGGTAAAACGCAAAACTGCCCTGTGGAGTTGGGTTCTCTAGCGTCCGATGCCTAGTCGTGGCTTAAGCCGAACACCCAAATAGAAAATTCAACACTGCCTTCGCAACTACGTTATAGGGTTTTGTGGTTAATGCCGAGCTTGACAGCGTGTGGACCTATTAGCCGCCAGTCTAGCGACGTCCGCACGCATATTGTGGATTAGGCTAAGAGTTTCGGTTTTCTGGCAACTGGGCAAAATTTTAATTGAGATGACATAATTCGTCTGACTTGTCTACCAAGACTCAGCTTTCGCACCCAAGTCGAGGATATTTTCCACTTCATGAATTGAATAATAGCAAGGTATGTCCCGCAAAGTCCAGTATCGCGCGCCCTGACTATTGCGGAGGATATCTCTGTTTGTGTTTGGATTTCCGGCAGTTCTCTGGACTTTGCTCAGTTATGTGATGTAAACTTTACTCAAGTCGAGACACAACACCAGGTAGGGACCCGCAAGTAAGTGTTGAACATACCACGTTTTACCATTTTTGGTTTAAGTCGCCACTTTCTGTTAAAAGTTGTGCTACTAGCGTAAAAGCAACCCCTCCTTTCCGCAGAGATATTGAACTTCCAGTTGCGCTAATGTTTTGCAATGACACATACATTAATTAAAACTTACCACTGTAGGACAGTGAGCGATTGTAGTCATTTAGACGGGGAGGTCTACGGTTTGGTAGTTGGTGGTGGAAAAAGACCGCACCTTGCTGTACAAGCGCTTTCATGGTTTTACTAACGTCAGGAAACAGCAACAACAATAATAACGTCGTTATAAAGACTCCAAGGAATATTCGATGAAATCACTTAGTTAAGATACTGTTACCTAGTTTTGCCAGAATAATTCTTGATCTTAACATGAAATTGATCCAACTGCTAACGAATCCTTTACACTTTAGCATGGATATTTTTAAAAGCACCTTCTATATTTAAAAACGTGGCTAGCGTGTATTGGCGGTAGTCTTGAGGTAGGCTTATTAAGATTAGCATAAGGTGACCTGTATAGGCCTGTCCTTATGGCTTAAGAGTGTATGGCTTAAGGGGCGGATATTGCAGTTCAAAGGGAGGAATTGGGAAATATGGATAAAAAAAAAGAGGAATGATAGCGACGATGACTGAGAGAGTCAAGTGCTTTCGTGATATCTCGATCACATGCAAATTTTACCGCGCCTTTTTGTATTCGTTTAAGCAGCTCCAAATATTTAATTAGTCCACATGAACGTTCTACTCAAGTTTTGGTCGACTGAACGCATTTAAAACGACTCGAAAGGTAATTCTTTTCTATCCCCTCTTCGGATATACATACCTATCTTCAATCATAATTACAAATGCTGGCTTCAGAATGAATGGCTACATAGTCCTCTTCCTGAAACTTGGTTCGTCTTTCGAGTTCTTCCTGAATTGAGCAAAATTAGCATTGAATTGAGGTCATTACAAAACGCCCGCATTGAATTAGAATTCTTTCTGGGAACCCATATCCGCTCGTAGCCAATTAATAATCACTAAAGTTCGTGATTCAAAGTTTAACATCGTTCAATGACAACTTACTTTCAGCCCAATCTATGGCTCATATTAATTTAATGGGCCACAGTTCTCTTATCTTTAGTTCTTATACTTAGCCCAATATTGATGGCCTTTAAAATAAAACGTCGTGAGTCAAACCGAACCCATCGATGTGTAAAACTCGATTTCTTTCCCTTCAACGAAATGCATGTCCAGTGAGCAAGCGAACATGGTCATAAACTTTATCAGTGCACCATTACTTTATGGACTTTTACTTTTGTATCTGGCTCACATCTCAATCGTAAACTCAAGGCGGCCACTCATGCACTTAAAGTATTTTTTGTTTCGTTTTGTATTTGTTTCATTTCTGAGCCAGCGATCACGATTTGACTTCTAAGCAACAATAACAGCACTAATCCCACATCAATGCGCTTGTTCTATCCAGATCCAGAGTAACTTGCAACAAAAGTGCTGCTGCTGTATGTACGTGCAACATGTGCAGTGTTATTGGCTGTGGAAAACTCAGCTTTCTATTCTGAAAATTTCATTGAAAGACCTAAAAATTGTTATCATTTCCATTTTCTAGAACTTGAAAGTTGTTGGTGCTACACACAGAGCTCAGTGTCTTTAGTCCCGGTACCAGCAGTACATAGATACTTCTTCGGATTTAGCCGGTGGTGTAGTCGTAACTCTTGAAATGGCCAAATACAACGCAAGTTTAAACCATAATAAGGAGATTAAGATACATCTCCCGATATGCTGTGCGCGCTGAACTCCTGTTCCTGTTCCTAAGTTTGTTGGTGGTTCCTCGGGATGTAGGCTTGTCCGTGCGGCTCTGTCGGTTGTCTATTTATTTGGCAAAAATATTTATCCATTAGATAGCGACTCTCAAATGATACTTTCCGCTATAGAACGGAGCGGAGAGTCTTAAGAAAAAAAAAGCAGAATAAAATTTATTCATCTAGGTATCTAGGTATCTAACGAGGGAAAGACTCCGTGGAAGACGCCAGAAGGCGCAATCTGGATTGTACTTGGAGGCACGTACAATACATGAGTACTTTTCACCACAATAAGTGACTGTGTTTGGTGTCGCTGACTGAAGAAGAGGAACGGAGGAGAAATATATCCGATTTTTCTTTTACAGTTCTTCAAATGTTTTTTTTTTTGTTTCTATATATTTTTGCGATCAGTATTGCAATCTGTTTGATGATAGATCTCTTTTATGATCTTCTTTCTGTTAGCTTGTGGCTGTCTGTGTATGTGTCTAATGAAACAAGGTTAGTCAACGGTTATAGTTTGATTGAAAATCGTGAATAGATACATCACTATAGTCTTGCTACTTATACTTAGGTGACCTTAAAGGTTAATCGTACACATTTGGCAAAGCAAGGCAAGCAGGGAGGAAGAGAGATGCATTTAACTAATCTTGATGAAGAGCGTCTTTCTGTGGAAGACAACAACGAGTACCTTTTTTTTAACTCGACGCATAACAACTTGGAAACCGACCGACCCAATCGGGAGCTATACACTCGCTGAACCCAGTAGTTAGCCAATCAACTTGAGAACGTTAACTTTGGCCTCTTGTCGATCAATCTTGATGAGATGGGATGATGAATGTTGTTTTTTTTTTGTTTTTGGTTTTTTCTCCGCTTTGGTGGTGTATCCATCTTCGCTTTCTTGTCATGTGGTTTATGCGTCTGCTCTGGTATAGTAGAGGTTTTCTTACATTGTTTTTATTAAGTCTAATTGTGGTGATTCTCTGGATACAGATACTGATTGAACTTTCTCTTGGATCTGCCGACTTTGTTTATTGATTGTTACTGAGTAGGAGGAAGTTTCTGGGATTATATTTGGTTTCATGTGAAAGTCTAAAATAACACATTACATTTTTTTGTTTTTCTGTGGTGTTTGGTTGTATCGGTGTAATGTATGTTTATGCCTGATTGAGGGCTTATAAGTTTAAAAGGTATATAGTATGCGATCTGCGTGGAAACTTTCCTTAAGGCAGATGTTCATTAAAATATGTGTTCTAATATTGTGTTGACTTTGACGTTTCATCACGACTATAGGTTGGGTACTGGTAGACGTGAAACGTGACAAGGTCTACAAATCTATTTGTCTTTATTTTTTCGTAGTCTGAAGAAAACCGATTATCTAAAGTTGACAAAACCTACTTAAGGTCGTTATGCGTTGAAAGACTATGAAAAACATTTCATCGTGATAATCGTACACGAAGAAAATTTAATGAGATAGAAACTTGACTTAAACTGCAGTAAAACAACAACAGCGAGGGTAACGACAGCTAATGATTTTGGGGTCAATGTTTTTTTTTATGATGTAAATTGCAAATGCATTTCATGCTAGAACTATGGGTTGAACTTGGATCTAGCAGTGTTTACTAGATTGTACTGTTCGGTTTATACCCTATCCCGAGGGCATTTTTTCATACATTGGTAGTTTTATCGACGAAGTTTTTCAAAATAATGGGTTAACCTATGATATATATTGTGCAATTTCACTCTAAAACCATGGACATTTGGCTAAGAAATGGATCTGATGATATTTCTATTCAAAGCTGGTACGGGTATCTCTGCCAATTCGCCCACATTGCAGAATAAGCAGCGTACCTGGACATTTCTGCAGTGGCCTAAGAGATGTTTCACAGATATAATGTAATATTCGTCCCTGCAAGTCCTGGCTAGCATTTCTATCAGATATATTCCCGTTGCTTGGGGAAGGACTAATGGTTTCCTTAGGAAAAGCCGCTTATGATTTTCCAAAAAGTTTTAGGACTATCAGCCTTTCATCATTTCTACCCAAAGGCCTTGAAAAATGGATTTGACATTATTCCACATACGTTAGGTATTCATAAAAGCCAGCATGCCTATCAAAGAAGCAATTTCACCGAGACGGCATTAATGGAGCTTAAGGCCAGAATGTCTTAAGCACTTGACCGCAAATGTCTTAAGCACTTAACCGCAAATTTTACTCCCTTGCTGTCTTTAACGATATTGAGGGTGCGTTCGACAATTCGTCTAAAGCACTTGACAGCAAATTTTACTCCCTTGCTGTATTTATCGATATTGAGGGTGCGTTAGACAATTCCGTCTTCTGTAAAATTGAGTATCCGTTGAGATCTAACGATATTGAACCTACATTGGTGGCATGGATCATTTATATGCTTAAAATCAAAGCTGCCGACTATAGCTACGTTCGAACTGTTCGAGCTCTTAAAGTTTTTGCTCAGGGCGTGTTCTCTCCGCCACATTGTGGAACCTTCTAGTTGACTCCTTGTTTAGGAGACTTGAGAAGAAGGGCCACCCTGCTATTGAACGCAAAACTGATGATGCCTGCATCATTGTCAGCGGAAGCGACTTAACAAACTTGATGTGATCGTATGGAGTCATTGCTTAATATAGCGGGGGTTGTTGCGGTAAACACGGAAACGGAGATAATGTTGTTTACAAGAAGAAGAAACATACCTAATACAAGGTAGCCGGTTTTCTTGGGCACTCAACTCATCTTAACCAGCAAAATGAAGTATTTCGGCATCGCTTTCGAACCAAATCTTTCATTTGTGCAACACATTAAGGCTAGAATCTCTAAGGCCACAAACTAAGGCGCTTGCCTGAAATGAAACTGCGATGGGTTGATCGGCTTTAGTTCAAGGGATATAATGGTATATACAGATGGTTTCTTTAAGAACCGGAGCCGGGGTTTATTTCTAGAGATTATCGGATATAATTATCTGAACCCCTAGGTAGACAAATCAAGCAACGTGACAAAATCAGCGAAGCTCTCAGCTGTGTTAAAGTCAGGTAATACCTGTCCATCAGTTTGTTAGATCCAATCATAGTCGCATGTCAATAGCTGTGTTCTCATTCCTTTTTACTCAAACCATGATAGTTTTGCTCAATTCAAATTGTTTGTCACGCCTGTAATTTTCACTCGCTATTGGATGTTGATTTAAAACTCGAATCACATATAGACATAGTCGTTTCTTCTAGTCCGGAGCACAGGGACTTTGTGTTAAATGCCTTTTAATAGAGTCGACGTGTTGTGGCTTTTTTGACATACGAATTTTTGGACTCAGTGTCAGATTCTGCAATAGAAAGCCCATATTAATCGTGTCAAATTCACCTACGACCAAAAGCTGAGGCAAAAATTACTACAAAGTCCCTCCGGTAGGAAAGCTTTTGGTCGATTGTTAAGAAAATTGAAAATTCGGCCTCGTTATCTATCCCGACACTCATTTGCAATGATACTCCAGCTGTCAGCTCTTTGGATAAAGCCAATCTGCTTGTTGCTCATTTTGCAGCTAACTCACCGCTCCCAGATTGTTCTTTATCTCCCCCAGTACTCGAGCGCGTAGAACACTCAATGGGACAAATTCACTTCCGCACCCGTACTGTGGCAAGAGTACTTCAAGATCTCAACATTCACAAATCCGCTGGCACAGATGGTATTTCCCCTATAGTTCTGAAGAGGTGTTCTTCCACGCTGGCAAAACCACTGTGTAAGCTTTTCTATCTGTCCTATTCTTCAGGGCTCTTTCTTAAGCCTGTTTTTGGACGTACTGTAAAATAAATAAAGATTCCTTTCTCAACCGTACAATACGAATGGAATGCTCTACCATGCTCTGTTTTTCCTTTGCATTATAGTTTACAAACATTTCAAACCAATGTGCATCGGTTTCTCCCTTTCTCTAATCCTTCATTTTCCTAATGCCCGCACTGTTTCACTTCATTAAAGTCCCTTTAGTGCGCGTATTTTGAAACACATGGATTAGGCAATGATTTTCCAGGGTAGTTCTTCATCGAATCTCTGGAATCACCGTCCGGAGTGTTGGTCAACTATTTGCCGAATCTAAACTGTTTTGTGGTTACTTCACTTTGAACATGGTTATACCAACTAAGCCAGCCGTGATCCAATTCGAGACGGGTTCTTAAGGTGCGGTCATCCGGATGACGTCAGAAAACTTGTTAAATTCAGACGGGATGACCACTTTAGGACAAATTCTACGTCATAGTGACGTCAAGAAAGACCGTCTGATTGCACCTATAGACTTGAAAGCTTGCTCGGATTCGATTAAGCTTCGTTTTGTATACCCTATCGTAAGGATTCATTAATTTTGACACATAGTTGTTATTATTAAGGAAATATTGGCCTTAGGCCTTTAAACATATAAACATCATATTTGCGAACACTATTAAATGTAATGTCGATCTAGCTATACTCTGCCCAACATAAATTGGGAGTACATGGAAGATAGGGATGTTTTTTATCTCTCATTGGCACTCTTTAGTTTTCCGTAAGGTGCTATTCTAACAAATACTCTTACAGGGTTTCCATATCAAGCATTTCCAATTAGCAAAAGTCGTATTTTTTCAAAGCCCCATAAGATGTGTACTGCCAATTTATGTTGGACATAGAATAACACTGTCGACCGGTCACAACATTTAAAATCTTTTAATTCGATTGCTGACAGCTAAAATGTCATTCCAAAGTATCCCAACCCACCTAAAAATTTCGGTAAAAATGTCCCCATTATTCTTATTCTTTAGCAACACAAATGCATGTATACTCTTAATTTAAAAAAAAACAAGAGTGTTAATTTGTTACGAGACATAACAACATCAATTTGTTATTTATGAACCGATAATTTTCAACACGCAATTCTCGCGTTTATCAACATTTGCATGGCGCACCGGACAAATGTCGGCTGCACCGCTGCCGTCGGCGCATGGCGTACGTGATAACATGAGCCAGCTAATTACTTATATTTAATGCAGGTAGGATTCAAAAGAGAGAAAGAGAAAAAAAAAAACAAATTAAATATTGTTATCTTTTGACAAGTCTGGCAATTAGATATTCTAATCAAAGTGTTCATATTGATGTGGTTTAGTGTCGTCGACAAGTGGTGGTGTGGGTTGCCTTTTTAGTGGACATGAGTTGCATATTGAATAAAGTATTACTATGGAAATAGAAAAACCTTTTTATTGATTTTTCGAACTCGTAAACATTGTGGTTGATAAACAAGAGTTGAACACATTCAATAACCAGTTATGAAAAAAAGTAGATTAGATAAAATTGATATCTCCTTTTTAATCAATCAATCAGTATCTACGTTTTTATGCAAATATTGAATTTTTTACCTTTTGCGAATACCTTAGCTTTAATATTACTAGGATTACGATGACTCAGCATACATTTGAAGGTCACTTTGAAGAATTACATACTTGTTTCTGTTGATCATCGCCGCAGTGACTCTTGTCTTTCCCTCAGGCCCAGTTAGTATTAAAAGCATTTGTTGTGCAAACACAAAATGATGGCAATGACTGCTTTCATAAAACTTAATTCATTCAATAATATCACTTTTCTGCCAGTAAATGACTCTTAAACCTTTGAATATTAGACAAAAAGTTTTACCTTATAAATGAATGGATTTTGAGACCCTTAGAGATTTTATGCAAGGATGAGATCCCATACGAAAAAGAACGATTGGAAACAGTTTCCCGAAAGTTTCGAAATTGGTACTTAGACACTAAACTGCCGTATGATATAATCCGCTACGAAACGGGTATGGTTCTTCATATCTACTCTTAAATGACTGTACTTTCTTATGTGTAGACTAACTACTCAAAGCATTAGTTTAAGAATTATGATGTTATGCTTCCCATACACAAACATTTGCGTCCTTATTGTAGGTAAATGTTCAATTTCTATCTATTCCAGAAACCCCCGTTTTGAGACTTAAAGACCTTTTTGAGGTTTTAAGGACCTTTCGGTAAAAACTGATTGCGACATTCAGAAAATTCGAAGGACTCATTTGAAGAATATATTTTTTCCGGCTTTCAAGGACCTGTCGGGAAATATTATATTTATTCGATCTGAAAATAGTCAAAAGATGCTTTATGCTTATGCTTTGCCATGACAATCATTAATTTTAAGGCTTCCAGGAAATCTATCAAGGATCTTAACCTTTCGGTTTAAAATTGCGAAAAATGACAGGTCTTAAGAATCGATAGATAACATATAAGTAACACCACCACATTTTGATTGGCCTCTACGATAAATAATCCGCAAATAGAAGGACAGCCGACATTTTTGGAGGTGAAACCGTTGAATTTTCATAATAGAATAATATACCGGTTTAACGCCGGTTTCGAACGGCAATTTACTTTTGAAAAGCTTCTCATGACATTTCTTACTCTCGGATGTTTGTCAGACGTTCGCAAGAGGTGTGGCAGCGAATAAAAACGTTCAGGTGGTACAGGCCGGGATTTGAACCAGCGACCTCTCGCTTAATAGTCCAACGGACTTAACCACTGGGCCACTGCACCCACATCACTATAGATGGCACTTTATTCTATATGTGACGTTGATTTATGTCCCAACCGGTATGATTCTTGAGTAATCAATTCCCCAATATAGATGGCGCTGCGAGCTTAAAGTGCTTATAAGTAGCCTCGGCCTTGAAACTAAGAAAAAAAATATATTCCTGCACCCTTTGAGGTCACTTTATTCCAAATATCAGCTTTGTAGGCCTTACAGTTTCCGAGTAATTTTGGGTCGGACAGAATCGCAGTGCAGAGGACCGAAAATTGACTTAAGTAGTCGTAACGCTCCCACTTTACTGTATTCACTTGTGAGGTTCACCTACTTTGACCCCCCGTTCACCCCCCTTTGTCCTAAATATATATCGCCCAACCCAATGCGGATATTGTTGCATTTGTGCGATCCATGAGTTAAGACCTGCAATGGGAACCTTGAATGGCACTGCCTTGTGAATAAACAAGCTTCTGTTATATATGATATATGTATTTAAAGTTTGAAGGACATAATATGAAAAAATGTCTTCAAAAACAATAGATTATTTATTTTTGTTTTTAATACCAAGAGGTAATAACGCAGCTAAACTTCATTGAAACTCACGTAAAACCACAAATCCCTTTTTTTAAATTGCCTTCGGCAACAACATGGTATTGGTGTTTTAAGCGACGTTTCTTTGAAATTGCAATCTAAAATAACATTTTAACAAACTTACTTAATTCGGTCAATTTCACGATCAAATCTACGAAAAAATGTATTTTGATACTCCAAGATGATCTCGGAAATTTAGACAGTTGGGGTTAACTAAACCTTTTGAGCTTAAATAATGGATTAATTCCCTAATCAGCAAATCAATAATGCAGATTTGAAAAACGTACATTTCTAAAAAAGGCCTTGGAGCTACATATATCAGAATCATAACTCTCTTTTCAGTCTCATGTAGACTATATTGTTAGTAGTGCATTTAGAACGCTCGGATTTTGTTGGGCATAATACGAAAGAGTTCTCTATTATACAAGATATATATAAAAACTTTGTTTATAGAAAATTTATTTTAAAAAAAAAATATAAAATGTTTTTTTTTTCTCTAAGTGTAGCTACATTTTCTATTTAATTACGGTACGAAACAGTACGAAAAGTTATGATCCGAAACCAAATGGTACGAAATAGTTTCGGATCAGCCCGGTACGAAACGGTGATTTCACAAGTGAGTTAAGTTTCGGATCACATCTTTGATATTATGTTAATAAATATTTTGTTTATGAATTTTTTTTTTACGTTTTTATATTGCATGACTGCTCTACTACTCCCAACCTCGGTACTGAACCAAATAAATGATTGAATATTGAACTTTACATTTTAATTAAATATGCATTTATTCACATATTAAACATTTATTTTTATTTACTTGCAGGTAAGCATTTTTCGCATCTATATTGTCATGTTCACGCCAGATGAATTTCAATGGCATTTGTGCTATAATCGTGGATTAAGTAGGTTTGTATTTCTTTGAGGGCTTTTTTTGTAAGTGTTTTTATTAGCTGGTTAAATTGGAAATAAAGAAGGTCAATGAAAATATTTATCATATCATCTGCATTAGCAATTTGTAATAGCAGTTTAAACAAATTTGAAAAATGTTATAGCCACTTTAAACCATTCTTAAGGCCATTCTAATAAAAAAAAGTATATCGGAGTAACTGAGTGTACATCCAAATGTAGAGAAGTTTTGTTTGTAAACTTACGAAATTAATTTCTGGAGAAGCAGGGTAGTTGTAACAATTAAGTTAAATATTTACTTAACATGTGCAAGTAAGTTAAATAAGCTCTTAATTTTGCTGGAAACTACACACAAGCTTATGCGGATGACGTCTCCGGTTTAAACCTAAAGGTTGTCTGATCTCAGGCGCAGAGATCTCTAGACTTTGGTGCAACCAGGAATGGGCTTTCATTGAATCCTTTTAAAATTACGGTTGTTCTCTTTACGAGAAGAAACAAGATCTCTGGTCACAACTTGTGTCACTATCCCGACCCCGATGAAGTCAAAAATCTGGGAGTAATCCTCCACAAAAAACTTTTATAGTCCAATCATTTTGGAAAAGGGTATCTTGGATGTATACGGCCATGTTAAAATCACTCGTATCATACGCATCGGTTGTTTTGTGGAACAGGCTTTCGAGGAAACGTGTTACTGACTCTTTTGCCAAACTCAAAAAAACGCCCTATATCGGCTATACAAGGGCTTATTAACGAACACAGGGCTTCTTTAGCTCGACGGGCTCTGTCCAAGATGCATTGAGGGACCCCTTGTTAAATATCATGGAGTGTACGCTGAAAACCATCTCTCGCTTAAAGGGGGATGGCGCTTTTGATACCATGCGCAATGGAATTTTAAAGAACTTGCGGAAGTGTTATGTCTCGACTCCTGTTTCCTTATATTATTACCCTCTGTTTTCCAAGCGGAGGTATTCGCCATCCTAACGGCTATGCGTCAGATTGTAACCAACAGGTGTATGTAACCCTTTTACATAGTGCTCGAAGTCATGCTTTATCTGTTTTTGGTCGAAACACAGTGAATTTTGTCAGTAGGTACAATTAGATTTTCAAAGAGCTGGCTAGGCAAGGTTCAGAAGAAATTTGCCGGAACCAGACAAACCAAACGACTGCGCCCGGACATCTGCAAAAATCTGCATCTTTCCTTCTTACTCTCAGGAGAATCGACTGCAGACTGCTTGTATGATTCCTTTCGAGCCACCAAGCTTTTGCTAAACACTTAAAGGTATTTTAAAGATATTAGATTCCACTCTCAAGAAATATCAACTGAATTCAGTTTATTCGGAAAAATTTTAAGTGGACTATCCAACTCATCTAAAACTTACAAGGCACTAGGTTCAGAAATCATTTAGGAAAGAAGTAAAAGCGTCATTCGCTGCAAAGATTTTGTACCTTTCTTGACATAAAGGGTGCTTTCAACAATACTGGATATGACTTTATTATCAACGTTTTCTCTCACAGAAATATAGAAAACGTAGGACAAGGATATGCTTGCAAGTTGAATGATTGCTGCTTTATCGGTCCTGACTGCAGTAATATAACGCTTTGTGAGGAGTTGCTTTAGTAAGTTAGGCAACCTGGATACATTACAATTGGCTATTCCGATGACCTATTAATCATTATTAGGGACAAAGACGAAGTACCTTTTACTAAAAGAAGGAACATAATCATATAGCTTTACTTAACGACACAATCGTTTATTAGTCCGATGAAATCAAACAACTGAAAGTAACTCTGGATATTTAAACTTTAAATTCTTCTTACTCGATCTGGTTCCCGAGAGAGGAATAGCCAGCTCTTCTTTTTATCGTCAAAAGTAAAACAATATGGTTGGTCGTTAATTAACATTTTGCGGAGCTACACTACTGAATAAAACTAATTTTTGACAGTAGGGTATCGTGTGCTCTATAGAAATTGTCAAAATGCATTCAACGTCATATATTGTGTTAGGTACATAAAATTAGATGATCCACAACAATATATTAATCACATAATTCTAATTAGAAAAAGTAGACTCTCCTTGTCTTGAAGAAGAGAAAATAGGTGAACACATTTTGTGCGACTGTCCAGATATATATTGTATAAATTCTTCTTTTTGTACAAAGGAAAGCGTAGCCTTTATCGTATAAACCAAAGCCAACGATGAGTTCTTGAAGTACAGAAGATTAAGAATGAAGCATCACCAAACAAAAATAAACACTAGACGTAAACGGCTCAAACAGAACCTTAAGCCTAGCTTTTCTTACCATTGTGGGTGCAAGGATACATTTTTTGACATTAATGGAAGGGATCTACAGTTTAATGTCGATTCAGAATGGCGGTTTGCATGTTTGTCAGATTTTCGCAAGAGGCAGGCCAGTGAATAAAATCGTAATGATGTGGTACAGGTCGGATTTGACTTTACCCCTAAAACACTGACCCACAGGCTCACCAAAGAGTTCACAATCAAATTCGGTGTCCATCAGGAAAGAGTTTGAATCACTAAGCTAATTATAAAATATCTTGGTTCGTAGAGATCAGCAGAGAAGAAATCGTAGTTGACGATAATCGTGGGGTAGATATCGAATCGCTTAATCTTCGACTCTAGCCCGAGGTCCTCTCGGACTGTAACGCCGTCTAAATCAAATCAAATAATATATATTAAACCATTTTTATTGATGTCTTACGATTTTAAGACTTTACATTTCAATTAATTTTTTTTTTATAATATACGCGCACTACAGAGAATTTGGTTCCATTAAAATGAAGTGACACTTTGCGGGCATTAAGGAAATGAAGGATTAGAGAAAGGTAAATGTTTGTACACTATAATGTGAAGAAAAAACAGAGCGTGGTAGAGCATTCCACATTCGTATTGTAGTTAAGAAACGAATCCTTGTATTTCACTATCCGTCCGAATGTAGACTTAAGGCTAAACTGATGTGCATTGCTAGCATGGCGAGTATTGCGGTCGAATTCAACTGGCTATTTCTTTCGAGCACTTATGGTGGAAGTAACGATGACAGGCTGAAGACATCGTGACGATGACCCAGAGATGTCTCTATCGCCAATTAGTTTAATCGCACGTTTTTGAATCCTGTCCAGTAGCTCCAAATATGTTATTGGAGCACCAGATATGATCATTTACGCGCCTTATAAATTATACCCAGGTCAGAGCAGGTGAACAATTTCTTGCGACGCTTGAGGAAGTCTAGACACTTCGCAGCGTTCATGGCGACATCGAATATGTGATCATTCCAACAAAGGTTGCCGTTAATGCACATACCGAGAATGGAAAGCCTTTCGGGTGCAGCGATGCAAGTGCCATTTATGGATAATGGTAGAGTATTGAGGTTTCGCTTTAATGACAGAAGACAGTATTGTGTTTTGGAGGCATTAAATTCTAATCTATTGGTTTGAGGGACGGTAAACCGGGAACGAATTTTGAATTTTAGAAACGAAAAATTTCTTCATAATTTGGCGAGTCCTTTATTCAAAGTTTGCTTTGAACACATTCCCCTAGAATTTCAAACGCACATCTATAGTTTACACTGAAGGGTGACAGCACTTGATTGGCGTCAGAGAAGAAGTACAGAGGGGGACGAATTATATATTTTTTTTTAAAGTTATGAAGGGATGTAAAATTTAAAGCTGATACATTTGAGAAGCTTCACGTGGCAAGTTAAACTCTTAGATATTTGTCAGTGAGAAGTGGGAAAGCAAAGAACTTTTAGGTGCTGCTGAAAAGAATTAAAATCATTAAGCGAAGGTCCAACACACTTACCACTAAGCCACTGCTCTTAATCTAACATCATCAATGCTGAATTGACATTAATCAGATAACTTTTATTTATTTATCACCTAATTTTAACGTAATTTATGCAGCACGTGACATTCAACTCAAATATGTCGCTAACGAGTCACACGATCTGACCCTTTGACATCGTCTGAAGAAGATGCAGCTCAATACACACGCAACCTTTTACGAAACCTGTTCATATGTGTTCTTCATTGAATTTGATACAAAATGAATACCTGTTTCGATTAGTCAACATATCAAATGCCCTCAAACATTCTCTTTCGATCTGTTTTTCCAATCAGTTAGTTGACCTTCATATAATATTTTCTGTCGGAAACAATATCCATATATCACTGATTTCTCCTTTGACCGCATCCTACTATCCTGCAATTAAAAAATAAAAAAATCCGCTCACCAAGAAATCAACCCAAATATTTACATATACATCATGTGTTATTTGTGTGTGAAAGGCCTGCTAGCGCTAACGTCGCTGTCAGCCACCAACTTCCGTGTATCTCTATGAAATCAATCGGCAGTGCACCAGAAAATGCATTTTTCATTCATCTTCAGCTAGAAATAGTGTATCTATATCTCAACCTGACCGCATACTTTCATACTTCCTCTCTACTGTAGAGTTTTCTTCACATCCTCCAGTGGTAATTTTCAATTAGCAAGAATTCCATATCTCCTCCTCACACCGAACCAAACGCTATTGCTTTATCGTCCTCCTGCTCCCCCATTAGCACGTCGTCGTTTGTTCGTTCTCTTAAGTCTATACGCCATCTATGTATAGTATGGATACTTCACTTGTGATGTGTAGGTCTCACTACTAACTAATCATGCTTGCTAACTAAAAAAGAAAACTCAAGAAAAAAAAACCAACAACAGCGTTGAACTCATTCTCTCTTCGAGCTCTAATAGAACACAGAAATTCCCATGGTTCTATACCGCACCAACAATCCATAAGCAAAAAAAAAAACTATCTCAACTGCAACAACAATAGATACAAAAATACCATCACTCAACCACCAGTGAGTATGCGTTGTTATGCGATGCGAAGTTGGAGTACAACTCAATAGCATAACTCATTCCCCCACTCAAACTCTTCACAATTTCACTCGAAACATAAGCAACATGAGTAGAAGTGATAAAAGTATCTGAACAAACGTTTTCCAGCTCAAGAGTTTAGTTACACGCGAGCTGTTTAATCGAACGAACATATACGTTATGTTGTTTTCCGTTTAAGTTTTTTTTTCTCCATAATTTTCTTCCTTTTTTATTTGTTTTTGTACAAATCGAACTTCCTCAAATTAAGTACATTAGATAGATAGATACACACGGTGGACAAATATAATGCAGTATTAGATATATACATATGTATATATGTTTGTTGCTTCGTTTAACTCACGGTTTTACTTGACAAAGAGAATTCTTTTCCATCACAACGACGAAAAGTAAAGATACACAGACACTACCGCCAGATACATTCATTTCATAGTTGTTGTGCTGAGTTTGCCGGTTTTTTTTCTTTACTTTACTTTCGCAGTAAAGTGTGATTCAAGTTATTTGGTTCATCCTTTTCCCGGCAATTTGTACTTTTGTGGTGTGTCTTGTCTGTTCACCCGCACTTTTGTATCTATGTATTTCCTGTGAAACTATATCAAAGAACTTTTTTTTTTGTATCTAAAACCATTGCGTGTTTCCTTTAATTAAATTTAAAGATTGTGTGTGATTTAAATAAGAAAAAAAAACTTTCATACAGTGAATCTCTTCATTAAGAAGAAAGAAAGCAATTTAAAGAAAAAAAAATAAATAGAAATAAATCAAAGTGGTGTGAGTGTTCGTTTCTGTCGTGATTTTTTAGTGCCTTCGTTTTATTCCAAAAAGAAAATTTAATATACACATCTATATATATATTTTTTTTTGTAATATAAAAGATCGTGTCCGCGTTCAGCCGACAAGCACATGTTCTGAAATTGGAAATAACCCAAAACAGGATTTCGTCTCATACACAAGCAGAAGATCGCGCAATATTTTTTTCTGCATTTCGTCGATATCATTCAAGAAGTCTGAGCTCAGAACTTGCTCTGTTCTCTGCTTCTTCATCTATATACAAATATATAGTTCCCTCACATATACAGATGCACTGACCGATGCAAGGGTAATCGTCATCGTTATTGCGCGAAACAAAATAAAATTACAAAAAATATTGGAATACCGTAATAGTCGAGGTAATGAACTATACTATTTGCTCCTTTAAGTTTTTTGCTAGGCACAACGTTCAACGTTGGGTTAGGGAAGGGTATCTTTTGATTCATTTTCGTATTCGAAAAGAACGATGCAGTTTTTATTATATCTATGATCGTTTAGTTGTAGAGTTGTGTGGGTGTTTCTGTACTTTGAATGGTAGTGTTGGTGTTGTGTTGCTTTTTTGATTCGAAGGGGAGCTAGAATGAAATGTTTGTTTTGTGTTACTTTTTTTCCTGAATTTCAATCTAATAAGATAAATTGAGTGGCGAAGGGTTTTAAGTGCTTTCAATCATTTAAAGTTTAGGTTTTTTTTTGTTCAAATGTTTATTAAATAATTTTTCTTAGTTTATGTTTTTTAAAAAAATTGTATTCTAAGTAAAAGATCTATTTTCGTACAGATGTTTTATTTTCATTTATTTTTTAGTGGTAGGTATTTTTTTTCTTGACCTTGAAGATGATTAGAAAAATACATTGATTGATGAGTAAGGACATGAGGGATTGGTAGAGGTTATAAATAGGAAGATTCGTTGCCGGCTTTAAGTTTTAGAAAGCTAAAATCTGTACTAAATTTATGTCTAAATACGACAGTAAAAGCTGCATACAGTGCCTTTATATAAAATATTGAGCAATAAGCTCAGAGGGTACTTTTTCATAAAAAATTACAATTGCGACAGGAGACATTTCATAATGTAACCCCATGATAAGTCCGTCTGTTTATCTGAAATGTTAATGGTATTACCCCAAGCATATTATTGATAATATTTTGAGTTAAAACTTCTAAAAGACAATTGTCCACTTGCTTGCATTTAATGTCAGGTAATTGAGTGTCAAAATGACAAATAGGTACAAGTTAAACGTGTTATTTTAAATATAATTATGATGTTTTTAAGTTTGCAAAACTTGTTCTACGAGATTTTATTTTAGAAAAGAATACAAATTTTAATTATTGCGTTTATTTAATTTATTAAACATAATTTATTATTATGTTATCTGTACGCAATTTATAAAAAAAAATACAAAACATTTAAAACATTGTCACAAGTTGTAAAAACTTCCAAAAAAAGCACCCGTTAAATATAGGAAATATAAATATAGGAAAAACATTAATAAATATAATTCAAAAATATTTCATGACGTTTGTCACCGAAACTTAGATGAGACAAAATATTTATAAAAATATTACCTTGCATACAGTGACGCAAATAAATGACTCTGAAAAACTTGGTTTTTAAATTTTTACTTATGGCTCTCATTTACTGGGCTTATAAAATCACTATTACTAGACGCTATTTACATTTTTGCCGTTATTAAATTAAGTCTACAAAATATGCAAAGTGTTTTTTTAGCTATATCTAGTATTTCTAAATTTGTATCTCAAAATCGACAATTTTAACTTTAACTGGATATAACTTGCATTGGGGTGATAATAAACGCCACTGCCATACCCTTTTAGATATATAGATACTTAGAAAAAAAGGGTATAGACGCTATTATGAATCACTGTATAATAAAAATAAATATGAGGCTTAAATAATAACTAAACTTACAATGGCAACATCTTCATTAATACAAAATTTAAATGGTTATCATAAATGTTTGTAAGACTTTCGGAAGAGGTGGAACAGCGAATAAAAACGTAAGGTAGTGGCTCTTTAGCAGATTTGAAACTCGGACCCCTGAACTGACTGAATCACTGCACCCCCAAGCAAACTTAAACGCTCTACACAATAGTGTGATTATTACTTGATATGCTGTCAAACCAAATCCTACTTTCCCAAAATGTCAGGACTGTATTTCAACCATAAATTTTGATTTCTGCCGAAGATCCTATCCAGTGCTCTATTCCGAGAGCTCTATTAGGTCCGATTTTATTTTTACTATTTATAGTATTGACTTAACAACAAGACAAATTGCCTTATATAGCTCGCGGAATATTTGAATATTCAGGCAGTTGTAGTATTGTTTAGTGGCACGATATGCAAGTACCCTGGGCCTCAACCAATAAGAATCTGTGACATCGTTCTGTCAATTATATCAATATCGTTGCAGAATTTCAATACACCGTATCACGTAAAATGGCTTGTGGCTTTTTTTTTATGTTTGATTTTAAAGAATTCATATGAGGGAGTCTTCTTGTCTACATTCTCTTTTGCATTGGAAGGTCTCATTTGAGCCTTGATACAACAGCAAGTGGTCTCCATCGTCAGTCTACACCTTAAAACGAGTTTGGCAGGGATGCAAACCTTTACATGACTTTTCAAGCTCGTCTCTATAAATGCGGTGGGCTTTAAATATTTGGCTTTAAAATCAAGTAAAACATGACAAAAATCGAACTAAACTTCTTGTGCTTACTTCTCGTTTGAGACGTCCTCATCGTTTTGTGCAATATTTCAAATAATAACGAGTGGATTGGTTGCTAAATAACTATATGTTACGTTGCTGAAATCCACTTACAAAGGTAGGCTTTGGCATTACGGGCTTTAGTTTAGTCCTAACTTTATGGATGTTGTGCTAAATTTTGCCATTATTTTTTGGTTATACAACTGAAATTGTTTACATGAATGAAGTCACATTTTTACAACCTTGTCTTGTTCTATCCGCAAATGTAAAGTTCGGTCTTAATGTTGACTGTATACTTTTTACATCCGAAGTGTCCGAAGTTAGATTTTTAAAACTTTCGAACGAGCTGAGGCAGTCAAAAAGCTGCTACAGTCTGGGTCCATTTTGCACAGTGTCCTTTTGAGAAAATGTTGTTCAATTCGAAATGTGAGTAACGTATATGAACAAAGTGAAGTTGTGTGCTTTTATCATACAAAAAAGGTTCTATGTTTTTTTTCCCGATGTTCGAAGTGCTGTCAACCAAAGAGGAATTGTCATTAGTTCTCAATAATTTCAAATGAAATCTGCGGTGGGACAAGGTTGTGCATTGGGTCCCCGTTCTATTGACATTCTGTATTGTAGATATTGTCGAAATTTTGGCTGCAGCTACTGAGTTTGAGGGCATGCATTTTAAGGTTTGCTCAAGTAAACTCTACGACTCCTGTCTAAAATGCTATCTGAGGGGATGATATTTCGGCTTCGTAAATATTTCGACATTGCCCAAGTTTCCGTTCAGATTTGAGCCAAAGTTCGGTTTTAATTTAAATTATATGATTAGTGGCTTAGTGGTTAAGTGTGTTGGACCTGCGGTCCCAGCTTCGAATCCCACCCTGTATAAGGTCGGAAAGTAAGAACTGCCTTGGGAACCTTCTATAAATTAAATTATCTTTCGGAATCGGTATTAAATGTAGGTCCCTTCCATTTGTGTCAACAAAAAGTACATCTTCGCACAAAATGGTTGGAGAAGCTAGGCTTTAGGTCTTACATGGGCCGTTTTAGGCAAATATTTTATATTATTCTTAAATAACTTCATTATCGTTGCATAAGTACGCCAACATTTCTGTAAAATTAGACACCAAGGATTGTGCAAGTGTGTTTTTTCATACCAATAAGTATTTGCTTAACTTATTGCCGTGACCATCATGATTTAAAGTTGACCCAATCCACACAGGTTTTCACAATGTAAACAATTTTTCGTTAGTTCAATTTGTTTGGACCTTTTAAGAGTGTAGCCCAAAATTTCAAAGGGTTTTAAAACTCTGCCCTATGTTGCAATAAATTTCATAATTTTTTTTTGCTTAAACCCTTAAACGAAATTTGATATTTACGTCTGTTTAGATAACCCGTTTTCGATCCCTTAATGTATATTGCTACCTCCATTGTGAGTTGACCTTCATATTTACTAACTTCTAACCAGCATTATATTTTGTGCCTACACAAATAATAGGTTCTGTTTGGCAGCCCTGTGTGATCTATACAAATATAGAAAGTGGGAAATAAGTTTTGCGACATCTTTTCTACATATTTGCGGAATAACTGGCTACCATTTTGATTTTATGCGTCAAAACCTTGTGCGTGATATTATTCCATGCAAGATACTTTGAATAGCTATGGGAATTACCCAATGAATTGAATATAATTGAATGATACGAATAACGATATGAATAATGAATAATTACAAATTCAATTAGCTACTAAGTAATTTAGATGGTCTAAAAATACTTGTTCAGTAAGAAGGTATTTATTTGCGAAATCGAAGAAATGAAGGAAAATAACCTTCATTGACAAAGTAGGTACGCGAATTGATCTACCAGAATCGTAAAAATATTCAGCTTCGTGTTGGGTGCTAACTTGAGACATGTATCTATCTGTCATACCGTCAAAAAAAAAAGTACAGTCCATGCTCAAAATATAATTAGTCTTCTATCGACTCATTAAAATACAAATCCGCACCACAGCCCATCGAAATCCTTCAAATTCTCTAAACACAAACAATATTATTGCCACTGCATGCCGTCGTTCGCTCTGCAGCAATTTATGTTCAACTTCCATCGGCAAGCATCTGCTCTGAACATCCTCCTTGTTTGTCGTCCTTTTTCATTGTTTATGAGCACATTCCACCCCACAAAAATTAAAAGCATTCGCTCGGGTGTTGTGCAGCTGTTCTGTCCTAAGCGTGCACACCTTTCCATATCAATTGATGTTTTCCTGCACTCGATGAGATTTCACGTGAGCTGGGCCTTTGCCTTGCTTCATCCCTAATTAGGGGTTCAGTTGCAAGCACAGAACAACACCAAAAACAGCAACCATCGCATGGAGGCATTTGCAGATGCTTACTAAATGCAGCATAAATATCTGTATGCTCTGTTGAGCCTTTCACGTACGAACCATCAAACCAAAACCACTTGATCTACCAGTTTTGGGTGTTTTTGTTTTTTTTTGTTTTGGCAACCGACACGATTATATAAATTCAATTTGGTGGAGCAACCCACACTAAAAGAAAACCACAAGCAGCGAACCGACCACATAAGGAACACGAACGAAGCAAAGAACACCATGCAGATGCAGAACAAGTTCATGCTGAGTGGAGTGGATTGGTTTGGAGTTGGGACTTGGGACTTGGGAGTTCTCTCCACCATCACCACTACCAGACAACGCCGATCGCGCGCGCTAAGGTCAACAAATTCTTTCTCCTCCTCCTCCTTCTGCTCCTCCTTATTCTCATTCTTTGTACATGTCTCCAGCGGTTCTGGTGATACACGATACCGATACGTTGTGTCGTGTCGTTTTGTTTTGTATCTTCGAAGAGCAAGAAAAGTGGAACCGCAAAATACAGAAGTAGAAGCAGAAGAAGAAGAAGTTTTGTTGTCTTTCCAATTCCAATTCCATAATCCATCCACGACTCACTCGAGTTTATTCAGGATGAGTCTGCTGTCGTCTAAGAGTTGTCGCCGCTGCAGAAGAGCCATCCACTTGGTGTTGTTCTTCTTTGTTCACGTATTTAGTTATATTTTCTCGTCTCGTCTTTTTATTTTATTTTTTTACCAAAAAGCACTTTACCATGATCCCGTGGGATGGTTTGTTTTTCTTGTGCATGCATCCTGGTCTCGATACGCGATATTCCCTGTCAATTGCTTTCAATTTTTTGGTAGGAAGTTGCTTGGCAAGTATCTCGTTTACCTGAAATCCACACTCAGCTAGTTTTATATGTATTTGTGTGTGTGGTGATGTATCGTTCCTATTCAGTGGTTTTAAAGGACGACTACGACCGGCAAGACCGCAAGCGAAGGTTGACTACCTAAACACACACACGCACGATTGAATACAACTGAGAATGGGAACAGAATTGCCAGCTGCTTCAATTCCCATAATAAATGTATAGATACTTTATACTCGTAGATATGTATCTATAAATGTGTGTGTGAGTGGTAAATAAAATAATATTTACTTCCAATAGACTTCTCTATCCACTATCGCTCAGATACCTACCTAGTTTTAGCATTTATTTATCTTATCAAATTCCATCTATTTGCAGAGTGATAGATACCTTCGCAATTGCACGTATCTTTTTAGTGAATTTTATTCAGGAATCGAGTTTCATGGAATTGCTGCTGTTCTTCAATTCATTTGCATTCGGGAAGTGCAAAGAAAAACTTCCAAATGAATGAGTGATACGAATTTAATTACATGAAATTATTTCACGTAATCATTTTGTAGAGCTCTGAGTGAGTGTGGTGTGGCGAGTTGTCTGTAGCTGGGATATGATTGCAGTGCACACCACCTCCTATCACACAATTTAATGCCATTCAGCATGCGTTCTGTGTGCAGATGCAAATTTTCATTGAATGAATGAATGCAGCGCGTTGAATTGAGGTCCGTAATAGCATAGAAAGGGGTGATTGGTAGTATCTGAAGTGCATTAAAATGGTAATAAATGAATGAAACACTTTTATTTTAATAAGCAGATACTCTCTGAATTTGGATTTGTTTATAATTGAAAAGCGGTATCTTGGTGATCTGTTTCTTTTTTGTTTTATCTATAGATACTATATATATTTTTCGTTAAGCAAATATTGCACGCTGGAGATATCTGCGCAAATATTATGTATGTAAGATTCTGAGGTAAATATCGGTATTTTATTATGCAAACAATGACGTAATTGCTCTGTTGTTTTTTTTTAAATTTATTAATGTCAGAGATAAAAATAAGAGATAGGAACATGAAATGTACATATATGTATGTTTGTTTGATTGTGGCAAAAACCAATCAAGTTTGCGATCATAAATAACTGATAAGTGCTGCTTATTTTATAGCTTACTTAAGGCTATAATGCCGGGAAAGCTTATTGGACTACGTTTGAAGTGTTTTAATGCAGAAAAGGCATTTTAAGCAGGAGGATTTGTGTGATTATTATTTTATTTATTTTTTTTTTGGTATGAATCAATTACTTATATTTAAAGAAATCCTTTCGTTGACATACCTAAAGCGTTTTTTGTTGATTTTATTTTTTTTTTCATTAAGAGCGAAGTTGATTTTTTACAAAATTACTTTAAATTAGAGATGTAACGGATAGTAATTAGGTCGGCAGCCGAATATCTGCCCAAACGAAATTCATATTGTCATTCATACATTCAAGTATTGCCCCGTAAAGAAGAACAAAAGTAATTAACAAAGAACTCCATTAAAAAAAAGGATCCCCTCTTTCCATATGCGGCAGAAGATAAAAACGACTTACTTCGTTCATATCTTTGGTTCAAGGTAAATTTCCTAAGAACAATTTAGACTGAGAAGGGTCGCCAACAAATTTTGTTGGAAAATTAATGAAAAATAACGACGGATCTTTGAAGTTGATGCCTATGATCATTTGTGGAACTAACTTACGACATCTTTTATATAACAGTTCGGCTTTATAGTGATCCGAGGCTTGGTGGTCAGTTAATGCCCAACAATTTCCCTATATTGACCTAATTAGCCAAGATTTATCTTTTATCTCGGTGTAGCAACACATACAGCGAGAAACTCTTGCTTACGAAAGGAATCGTTATAGTTTCCTACGTGACAATGCAGAGACATTTTGACCGAGTCTAGGTGAAAAATCTTCTAGTCCAGTCCGTTGCTTATGGGCAAATGAATTTATTTTGTCCTCGTCGGTTGCCACATCCAAATCTCTGTGGATATCACTATTTCGGATATACCAGCGGACGTTTCAATTTGCAATTCTTCTTAGCACTTTGTTTTGAAAAGTTTGTATAATATTGATGTTATTTGCTTGGTACAACCCCAATGTTTTATATCATTCGTCCAAACTGGTTTCAAAACTTGCTTCTATAAAAGCAGCTTGTTTTGCATGCTGAGTTTGGCAAACTGTGTAACCCTTTTTAAAAGAACTCCCGTTTTTAAGAAGAAATATGATAAAATGTTGGGTTCTCTCTCTTCCATCTTCATTAAACATTTATCTTTCTTCCTCTTAGAATTTGTCTCATCTTTTAAGCGAAAATCTTTCGAAAATAATTTCGGTTAAAAATACAAGTAAAAAGATTTGCATGTTCACAGAAATCATTGGCGCTACTTTATCACTGAGTCCTCCCGAACTACAAATGGTTTCATTTGCCCTGGTTTGATAAAACACTTAACCTAAGGGCATTACTAAAGACAGATCTCCTAAATCTAACCTTCTCCACCTTGATCAATTTAAATGCTAATCAAAAAAAAAATATTGCCATATCCGCTTTTAAGTTCGTTACATTTAAACTCAGTTCTTAACTTCTAACAAACCCTCTATGCTGTAAAGGTAGTCCTAAACGACGAACATGCTCGCCGAACTAGTTCGTGCTCGCTATATTTTTGCCGTGTAGCGGCTGGTTCGCGAACGGTTCGCTGTTGGCGAAACTTTTCGATTTTCGAAATCGATGTTCCCGAGTTAACCTCACTTTTGCTGTCTAACTAACCACAAGCGCAACCATTTACGCTTCTTTATCGCACATGTTTACTCTTTAAAGGATATGCACGAAATGAATGTTTCCCAAATGTTTTCGCCGTGTAGGGGATAACGCAAACGAACAAGTTCGGCGAGCATGTTCATCGTTTAGGGCTACCTTAATGAACACTTGTGTGGGTTTCATTTGAACCTGCTTTATTTTCCAACCTTGTTCCTTACATGTTTGCCAAAGGAAATCAGATGATTTAAGGAAAGGTTTTGAGCAAAATTGATTTCATATGAGAAAAACTTATTTTGTTGACTAAATAAATTAACATATAATTATTTAACATTTTCTGTGCAAGAATGTTCGCTACAAAATGTATTAAATGGTTTTTGTAGCTAGGCAATAGCCCTGAAGTTATATCTTTTAGAGCGTCTAGTAATACCTCAAAATCGGAAATATTCATTTTAATCTGATATAACTTGAATGGGGTCTACCAACACCCCAACTAATGTAACACTGTTTTATTGTCTGAGCTTTAGGAACTTCTATCTGCTTTAGTATTTTGTTCTCTGACCATATAATTAGGATAACACATGCTGACAAAATGACTGTTTGCTAGTTGGACTTCTAAGAATCTTATCCCAATCATAACATTTTAGTCCGATGGTATTTTGAACATATTTAGCTTTGACCTTTTTTTGGACGTGAAAAAATACTTTGTATAGGAAAAATCCTATGTTTAACGGAAGAGAACTCAACCCAAGTTCCCCAGAGCGATGTGTGGTTCTCGGTGTAACAGCTTCTTGGTGTTAAATCTAATTTAGCCTAATTTGCATGCCCTGCTCTAGTCATAACTAGACAAGTCATAACGAAATAAATTAAAAATTATGCTTAAAACGAACTATACTGGACCTAGAGCCTAGCCTTTCCAACCATTGTACGTGCGAAGATATAATTTTTCTGACACGTAGGTAGGAACCTTCAATCAAATGCCGATTTCTAACAAAACATTTGAGAAGCTTCTCCTAACAATTCTTGCTTTCTCTTGGATGTTTGTCAGACTTTCGCAAGAAGTGGGACAGCGAAAAAAAACTCCTGACTTTCGAGTATAAGAAAAAAAAACCTCAAAGTAAAAGCTGTTTCCCAACTAAAATCCCAAAAATTATGACCGTCACGTGCCCAACTGAACTTATTAACAAATAAGAACCGCGAAGCATGGTCCTTGAAAGTTATGACTTCGCCAGCCCGCACGAGTACGTTTCCTACGCCCGACAACACCTACAAATTGCCACTTATCGCGTTTTAAAAGGAAGGAAGGAGCGTGCCCGATAGCAAGATTTATCATTAACTCTCAACAAATGACTTCAATGTCGTAAGTTAGTGTTTCTTTAATGCCTTCTCGAGTGCGCCCTGACACAAATCTATGACAGCCGATAGGTTGCACACACACCGCCCCTAATTGCCGCATTGCCTGCACTGACAGAGGCTAAAACTCCGTTTTAGATTTTGTTACTCAAGTCGACGATGTACATATCTATCTCGAAGCAACTTGTGTTTTTAGTGTCTCCCATTTTATTCGCTCCTTTTTGTGTTGTGTTGTTTTTTTCTATGTTCGTTTGTTGAGCGCAAAACGCTCATGCTCTCCCTCCCTCCGCACATTGTGTCTGTGGCGCGTTTAAAATGCTTTAAATTAAAGTGAAAGGAAAATCACTACCCGAGCCGCCATGCGCACACTAATGTGGTACTGGTGTAATTTAAGAACACAATTTCAGAGTACAACAGACAAAAAAGAAACATTTCAATGCTACTGGTACTGTTACTGTTACTGTGGTACTGCTGTTGGGGGTTTCCTCTCTTTCGACGCTCCACTGAGTACAATAAACTTATACGGGGTAGCAACGAAAAAAAAAACTAATTTAATAATATTGTATAAGGTTAAAATCACAGATAAACAACATTAAGCTGCCGAGGCAGCAGTTGTTTAGCAGCGCCAACCATTTCAGCAGCCACAAAGTAGCGGTCATTGCAATCGCGCTATGCTTCGTACGCGAAACGAGAAGATACAAAAATACTCATTTTTAAATCCCTGCGCCCGCTGTCGCTCCCGCCTTTCATTGGTTTTAGATTTTATGCTTCACTTAATTTTTATCTCTGCGGTTAGAGCTCGGGCACAGCACACACAGGAGTGGATGAAAATCAAATTCGCCGGGAATTTTCCTTCGTGTTAATTTCCATGTAGGATGCTGCGCAGCCGGCTTTGTGGTGAAGCAGATTTTACGGAGCCTCCTTGCAGCAGGAGAATAAAATGTTATAATTTGAAAGTTATTTCGCCTTAAATGCTAGTAATTCGATATATTTGACGTGACTGTTGCACATTTTGCGAATCGAATCCTCTTACAACCACCACAATCCCGAATGCGAGCCGAAGAAGTGATTGCAAATCCACAACAGATGGCGCGTATCCCCCGTCACGGTCACACATGTATGAACGGTCCATTTTGGTAGGGTATTATTGTCTGTTCGGAGAGAAAAAAACAAAAAAACATTACTGCAGCTTGCAATTATGATACGAGGAGAGGACAGCCATTTTTTACTGATCTTTTCAATTTGGAAGCCAACAAAAAGTTGAGAGAGGTTAAGTGTTTGATGGTGGCCTGTGTGGTGCGGAAACTTAAGATGACAGTAGTGCAAATATTTTGGGGTTGTGGTTTTCGTGGACACGAAAACGTTGTGAGTGCAGGAATGGAGCGAGGTAGTATGTGAGGCGACATGTTAAAGAGGTATTGATTTATAAGAAACAAACTTGTCTGGTTTGGTTGATACAGATTGCATAGATCGATTTCATGTAATTTGGTGCTTGCGTGACAGGACGGGCATAGCTACATGGAATGTTGGAGTGACAGAAGAAGTAGGTATGGTTGTAAAAAAGTGTAACTTGCGAAAGGTGTTTGCTAAAAGATGATCGGTTTAGTCGTTACGATTAGAAGATCAGGGACTGCTTTACGCATAACTTATAAGAGGTTTCCCATTTTTACCAAAAAAACTACCTATTTGATGTGTCTCACATCTTCAATTATTATCGTTTCGACTTAACTTTCTACAATGGCGTTGCTTAAGTCTGGAGTAAAGCTGGGCCTCAATCAAAAAGCTTCCTGAGGTCCCCTTCCACTTGCCAACTAAGAAGAGGCCTTCCTTTACTGCGTTGTCCCTCCGGATTAGAGTCGAAGGTTCTGCAGGAAGATTCCCAGTCAACTCAAACGCACAATCCGTAGGTTTGATGATACTGTACAGCTTGTGAAGTTCGTCGCTTAATCGTCTCTCTTAATGCAAACAGGACCAAATCCGTTTTAGAAAGAGTCCATGCTTCCGATCCATAGAGCAGGACTGGAGTTATGCCTTCTCAGCAAAGGAGATGTAGTCTTATGTTAGACCAGACATTTTAAGTTATTGATTGTGACATTCTGACCAATTCGTCGATGTATCTAATACTAAACCTATGAAACCACTGGAAAGTTATTTGATTTCTTCGGTTCTGCAATGCCTCAACGATGAAATGAATGGTTCTGTAAAAGCTACAAGCAATTTGTAAACGTTCTTCTGTCATATTTCTACAAAACCACAACCAAACATCAAAGACTTGCCCACTTACGTCTTCTTCTTAAATGTTCAAACTGGGAATTCTTAAATAAGTTGGCTTAGTGCGATTGAATTGTTTGAGTTCGAATATTCGATTTGTAACATAGCCATCAACAAAAAGCGGAGAAGCGAATCAGAAAATTACGAAAGCTGAGTTAAAGTAAACTCTTTTTCCAACATGAGAGGATACGTTTTCCAAAATCTCATCTTCTTCTTCAATTAACCTTCTATATCTTAGGTGGCTTGGTCTAAGGGTTAATGCTGGGCCGTGATTATAAGCCAAATGCTAAATATTAAATGAAGATATGTGTGGATGTGTGTTACAACACCAAGGCCAAACTACTACTACTACTACTGGAGCACTGGGATTTCTAACCAACCACGTTGTACGACGTTCTTGCGAATAGTTAAAAACTAACACGACGACAACAGCCCTACAGCATCTACCAAATAAATTGCCATTCTTTCTAGACTTCGCTGGGGACTTCGACAACACGTCGTACTCCTCCTTTCAACGGCCGCCTCTGATAAAGGAATAGACATGCCGAGCAGCAGATCCATGTCTGCCAAGCTTTAACGAACATCCATCACAATTAACCTCTTCTGGTCATCCCGTCATCTATGAACCTTTAGACGATCTAATGATCATTATAAGGGGCAAGCATGTACCTACTCTATCAGGTCTCATGCACCTGCCTAAACAGAAGTATGAAACTGGTTTCAAGATAAACTTTAAACCCCTCAAAAACAGCAATTCTTCCATTCACATTCTCCTGGAAAACGAAATCACATTCTTTCAACTCTTTCATTGAACAGCACTCAAATATCATTCTCAAAGGAAATGAAATATCTCGATATCACACTTGATTATAAGCTAACTTGGAGTACTAATCTAAAACGCACCTTAAATAAAGCAACTGCTAAATTATGGATATCCTTCAAACTCGTTGGTAAAAAATAGGGCTTACGTCCAACAATTATACACTGGACCTACCAAACCATTGTTTTACCAATCATCACGTACTCATTTCTAGTGTGGAGGGAAAAGGTTAACAAAGTATCTGCCCAAAAAGCATTTCAAAGAATACAAAGACTAGCATAGGAATCATGCGATCGTGATCCGCTTAAGAGGAACGCCGGTACATGCACGAATTAATAAGTGTGCTTTAGCAAGCCGCAATAAAACTTTACTTCGCGAAAAGATTTAAGCAGGTCGATCTAACATTGCACTTAAGAATTCTTAATACTTCAAACATAGATATTCAATTCAAGTCACCGACCTCATGCCCATAAAAGTCAACTTCCATCGACAATTTAATATAACTAACCACGGTGTGGGAAACCGGAAGCCCTAGACGGTTCTCAATCAGTCTGGTATGTGGTTCGCTCAAAAATGCCAACAGGTATTGGAACAGACTTCAGTGCAATCCTTCTCGGGCAGACAACATCAATCTTCCAAACAGAAGTCTGCATTCTCTCAGACAGTCAAACAGCACTCAAAGGTCTTAACTCCGAAAAGTTCAATTCACAACTCGTTTGAAGTACCTAAGTGTCCCGCTAGGTGGTATTAAGAGACTTCAACCTTTTTTCCGCAGGCGGTTCCATTTTGGAACGGAAATAATGCTAAATTTTTAGAATTTGGCTTTATTTCGTTTGGTGTTATTCACGTCACCGAGAGGAACATACAATTGTTATATTGCTCAGGCTTTTGTGCAGGATTACAAAATGTAGGTTTCTCTAATTAGATGTTCACAGCTTTCCTATACTTCATTGAGTATACGTACGTAGCGGTTGGAAAATTTTAGAGTGACATACAGAAGCCGTCACTCATGTCAATTCAATATTCCTTCAGCAATCTCTCAATTCATTTGCATTCGCTAATAAGGGAGAAATTTCCTTCGAAATTTATTCACGATAGCCTTGATTGTGCCTTCCGAACATTCCCCACAGCAATGTCAACTAAACCGAAACTCATCATTTGATGGCAGCACAACCAGCATTACTTCCTGTTACAAATAACCTAAAGCATGTATTACGAAATTATTCGAAACCCTAACCTCTAAAAAGTAGTCACGTTGTCAGAGATAAGAATTCATGCTCATAAACAACGCTCAAACATTGTGTCAGCTAAAGTTAATGACTACAATCGTGTTTAACCTACCACTCTTCATCCATTTACTATCCACTACTTGCTCTTTGGAAGCACTTTTTGCAAATTAAATTGTAGATCTTCATCCAGCGACATCATTCTGCAGCCCCATGACAGTGTCAACGCCCTTTAGCGGCGCTTGAAGTTAATTGAGTCGACAAAATTCAAAAAAAAAAAAAACACAATTAAGTGCGGAAAAACTAACATGATTTTCCGTGATAAACTTTTAATATCTATCCATAGAGAGTGGACTGGAACAACCAAAACACAATAACACTGTTGTTCGAACAGATTGCAAGCTCAATGTAAATCCGCGGAAGAAAAACGCGCTCCTCGCTGACATACAGAAAAAAAAAACGCTTCATCGCGCAAAATCATTGTTAATTTTCTTAATTGGTTTCTGCGGAACACTTAAATTAGTTTCGTTTTCAACATTTCCCAAGTTTTTTTTTTTTTTGTTTTGTACGTTTTTTTCTTTGACAGCGTTTCTCTGTGTCTATAGATTGTTTGTATTTCTTTTTATCTATCTGTTATTATTTTTTGCGCAATTTTAAATTATTGGTAATTACCTACCCTGTGTGCGGCGGTTGCAAGCGCGCGAACCAAACTTGGACACACATATGTATATCGACTTTGCTATGCGCTAAATCTTCGTTTTTTTTGTTCATATGCCATTCAAATGAGTAGCTATAGATACGATTATAAGTTGTTTGTTCCAATTCAATTTTACTGGCAACAGTAAGTTTGCGTGATTTTATTTGCAACTTGTGTTACCGAGGCAATGACCCAACAACACCCAGCAATGTTGAAAGTTCACCCAACAATTTGTATATCTCTCGGTTGTATCTGGAGTGCTACAAGTTTACTTTGTACTTGTAATGCAGTAGTTTGTAAGGAGTGTTTTTTTTATTGCAAGAACAGCGATGAATAGGAGCGACTCGGAAGGATACGAACGATATGTTACTTGTTGTTGATCGGTGGTAGTATAAAGAGACGACCTATTCAACAGGATAAAGAGAATATTTTAAGTGCACTGAACTGTTGCGACCTTTCCCACTTTTTTTTTTTGTGTGTGTGTGTAGTGTATCGCTTTTGTAGGGTGTGGAAGTCCAGCGCGCCAAAGGCAATTAGTTTGAAGGAAACTTATAATAGTCCAACGACTGCTTGCTTGAAACGTTTCCCCGAAGGAAACTATGAATGAGCTGACAGCAGTTATTAATTTCCCTGATAGCTACGGCAGCGTTGCTTCTGAGTTGCGAAACACCATTATGAACCAATCCCTTCGAGAAGGTTCAAATCGCATGTCAGTGGATAATTTGAAAAAAAAAAAAAGCTGAAAGCTAGCTGGCATTTCCATTACCAAGGAAAGGACCTTTCTTCTTTTTTACCAGGATTAAATGGAATTTTAAAACCTGCGAATTTATCTTTGAAGAAGAGCATATCTATATAGGTATCAAGGGTTTGGCTAAAAATAATGTAAAATAGGAAGTCACGGAACACCTGCCTGTCTATCGAAAAAGTTCAAGTAAAAAATAAAATGTTTGCTGTTGTTTGATGTTTCTTACTTCAAGTTGTGTTCAATGGAAAGTTTTCGGATGCCATTTCATCTTTACGCTGTCAATAACCTCAAGGTACATTAGTTTTTAGGCTGCAAGCTCCTTGAAATAGCCATCCTTTGCCGACTTTTTATTTAAAATATACCCCAAAATTTACTTCTGTTTTAAAGTTGAGTTGAGGGCTGTACCATGAAGAAGCGACTAAAATAAGTGAGTAAGGTACATTGTGGCATACTATCTGTTGGAAATGACATGACATTACACTGACACATCACGTATCTTGTTTAACCATGTGCATGTGCAAAGCTATATTTTTAACATGATGGAAGAAAGCCAATAATGTTATGAAGTACAAAAGCGAACTAAGAGCTGTACTTGAAAAGAGAATGCTGTAGTAAGGCACTGTCGAAAAATATTTATAAGACTATAGTAAAGTACGTATATCAAGTCAGTTTTTGTTATTATGCTACGTGTTATATTTTTCTTCACCAAGAATCGATTCGTGCTGCAGAATAGACATTTCTCCGACTTTTTCAAAGTGGAACTAGGAGTGATACAAGGGTGTACTCTATTAACAATCATCTGACGTTAGACGGTGTCCTGACAATCATTGTAAGACATGTCATCCAATCGTGGAGATCGTTGGAAAGGGTAACTCACTCGAACTATAGCGACGATATATGATTCCTGGCAAGTGCCATCAGCGTCCTAGACGATATGTGTTAATCCCTGCTGATGAGTGGTGAGTCGGTCGGCTAGGGGTCAAGGGCAAAAAGAATTGAAAATGAGGAGTTCACTCTGCCTTTGGGTTCAAGTCAAAGTTAAAACTTAATATCAACTCCACGAATTACAACTTAGTGGAGATCCGACGGTTTGGCGAAACAAATGGTTCAAAACTCCTAACTCAAAGGACAAAATGTATGCTCTATGGAACCATTACTCTGCCAGTTCTGATATACGGCTCCGAGTTTTGGAAGGTAAGCGGGAAAGGAGAGTTTAAACTAGGCTCCTTCAAAACAAAAATTCGAATGAGCGAATGGTGGAGAAGCCAGAGCGCTTGGTCTGGATAAGTGGAAGCAAATTGCCCGGGATCGCAGAGGATGGAAGGCTGCCGTTTCTTAGGCAGGGACTCTTTACGGGCCGGGAGCCCTTTAAGTAAAGTAAGCAAAGTAGAGACTCTTCGGATCCAAACGGCGGGTTGGAAGAACAAGAACAACGGGGAGATCTACTGTCTTACTAGATGGGACGAACTAGTGAAAACGTGGCTACTGCTGAGATTGAAGAAAATTGTTGACGCTCTTTTGTCTGCTCAGGGTTAAAGTAAACAATGATGAGGAAGGGTATAACCACCAAAACACACCTTAAAGTGTAATACCTAAGGTTGCTTAGGATATTTTTGATCGTTTGTATTGATGTGCTTTGCAGAAGGAGATTCAACTCTGCGAGCTCTTTATCTTTGCTTACATCTTGGAGGAACAATGCTGTAGCGAAAAATGTTAACATCTTTTACAGCTTATGAGGAGCTTGTAAGCCAATGAAAGCTTTTATTGAAGAGGTGAGGGTAAAGACCCATGCCTAGTGTCCACTATGAACTTTAAAAACTGCGTAAGAGAACAACAGTATTTACCCTTCAGGTTCAGAGTGGAAAGATTTAAAACAAATTTCCTCATGACAGTAAATGCTCTTACGTGTCTCCGGCAAAGGTGGGACAGTCAGCCAGCTATTGTGACCAGGAATATTTAAATGTTTTTACATTTATCCATCACCCTTTCTTTATTGCAAACCCTATCGCACAAAAATGTATAAGGAACTTCCGCAAACATCGCATAGTCACACATCACTTAATGCACCACCTGCAATGTCAACAAAACCCTGCCCCAAGCAATAAAATTGTGAAGCAATTGCTTCAACAAAAGCTGCGTTCCCATTCCATACTACAAAAAAAAATTCCCACTTTCATTTTTTTTATGCTATTGCGTCGGTTTACATAAACTCCGTATCTTTATTATGCGAATCTCACCCTTACACCCAATAAACATATCAAAGGAACGCAAATAAAAATCACACTTCAATTCCCAGATATAATGTCTTTGTTAACCATACAAGGCTCCGCCATCAAAAAAGTACCGAAATTCAAACCATGCAATCGCAATACATTTTCATGGAAATAAATATTGCATAATTACTGGTAATAAAATAAAATGTTGTAAAAGAAAAGCAAAGCAATCTAAATCTCAATCGCATGCGAATGCGAATGCCATCTTCATCCCACACGAAACCGAATTTTGATGGTGAAGCTTCGAACCGTCAACGTCTTGTAGTGTACGCAACGAAACTTTTCACTTTTAATCTTTTTTTGTTTCGGTAAAAAAAAAACTCCCTCAATCTCCCTGCTGGAAAAAAAATGCATCTGTATTCTTCTCGCTTGCGTGTCGATGATAAAGAAAGTGATATATTCAAAATGCCGCCGAATAAATAAGGTCTTTTCTTTATCTTTGAATTTTATTTAGTTTTTTTTTTTATTGAAGGGAACGGATCTGTCCAATAAAGTTACACCACCACAACCAGCATTCCCTTGAAGATTTGTTGTGGATTTTCTCTCTCTATGTGTGATGTGTGAAGATATAAATTCGCACACACGACAGACCGACAATCTGGATGTGCATGCAAGTTTTTATTGAAATTGCAGAACTCGACATGAATTTTGATTATAATTGCATCATGCAATGTCTGGGAGAAGGTTTGTGACATCACACCGAAGTGAAATGTGCGATAGACAAACACGCAAGTGATTCATAATGGACCGGCAACAATGTTGCGAGTGATAAATGCAAGACATAAAAGTCACCATATGTTTGCATCTATTACTAGAAGATCAGTCGTTTTAGAGCTTCAAAAAGGGTCTTTTTTTTGTAATATTCTATTCCATAGTGCGGGTCTGACTCAATTTTATGACTCTGTGTCTTTGGGCCATATGCTGCTTACACATCATTCTTTTTCTATTCCTTTTCGTATCTCCTGAATCATATTCCACAAATATACATACATACATACCTACCTAACATACCCCTGGAATGATCAACGTTCGTTCGTCATCACTGAGAAGTTGTCATGTCTGTTAGCCATGTGTTTGGCATTTCCCCCTTCATACATATATTCAACAAAGACCACCCCAAGAACAAAGAAAAGAAAAGATCTGCTGTCGTAAAATTTCCCAAGCTCGAAAGCAATTCAAATTTTATTTTCTACAGATTTACACCTAAAAAGGATTGACATTTGGAAGCACTTTCTTCTCGTATCCGTAAAATTTATATCTTTCTCGATTTCAAATCACAGCCGCAACAACAAAAAATGTCACTTCTCTTGTCACACATACACACCATCATCGGCAGCAGTAGCGCGGCATTCTCCACTTGATATATCTACAATAAATTAGTATCGATTTTCACTCAAAAAAAAATAACACACAAATGTATCTGTGCGCCGAAGATCAAAGTGTCGATGGGTAGACATTGCATTGCATTGTGCATTCTTTTTGTTCACTATTGCGCGAGCAAAATGCAACTGCAACTTGTAATTAAACTTTCTAATTATCGGGCATCATCGGGCACGTTCACCTATTGTCTACGTCTAACCAATCTGTGTATCGGTGTCCACTCTAATGCGGATTGTATTTAGGTACCGCTAAATGACGGCGACGACGGTCAGAGCTTTAACACATATAAAAGCAAATTATATTCAATCAGAAAGTAATAATTGAAATGAAATCCGCCATGAAATTGTCGTGACGAAATGATGGATGACGATCGAATTACGTTGAGTAATTCGTTTCGTTTGCCGCAATACATTTGGAGCAATTCGCTTTGAATCCTTAGGGAATATTGCCGTTTGAAATGGCAAATTTGTGCTGAATCTAGCGTGTATTTCGTGCACGATACCCCAAAGGCCTTGCGAATTGAAGAGGATCACTTTGACACTTGCTGCTGGGATCAATTGGGTAAATATGCTGTTAAATTGGAAGACCTTTAAAAAAAACCGACGAAAAGACGTTGATGCGAGACACTTCATTAAATTGAAAAGACGGGATTGCGTCTTCGGGAGTGGTGGATGGAGAAAGTAAACATTTTAACCCCAATAAAGGGATTAGCTTTGACGGCTAAGTAGGATGTACATATAAGCATTAGACATTGAAAGTTGCGGTTGTTTTTTTTTAAATGCTTTCTCCGCAGAAACAGAAATTAGTGAATTTGTTACGGTTCATGCGACGAAGTCATGTCAGTTTTGCAGTTCATATAGTAACTTTAAAGGGAGAGGGCGCTGTAGTCACGTTTGAAACTATTTTTATGTTAATGGACCAAAATAAGAATACATTTGTCATATAAAAGCAAGAAAAGGATCCAAAATAGATCATGACCAAACACTTCAGTCGATCAAACCGCCACTCTGCAATCTCAGAGAACGAGTGGAGTACAACATCAGAGAGAAGGCCAATAACAGATGGAAGACTATAACCCTTGTGATATATCACGGAAACTATGGCCAGGGTATAACAAGAGCCGAATTAACAAGTTCTTACAGTATGACAGAGCATCACTGTCTAAGCTGATAGGTGCTCTAACTGGCCACAACTTCCTAAGAACCCACATGATGAAATTAAATCTTAAAAATTACGACATTTGTAGGGGCTGCGGTGACTAGGAGCGAAACGAGGACACACCTCACTATTTCTGCCACTGCCCAAGCCTCTGTCACTTGAGAAGCAGAACGCTTGGAAGTTTCTACAATTTCTTCAGAAGAAAAATATCCCTAAAGCTTAGACGAAAAAATATTGATACAGTCGTGGGGTCCACTCAACTACTCAACTCAAGTTTAAGAGTATATTTTCGAATTTCAGGTATAACGACTCGAATTGAGTCTTTAGAACTATTAAATAAGTTACATGGCCCTAAATTAATAAACAAATTTTTTTGGTGTTCTCATTCAAAATCAGTTTTTCTCAAAATCTTCACTGTAATTTTTCTATCTCCGACAAATTTTTATAAATTTTAATTAAGAAAGATCATCCATTTTTCTTAGAAAATTTTCTTCAATAATGCAATATTTTATCTGGAGTTTTAAAGGACGTGTGGGTGCAGTGGTTTAGTGATTAAGTGCGTTGCCCCACCTCTTGCGAACGTTTGACAAACATTTGACAAGCTTTTCAAAAACTAATTGCCGTTCGGAATCGGCATTAAACTGCATTTGTGTCTTCGCACACACAGTGGTTGGAGAAGCTAGGCTTTGGGTCCTGTATGGACCGTTACGCCCAATATTTATTTTATTTTTTTAAAGGACGTCCATGGAACATTTGTCGTTGACTTACCGTATTACGCATATAATAACCCTACTACGTTGCATGAAAAGCTTTATTTATTCTCCAAAGTACTCATTTAATTTCATGAACTAAATTTTTGGGTAAACTATTCCTCCCTTCCTTCCTCCCTTACCTCCCTCCCTTGCTAGCTAAAAAACTTTGTCACACAACAACTCTAATACGGTGTAAAACGAATTAGCGAAACCTAACGGGGTCAAACCTTCCTTTAAACCATTTTCGCATACCTAATTAAAATAATGTTATAAATACGAAGTCAAGCGGTCTAGTTGTGATGATGCACGACACATACACAAGTGTTTTATCTATTTTTAAGTTGCCATTAATCTACAAGAACAAAGACCAGTTTTGGGGAAGTAATTTCTAGGTGGTATGACCTTCAAAGGTTTACAAATCTACTTTATTCTTGATTTTTTTTGGCACCAATAGATTGCTTCACGATGGATTTTGGACCCCGCACCTACCACTCAACGTTGGGGTTGTTCGTTGAAAAATACATACTGAGCCAATTACATGTTTGTTATTTTTCGGTCACCATCATGAAGTCATTCACAACCATATTTTAAGTGACTTAGAGGTTAAAGCCCTTCTTATAGAGAAATATATGTGAAAATATTAATAATATTTAATTCTGGTGCCTGTTTTAGGGACTACGAATGGCGAATTAGAGAACATGTTTTCGACTTTTATGACTGTGCTTACAACAAGCCTCAATAAGCCTCAATGAGCCTCAACAAGCCTTACATGCGAAGACCAAAGACCGAAGACAAAGCAACTGTTTTAAATAATACGTAATGTATCAATTGGTAATAGTTGAATACGAGTATTAAGAACTTTTTCCGTGTGTTCTTTTATAGTTTAGTTGTTTTTTTCGTTTTTGGCTTACCATATTTTTGTAAAGGCATCGTTTGCATCGCATCTTTGTCAGCTTTTATAAGTTAGTAAGGGGTTTTAATGGAATCAACCAAAATCAATTTTGATATAGTCGGAAGCTGTCCTTCAATGTTTAAAGCATTATGCAGTCAGAACAGGCTGCTGAGCTTGCAAAAACAGAACTCGTTAATATTTAGTAAGGTTTTAGACATCAATCCTTCCCTCTGCATAATAAGAGGTACTACGGGAGTTAATAACATTGAGCAGGGATAAGCTTAGATTAATAATAGGAATTCCGACAGGTCTCCTGCTGAAACACTCAAAGCGGCACGGATTATTGGTTACAGAAATCTATATATTCTGCGGAGATCTCCAAACTGCCAAGGTCATACAAAATATATTGTGTTGATACCAGGCAGTATCGCGTGGTCGACGAAAATTTTTAGAAAAATACTTTTTGGAAAACTTAGTGGAAACAGATGATTCAAACTTCAAAGGCCTTCTAGGTTGTTGCAAAGAGATTGGTTGCTTTACTGGGGAAATTCTTACTGGTTCTCCAGAAATACAATTGATTGTTTTCCACATCCCTGTTTAACCTTGCCTAACTTAGTTCGTTAATATTTCTATTATTCGTGTTCATTTTTTTCGCAAGAACTGAAGTGACAAAACTTTTTCAACAAAAATATTTGGAGAAGAACTTACAGAGAAAAGGCGTAAAAAACTTAGACATATTTTCGTCGCTGTCTCTAATCTAAATCTTGAATATCGTAACAAAAGTATTAATATTCTTTAACAATAAAATAAAATGTTTCCACAAATAGAAGTTTGTTAACTGGCTACTACTGTTTCTGTCAAAAATCTACGTTAATTTGAGTTAACTTTTAAAGTGATAAGGTTAAAGGAGCGAAAAATATAAGCAACCTTTTTTTTCAGTTTGATTCATATAAAATCGTTTTTTGGCAAATATTTGCTCAGTATGCCCCCAGTGTAAGTTAACCCAAAACTTCAGTTAACTGCGAAAAATTTTTGTTTACAAGTTTACAATTTTATGACTCTGCGACCAGCGGTCTGAATTGTGCGTTGCCAGGATAGCATTTTACCGAAAAGGGATTAAAATTTCATTTTTTCAAAGCATTCTACAATACTTTCAGACTCCATAGCGTCTCACCACAGAACGTCTGTTCCAACAGTTTGGTTTAAGAATATGGCCATTTTTTTTTTCTTATTTACATTCATTTCCATAAAACTCGTTTATACCTTGAAACTTCCCAGCTCATGTTGATCGCCTTCCACAAGGTTCTACCTCGCAACGATATTCATCGTAAATCACATGTTCATCGAAGCGTCATTATTTTAATTATTATTTGTTTTGTTTGTCAAAAAAATGCCTTACTAGGTTAGTCTAATTGCTTTACTCTCAATTGTGGCTCCCTTTCACAATACTCACTAACCATTGTCCGTCCGCCTAGACAATTTATTAGTCATGCTAATGCCTATCTCTGAAGAGATTTTGATCACCGGACAAAGCTCTGACATCATTTGCAATCAAACATAATTCAAGCAATTAAAAATAATATATACAAGCGAGACAGCAATAAAACGCAACACTCATTCGATTCAACAAAACAGCAATTAGATACATTATCTTAATGAATTTGTTTGTGTTTTTACTGCAAAAAAAAAAATTCGCCCACTGTCTCATTACAGTGATATATGTATGCCGGAGGTGGGTAGCAGTAGTAGTATATGCTGCTGTGCCCCGGTAGCTGGTGTTAATGGTCATAATAGACATCATTCCAAAAGGGAAGTGGTCATAACTTAGAATTAGATGGAGAGTTAGTAGGAAATTGCTTAACAAAGAACAGAACAACAACGAAAAAAAAACACGAGCAGCCAACAACTATCTCTCCAGCAAGCTGCATATAACCGGAGCAGAGCAGCAGTCTGTAGAACAGTGAAGTACGGGTACGACGACAACGGACCCCTTTTGTGTGCTAATAACTTGAACTCGATTGTAGTCTCTTAGATAAAGCGATAGGATAGAGGAAGAGCAGCATCAACAGCACACATTAAATGAATCAAATTCGTTTGCCATTTCCCTGCTGTTGTGGTGGTGCGGCTGTGCGACTACAACGGCCGACCGATGTGAAGATGATGAGAAGGAGAAGTGCTTCGTATTTAGGTCGGTCTTAGATTATATTTTTGTTGGCCTCTATACTTTTCAGCCGCCTATGATCTCATCGTGCAATTTTCTTCTCTTCCCTCCATCATTGTCATAAATTATTGAATTCACCCTACCTACCTAACTACTGCGATCGCGGCAGATACAGATAAATATTTGAAATATGTTTATGAATCAAATTGGCGATATTTCATCGCATCACTATCATGTTGGTCTCTGTTTTTCTCTATGTCTTTCTTTTTAACTATCTGAAGTCATCACGACTAGATGACTATACCGCAGGTGGGGGCCTCACTAATTTGAAAAGATCGCTTATACCTTGAGGGCGCGCTCAGTATAATCGGAGAGTTTTGCAATCCGAAATTGATGCGAATTTAATGTCTTTATTTTGGATGTTGTTCCTCAGACACCTGGCGTGCGGTACCAAATTCAGCAAACAACGCACTTTGCAGATGCAAAATTAATCGACATCCACTACATGGCCCGCCATCTATTGAATGTCGATTTAATGATGATGTTGAAGCTCATGTCTATAATGATGGCGATTGCAGCAAGATATTTTTCCTTTTAATGTGTCCATTTGCGAAACCGCCGCACATAGCTACATACCTATGTCGGAAAGCTCTAAAAGGAGTTGTAAATTTCGAAAGATTTCAACTTAAATTAATCGTTGGATTAGATGGGAAGTTAAATGAAAAATAAGCGCCAGCAACATGTTGCACAGTGAATCCATGAATTCATGAATCCAAAGTGTGCAATAAAAGAAGCAAGAGGAAGGAGACTCTGATGATTTGATTGTCGTGTGATATGGTCGGCAATTTTATATGTGCTTCGTTTTCATTTTATTTTTTACTTTTTGCGATAGATGATAAAGTTTTATTGTTGATTTAATTGACTCTTAAAAAACCATCTTCTTCACAATGTAGTAGAAGAAAAAAAAATTGTTGGCATTAATTTTTCGATCGTGACACTTGTAGCCAATTATTGGAGGATTGGAGTGGACGATTGTTAAGAGTACTTAATGACTAAATTGAAGTGTTGGGCCACAGTGCGGTAATATTTTTTTTTTTTTGATTAATTAAACTCTTGGGAAATGCTAATTTTTGGAAATTAATTGTGTTTTATGAATGAGGCGGAGTTATGTCAGATTGACTGACAATGCCAAAGAGGTAGTTCTTAAATATTAATAGAAGTCTCTAAGTGTTATGTCATCGGAAATCTTATTTCCGTGTTTATTTTTAAATAAAATATGAAATGTTCTAAGTTTCACTTTTGACTAATTTTTATATTCTTTTGTTTTATTTTCAGGTAAGCAAAAACTTTACACTTTGAATAATCTGCTCAGTTGTAAGTAATAATTTATTGGATAACGAAATTATTTTAATGTCAATTACATTTGTGAATATTTATAGACAACGTGTGCTAATTTATTTCACTGTACAAACTAAATTTATACCACATTAACTTTAAAATGAGTCGCTTACTCTGTATCGATGTGCAAAAATGTTGCTGCTTGCGAAATAGAACATTCTTTAAATGCCTTTAAATTTTAAGCCTGAGATGTCCGCGCGGTCATCAAAGAATTACTTGCCCCAGTGATATTGCATACTAGCTCTTGCTAAAACCGGACAAGCACAGTGGAAATGAAAACCGGTTTCACTATCGTTAGCGTCCATGCAACTGCTAATGACAGATATTATTGTGAGGGTTTCCAAGCTTGGCCTTTAAGCAACTCGTCAGACTGGATCACCTAGACTCAGCCATTGAGGTAAAATGCTTGAAGATTAACAGAGAAAATGGAATGTCCTTCTTCCGCCAGTGATGAATGGAGAGTAAAGCCAGATCTGGCCAGCTCGTCGGCGCTCTCATTATGCTAAAACTGAATAAATTCCATCCGGACCAAGTGACTTGAAACCCTCAAAAGATGCAATAGCATATTTGATAGCATCATAAGTCACCACTCCCGATGCAATGTACCAGCTGTGCCGCGTGGTGTTAGTCGGTTCAATTGCAGCCACACTTGATTAAATGGCTGAAGAACGCGTAGCAACCTGATTTCCCGGGAAGTGAGTCTTAAGGAGAAGACCGAAAGTCTCCGCCTTTGTTCGATAAACTTCATCCAACGTTTCTCTAATTTTTGGACGCTCTTAAATTAATACTCTTTCTCGAGTACTTCTAAATAAGCGATGACATCTTTATCCGATCCAAATGTCATACCTCCGAAGAAATAGTCGCAGTAGCGCCCTGCTGCATGAATTAGAAGTTCGTAACCTAATTCATGCAATTTTGCGTTGTCCTGGCAGAAAATACATTTTTTCGCCAACTACGTCCGTTTTTGCTTCAAATCAGCAGCTCTGCTCAAAAACATTGATCGTTTTACCCCTTTGATGTCGAATGTGAATAACACCAAAAAAAACTGTCGCCGTGTCCTTGTTTGCTGATAAACCTTGGCCTTCTTCGACCACAATTCTCCAGGAGATGTCTATTGTTTCGACTGTTCCTTGGTCTCTGGTTCGTTATGATGAATCCATGTTTCATGAAGCCTGTGTCCTTTTCGAACAATTTCACTCGCCGGTCGTCCATTATCAAACCGCGGACTTTATCGACCATTTCTGATGTGGTGACCTCAATTGGCTGCCACATGAAAACTTTTAGACATATCTGTCTGAAAATACGGGTGCGGTCTTATCAAACCGATTGAAAGATGGTGGCGACGTCATTTGCTTTAACTTTTAGGGACTTATTGATCCAACCTCGTCAACTATTTTGCTTTTTGAACTACATTGACTCGCCATCACGTCAAATTTGAAAGCCAACTCCAATTTTCATTGATTCAGTTATTTCTTCTGGAATGGATTTCCGCCCCCACCACCAGCAATCATAGTCATGAATCTTGAATGAGTTGGTTATTCGCAATTCATCGTTTGTATAGATGCTTCCTTCCCGAAAATATTGTTGTGTTCTTCATGCTGAGGGCATATTTCGATCTTCTTTGAAAGGTCATTCAAGTTTTATTTATTGCAAAAAATTCCACCGCTCAACACGAAAAGGTTATTTAAATTTGTGTAAATCCCGCACTGCACTCAGAGAGTTCAACCACTTTTAATTCGCAAAACCTTGGCACACAAATTCACCACCTGCTCATTTGTTTCCTACTGAATTTGTGCAAAACAACACGCAATACCCAGAATTTGTTTATGCTAATTGCTCATTCTCAAGCACAATATTAATCCAACTTTTTAGTTTAATCAATCATAAAAAACCAGCGTCTCCAAGTTAGACGTAGACCTTCGTTTGAATGATCCAAATTGAGTTTGCAAAATTTAATGCCGGCATTTGCAAAACTGGTTAACATAAAGATTGGCATCTGGTAAACAATTTTTTTTTGTTTGCCCATATATCTCGGGTTCTCTTTCACCGTACCGCCTCTCTTGTTACCTTTGCCGGTTCAGCAAACTTCAAAATCTTTTGACGGGCTAATAAAAATGAGAGATGGTATCGTGCGATGTTCATCAAAATCGTTTCATTATTCACGGACCACTCCGTTTTGTGCATAGCCCCAAGTGCTTTTAATTTTTTCTTTTTATTTCCAAACAATTTTGTTATTCTTTCCTCACAGGAAGAGCACAATTTTGTTTGTGTGTGTAAATTAATTATTAACAAACAGAAAAAAACATTAACCGTGCCATGAACTTTGAAAAGAAACAGAAAATCATTACATCACTAAAAAAAAAAACGATTCCCTAACGATTTAAAAAGTTTTTTGTTAATTTTTTTTGTTTGTGATTTTTTTTTTTAGAAAAGCAATCACGTTTCTTCGTTTCCTCTGTTGCGCTCCAATTGGATTTTGTATAATAAAATAAAAAAAAATGTGTCCAACGGCAGTCTACAGTACAGTAAGATATTTCCTTCAACAGATACATGGTTCAAATATGCAGTATCTATATCAATTGGGGAAAAAATATCTACATGATATGATAGCTTCGATGTGTACAGTAGGTACAGTGCAACATTGCTACGTATATCACTACTTTCCTGAAGTTAATTACGGATATTAAAAGTCGTGTCTATGGGCGGGCGCACCCCATACTGCAGTTGTTACAGTTTGTTTTTGTGAGGAGCTCACAACACAATCTTAATCTTGGCGTCACATCAGAAGGCAATAAAATGTGTAACAATCATTTCTGATGGCCCACTACATTGTGCTGTGGTTTGGGGTTTATTTTTCAGTAAAGGTGTAGTGCACACCTTTTTTTTTAATCCTAACTCCACTCTACAAAAGTATTGCTAAATTGATAGTGGCTATTTCCGCTTTTAATCGAAAACAATTTTCCATTTAGCACAAGAATTTTTTGTGCAATAAAAACGGCCAACTTTTGACTCCAAACGCAGGTAACGTGTCGTGTCAATGGCCATAAATGGGCTACGGCGTATGGTATCTAATGACAATGTTGCGTCCCAAATTGGCGTGCAATTAGTAGCAAGAGAGTTGCGAATTTATTGTTCTAAAATTCCGTTAGAAGAACATTATATGCGAATACCGCACTCTGTTTGTTGCAAAACGTGACGGACGAGGATAGAAAACAAAGGCATAATGAAATGGCAATGGAAATAGTAACATGACTTTCTACAAAAACAAAGTTTGTTGCTCATGCAACTGGAAAAGGGTTACGTAAGAGTGAGTAAATAATTTTAGATCGTATCTTAATAGTTGTTACTAAATTTTTCGCAGAGGATTAATTACTATTTTTAAGGCATTCATTGTTGTTGGATTTTTTTTTTAATATATAATCCTCACTTATATTGGCAAGTCTTAATGACTTTTTAAACCTCGCGGTTAATAAATTATACGCCATTCATTAGCTACCATTAGTGGCATATTTTTTTTTTACTAAGCGTCACTGGCAACCGATACGATATAATCGTATCATGATGTCATAATGAAAGTCAGCATGAATAATGACATAGTTGAGTGTGTTCAGTTCTTAGCCTTACAATTGTAAGTAAAGCCACGTATTTTCCGTTTCTTAACTGGGGCATTTGCAAATGAGGTAATTGGAAATAATTCGATGGTAGGTAATGATTACCACTGCACTTAATGACGTAATTTTGGAACCTTAAATATGTTTACCTAGATCGGATTAAGGCTCACCTAAATGCGAACGTATTTGAGGAACGTAATCAAGTACTGCTTGCACATTAAGGCTCAACCAATTAAAAGCAAAAACTTGTGTCATAATTGATGAACTTTCTTTTATTAATTAAGGCCGACATGACATTTCATCACACAATTCAACTTTGTTCCCTAAGTCCTTTTCAGTTTATTGACGACAAATAACTCAACCAGCCATCAAAACGTCACTAAGAGGAGGAAATAAAGCCTGAGTCGTATGAAATGTTCTCGCTGCATGCTGATGCCCAGTAAGGAGGGAAGAGCAATTCGCGCTTAGGCGCGTTTTGATGCCATCACTCACGGGACCTGTGAGAAAAGAATGTAGATTTTAAGTATAACTTAAAACCAACCTGTGGTATTAAGGAAAGAAATTATGTTGTTAAAGTTTTTATTCGAGATATCCGCGAGGTCATCAAAGAAGTGCTTGCCAGTGCACAATATCTGGTTTTCGCTAAGGCCGGACACTTGTAAAGAAGATGAGACGGCACTGTTTCATTCTCGTTTACGTCCAGACAACTGCGACGGAAAGTATTATGAGGGATTCCAAGTTTTACCGCGTGCGTACATATCGGCCAGTGACCTGTACATATGGCGACATCCACACGCGCACTACGTGTAAGGTTCTGTGTTCTTAATTTGTTGTAGGTGGGCCACATATTCCTTGATATGACTCAGTTTGTCAAGCTTCACCACGTAGACTCAGCTAGTGAGGAAAAATGCAGAAATATATCTCTTCAAGTATCCTAAAGGCGGAATGACTTCCTCCGCTAATGATACATTGAGAGCGGAGCCACGTCTGGCCGTAAGTGCTCCAAAATGAGCCAAATCAGTCGATTCCACGCCGATGCCAAACTTTGTGTATTAATATTGGCCTTCGCTCCAACAAGAGCAAATTGACTTTAGAATTTAAGCCTCTTGATCGTTTGAATTGCTAAACCTTCCCAATTGGGCATAAAGAAAGTCCTATAATTTGTATCAATAAGCAAAAACTGCAGTATTCGACAAAAATAACCCCGCATGTCCTATGCTACGGTCAATGGAGTTCGTTATGATGCCTCGTTGGAAGTCTATTTTTGGCCAGAATTGGATAGACTAGACATCATTGGTTCCTACAAGATATTGCCACATGCCACACATCAGATCAAACAATTAATCTATTAAAAGGAAAGTTGAGTTATCGTGTAATCTCCAGAAGAAATGGACCGGTTCAATGGCCAATAAATTTCATGCGATTTATTGTTGTTAAAGCCAACAAGAGCTCAAAACACGAGCTGAAACCTCCTCAGAATCTAGTTCGAATGGTGAGGTTGTCGAATCAAACGCACCGTTTAACACATTCTACTAGTTCCAGAAAGCAGATGACAAGCAATTGACCGATTTTAACTGAGTTACAAGTAACTGCAAGTCACCTAAGGGTCAGCTTACCGATTTCTTGAATGATCACGCAAATTTTATGAGGATATAGGGATTTTTAGCTTGTTGACTTGCAGTGCACTTACAACGTGAATGCAAGGCAGTGGTTTTTGTTTTTGTAAAAACCTCGTCGTATTTGCGTTGACAAACTTTTTAGGACGAGATTCAAGGCCGAACTCTACTTTTCAGTTCCAAACAGAAGTGGAGAAAGACCAAAGCAAACTATACCACCGGAAATGGAAGCTGCTAGCTAAAGACTAGGCTCACAAGAGAGTTGTATTCTCTATCTACATTAGATTGTCCAGGTATCTAATCATGTTTTTAACCAAGCAAGACTGTAACTGTGGTTCAGTCAGTAATACGAAGGATGGTTAAATCTCCAACGGAAAGAAACCGAGTCAAGTTGCAATAAATTGAGAGCGACAAGAACAACATCTGGTTTCTCCAACTTCTACACAAGAATGGGGATTTCTGCGTAAAAGTACAAACATTGGGCTATCGTCGTCTCTAAGTTTTGGAAATAATATTATAGGGGCTTAGTATTTCTATGTTCTTGTTTGTTCCAGTTTAATAACCCACAATCAAGATCAGGCACAAGTAGGTACAAGTTAAGGAAAACTTGCGCCATTCCAATCACGCAACAAAAAAAAAAAAAAAAACACTTTCATTTGATATTTGTCACACGCATTCAATACGCTGATGACGGAAACAAAAGTGAAAATCTTGGCACTGTGAGCTTACAACAATTATTTATAATTGTCCAAAAAATAAAAACAAAACTATTAACTCAAATACGTACTTACTTAGGTGCTGCTTCATTCCGAACATGCAACATGTAACAAACACCGGAAAGGCAGCCATCAAACTCCGAGCCCCTAACTTTCTTTTGGCAAAAGTCAGTCCCCCATAAAGCGTAAACAATTGTTTCAAATTACTTATGCATAATAAAACTAAATTATATGTGTTCGACACTAATTTTAAAGGTAAAACAGCATTTTAAAATATTACAAAAAAAAAAAAAACTATTCAATTGTCACGCAAACTGCCATTTTTTACCGGAAACAGAAAAAAAACAGAGGAAAACTAATCCCCTTGTCTATTTTGATTTTCTGCTCGAACTCAATCACAACAACAGAGGTGCACAAGAGGAAGCTGCATTAGAGATACCATAAAACAAAAACCCCACAGATGCAGATACGGATACAGGTGAAAACTAAACTCGATCACTATTTAATCATTTTTTTCCTCCCATTTACCGTAAAAGAAAATGACTACAGAATAGAGAGGACAAAAGCAATAGAATTGGTCTGAATTGCGGGGGGGTGTCGAGTGTGCAGGGGAAGAGGAAAAAAAGCAAATTCCATAAAACAGTAAAAAACGGAAATATTGCCAACGCAAGTGCGCGAAGAAAATTATTATGTAGCATGTGCGGTGCGCAGTGCCCGTGCAAAGTAAAGTATTGAGGAAGAATTTCCATACACATGAATTCAGAAACATAGTCGGCGGGGGTAAAGGGGTTTGGAAAATTATTAAGAGTCTAAGTTTTCACCGGTCGTCGTGGAGAATTACCATATGCCCATCATTATCATCACCACCACTGGCACCACTCACGCCATCATGGTCGGATCGTCACCGTCGTCGTAGTCGTCATCATTATCATCGGAGGTTATATGCAGCCATACCGCCGCCGCCGCCGCCGCCGCCGTCGCTGCCAACAAAATCACAAAGTGGAACGATATCTGTTTTTTTTTCTCGAGAAAATTTGATGAAATTATTACGACATATGGCTGCAGGTTGTATAGGAATAGGAAGTTCGACGGAATCCACTGGGAAACAGACAAACAAACTCTGAGCGGGAAAAACACGGATAATTTTCATCGAGCTTCGGAAGAAGTGAATCGAATTTGATGAGGGGAAATTGTGACCAATTGCATTGTGAACAATGGATGATGATGATGGTAATGATGATGGTGGTACCCCTAGATGGTCGATGGTCGATGGTCGAATGCACCTTGCCGGTCCGGTCGGGTTATGGTATATGAGCGGTAGAATTAAATTATAGGCACAGTTTAGGGGGAAATGTAATGGTTTTTAACGGTTTCTTTCTACTCATAATGCACGCCTCTAGATCGTCGTAATGCGTTCATTATGTCGTAAACGCTGCGGTGAGTTATGCTTCATAGAATGGATGATTGTTTTGTTTTTTTTTTTTGCTTTTTTGTGAAGTGTTTAAGAGTCTTGAGTTATGAGAGTTCTTTCTGAAAAGAATCAGTTAAACTAAGTTGATTTACGGGCAAATGGAATGAAGAATCATTGTAGTCGTTTAATAAATAAATAAATAAATAAATAGTCAATTTAAGGCCTGAGCCTATATTCTTCAGAAATGGTGTTTTCCCATACCTTTATCTAAAGTTTGAAACGCATCGAAGACTAAAGAATATCGGCAGAACTTTTTCAAATTGGACGCTTGCGGTGTCAGCGTAAAATTGTAGGTCGCCAAAGGTGGGCAGTAAACAAAATATGTAAGACCTTTATGCCGATTTTGAGAAGCTGGTACTGGCAATTTATACCCTTGTATGTTTACCAGACTTCTGAAAGATGTGGTAGCGATGATGGTGCTGGGAAAGTATTAAACCTGAAACTCTTCGCTGAAAAGTCCAACATACGAACCACTGAGCCTCTGGATCCACATTAAGCAGTAAGGACTGAATAACTTTTAGTTGCGTCTTAAGTTGTTTACTTTAGTCCTCGGGTCTCAAGCACACCACATTTTCCTTACCATTCACAAGTTCAATGTGAAGTTTTAATTAGTTGTTTAGCTTTCCTTTTGTATATGAATGACAGGGACGATACATTTATGATTCAAAGCAATTATTTTACTTAAGATTAAAATCGGATGACTCTTTGGAAGACTGAAAGGTCAAGTACGGTAAACGAGGTACATTTGGTGTCAAATCGCTTAAGAGCTAAGAAGTTGAAATGCCTGAAAAGCCGAAACTGTAAGTCAAATAGAAGTGATGAATTTTTATGATTTTTGCCAAAAAGGCATATAAAAATATATTTGCGTGTGCCCACCAAAGGTCTGACAAGATTGAAGTAAAAAGGTTAAAAAAATTGTTTTATGCTTAAATAATCCAAACACACAAAAACAAAAAAGGTCCATAAAGGCATTTCCCAAAGCTGTATCCGACAGATTTAAATGAAGTCACTAAATCATATATTACATGGGGACAATATAAAACAATATAAACAACAACTTCTTCATTTAAATTTGTATCATCAACAAGTAATAGCTGGTAATAAGTTAGGTTGCCGACAATGGTCAGCAAAAACTGAGAAACTTGGAACAATACTCGGTAATAGTCCATACCCGTTGAACCACTTGGATCTTCTAACGAAGCGAAGGAGACTTTAAATGCCAGTTTTAGTAGGATCACTTATATCTTCATAGAACATATATAGCTTCCAGACAAAGATTAAGAAAGTAGGCTAATACACCTGCCATCCAACCCATAATTACTTTAAGATCCGTCGGTCTAAAAGTGGATCGATGCGTCGAATATGTGTATTGGCTCATAGAGGGACAGCTATGAGAACAAATGCGTTTTCCACCGTTTATGTGGTAAAGATAACGAGAGATGTTACATAAAAAAGAAAGTCTGGACCAGCGCATGAAGCCGTGGGAAGTGTTCCGCCAATGCGAAGTATATCGTGATTTAACACTTTCTAAGTATTAAACATATGGATGATATTATAAAACAACTTATTGACTAAAATAATTCTACATGCCATATTGTCATTTGCAAATCAAATACAGTATTATCCAGTAAAATCGCCACAAGGCTGTTTCTTGCTATTCCACTGTGAATGTATGGCTCGCTTCTTCAAAATGGTAATTAAGAGCTGTGATCAGACTGGATGAAAACATTTCCGTAGATCACATACGGTCCTGCGAGTCACATATATGACAAACCTATATATTTTTTTGGCTACACTGAATGACCAAATGGCAGTGTCCATCTGTCGTAATCATCATTAGGTAATTTGAACTATGCTGATCAGACTGTGAGCCGGCATGAGAAATAGTGATAAATCATGGCTGCGGGAACGGTTCGAAAACTTTGTGGATTTTTCTGTCATGCCGTACAGTGTGGTTCAATTAATCGAGAAATTTCAGGCGATTGGGTCAATTTGATTGAACCGAAAAAAAAGTGTCAGTTAAAACCCTATGTTCGAACGGTTAGTAAAAATATTGCAGCAGTAAGAGAGCGTGTTGACCAGAATCTTTCCATCTCGATTCGCCATCGCTCTCAACAAATGGGACTTTCATGCTGCAGTTTACAGTTAATTTTGGTTAAAAATTTACATTTGCTTGCAAGAAGTGAACTTTCATGTCTAAACTTTTTAAACCCTAATAAAGCACCCTATATAGCTTCGTGTTAAAGAAAATTGTATATGCTGTCTAAATATGAAAGTCGGGGGGACCAAAAACGGAGTTTTTCTTGCAATTTCTTGAGTCTCAATAGTTCAATGATTGAAACCAATATTTAACTTGCAGGCAATATCCCCAAAGCTATAACCAAGGTGTTCCTCAAGAGTCAGTTCTTAGTACATATTTCTTTCCAAGAAATTTCTGTCCTTTTCGATGATCTTGTAATTACATATCGGTTAGATAAGTCCTTAAAATAAGGTGCCGATAACTTGCTAAGAGGAACACATTCTGTCAACTATAAACAAATGGGGGCAATATTTTGGCTCTAGGAAATAAGGCCCCAAAAATATAAACGCGAAACAACAACAACATTTTTTTTTTAAAAACTGGGGTTTTATTTCATTTGTTTGGAGACTTATTTCTTATATAATGTTTTTTTTTATTTGAGCTCACTTCTATGTAATACTGTCACAAGGTATCTGTCGGTTCGGCCGCCGGCCTTTATTTGGTTTTTTAAATTCTTAATGATTCGTGGTGGAACTAATGGTTACGGAATATGGGGAGGCATGCGGGCTCCCCCGCAACCTTCCCGCTTAGTTTCGCTGTTAGATTTGTAATACGCGCGAGGTTGGCTATATGCAAACTTTGTTTACATCCAATAAATCTTTGCATATACCCAACCTCGCAACTACTCCAAATCTAACAGTGCACAAAGCAGTGGTTTCCATTGCACGATTCTTTATAACTGAAATAGCATAAATAACTTTATGCCCAACTTTTGGGCCTTTATTTCATTTTTATTTTGGGGCTCTGTTTCTTGGAGCCTTATTTCCTAGAGCCCAATATTTTACGTTCAGTTTGCCTAATATATGAATGAATTTCTCATTAGATAATTTTTTTATCTCGCTCGTAAATTGTATTAAAGCTATAGAGTCTTACTTACATATTTTAAAATGAGTTGTGGTCCTAATCACTCCCAATACCCCATTAGTGACACCAATTATAATTACATTCCTTTATCTGAGCAATCGAAATGAGTTTCCTATTCTCAGTTCCCTAACAAACCCAAACAAAAAAGTGTTCTATTTTATATACACGCAAATGTTTTCTCATTTAATGGATATACAATCAAAGCGACTCCGTTCCTGTCATTCACGAGCACAAAAAGCGGGGGCAAAAAACAGACACAATGATTACCGAAACGAAAAATGCACAAACAATACGAGTGACGCCCAATCGACCCACTTTTTTTGTGTACATGTACACACACTTCAAACAAAGATCAATCAAAAGAACAGACGTTGTACAAATGTATATAGCAAGCCTCACCAACATTACCAGCAAATTCTACTGAAAGGAGGGTTGTTCCATAAAGCTAATTGCAGAGTAATTATCATGATATTAAGTTGGGGAACGACATCCAGTGCACCCTTTGCCTTTTTTCCCAACAATTAAAATTAGCCCCTAGAAATGGTTGGATTGTATTCCGATTCCAAACAACCACCACTGAAAGGGAAAGCCGTTTGCATAAAGTTCGACTCACTTTGGCATTCACCTGTGTCGGTTCAATATTCCGAGTGCTGCTAGTGCGCAAAGTGAGAAAACTTGATGGATAGGTCAAAGCTGAGTCAGCACGCATAAAAAAAATACTAAAATTCAGTCACTAGTAATTGGAAACGCATAAGAGGACTTAACCGAATATTGTGTTTCCCGGTTTCATGTCCCTTGACACGACACCCGACAGATGACAGCAAGACTAATGTCTCTAATTTCTAATTTAATTTGGTGTTTTCCCGACGCGCCCGCCAACCCTGGGTGAAAGTGAAGAAAATTTCCAACGGTGGCGGCACCTAAACTTTGGTCTTGAACTTTTGTCACTGCCTCTTCGTCTTAGTCTCCACACACTTGTTTTCTCGTTAATTTGTCGTCGGTGGAGAAGAAAATAAATCTTTAAATATCCGAAACACTGATAGACAAGCAAATTGTTTGTAAAAAAAAATAAAAAAATTACAAATGTCAGCGAGCTGAAAATGAAGGAAGATGCGTGGTGTGCCGTGCCCCACCGCACCACAATTCTATAGAAGCGGACAATTCCTTACAAAGAAAACGTTCAACGACACTTTCGGGTATTTGTCTAAAGCTTAACCAAACAATTTAGCCCGAAAAAACATAATAACATTTTTTGTTTGTCATTCCATCCCACTCGTTGGATGTGGCGTTCTGTGGGATACAAATCCAAGGGCCTTTCTTATCTGCGATCCATAAAAAAGCGAAGAATGTGATGATCGTTTGTTGATAATCGTGTAAAGTCATTCGTGTTGAAGTTATTCGTAGTCACTCTGTCGAAGTGATAACTGGTGACACAAAGTGTTTATGATCTGGGTGGGTACAATGAAATGATGGCACTTCATTCTAGACGCAGCCAGACTGCATTATGTAATCAGATGTAATTTTGTCACGGTTCAGTTTTATGGTCGGCGCATAAAATTACCGAGAAGACTACGGTTTTTATGTCATTAGAATGGATGTTTTGAATATCAAAGATTTCGTGTAATTTGTTTTTGGAGTCTTGTTTCGCAGCATAATTTGGTCATCAAATGTTACAAATTATTTAGGAAGAAATTTGAGTTTGAATAAAAAACAAATAGGAGTGTTAGAAGAGAGCTGGATTGATTGGATCGACATGTCGTATATTATTACATATTGAATTCTAACTGTTCAACAATGTTCAATTTAGAGGGAAATATATATTGTAACGGAATTTTTAAAATATTTTTTAAAAATTGGGAAAGAAAGCGATATCAAAAGCATCAGGTTAACTCCAAAAAGACCGAACGCATCTTGCTGAAAGGTACATAAATACCGATTGTGAGAAATTCAAGTAAGACTTTGACAAAACCCTCGAATATTTAATACCGGACAGGACTGCAATTCTGCCAGCACTTTAATCAAAAATTTAACGAGCTGGTGTCCTCTCAGAAGCACATACTTATCAACCAGTCTTACGACTGACATATCACTTCGGTGTCTGCCAAACTGAGATCAACGCTGTTAAGAGGGCTGCTGAGACCGTCCTAGCAATGGAACTACCAGCAATAGAAATAGCACTTTGTGTATAGAGACAGGCAGCGCTTCTTCTCTCCACCTCCCACTTCATTGCATTCCTACTGGTTCCCCTGTGGGGTTCACCGATTTGACCTCAAAAAATATCTGAATATCTGTAGGCCTCCCTATTTTGAATCAAATTGAGACCAATCAAATGCTGGTGTTTCTGCATTTGTACCATCCAGGATATTTTAGGCCTTACGCGATTGTAAGGGAACGTTGATTGTCATTGCCTTTTTGACGGGCTTCGTAGGATCCCTTCTTTAAATATGACAATACCAACTGAATTGGGTCATGCTCCAATTTGTTCGAGATGGGTTCTTTAACGTGAAGGCTTTTTCGGATTTTGGAACTTCTAATTCAATCAAGCTTTGTTACTCCTGCTGTCATACGAAGCATCTTCATCTCATCTGCTGTCAACTTGCCCTCATACCTTTCGTACATTGTCCAGCATTGTGAACCGTATGTGAGTGCTGGACACACAACTGCGGTATAGAGTCTTCTTTTTAGGTTAGGGGACATTTTTTGGTCACAGAAGATGGAAGAGTTTTCCTGCCACTTCATCCATATTCATATTTGGCCTTTTCACACTTGGGAACCACCACCCCATCCAAATAAATGTCTGGATTGGGTTGGCTTCGGTCACAGAATGGGCGGTTCAGATACTCTATCTTTTTTTGGCTAATGCGATACCCATTACCCTCTAAAACCTCTTCCCAAACATCATTTGCTAGTTGCAGGGACGTCTTATCACTTACGATGGCTCCATCGTCAGCAAAGAATAACTGATGCACTCAGAGTCAGACAGCGCTAAAAGGTATTAACTCAAATATGATAAACGCGAAATGGAGAAAGGAATCTATCACTTAGTCCCATCACTAGATGCGGCTCTGATTTGGACTTACAGTTGGCTGACGACCAGGAAAATACTAGCAGTTACGCCATAACCCGTAGCCTGTGGCCCGCCATCGATGTCCTAGTGTCTTTTAGCAGAAACCAAATCCGGGAACTCTCCGGGTTAGTGACCGTTTCATAGGAAACTAAAGGGCTATGAATTTGAATGACTTCTGCTGCAAAAGCTGCAGAGTCAACGAGAAAATTGAATCAGTGAAACATCAACGCCGCTTATCTCTTATATATGCGCACAGTTGTTTTTCGACAGCTTGGGCAACTTGTTGCTAAAGGCAAAAATATTGGAGGAATTACAGGTCTTCAGTGCAATTCTGTGCTTATAAGGAGAAGATTATTTCTTGAACATCGATCAAAACTAAAATCGATCATGCCCAAAATGAAATCACAATCCAATAAAAAAAATGTTAGACGTTAACCTATTAGCTTCCTAGCTTCTTTACCATTGTGTCCTGAATGAGAGGGGCTCCTCATGATAGTTGTTCCTCTTGTATGTTTGTCGTGTGGAAAAGCACCCATAAACTCAAAGCTGAACATTAAAACTAGCCCCGTCAAATCTAAAGGATTTGTTTAAGGGCTTCGTGCCTTAAAGCATAATTTATTTTGTTTGAGATGCTTTCATTTCCTCATAAATCGGGTTCTGACATCATAATCGATGTCTCGGCCTTTTAAGAATAGGTTCAGTCTTTCTAATCGTTCTAGCTCCGCTTTTGAGTTTAAAACAATTTTTTGTCTCTCTTATAATGTCTTTCAAAGTAGCTTAAGCTTGAATACTATGTAATTCTAATTTTACTTATATGTAATACCAATTTTTTATTTCTCTATCTTTTTCTTTCAGGTAAGAGTTTTTCTCAACATTTGTTTGGAAACTATCGTAAGTTTTAAAAGCAAATTATTTTTGGAAGTGCTCCAAACAAAATTCAGTAGCATTCTTTACCAAGATCCTGATTTATTAGCGTTAGTCAGTAATCAGTGATACAGATCACCTGTCTAGTTTTCGATGACTTAAATCTCGACAGGATTTGGACGTTCCATGCTCAGAACGAGATGTGAACTTTTCTAAAAAGACGTTGATTCCAGGTTCGATTTGGAGAGAAAGAAAAAGTTAACGACCTTACGTGATACAAGTTGTTGTGTTGTACAGCGCTAATCGCTGGAAAAAGGTCGGGTTTTCACAAGCAGTGTTCCCTTTCCCTCAAGGCAATATTGACGGGCACTGTCTCTATTATAACAGAAAAATTTTAACATTCAATTAAGAAAATTACCTTCCTCAAACTGAGCGTATCTTATTGCAACAAGAAATAGGTAACAACTTGAAGTTGTTAAATTGTTTCAATCTTCTTTGTTTCATTTTTACTTCCTTTAAAATAAGCCCGAGGAACAGAGAGACACGACACCATCACATTTCAGCATGACTTATAAGTTCTTTTCACCTTTTAACCTTGCAAATGGAGTCGATGCACATTATGTGCAGCATTCAGTGAGTTTGTCCAGCTACGGGCACTGCCACTAACCACATTTTCGTTCGTTCCACCCTTTACTTATGGTTGCATTAGTTCAAATCGATCAAGCGTATCAGAAACGAAATGCAAGTGTTTGCCTTTTTTTTTTCTATCGCTCTCTGTTCGTCTGCCTTTCCATGACTTCTCCACTCACTCATTTACTGGGTAATTTATATCCACTGGATCCACGGCGTATGCATAGGCAGAGCATACGAAATACGAAATACAAAATTCACACTTGACGGCGTCCTTCTCGTCGGCGCTGTTACTTTGCACCCCAAACTCTTGGTTGAATATATTCCATTTGTCGTCCATGAAGAGAGACCGTCTTAAGAACTACAAATGCTGCGCAACAACAACTAAATGTGTACATAATATGACGCCACAATTGAAATCCATTTACCACGTCAACCACACATAATGAAACCTCCGACAATAAGTTGACTTCGTTTGGCCTTGGGCAGAGCGGGGCATCCCACATGTTGTTTGCAGATTGTGATGGAATGGGATTCAACACACATATGGTGTTGTGTTCGCTGATCCTCGTGCTGCTGGCTGTTGCACATTGTTGCACATAGGAAGCAGACACAAATCGAAAAATGCTGATTCTTGGAAGACGACAAAGCAAATGAGGATGAACTCTTGAATCTTGTGAATGCCTCCACGGATGGATTTTTTTTTCTGTCCGTTTGTTGCAAATGTTGCCCATCATTTTGTTCGTTGACTGTGCGCAGAGGATGCAGCAATTATCATTTTTCAATGAATTTTCCGGGATTTGTTTGATTTACGTCTGCAAATCTGTTGTTTGCTTAAACCGGCAACTTAGGTATAACGTTTAGAGAGATCTTCCAACAAAGGTGTTTGGGTATTTATTTATTTTTGAAGGAATTCTAAGCAATTTGAAAGTTGTCTTGGAGTGATTATGGGGCGTCTATGAGTTGCAACATAACATCGCAGTGTTATAAAATGGTTGCTTGAGATGTTTTAATTAAGATCGAAGCAGTCGTGTGGGAAGGAGGTATGCTTTTGGGAAGGGTGGTCAGACAAATATCCTGGAGTATCAAATTGCCCTTAAAACCTAGCAAACACTTCTTGCTTGAAAGTCTATGTATATGATTGGATAAGGGTATGCTTTTTGTGCCTCATATCGAATAAAGGATTCGGTTTAACCTCACTTGACCTCACTTTCACCTTTTGCGTAGGCGATTTAAATAAAAAAAATGTACTGATTTCTGTTCTTCCACAAATTTGGCAAATGACGAATCCAAAGCAAAAAAATATATGTGGTCAAGTAGGCCGTTAACAGCGGTAGTTTCTGCGGAGACGCACATTTATATACGTAGCAGAGCCCTTCTTCGCCATTGCGAAGTGGGATGGCCACTGTCGTGGCTCACTTTGACGTCTTTCCTCCTCATGATCAACAAATGTTCTCCAGCCTGCACGACGTCCTCAAAGGCCTGTAAATATCGGTAACAGAGAAAGTCATTTGTCATGAGTTTCTTGCAGCAGAGATTGTATTTCATTTCATATCTCTAAAGTTTCGCCTCTTTCATTCTGGAGCATTCTGGTTGGATTATACTTTGGTCACAGCTTCTTTTATATGCCACAGGTGATCAACGTATTGAACCTGGTATTAGCCTTAATTCCGATCTTGCATTACAGTCGTACCCTGCAGTTGAAAAGTGGTGGTATAATCGAATCAAGTGAATGTTCTTCGCCAACTGCAGACCCTCTCCTTTGCAGCTCGTCTGCAAACTCGTTGGCCGATATGCCCCTATGCCCAGGAACACAGCGGCAAACAAACCTGGACTAAATTTAGCAGATACTACCCTTATTTCCCCTGTGCTATTAATAAACATAGCAATATCATTCTTCGGAATTGCAATCATTGAAAATATGCTTGCTTCTTCATTGATCGGTAGAGCTGTGAATTAATTCACCAGAGAACAGTTCACCACCTGTTCTACATGTGTGTTTTCGTTCACTCATATCCCGTGAGATTTTAGATTCTTTCTTGCTGGATGTGGTCAGTTTTGCTGTCAGGTATCCCAGTGAACCCGGGGACAACCAGCGTTCCTCCACCATCGTAACGGAACGAAGTTAAAGCAGCCATATAGTCCGGCCCACAATGACATATCAACTGAACTATTTAAAGCTTGGTAGAGTGTATGCATCATCTCATCTATTAAATATGGTCTGACGAAAGCGTGCAACATCAACCCGTTCAGTACACCAGAGGCTGAAGGCAAGGCGAGGCTTTGCCATGCAGCTTATTAAGCCTGGTTATGGAGAAATAAGTACGATTTTCCTAGGTCAATAATATTTTTTTCAAATTTGAACAACTTAATGGTTACGCGGGACATGTGTGGAGAAGAGGACGACAATATCTTGGATGGCGGGTAAAGGTAGAGATCTCGGGCTCCAAATCTGTACCAAATATGGCTTTGTGTTTCGATAGCAACGCGATAGCTTTGTGGGCTAGACCGCTGGACCATTGCGCGAACTTTGCCGAGGTGCCTTATATTTTCTGCGTACAAAAACGTAACTTTTTTTCTATCTAAAATCTCATTTTAAACGCTCGGTAATAAACTTAGAAATTTCTATCTGTATAGCCTCCTGTAGCTACCCTAATAAGATCTATACTTCCCCTATTTAATTCAGCTTTATACTTAAACATCTTCACAATGTTTGCTACCTTGACATCGATCAACAGCAAACATTTTTGTTTCTCCAATTAAAATACACCAACTTTGAGGCCATCATGCTGCAATTCAAATTAAAGCTCAAAAGGGTTAATGTATAGAGCCTTCAATGTGAAACCAGTACAAATCCATGATATCTAGTTCAACACCACTCCTTGACTTCTGAATTCATACAAGTCCGCTGTAGTTTATTACCGACAACAAATAAGAAAAATACCACTTAACACACTCTCGTACTGGCAGTAAACATGCAATTGGTGCAAATGTATCTCCCATCAAAAACTGTACAATTAGCTGAACTGTATGCTCATTGAAAACATACCGACAATTAGCAACACCATGCAAATTATTTCAACTAGTTTTTCGCACGTCTAATAGCCGTCATGTTTTACCACGCTGTGCCACTCGAATCCATCCACAATACTAATGACTTTGATAGAGTCATTAACCATCAGCACCATGACCAACTTGTATCCGCGCAATAAATCTTCGAAATTTCTTCACCTCATTGAACCGAGCAAAAAATAAGAGGGAAACAAAAATAGACTCCCAACTTAATTAGAAAGATCAAATGTACAGTTTAATTAATATATTAATTTGGTTTTTCTCACCAACTGGTCAAAATATTCGCCACAAACAATTGCAACAGATACTTTCGCCTTAAATGCGAATTTGTTACCAACCAGGGGATCAACAAGATCATTTCGTTTCTCTGTTAAACGCCAAACGCTGTGTGCGCATGTGTCCATCTATTCGCCTGTATAAATCAATTAAATTCGTTATGTGGATGCACTTTTTTTTGGCTTGGCTACGTGTGATCCCGAAAATCTGGTATCGAAATCCAACTGTTGGTGATTTCCTTTTCACTATAACTCCGTTGGTATCTGATATAAATGTGTACGTGTCGTGGCCACACTATGGTTTATCACATCGCATCAATCCGAGCAGATTTTGCACAAGGCACACGCTTGTCGTGCCTACTCTACTACACAGCTCAGTAGGCATTTGGCAATAAAAATTACTTCGACTTTAATAGCATAACATGCAGTTAACAGCGCACATAACACACACGCCATATGACTACCAGAGAGATACGGCGCGTCGTACGGATACGTCAGTGTCTGCATGTAGGCGCGCTAGCAAATACACAACACACTCGGGGACATGTTGCTGCTTCCAGTCTAAAACAGTGTGTTCGCCGCCCCATTCGACGGTGTGTAATCAGTTCTTTTTTCCTGGTCTTTTCGATGGCGGAGTAGGAGGAAGAGGAGGTCGAGGCGGTGGCCGGACTATGCGCCAACAGCGAAACAGATAATGCCCAATGTACACTGTACGCTCGTTTATTTGGCGAAACTTTAATTATGTTTCCTGGATGTGGTGAAACCAGCTAATGAGGTCGAAAGATCACAGATTCATTTGCGGGCACAATTTTAGCACCTCCTTGCGAGTCTGGCTGCTCCATTTGCTTTATTAGCGAGTACCGCTCCTGTTGCCGCTGTTTCGCTTCATTTGAAGTGGCGCGCAATTGGAAAACTTTTACCACCTCAGGTGGTGGAGCAGATAGATCCCTTTTTTCTCTCGCGCGAGGAAGGCGTTTTTTCGCTTAATCACATTTTCACAAGGAGGTGTGTTCCACAGATGTTATCAGACACACACTCTCAGTGTGTACTCTAAACCACGCAACGTTCGATTTTCCATTTTCTATTTTACACTCGATCGCTTGATTATTTTCGATTTGATTGTGTTACAAATGCGCGCATGTTACATCCCGCAATGCGAAGCGAAAGAGTTTCCGATAGGCGAAGCCAATGATGGTGTCATTGTCTTATGTTGCACTTCCTGAAGTGGCTATGAGCGGAGCCAATTTTCGATGAACGTTCCTCGTCCGCCGCCCACACGTGCGCAAGGTTGTGTACTTTCAAAATTAATTGCAGATTTCTATGGGTATCCATCTCATCATCATCGTCTTCACTCAGAGGCAGTTTCTTGCCACTTTAAATTCACTCACGACACCATCATGTTTCGATGTCTTATCTTAGCGCAGGATTAGAAATCTTCTACAAATCAGGATTTTACCATACCAAAAGGACAAAGATCAAAATCTGTTGAGTATAAGCCTTTTATGGATTTTACACATTTTTCATCGCGTAACCGGGGAAATTTCTACATAAAAATTCATGTAACGCAGCCAAAAAAGCAGCAGTCTTGCCATGTCTACCTGTCAACTGATGCTGCTCGCAACCACCTCTGACCTCATCCGAAACCAACCACCGCAATCGTGTAAATTTGCAGAATTCTTTTCATTCATGAATGCGCACGACGACAACTCACTCTTACAAGAGTTACGTCAAAGTGACACTCGGCGTATGACCTCATCGCTCCGCACAACCAAGAATTGCCATGTTCAACATTCGACTTTAACATCAGAATTCCCAAGATGATGGTAGAATTATTAATAATTAATGGATGACGGCATATAAAAAACAAAACAAAAAAAAAGATACAAATCTCTCTTGGTTGGCTGGTTAAATTTGAATTTCTGACCTCACGATCGAAATGTCATCAGCAGATACACCGACCTTAGCGAAAGCAACGAAGGCGGATTGGTGTAATTAATTTAACAACCACTGTCAGATGAAAAACAATAGTTTGCCAACCGAAATCTTTGGCAAGTATCTAACAGTACATTGACTGACCTTTGACACTAATTATTCGAGTAATTAAAAATTGGCTATTGAGTCGGTGGCGTCAATTTGTTACCAAGCATCTGTACACCTTGCAATTCAGCCCCTACCTCCACCATCAACATCATCGCGCTGCCAAAGAACAACAAGTGAGTTGTTACCGTTGCTGGTCTTAGGCTCTGGCTAAAATTTATTACCAATTCGAAAAGTAATAAATTACTCGAAGGCCAAATGAAGGTGTACGCTAGGATAGGGTTCCATGGTGTGATGGTGAGATGGCAAGCCACCTAGGCGCATGCATCATGATTAAAAAGTTGCATGCACTTGCTCTTGTGTATTATATAGATACCGCCAAAAACTCGTAGCCGACAAATTGAATTTGTGAGTACGACGAGTAGTCGTCGCGTCGTCGCTTTCCTTCCTCTTCCATCTAATCATTGCGGGGGTCTTGCGGATATTTCACAACCTCTCTTGACACTGGTGTGCTGAGCTGTGCAAGCTTTAAGGTTACACTTACAAATTGTATAGCTTGCAATAAGAAATCGCAATAAATTTTGACCAGCTGCAGCAGCGGATTTGACTTTTCAAGCGCAATGGCTTTTATAAAGTACTTTGTTGTAGTTGTTGTCGTCGTCGTCATCGTCAACAATGTTTCTCTAAGGTGTGATAAATTAATTTCTTAGCCTATCCTTGCGCTTGGCCCCCTGAATAGACCACTCACTTTGGGCAGTACAATGCAGTGGGCACAGACAATAAACAATATATGCGATAGGTGCGCACCTCACCGCTTTGTTTTGTGTAACTTTATGAGCGGTGGCAATGGCATGCTAATATTTTGTTTGACCTGTAAATTGTTTGTTTGTTGCCATAAGCGCTCGTGTTAAGTATGAAGGAGGCGTTAATTGCCGCACAGTTTAAGAGAAAGCACGTCGTCCGACTGCTAAATGGTTTTAATTTTGCGAAAATCTATTAGCATGGGAGTTTAAAGAAAACCCCAACAGTTCCTATTTTATTTTTATTTTACAGTTGTGGGAAAGTTAGAAGGGAATCGAGATAACGATGGAATTGTTTTAACCATCTTTCCTGAATTTCACACATTCGCATCCTCATGCCGCGGGTGATAGCCAAATTAGATTGATTATTCAATTGTTATTCTTCACAGTTAAGAAGATATTGGCTACTTTTAGTTGCCACTTAAGATGGCCTTCAAAGCCTTCTGGCTAAAATGTTTTATTTTACGGTCTGATATTTAACTCGCTTACATGTAAGTATAGCATACTCTAACTGATCAGCCAGATCGGCCTGACGACCAGCAACATCAAGCAAGAGAAGGTTTTTCAGAGTTCAAAATGCGGTTCTCTCACTTGAAGTACAACTGAAGGCCGTAAAGTAAAAAAATGTGTTTGCATGGAGGACATAGAAACGGCGGAACAACTTTTATATAATACTTTATATATATAACTCTTTAACAGAGCTCTAATAGAGCTTCATCTCATTGAAAATTTTTGGAAATAGGTTCCTCCGAGACTTTCGCAAGACTGAACTTTAATCCTAAATGGCGCATAAAAGATCGTTTTAAGACGCAGTGAAAAGAAAACGTCATTGACCTACGATTAAAAGCCAAACAACGGTTTTCTCATTTCTTATTTGCCTACAGCCATGGCATGCTTCTAATTTATATAGTTCGTTTCAACTGGCTTTGCCAATTTTCAAACACTCAAACTAAGGCAACTAATAATGCCGTCACTAGGCAAAGAAACAGGCAGCACAGGCTGCAAAAACAACTCTAATTGCAGCAATACGAACCGAGTCACTGAGCCAAACGATAAAAAATGAAGAATGATTGGCTAATCAGTATCCATTAGTCTATCGCCCGATGAACATGTCACATTTGCTTTAACAGGCCCATATCCTATATTTTCAATTGATTTTTGAGACTTTTCGAATTTTAAACTGGAAGTATTAAGTGCCTTGCCAAGTATTGAGTGCCAAGGATGGATGAAACGAACTACAGCTGTGGAGGCTAAACTTAACAAAACCAAAAATTAGCATGTGTTTATTTGTTTTTTTTTAAGCCTTGCTGTTGTTCTTCGACTCCCTGACTTTATTAGAACGCCAAGAAGGTGATTAGGAGCTTTAATTTGCAGTACTCACCACAACAGCAACTAGATCTGGACCTTTCCAAAAGCGTCGCAGATGATTTTGTTTTAGGGCGGTTGCCATTTAGGCACTTCTGGTATTTTTTTTTTACAGACATTCAGTGCAACAATTTTGGTCTGTCTGCAGCTCCAAGAATACCATTAAATATTGTCTCTATAGGAGACCCAGACACTATTCGAAGCCCATACATGGTTAGCCGACAGATTCAACTTGTGTTTAGCTTTTGGGTTTGTCAGAAGAGACAGACAGGGATCGTAGGATAAATTTCGCGCAGTGTCATCGCAACTCCTTTGCGAGTTGTACCAAAAACCAATGATAAATGGAATGGCAGATTTATCAGTGCATCTAAAACAGAGCCCAGAATGCTACTCGATGTGGCCCAAGACATACCGTTCATTATATTTTCGAAAAAATAAACATTGACGAAATGAGTGAAGGCTTTGAAAACCTAAGGTTTAGCCTTTTGCTTTTTCATGAAGATTTTGGTGACCAACCTCATGTTATTTCAAATAAAAGATAGATAGCTGAAATGTTACGCCTTGAGGCTACTACTGGAGACAAACAGGCTTAGTACACTCAAAGCTAACAAACAAGTTTTACGAATTCACCGAATATGCATTTCTGGAACACCAATCGTCGATCACATCGGGGCTTTCGTACAATCATTTGATAGGTACGTATGATCCGACAAAAATAACAGTGGAGACAAAAACGCCGTCTTGTGGACAGACCCAGTTTGATACAATATCGCGGAAAGTCATTCTTCTACATAATGTTGACTAGCGGAGATGCACATGCTGTTAAAATTTTCATTATCCAAGGCATATTCTCAATATCAAAGAAAATTAACAGCACGTAATTTTTTCGATTGCTCTCATTTTAAAGCGCTCGCTTGCAGAATTTTCTTCGCCTGCTGTATTTCCATAGCGACTGTAGAGGTGCAGTACAAACAGACTTTTCATACTTTTTTGCAGCAAGAATGTTAGACGAATAGATCTGAAATTATTAGCGGAGTAATCGTCTTTATAGCTTTTCGTTAAAAACCATTCTTATCATTCGGCAGGAAGATGGAAAATTAGCCAGTTCCAGGCAAGGAAGATTCTCTTCAATGTAGGCATTAGCTGGCTGATTATACCTTACCAAGGGATTTTAAACCCTCAAAATCATTCACCACACCTTCCACATGAGTCACATCGGTTGCTACAAAAATAGCGAGAAAAAATTGGGAAATCATCGGTTGGAAATATCTCAAGTTTGACAGCCAAACCTTCAAATTAAGCGGATTTTTTTGGCGAAAATACATGACTTCTTCTTTTACTTTTGCCTTTAATCTCAATTTATCTATGTGAAAATAGAAACACGATCAAAATATCTGCTTGGACTGCGAAGATGTCACTTGAAAGCCCTAATTGGCCTTGTCACTGGTTTCAGTCAACGTGCATCTAAAAAGAATCAGAGTTAGAAGCTCGGGCCTATGCGAGTGCTGTATGGAAGCAGACGTCTCACTTCGTCTGTGACTGCCTCGCTTTTACCAGAACCAGACTGGCTACTCTCGACAAACACTTCCTGTACGAAGACGACTTAAATTAAATCGAACTTGCCGACCTTCTTCGCTTCGCCAAAAACCAGTGGAAGGTTAAATACCTCGAATTCCGTTGTGTACTAGTTGTTCTGTTGTCATTTTGGGCAGCCTTGCGAGAGTACATTAATTCTGGGTCTTGCAGTTCCGTAATATCTTAAATTCTGAATATTTTGAGTTATTCTAAATTTCCCTTCAATCTGCTTTAGTTTTTTTAGGAAAAAAGTTAACAACAAAAACTCACAACAGAAAAAGAAATAAGTTGTTCACACACCTTTACCTTTTTCTCCACCTGCCAAAGTGGCAGAATATCAAACAAAATGACATCTTTAAATTGTCACCGCACTCTGTCATTCACCTTCCAGTCGCAAACATCCATGCACCCTCCTAATGTACCACATAAATGTCATCAAATGTCTATTGGTACTCACTTGAAAATGTTATCGCTTTGATAGTTATTTTTACAATCTAAACTGGATTCCGATACATTCAATCATATCACCTCTTAAATGACCTTTTTCTATTTATGGTTCTTAAGTTTTTCGTTTTCTTCTCATTTTTCTTTCGCCAGTTAATGGATTCAAACATGAAGAATCGGTCTAATTTTGGTAAATTGATTTTCCAACCGTTGTTGGTTTACGAGTGTCTTTATTTAAAAAAAAAGCCGATTTTCCAACTAATCCCGGCACGCGTTGGATTTTATGCTTTCGCCTCAGTTTCATCTCCACCTGTGTGTGTATGTTCAAATTCAATGTGATCTATCTATCTATCCGTGGTTTAATGCGATTTTCGATTTAATTCTTGAATTTTATTGATTTTGTTGATTATCTAAATAGAAAATTAGGTCATACAACACGATGCATTCCATTGCGTCGCGTCGCGGTGACTCCCTATATAACATTGTTATAACGACTCTATCTATCGTGTAAGGCTTAGGAGAGTTTATGGTTTGTTTGTTTGGAAGTTTATTGCTGTTGTTGTTATTATTTTTTTGTAGTTACATATAATCGTTTTGGTTTGTTAACATATGAATTTTGGATGATAGCTTTTGGTAATAAGCGGAATAATTCTGGGGAAAACAAATCCCCATCGCGTCCAAAAAAGGGGAGCAGTTATGTGGGCGATTTTCTTTTATTTAATATTGGAATTTCTAATTCGGTACTTAATGTTGTTAGTCATACCTTTTAAAAGCCTCTAAAACTTGGGTCAAACTGTATTTATAAATTTTAGACTTTATTCCTGTGCAATCTCCATTGGTTATTAGAGGGTTTTTTTTTTACTGGCAATTGTAGTGAGTTTGTATATAAATTGTTTTTTTTGGAAATTAAAACTGTAATGAATTTTAAAAATTCTTCAACAGCAAGTTATAATATTTCCGTTCGTATTTGCCAAGTTCGTACTTTGCGATTTTTTAAAAGGCTTTACCTATGGTTTCTATTTAGAATATAAACAGGGCTTCTAAAACAATTGTGTGTAGGTGAGCTGATATTTTTAAAGCGTGTAACTTAGTGGAAATCATTGAAAGACATCACATGTGATCTTAACGATGGTTTGGGAGTGAAATCGGCTAAAGGGAGAACTAGTTATCGTAACTAGTCTTCAAACAAATCGTTAATGCTGATATTTTATTTATATTCTTTTATTTTTCAGTTACCTTGCCGAAATACTTTTATCATTGACAATCTTCAAACAAGTGCCTGCCATTTGTTGAGCTAAAATTAAAAAGCTGGAAAACTAACTCTTAAGAGTCTCTGGAAAAAAGGTCTTAGATAAAACAGAGACAACTCTAAGCTTTTGACTAAGTAGTCCGAAACCTATACTTGTATGTGCATCTGCATACGTATGCCTTTGCCGAAGAACAAATACAAATATAGGGACTATAGCACTAGTTGCGCTTTATGCGAAGAGGTATGGCTTTAGAGGTTATCTAAGTCTCAATGTAGCTTCGTTTTGACACTATTTGATTGTTATAAGCATTTGATTTTGTATTCATATCGTTATCAGTATATAAAGTGTAATACTAAAACAATTGTTAAAGGCACGCAGAAGGAAATTCTGCGGGACACTTACTAAGCTTACTAAACTGAAAGAAAAAATAAAAACAAAAAAAAAATTAGGCGTAAACGGCCCATACAGGACCTAAAGCTTAGCTTGTAGGCTTCTGTACGAAAATATGTTTGTTGACATGAATAGGGACCGAATGCCGATTCGGAACAGCAATTTTATTTTTTATGTTTTTAAGGCTTTCGCAAAAGGTGGGGTAGCGAATAAAGGCTCCAAGGTGTTACGGGGCAGGAACCAGCGACCCTTCGCTTAGTGGTGCAACGCAAGTGCGACTAGTGGCATGTGCACTTATTGAAATGCTAGCAAATAGTGTCGGACAATCGAGTGAAAATAACTTGATGGTACTCCCGCTAAAAACGGGGAAGAAATAATGTTATCTCTTCCAGCTAAGACTTACTGAGCTAGAATTATGCGATATATGCCTCTAGCTTTAAAGGAAACTTCAGTGAGTAATTAAAGTGTGTTCTCTTCGAAATATGTCGAAAGCACCCTTCTAACAGTACTAAATGCATATTCAGATTTTTGTTGCATTTATTTATTTTTTTGTAGTATTTTTGACCATATTCCTGATTTTACTTTATTTAAATTTTCAATATTTTTTTAGACCTTTCTGCTCTATCCAAATCCTGAGCTGCAGGCAAATCTTAGTAGAATTATATAGATTAGCCTGTTACTCAGAGGAGTCTTTTACATGATTGATTTTCGCTCCTACCTTTAAGTTAGGTAATGGTGTTCCACAGGGCTCTGTGCATGGACCACTTTTTTAAATTCATATTAAGTATTTTCTAATACAAAACACAGTTCGTTTAATACGTAAAAATATTACTTACGGATCATTCAACACTTACTTTACAAATTGTTATTTCTTTCACAATTATCGTTAGAGTATATTTTTATTGTTTAACTAATAAATTTAAGTAGGAATAAAAAAGGCATCTTTCACATTTAAAATAACAACTCACTTTAAACCAACGCGCAATGACTTTCAATAAAAGCGAGTTTCACGCTTCAAAATTAAATACCAATAGCCGAAAGGTTAAAAAATAAAGACTGACAAGGTATAAATTGGCAAGTTTTACATGTACTTAAGGTGATCCCCCAACGGACATATTGTCGATTGTATTTCTTTTATTGCTCTTAAAAACGACATTCAACTTTCTCAATACAAACACTTAACAATTACAAATTTTAAAAGCCATGGGCACATTTTCACGTCTGCAAACTTTTAATATCTATATTTCAATATTTTATTTATCGTTAATCGTTAATTTATTTTATTTTATTTTATCTATTTGCAGGTAAGCATTTTCTACATCTTAAATTGCATTACAATGTCTTAACGTAAGTTTACCAAGTATGTACGCATTTTAAAATATATTATAAGGCCTCCTAAAAAAACACAAATCAATTAAAGTTAATGTTAAAGTCGACCTTTATATAGTCGACTTTTGAGTTATAAATTTAACTGCCGTGATTTATGATTAGTACAGAAAGAAAGTGACAGTTCATTTTAATGCTATCCGTTTGAAGGCGACGAATTATTTGAATGAATAAATTTGTTGTATTTTTTTTTTTTAGATTTTAAAGTACCTTTTCATTAAGAGGGGTCTGTTGGTTGCATAGACGTAGTTCCAATGTGATTTAACAAAAAATGCTATTGCCTTTTTGACACAGTAAAGTGAATCTGTTACTATTTAACCTCTGAATTATATCTCTGATCAAAGGCAATCAAAAAGCTTTTTTATGGCAAAATAAATTGTTAACGATCTCGTTGGAATGTTCAGTTCGCAGAGAATATCCAAAATAAACAGCCGTGACAAGCGAAGCGCTTCTCAATTGCAATTAGCATTTGTGCGAAATTTTAAAAAAGCGTACCGTTCTTTTGAATAAGTCACAGGTGTGACCGGTGTTCAGATAACGGAAGGGAAAATCAGAAAGAAGCTAAATAATTGTAGGACCGAGGTTAAAGAAGAAAAATACCAAAGGAAAACGGGATATAAGCCCATAAAGCTCCAACAATGGGATGTAATTTTTTTTAGAGCTCTTAATTCTTAAACCCACTCTTGCATTTCTGGTACGAATTGCTTTATAAAGCTAATTATTATACTTTTACTAAAACATTGTTTACGTGAAGGTGGTTTATCTGTGGGAGCAGATAATCCCATTCGGATGCAAACGGAAAAGGAAGCTGATTTAAGTAGATGAAATTGAAGAATTACAGCGAGATTCTCCAGTAACAAAACGTAGAATATTGAAGTTCACTGAGACTGAGGAGACAAACAAATCTGTCTAATGAAGAACTACAACGTTTGGTGTTGCTGGAACAATTAAAGTTAATGCAAATTTATTTCTGCTTATTCTGTTCTCTTTATCTGCCCCATTTGTCGAATTTGAAGTACACTTGCAATTAGTTTTTCATTACCTTGAACAGAAATATAATTTTCGACGCCTTCGAAAAATTGGAAATCGTTGTTATCATTTAAACGCTTTGTAACGTTGTGCAAAACGAAACATTCCACAATTATATATGGAATATTTTCTAAATTGAAACGTATCGAAGAATTGGAAATCTCCTCTTCACTTGGCCAATGCATCTTTCAATTTTAAATGCAATTTATTGAAGGCCTTTCCTTGATTACTTGTTGGGTTCTTAAAAGACGTCATTAACCAAGGTGGCGTTTTATATCCTTCATCCCCTTTATCTCCCAACAAAAAGCTGTTAGTACAGTTTAGCATTCTATGATCATGAACTGAGCTCGGCCATTGGCAATTCCACACTTGTAAACCATTCCATTGAATATATGAATATATGGAGGCATATCCTTTTCGATTTATTTATATGAAGGGAAGTGAGGCTTAATAATTGCTACATGAGTGCAGTCCAAGGCTCCTTTACATGATGAAAACATCTGTATTTGCTAAGCCAATCATGTTTTGCTCTCAAGTGTTCCTCAGAATTGAAAGGAAACTTTATCCAATGAGAGGCTTTTATCTGTTATAAGTTTCGCAACAGAATTTACTATTCCAATATCTTCACGAACGCCAACCCAGGATCCCCAACATATCTAAAAAAAAGAACCTCATCTTTTACTGCCCTCGACTTGTTTCAGTTGAATGCCTTAAAATATATAAGAATTTACGAAACATTCGAGTAAAGTCATTCAGTAATTACTAACCAATAAAGTAAGTTCACCAACTTGAAAAAAGTCAAGTAAATACCACAGAAGTATAAGTACTTACCAGTTTTTATGCACACGGTATTTAGTATTTACTAGTAAAATGCATCCGAAGCTAGTAAGTACTTTGTCCCCTAGTAAATGATTGTTCTCCAGTACTTACTTAAGTTTTATGCATATTAAAATCAAATATTTACCTAAAAACCGACAAGTAAAAGCCTTAAAACCTTTTATGCATTTCACCCAATATAGTGTACTTACCAGAGAGATGATCTATAAGGTGGCGCAAAAGTAATCCTCCTATCAGAAAATGCTATCAATTTTGCGATTGGCCCCTAATGTCAGTTCTGTTTTGACATTTGTGTAGTAAACACATGCGAAATGCACGTTAATAAACAATGTTACGCTACACTGCTCCAGAACGCGGAATATTGGTGACTATTTATTTGAGCAATAATCGGTCGGTGACTTTGGCACATCGGAAGGTTATTTTTGCGCCACCTTGTACTTGAGTAATTACTATTTAGCTTTGGATCCAAATAAACCTCAACTCAAGACGAAAAATCTTAACTTTTTAAAACGTTCTGCCAGCAGAAGACTGAGACTTTCAGAGGCTGACACGTGTTGCTATAGGCTACAGTAAATAAATCAAGTTTTCGTAGCGAATTAAGATGATTTCAGGAAGTGGGTATGATATTTTCTTGTGGTTGTTTCTTCCAGGGATCGCGATTTGTTCGGTTTGGGGACACAATCCCGAAAACCAGAATCTCGAAAATCCATAAAATCCGAAAACCCAAAATCCAGAAAATCAAAAATCACCAAAATACAATATCCCTAGAAGCCAAAATTCCGAAAAAAGACAGGCACCTAATGGAATATGGGGGGATTTTGGGCTTTCGGGATTTTGTCCGACTATGGATTTGCTCATTATATTGAAATAGTTTCTTAATGACCCACAGGTCTATCTACAGTCTATAACGAATTGCAAGTGGTATCCGGGAACGACTTGAAGAACGTAATTTGCCCTCAGTGTGTAACGGTTTCACTTTAGCCCTGGTAAAGTTTAGGAATAAGATTCATTTGAGGTTCATCGGGCTCATGTTCTTCTTATTCTTTCACTTCTCTTCTGACAAGAATGACATTTTTTTTTTGGGCAAATAGTATATAGGACTACCGCATTTGGTCGACAACTCACTTAACCAACGTTAAATAACATTTCCTAGGTCTATCTCGAGTGAACCTTGTCTATAACCATAAAACATTAGCAAAGCCACTTAACAGTTAATCAACAACTGCACATAAAATTGCTGCTGCTGGTTTCTTTATGAGCATTAAAATTACTGCAAACAAAGCATTAATCAAATTTTTACTACCAACCCATCGCATTTGTACGAAGATGAAGTTAAGTTAGTTCAATCATACGATTGTTTTTTTTTTCCTTTTTTATGACTCAAACGATGCATCAATTCAAACGTGGTTGGATTACGAAATATGTAATTTCAAAACACCACAGCATGGTGTAATGCTGCAGCTTGGTAGGTCATTAAACTCCACCCGCGCGCGATACACTAGTTGTTTGCCGCTGTCTACTGCACTTACTGACACTTACAAATTTGAAAACATTTAGAATCATTAAGCTCAAGCCTGGACAGGCTGCTCTCAGTCTCAAGCCTAGACAACAGGTTGGCGTTAATGTTCGAATCAATTAATTTTCATTACGGAAAAAAGCGCCAGTTCAAGTCGACTTATTACATTCCCACGCGACATCGCACTGAACTGAGCAGTAGTACCAATTTTCGATTTTGTAATAAGCTGTGCACAAGTTTATTGTGCTTAGTCAATACTTTGTGTGCCTAGCCTGTGTTTATAGAATTCAAAAATCCCACACTTGTTGCACCGTCTATCTAACGCACCTAACCGCGCATTCAATGATTCACTACTTCAATAGAGAGAAGAAGAAAATAATTAAAGAAAAAAAAGGTAAACCTTATCTCGTTTGGTGATTTACTGCGCGACGGGTTAAAGATCCGAATGCAACCCACTAAGCGCACCGAATTTGGTTAAATTGATTCCGAAACATCACTGATTCGAATGGCAATGGCAGGCAGACATAAAAGGGCACCATGGCGACACAAGACACATAGATAGCGATAGGAATTGTGGTTAGTCGACTTGATTGGTATTTTACATTAGTCGTGCTAGAACATGGTTTATGGTGTGCCTGATAAGCTTGTCCGATCCCTGAGGTAATTGAACTTTGAATGGAATTTCATTTTTTTTCATTTGAAGGCAAGCAATTGCTACATATATCCTGTCAGGCAACTGGGTCAAGACATTTTTGCAAGGAACAAACGTTAAACAACCCATATCAATGTAAAGCGCTAAATTATAGCCCACCTTGGCATGTCTTTCTCTGGATTGTGACCATTGTGTTATGGATTTGGGCTATAAACCTTTTTGTTTTGTTTTTTAATGTCAGACATTTAAAGAAATGCTTTGTCTTGATCTGACGAACATGCGGCGGACTGGCATTGAAAGCGTAGATTTCACTCACAATCACATCAGAAAAAGAGAACAAATTACGACGTATTTCATGGACCAACGGCAGCGCAGCTACAGCAATTAGTAATTAAAGTCCTCCAGCGATATAAGTTGGCAAATATTCTGTTTCCCTTGTTTATAGGTCAAACGTATAAAATAATTTTGTTGATGTTTTCTATAGCATGTTGCACGCTAAATGTTAAATTAATGTTGCGAACACGAAGAGGACAGGACTTTGGATGGATTAATTTTAAGGTCAAGCAGGATGGTTTACAAAATTAGACTTTAATGGTTCCATTGATTTATAGCTTTTGACCAGTTGACTGGGCTGATTTCCGTAATTTAATATATTCTAAGAAATTAATGGTGGGATTCTTTTTAAACGTGTGCAGTTTTAAATTCTTGACCTCAAAATTACCATGAACTTGCATTGCTTTTCGCTCGGACTCTGCAAGGCGAAGTTTTCATGACAATAAAATGGCTGCGACTACATGCAGATGCAATTCATTTCGGCGTAGGAAATGAAATTAACATCACGCAAACATCATTTAAAAATTCCTTTATATACTAATTCAGTGCGACTGATGTTGAAGATTGATAGAGTTTAGGCTACCGGAAATTGGAAAAAGAACATCGGACGTTCATGCTTTTTTAAGAGTTATCCGTTTCTGAAGGCGCCTCGGGTAAAAATAGTAGATTTAATTCTATTCGTGTGGGAAATATAACCACACAAAAATAGCTTTAAGCCTCTTCATTGATTCTGATATGAAGATGAGTTTTTGGAACATTTTAGAGGTATAGAACTTCTAATTAAAATAAAATACAAGAAAATTTTAATGTCCATCAAGTTGGCTTTATTGGAAGGATAATTTTATGCCATTAATGTTTAAATATGACTTCGGGCATGTGGCCGCCGCGGCTAGACAAGTCTAGAGGTTCAATTTTCAACCACTTTTTCAAGCATTTGGGGCTGTATGACGGCAATAACGCCACAGTATGGCCCAATGACTCCACCAGCCCATAGAGCACACCAAACAGTCAGTTTTTGTAGATTTAATGGCGTTTCAAGGGTCTCATTCGGATTCTCTTCACTCCAAATGCGGCAATTTTGCTTGTTGACGTAGCCATTCAACCCAAAATGAGCTTCATCACTGAACAAAATCAGCATCGATATCGGCCCATACACCAAAATCACGACGCATTGCATGGTCTCGCGGCTTTAATTCTTGCACAAGCTGGATCTTGTAAGGTCGTAAGAAAAGATCTTTGCGCAAAACTGTCCATACAGTTGAAGGACAAAGCTCCAATTGCTGTGCACGGTGGCGAATCGATTCATTCTTGTCCTCTTCAACATTTTGCTCTACAGCGGCAATTGTTTCTTCGGTGCGCACTGTTCTACGTCTCTGCGGATGCGTATTATCACATAGAGTAAACGTAGTGCGAAAACGATCCATGGTTAACCGAATTGATGCTCTCATGAACGATGTCGACCATAAAATGAACGGAGCTTGCGGTAAACTTCGCGAACTGAACCATTATTTTCGAAATAAATTTGCACGATTTTCAAGCGTTGTTCATTTGTCAACCTGTTCATGATGAAATGGCAAACCAAACTGAACATAAATGACATTAGAGTTGCCAGATTTGACCACAAAATTTCAGTTTTATCTCTATTCGAAAAACCAACCTCTAAAAAAAAACCCTTTATAAAGTCTTTATTTAAATATGTGCTTTGAATAAACGGTCCAAGCTTATCCACTAGCTTATGACGATAAATATGAGGTTAAATAAAACCGGCTGTAAGAGTGGTAGTCCCTTCTTTTGGACACCGTGTTTGGAACGTCGGAGGACTTGTAGATGCTGTAATTCGATCAGATTGCAAGTCAGCCACAAGAGAAACTTGAATCCGTAAAGTTACTTGGGGCTAAAATTGAGTGATTTTGGTCATGACCTACCGGGTAGGTTTAGTTTAAAGGAATACTTCATTCTATTCTTTCCCTACTCTGCAATGGATTTCCTTTGCGATTCGACTTGAAAATCGACATCATGACTTGGGCTTTGATCACTTCGTCACTGAGGCCCATTAAATAGCGATATCTCCTTTCTAAATGCGACAACCACAAGTCATCCTGATGTGGTTTATCAATTTTCGGATGATTTTAGTTGGGTGTGTTTAATAAACCTTTTTAAGAGAAGGTGATTTTGTGATCTATGAGCAAAATAATAAACGTTGTCCAGCTCTGTTTGATGCAATGCTTTTGCATCTGCTCCTAAGGAAGAGCAAGTACAAGTACATTAGAATCATCGAAATCAGCTTGTTTGCTGTATTCGATTTTTCGGAAAAAGTAATCGTGACACATGTCAACGTGACACCTGTCAACGTGACACCTTCACAACGTTGTTTCGTTCATTTTTTTCGAATTATCTTCAACTCCGCTGAATTCCAAAACGATTGCCTGTGGAATCTCTGCCGCGATTTCTTTGAGCTCAGAGAATTTGTTTCTATAAGGTTAAGTCTGTCCGCTTTAGTTCATAGTAACTGATTACACAATATTTAGTGAATCATTAAAGGTGCTTATCCTTTCGAGAAGTGTGACTTAATCATGCTCTGTCTATTATAAGGAATGCTATACTAATTTCTACAGACTTAATTGTTAACGACATTTCAAATAGCGCTGCATCTTACACGAACTCTTTAAATTAGGGCGGGAGTCTGAGCAAACTGAGTGTTGTCTAATTTTCGGATCATGCCGGATTGTGGGGAATAGTTCGCAATCTCTGAGAATATAATAGCTCGTTTTTTGAATACTCCAAGAATGTTGTTAATGCTCAATATCTAAACTAAAATGTATACAGATATTTATGCCGCTTTGCTCCATTCATGATGAATCAACCGGTTCTATTAAACCATTTGCTGACGCAGTTCGACCAGGTTAAAGACATCTTGGCGGACTTGAAGAGTTTTTCGACTATTACTTGCTAAATTGGTTTGGAAATAATATATATTTGGACAAATCTTTATCAAACCTATCAAATGATGTTTCCGTAGTGATATGTGTGTCTGATAACCCTAGCTTATGACCAAGTCAGCACCAAGTTTTGGCCCTATTACAAATAAAACTCCAGCGAATTTCACATAAAACACATCATGTGATATAGTCAGTCAGTCATGTAGTCTTTCATTGATACTTGAATTTATCAACAACACGAGTTTCGGTGACTCGACTGTGGTGAATGCCCTCAGACCAAACTATCTCTCTCTTTTTCTCTGAGGAGAATCGTCTGCAATTGTCGAATCTATTGCTAGGCGTCTTTTCGGGCCAGAAAGCTTTTGATAAACAGTTAAACATGATGGGCTTGAGCGACATCACCACCTGCTTGTGGTGAGGAGGATGATACAGCAGAGCACTTCCTCTGCAGTTGCCCTGGCTTTGCTCGCATCAGGTGGTGGATTTTCGGGGCTGAAATGGTGAGTGCCGAACATCTAAGCTCTTCATCACTGAGGCTTCTTCTCATCTTTCTTCGAAAGACGGGAAAATTAAGTACGTTAATGTAGGTGTCTGAATGGTAGTACAATGGACCAGTAGTTGTGTCTGAACGCTCCATCTTATAGTAGCAACCTCCGACAAAAGAAGAATGTAAAACTCGTAAGGTTCTGTCGAAAACTTTAGTCTCCAACTGGATATATCCTGGTCACATCATTTCCATTTTTAAAGCTTTGATAATAAGAATTCTCGGGTCTAAGCCTCAGAAAATTCCGGAATGCCTACCTGGGAGACTCGATCCTCAACTTGTTACTGTTGTCTACCGATGTTAAACTGTTGAGGAACATAGGTGCTGGAGTTCTTGGCTGATATTTTTCATTGTTAATAGCAATACTTCTTCTATCGACTGACCTACGACATGGTGTTTTGTAAATTAATAAATTTTTGTTTCAAAACTAACTATATTCTAGGTGTCTCTCCAAGCTGTTCACCTTCGACTGTTGACCTAATGCTTAATATCCATCCACGCAGAAAATTTCTCCCGAAACATCTCTCTCTCACTAGTTCCACTTGAGAAAATGTCAGTACACAATTTGCAACAGTAAACATTGAAAAAAGTTCAAAGTTGAGACAACAACCTAGTAGTACAAACTTGGGTGGTACCACTATCCACTACCCGCTAGCGCGTTTATATACCACATACACACATTCACGCTGATTAACCACAATCAACTAACGAATATGTGTAGAAAATCATTTCTAACAAATATTGACATTATCCGTGCGAGACCTTTGCTACTCGACGGCCGCCGCAAGTACACACATCGTGTTCGCATACGGAACCGCAAAAAGCGCGCACTAATAGATACCATCTGCCATCATAGCCCGCTAGCTTGGTATATTCCTTCAACGCCAACATGACCAAACATAGGATCGGATATTTTTGGTCTCCATTACACACAAACACAACACATGTGGTATAGGAATCGGGGATCATCATTGTAGCGGTATGCTGATGCCTCCTCTGGCCAAAATGAAATGTTGTTTTAATCATAATCGACATTATGCACGATCCGCTGATGCACCAAATCCCCCCCCGAACAGAGCACTGTTGCCCAGGGGCTTTCGAGTCGCTTCAGTCAAAGCGTTAACTCCTGTCCAGAATGCCCCTATGGAGCATTGGAGTACAATGCAATAAAACTACTACGTGATGCGCGGCGCGGCACTCGACGAGAGATCTTTCTCCTCTTTCTTCCTGTTTTCGCTGTAAAGCGCGATCATTTCGCAATCGATCGACCCTGAGGATCGGTAGTGTGTTGTTTGCAACAAAACAATGCAACACACAACACACACAATATGCCGCCGCAAGATGAATTTGATTTACAATTAGAAGAAGTAGAAGGTTATCTTGGAAAGCCCGATCTATCCGACAAACAAGCAAACATCGCACACATTTGACGCAACATAGTGAACAATTATTTTTTTTGTTTCATTCAATTAAACGGAAAACTTTCTCTTTACGTATCGCATGAGTTGATATTCTTGTGTTCTTTGTGCATGCAAATTTGTTTACAAAAAACTTCCGTAGAATGGATGGAATGTTGGACCCCATGGTGGTTTTTTCATTTTTAATTTTTTCATCTAGATGAATGTGTTGTGGTTATTAAAATAATAATATCAACTTCTTGGATACACTGAGCAATTGTGAACTCGAAGTCCCTACATCTGTACATGCGAGAAGTGAAATGTATTACTTTTGGTGTTGTTTTTTTCAAATTTGCATTTGATCCCATTGTGCATCTGTATTAAGGGGTCAGGTATTGGCTTCATTGAAACAGTTGGAAGTCCCTTCAACTTTACTTTAATTTAAGGACGTGAACATTATATTTTGGAACGTCCTTGCTTACTTCTAGAAACAAAGCTCAAGAATGTCTTCACTTGCAAAGCCACCGTCATCAGCCTACATTCGACCAGTGCCTTCACTTTAAGCTTGTGAGTGGCGCTGAACCCATTTTGTATTTTAAGAGATTGCAATCTGAATCTGTTTGAAGCACAACTTCATTCGAACGGCTATTTACGCTTTCGAGAGTGTGTGTTCCTGCGGCAGCGGCGCAGCGAACAGATCAAGCTGTATACCCAACTTGGAGTGTGTTTTGATAGTTTTATTGCTCCCCCGGGGTGATAAAATTTGCTCCAATATACATGTGCATCGGATGACAGTTCCCAGTGTGCATTAGTTATAAGGAAATGCATTTGGTGCAGGATTATGATGTTGGTTGGTAGTTTTTTTCTTTTGTTTTATGTTGTCACATGGTGAAATGTGGATACAAATTCGAGTATATGTTTCTCTGTGAGTTGATAAGATGCAATTTATGTGGGAGAGTGTGAGTATTTTGGCAACGATTGGGAGGTTTTTATTTTAATGGATTCCGACTTTAGTTGTTCTTTAAATGGATCTAAGCCGGATTGTAACTTGATTTGTTAATTGCTAACCTGTTTTCTAAACAAAGCAACCAAAATATTCGTTCCTTGAATGCGACTATAAACAAAACGCGTATATAAATGCTAATTGGACGTCATGTTGCCTGTCAATCTCAAGCAACGATAATTCAATTTCCAATAGTGAATGCGCAGGACTGCACGTTTCTTACATTTATGAGCACGTCACGCGATAATAAAATGTCATTCGATACCCAAAGTGCAGAACTTTGCAAAATATATTTAATACCTATGTTACTTTTGATCACACGACGTTTCAATAAGATGGCGCCACTTAATTCGTTCGTTGGAAAACTGCTGTTCATAATAACCATGACATGGGAAAACAGTAATTTTAAGTAAAAACAATGCAACTACAGCAGAAGGCAAAGGGTGACCAGATAGCAGATAGATTCTCGAATTGTTATGTTTCAGCAGCTGTCAAAGTAACCTATGACATCTAGCTGTCAAAATATTTAGTAAGGTTTGCTATGTCATCATGCATCGTTAGACACTTGCCGAACGTGCGGAAATTATTAATAAATATCTTCTCACCGAGGAAGAGTTTGAGCCTGAGTACACTCTTTTGAACCTTTAGACCCAGACAGAGATTGGTTTGAAATGGAGAAAATATGGTGGCCAGTTTTGAAAAACACCCAGAAATGTCGATTTGGCGATGATTTGAATTGGGCATCGCCAAAGAGTTAACTCGGCTTACTTTGCGGTTGGATTTGGGCGAACATCCATA